>OY728143.1:838026836-839292669 GCA_963277665.1 Viscum album | reverse complement strand
GTAGCATTGCTAAAGTGGACATTTATCAGTTCAAATAAAGAGATGAAAATGTTTTCCTTAAAAAGTGATGAAAAACATGGTGAATATGTCCTTTTAATAATTAAAAAAGTGTTGATAAGGGGTGATTTAATAATTTTGTTATAGCAATGATGAAGAAACATTTTAACAGTGATTTTCCTTCACTGATAAAAGCATAGGGAATTTTAACTGTCCTCTAGTAGTCAGTAAATTTTTTCAATGATAAAGGCTTATTCTAGAGTTGTTAAATGTAACTTTTTTAGTAGTTTATGCACTGAAATCACACAATATCTCATATGAAAATTTCACTCCACAGATTATAAGAGTATGATTTTATGTTTCAACAGATATTTCAAATAAAATAATGTATAAGTTGACAAAAATGAAGTAAATGAATATTAAATGTGTAATAGAATAAATTATTATAGTTGATTATAACCTTAATATTTACTATTACTAGAAGTGGAACGTTACTAAAAAATGCAATGTTATGAAGTGGTAACAAAATCTATAGTTTCAATGTAAAAATACAATATCACCCCAATAGAATAGGAATTACAATACAGTTTTTCAAGATAGTTAATAATTTTTTTCTTTGATGTATATTTAATTGGTTTATTACCAATTCATTGTAAATTTAATAATTACATTGAAAATATAATGATCAATTTTAATTGGTTAGGATGAAATTTATGTAGGATTGGTAATGTCATCTACTAAAATTTTTATTATTTTAATTTGAAAATTTAGACAACACCAAGAAACACCGATCTTTGTTTTTACACGAGGGTATGAGTTATAGAAACGTTTTATTTTGGGGACTATGTGAGGTAACGTTTCTACAACAAAAAATTGTTTAGATAAACTAAAATAATGTGATACAAGAAGATAATGATATTAAGATGATTCTAAAATTATATTTTTGGATAAATTATTATAAAAATGGAATCATGATGTTATGAAAAATACATAATTCAATGTAATGATTTCATGAGACAATATTTTAATGAGAAGACTATAATAAAAAAAGAAATTGATATTTATTTTATAAGGATAATATAAATTATTTTTACAAAAATATATATGTATAAGATAAAGTTTCCTATTATATATGTAATAATTATGATTTACGGTTGTGAAGAATTTAAGAAACACGTATGTGATGGAAAATCATGACAATCATTTATAATGGAAATTTTCCTTATTATTTTTTATAAATTTTTATGAAGTGCTAGAAGTTTTATATCCTACATTATTTTTAAACTACTACACATAATTGATTATATTTTACTCCTTCACCAAAATTATGAATATTCTACTACATTGAGGAAGGGTTAGTATATATTATCTCTTCCTTATCATCGCTATTCCATTATTTAACAGTTTAACAATTTGATATCACGTTATGTTTTTACTATCTGTATTAAATTTTTTATATAGATATATAACACAATATATACATAATCATGCCTCCAAAAAAATATATTATATAAGTTATGCTAACCATATCAAAAATTGGGATCACTCAGTTTATTCCATGTCACATAAATAAGTGAGATTTTTTTATTGGGACACCAATTTTACTAAAGGATGGTCTATTGAGTTGTTCATATAGGTGTAAAAAGATAGTATTATTAGATATTCCTTGTTTTAGAGAGTGTTTTACATTTTACTATAGTTATCACTTCCATGAAAAGTATGTTTATAATGGATGACATGTTTCTCAGTGTGTTAGAGAGATCATAAAATTAGACATAGAATCACGTTGATCTAAACTTCTATAAAATTTATTTCTTTAACTTTTTACTCATTATATATTTAAATTTCAATCACTCTATTTACATAATTATTATTATTGAATGTTTAAATCATTTAATATAAAACATTACCCAAAATATTGTTTTAACTATTTTTATTGATTTATATATTACAATTGTCCCCTCTTGTAGGTCTAGCGCACCATGTAGCTACAAAAGTCTTTGGTTCTATATTTTATGATGGACGTATAACTTACACAGGTAATATGACAAGCCTACAACAGAGATTTGGGTTAGTTTCCCAAAAAATAATTTTCCTCTTCAGAATACACCAATTTTTATAATTTTAGGGAACCTCATTGGTAAATTTTTGTTTGCTTACTCCAGAACTAGATCCCCGAATCACCCGGTTTATCCCCAAATCTATGTGGAAATCAATGTATCCAGAATTCATCCTGAGTTTCTGTGGATTATATTGGGGGAAGAGTTCTACCAAAAACAACTGGTAGTTTATGAGACATGGCTCAACTATTGTTCGTACTGATAACAAACTTGGACATCTGGTGGAAGCCTGTAGGTGTAGGAAGAAAGAACATTGTCATCACAAGGATAAATACCTAAGAGGCATCAGCAAGGGGTTGGGTATTGGTAATGGTTTTTCTGGATAGATCCAATTAGATGATCAAATTGGTGTTAAGAATTTTCAATGTGGGTCATAGGGGGGGAACCCAAAGGGGGATGATGTTTTCAAACTCTTTTGTAAAGACCTAAGTGGTATAAAGGCTCTATGTATGCTACTTCAGAGAATGAGAGTTCTGATGCGATGCTGGAAGGGGGTGATTTCCCTCTTTAGTTGGTGAACCTTGGGACCATCTAATAGGAAGAGTTTTGCATTATTTTACTTTTATCCTACTTGAAATCGATACCGTGAAGGAATTTGATATATGATCTAGGTCTTTCATTGCCTCTTCTTAAGACGAGTAGTGTGCACTGGTTATGGATCTAGTGTAAGTGGTTAATCTCATATGTCTCAAAGAGAATGATATATATTATTTGAAAAGGGATAGGATAAGGACATAGGGTACTGGATTCTGATCAAATCCAGTCTAATGAGGGTATTTATATCAATTTAAATGGGAAACCATTTTGAATGGTTAGTGAATAATGATCGTTTTCATGAAATTGTTTTAGCTCAAACAAATGACAATGTGGCATACACTGATGAGTCTGATAATTTTTCATCTCATGATACTAATAATGATTTACAATATATAAAGAATCATATAACACAATGAAGGTCAAATATGAAAGGTAGTAAAATAGGTAAAAATTTTCTATTCGTACTTACCACTTCTAATAAAAATAATATCTCTAATAAAAGTTAAAGGATAGCATGATTGAAAATGATCACAAAGACTATGATTACCATGTGAAGCCTATAGAACATAAGGCTAAATCCCTTTAGGACACTCCATTTAAGAAGCGTGAGTCAGTTGCGGCCCGTGAGAAATATTTAGATATTATTTTACATTCAGATGATGATTTGGTGGAATGTTTTGTAGTGATTATTTCCATTGATGATGAAGCTAACATGGTGATGAAAATTTCATTATATGTGGTTTCCAATGATGTGTAGAGTGAAAGGATTGAAAAAAAAACTTATACTTATAAGGGGATTAAATGAAGGGATTATTAATCATGAGGAGTACATAAATACTTGGGATAATCATGCATTTCATTTTAGAGACCTCATTGAGGATATTCTAGACACTCAGGAATCCATTATATCATCAAATCATTTTAGGGATAATGTTTCTAGTAGGACAAAGTTTCTTTTCAATGGATCTGAAATTTTTTATGGTGTTTGAATTTAGCGGTTTCTTAGTTTTTCCATAAAAGTGGTTTAAAAATGAAAAGTTACCTTCCAGTTAGTTATACATGTATAATCATACAATATTAAGTAAGCTATGATTCCATTCCATTCAGAAACATAATCATAAGTAGTCTTTAAAAACAATGAAATTGTAAGAAAAATTATTCTTCATGTTGTTATCTTTGAACTATAATCCCATTTAAATTTTAATCCTAATAATAATTTTTAAATAAAATTAATTTTATATAGAATATTAATAAAATGAATTCATGGTTAGTATAAAAACCACATAAAAGATACAAATTTTGAATATGTAAAGTGTCTCAAAGAAGAATAATACTAAGTTGAGAGTCCCAAAAAGCTATAGTAATCATTTGAATCATAAGACCCAATTAATAATGAAATAAAAATAACATTAAATATCCCTAAATGAATTATATTCATGATATAAAACTTCAACGGTTCATAATATACCCCAAAAAAATATATGAGTTTTGACTTTTCATATGAAACCATGAAATAAAAAAAAGGCTCTAAATACCATTCCATAAGTCTCAAATTCCATCATACGCATTTAAACCTCCTATATAATAAAAATAATTTTATTTTATAACTATAATCAAACAGAAAATACATATATCATATAGTATATGATTTACTTATAAACTTATATTACTTATTTATTAATAGTGCCATGTTAGAGTCTTGTTTTGGGTAATAATCTCTTTGTTTTCAATAAATGATTTGATTTTTTATTTTTATCCCTCTTAACATGATCATGGTTACATCATTTATAGAATAATAATAATGAAAGAACTATCATATATAAAAATCATTTATATTTTTAATACCAATCATGAAATATTGTTTTTAATAAATGATGTTCGTTGCAATCATGGAGATAGTAGGCCATGCATATGAATGAGTAATATTTACCTTTATCTATAATCATTATAGAAAACCGGTAAGTAATATATTATATTTACATAATTATATCAATTTCATAAGTAACATATTATTTCTTAATTTATTATTATACATATCATCCATGTGGTTTTGTTATGAAAGGAGAGTCACAACTCTCTGTGAAGGGGATAATCCACAAATAAAGAAATTATGTTATCATATTCCATTGAGAAAAATGGAAAGATAAAAAATGAAATATTATATTTTAATAATTATAAATATTCCATCAATATCATAATTATGTCATTTTTTCTCATATATTTATTCTTCCATGTAATGTGTTTGGGAAAATGAATCACATTGTTAGCGAGCCGGTAGTCCATACACACAAGCAACATTATCATATCCCATACTAAATGGATATTTAAAATATAATAAAAGGTATAATGAATAAATATAGTAATAATGTTATAAATATCATTTATATAAAATATATCCTTCATTATAACCAATAGTGTGAGATGGTAATGGAAAAAAAGAATTAATTCAACTCGCGATGTTGTAGTCCACTATACACACGAATGATGACTTCATAACCCATTTGATGGAAGTGTAGATGGTTTTAGGTAATTACTATAGAAAAACAAAATATTATTATATATAATATTCTATGGTTTTTATTTCAGGAATTTATAATAAGAATATAGTGGTGTGGAGGAAGTAATAAAATAAAAATGCTTGTTAATGTTTGCTTCCAATTATTTTGGTAGACTTATTTTGATTCAATGAGAATCCAAACATGGATTGATCTTTAACAAAAATAAGACTTCTAGGTAGAGACTCCGTATGTTTTTATGTTTATTTCTTACATATTGTTCAATAAAAAAGTGTTTCACGGTGTGAGTAATATAGGATATCGGTTCTCTTTTATAAGTGAGGTGAGTTTCATAGATGTAATTTTTGAAAAGAAAAATGGTTTCCCTTTCCTTTAACTTTCCAAAAGGTTAAAAAATGGAATATTCAAGATCCTTATAAATTATATGGTATAAATATGTCATCTATAAATATTTTCTGTAGGTATTTTTTTCATTTTAACCCTTACCTTTTTTTAATCCATTGTAAACTCATTTTTACATTAACTGTGGTAATTAATATTTACTATTTTGACTATTTATTATGGATAAAATTAAAATTTACATTATAAAATAAAATAAATTATTCTAATTGAAAACAAGGAATCCATTATTTCTAATTTTGTTCATAGGTGGTGAAAATTTTAATTTAATATTAGTCCTGAAAAAGCCTTGAGAAAGTGGGTTTGCTAAGAGAAATGATCAAAATATTTTAATGTTTTATATACCACATCAATATAAAACAGGTTCTAATCAAATAAATTAGTTTTTTAGATATAATTTAGATGTGATGTTATATTTAAAAAAAATTAAATATAATAGTAAATTATAAATATTTTCAATAAAAATTTTGTTTTAATTGAAATATAGTATTTTTCATTAGTAGTAAAAAATTAATATTTATAGTAAATTCTAAAAAACATTAAACTCATATATTTTAAAATAATTATTTTATAAATAAATGTTTTTAAATTTTTATTAAAATACTTCTATAAAACATTGAATAAGAAGAAAACACATTGTTTTTGAAAAATATGGTTTTATGTAAAAAATTGAATTTATTATAATTCATTACCTTGAAAACACATAATATGAATGTTAAACTATTTATTGACTATATATTATATGCATTTAATTAAAATATTTCATAAAATGATTTATTTTTTATTTACAGAGGTAATATATTCTTGTTAAAGAAATAGATTTTCCAAAAATTTATATCAATTATTTTCATAATTTTTTTATCTTTTTATTAATTGGCCACAAAATAATTCATTTTATATAAATGTGAAACTATATATTTTCATAATTTAGTTATTCCAATTCATAATCATCATTCCAATGTCTATGTGATAAATGTCATGTTAAATATTAATATTTTAATAGCATATCACATTTCATTTAGACCTGATGTTGCGTGTAATGAATAATAATCATAATGTGTCAGATATCACAATTGTGATAGTGTGTTGTGTGTAACATGACAAATCAAAGAGATTAATATTTTTTAAAACTAAAATATATCAAAAAAATCATACGGTATTACATGAACCCAGTTGAGTATGGGACTTTGTACACCATGATTTTCTTCAGAGTGTACCTTGACTACAATGATTGTTTGGTGAGTGAACCCGTTACACTATAATATTCTTATAAATAATACATAATTACTAAGAAAAGGATTTTATTTCTTTGTCGTAATTCCAAAATATTATCTCTCATTCCAATTTTATACTCTCATGGCTCATGTTTTATGATTCCATTATGATTCTTCTCATATGATATTACATGATTTATGTCATGAATACGGATTTTGATCTGTGATTTATAAGCTATTATTTTCCAATGATATTCGAATGTTATCATTCCCTTTTTTTCATTTTATGCTCATTTGATCATGGATATCTCACTTCTGTACCCTTATATGGCATTCAACCTCACTATTTCTTACGTTTCTTTTCCCCGTGTTATGATGAAATATACTACGTAAGATGTTTCAACAAAGTGTTCTAGTTATGAAGAACTTAGTGGGAGAGAATATAGACCTGCTATGAACAAGATAATTATGTGTCCATGTTTCAATGGGATTTAGAACTATAATATTATAGAATTGATTGGTATGTTATTTGTGAATAAATTCTATTAATATGTGAAATCAATATACGAAAATAATGGGAATTTTTAGAATTTATATATATCTTAATATCAACAAAATCAGGTATCTAGGTATATGAAAACTTGGATACATGATTGGTTACATGGGAAAATATGACCAGATAAAAGATCCAATATAATGAAAATTTTAATTATATATATTTTAATGTATAAATGAGTCATTTAATCAAATAATTCATGTAGAATAATGGAGAATGTTTGAAATTGACTCAATTATTGGAATTAATTAAATAATTAGTGAAAAATTTGATGTATGCAATGGAACTCTGGTATCTACATTATAAATAATGGGAGACACATCTATAACCCCTTTATATTAAAAATTAAAACCAAGATATAATGATAATTTTATGATTCATGTTTTTTGGATCTTGTTGTGAATTAGTTTTTATATAATGATTTAAATCTGTGTGTTAATTATATTTCCATATATTATGAAATAGATGAATGTAATGTGTCTAAGTCATTATTTAATTTAATAAAATGTCAAATATTGGAAGTTTATGGTGATGGAATTTATAAAAAAATTTATACTTTTAAATTTTGAGTCTATAGGATATTTTTTTAGGATCACTGAATTTCTTAAAATCATGGTAATTTAAAATTGATTCAATATCAAGATATTTTGAATATCGAAGATATAGTAGAAGAGTAAGGTGATATATTTTTAATGTTTAGTGAATTTTCATTTTTTTCATGATCATATTGGTGGTGAAAGATATTGAGAATTTTATTAATGGAAGAAGAAAGGAGAAAGTGGAAGAAGGAAGATGAAATTATTGCTAACAATTGCGTAATAATTAAATAATATGAATAAATGACTTGTAATATAAAATTTATGAATAAAAAAAGTTCCTTTATTATAGTGTGTTATATTATATTTTAGAAGTTATATTCCATATCACCAAAATATTTAATAGAATATCAACATTTTGGGGAGAACATGCACAAGAAATAGACCACAGAGAAAACGATTATGGATATACCCTTCTTACTGGAAAAAAAGGATTGTATTACAACAGATTCAGTGATCTCAAATTATTTCACGATAATTCCATAAACTAGACACTCTTCTTGAGTTGTGAACATTTTATATTATATACTTCCTCTCTATTTTATAAGTGTTTTTCTTCAATAAATTCATCTCTATCTAACAAGAATCAATGGTAGTTTTAACTAATCTATGCATGAATATATATTCTCACTGACCCCCCCCCCACTATCACAGGAAAATATATCCTGATTATACCAAAAAAACAATATACATATAAAAATAAGAGGATTATAAGTCCAAACATTGGACATTTTTATGAGGATAGTTCGACGTAATAGAAGTTGCATTTGGAATTGTTCTAGAGATTGTTTCTAAAAGCATTGGAATGAAGTAAGTGGGTGAGTAAAAGTAGGGAAACAACTCAATGATTTATTTTATATGGAAGTATGTACTATAAACATGATTTTCATGATGTACATGAAATTTATTATTTATAAAAATTAAATAGTTCTTTCAACTATGTTTTTTGTTATGTTATTGCACAAATATATATTGAAAATATATAATAAAATAATTTTTATATTTTTATTCATGATAAAAGGAAGAATATGGAAAAAAATTGTTATAATTACTTATATAATATTTCATAGTAACAAATTTTAATTTTAGAGTGAAATTATCCTCATATAAATAAGATGTACTACCATAGTAATGTTTTGAAAGATAAATATTCAACACTAACATTATTGAGTAGTTTTCACCTAAAAATATTAATGAAGATATCAACAAAGTGAATTTTTAAATTTCATCATATCAGGAGTCATTACAAAAGAGGATTATCTTGCTGAATCATGATATATCATATAGTCTATAGTTCATTAAAGACACCCTAAAGTCATTAAAAGATCAAATCGTCATTAAAGCAGTGCATGGAGGGAATAAGTGGGATTATCCCCTGGGAGAGGGGTGATTGAACACTAGGTATTATAAAGGTTTTGATCCTAGAATAATGTTAGTGTAGATTGAACATCTTATCACATTACTATTGAGACATTGTATATTTTATCCCCTTGATAGAACCTTGATGTGATATCATTGGATTTTTCACTCAATGGTGAACCAAGAAAAATCATTTTAGTTTATTCATGATTCAAATTCCTTCATATCTGTCAATATTTTAGTAATATTTTCATCAATATATATAGTATGGGCATCATTCCAACTAGAATTTTGAAAATATCCAAAAAGAAACAATATATGAGTAACCGGAAAATTTTAATTTAGGTTTCACCCAGACATCCACTCCCCCTTCACACTCTAGGATTCTTGTGTCACTATAGTCTATCACTAAGTGTATTAAGAATCTCATACAATTATATTTAATTTAACATTATGAAAAAATATAATTAACCTCTTATAGAATAAATTTATAAATGTTTTAATTAATGGACAACTTTAACAACCAAACATTTATATTTATAATATGTGAGATGAATTTTATCTCTTTTTTATTAGTAATATGATAATATATATATATATATATTCACTGGTTTAGTGAATAGATGAATATTAATATTTATTTATTTTCATGAATTTTTAAATATATCATTATTCATTTGTTTACTAAATATAATCATTATTTTTATATTGAACAATCAAAATTAACTTGAATAAATATTTTATAACTAAATAGTAAATACATATCTATAAGGATTTATTAGATGTTTTATGGGCCATAGGAGAATGATATGATTTAGTTAATTTCATATAAATAACCATTAAATTTATTATTTATTAAATCTATTTTAAATTAATGCATGTCATGGAAGTAATAATTATATTATTATTATTATTTTCAAATATATGGAATAATAAAAAATAACATTTGATTAAGGGTCTTATAATAATTATAAAACATTAAATCTAATTATATATTCCAACTTATATAATTTATAATATGGGGTTATAGTGAACAATGAAGAAACTCTAAATAAATATTTTCATTTGAACTTCATTCTTGATATTCTCTTATCATAATGTTAACATGACACTCAACATACACTAAGAAACATGTGATCTTACTTGATAGAATACACAATGAAATTAGTGACATGCTATCAGAAATTCACTGGGCATAGAGGATTATTCTACGTGACATTCATTATGCATCACCATGTCCCTACCATGTGTCTAGGTTCATTGATGTCATTGTCACATGTCAGGATAATTTCCCTTATAAGGGATAACTATATCATGATAGTCCACCTATTTCACTTTCAGATATAACTTTGTCTCATAGTTAATATATATATCGTGGTAGTCTATAAAATTTTAGATCATAATATGTAATCATCAGAATTTATAGCTATATAAAAGTAAATTTTATCATCATCTAACATGGAAATAAGATACATAGGAATAGTCATGGAATCAAGCATCAGAAATTGGTGTCATAGGCTAGGCACACAAACACATGTTATCTATATCAATAATGTTAAATAATAAATATACCAAGAAAACAAGTGTATATACGACCCCCAAATGGTAATGAACTTCCTAGATCAAGGTTTTTGATGATGTATATTAAAGTCATTCCATTAATTGATGCTTGAATGACATCGCAAAAACATAGAGAACTAGACCACATAGAAATGGTTTTTAAATATAGTTATGGTTCATTATAGAAGACGATTAGAACAAATACCTGAGGATATTCAATATTAAGAAATGTTGTTCAAGAATATAATATCACTTAAAATCTATCTACATACCGTGTTTTCAGAATTTTCCATAATGAGGTAATAAATTTTTTAGATTTGTTGTTGATTCAAGAATGGGCAAATCATTCCTTATGAAAAATATAATAGTACATTGATTCTATATATAAGACATCAATACACCATAAATAAATCAATATAATATATATTTAAAAAGATATTCAGAAAGAAGAGTGTCTCAAGATGGTCGGTCAGTGAAACCTTTCCCAAAAACAACCTATTTTCATGAGAGATACAAATTAAAAAAATGGGTATGTTTTCACCCACTAAGATAACCACCATTCTACAAATTCTCCATGATTGCATTTTTAGTTTGAATAAGAATCCATCAAATAGGAAGGACATGTCAGATCTAAAATTTTCTTCAATGGAAAGTGGAAAATCAATATAAAAATTGAAGAATATATTTTTTTTAATAACCAACCATTATTCCAAATATTTAAATCAATTGTATTCACCAGAATCTATAATTAGAGGAGACAGAATAATTAAATAATTATAAAGGTATCTTGAAAATTAATAGTTATTCCTATATAAAAAATATGCAGTTCAATGTTTACAATAAATGGTCATTATGTTGGATTTCATATCATTTATTTCAAGCACACACAATTGGTTCATATTGTTTTTCAAATAGTGTGATAAGAATGTGCTCCACATTAGGATTCATGAAAAGTATCACAGTTTGGGAAATCATGCACTAACTATTCGAGTAATTATACCTCTACATAAGAACCTTCATGGTTTGGGTACACGGTTTTTGAAACTTTAACTAATAGTTTTAGAGAAACTGTATCACACATATTCCTTCACAATAGAGGAAACACAATTTTGAAAACTATGAACCATATTTATGGACCACCCATTGAATAACAATTTTTTGTTTTATAGTTTCCTTGAGAATTTTAATGGTTTGGAAAAAACATGCATATGGCATGAACCAATTGTAAGGCTTACAAAAGTATTTTTTAACCATCTTGAAACCTTTGAAATTCATCCCAATAAGTTTATAGTTATTAAATAAAATATTAGATGTTTAAATGAACTCCTTACAAAGATAAATAATCTAATACCATAAAAATATTTCCATAAAAATACTTTTTATCCTTAAGAAGAATCTCTAGCCATCCTACTTAATCAAATAAGTCCATTATGACAGAACATTTTCCTCCCAATCCCAATTCCCTTCTGGTAATCATCCATTCTCCCATAGATTTTGGATATGAGTTATATTCATTCGTCATATAACCTTTTCACACCTGTCAAGAATCTAAAATATGAGCTCCATGTATGATTGTCCATTCTCTATCTCAATATCCAAATAGTCAATGACATGTGTACGATAAGACGTGCACATATGAAGCTAAGACACATGAAACACATTATTCATATCTCAATAATTAGGGGAATAATCTAGATGGTATTCCCTATTCCAACCCAATTGGGGATATCAACGGGTCCAAAAACACATGGGGAAATATTTACATACATTATCAAATATCAGTGGAAACCCCGAGGAGTCACTCTTAGATAAACAAATTCCCTATAAAAAAACTCCAATGGTCTCCATTTGTGGTTTAAAAATGATTTTTTCTATACTTGGTTATGATTAACCTCTTCTATGTTAGCTACACTCTCTTAGATTTCATTTGAACTATGTATATCCCCACCATAGCTACATCAAAAACCGAATTCCCCAACTGTGGTGGAAGACTTGGGATTCCATATAAAGCTTCAAATGGTTCCATGTGAATCAAAGACAATTGAATATTTTTTTAAAGAAATCATCATTGAATAGGTGATATTATACATCCCAATAAAATTCTATGATGCAATACTAAATCATATCCTCCACTATTTCAGTCGATTCTACTGTTTTTCAAAAGTTTTGGGGGTTGTTATTTTTTTCTGAATTTCAGCTAATTACATAAGGATTTATGTAAACTCTATGAAAACAACAATGTAAAACATGAATATATATCATATATAATTCTCAATAGAGCTCCACATATGTTAATAATATTGTGGATAAATAGCTTTACTGAATCATCTACTATGTGAGTCTCGTGGAACAGTAATAAATAATAAATTTTCATCGATTAATCAAGAATCACCCAAATAGTCTCATGACTCACATTGAACCTATGTTACACCATATCAATTTATATTTTAACATATTTCCACTTCAACATGAACATATGAATTAGAGAGATTAATCCACCAAGAAACTATTTCATAACCACTATCCTTTGGTAGGTAAGGCCTTGAGAAATAAACCTATAAATGCCCCTCTTCATCTATCTATTAAAGAACAGCTTCTTGAAGTCCTAGGAAATCATTGTCACTAGATAATATACACCCATATTAGAGTTATGGATATATCCCATCATATAATCCCTACAGAGAACACGAACTACAACTCTCCAATATACTAATATGACATCAGCAATATCAAATAAATAGTGAAGAATTAGCTTACCACTTATTAGATGCTCTTGTATCTTGAAACACACTAGGTCAGACTATTGATTATCCTTGACCCATTCTACTAAATAATATTTGATCACTAAGGGGAAAAAAGTTCATCAATCCCTATTCTTGAAAGAATCCATCCTTCAATCATCCAATAAACTCATTAATAACTACTAATAATCTTGTGGTCATTCTCCACGATCTAGGGATACCTACATATTACCATTAAGAGAGTCTACAATGATGTTAATGTTACCAAAACCATATGTATTATGAAATTAAAATTTTTCTAGTAACATTACCTTGTGACCCAAACAGAAATTTAGATCTCCTTATGTGATGATATAGTGGATGGTATTGATACCTATTTTGACAATAAATCAATTTCATAATATATAGTTTCCCAAATAATTCAAAGCATATACCATGGTTTTGAGAACTATTAAATTTGTAGGATAGTTGAACATATGATATTTTTATTTGATATAGGTTCATCTAACACTTTATGTGCTTCCATAATTATTGATCATAAAGATTTACATATTGAGATGATGGTATCAGTTTTGAAGCTTCATACACCTCTCAGTCAATGAGGGTGTCGAACCACTAGGTGTGATTCATGTATTATAATTTTTTACGTGGATGACTGGGTTAGGGATTTATGTATTCTTGAGATAGACATTTACAACCATGTTTTTAGAATACATTGGTTGATGACCTTCATGGCCCACATCGAATTTTATTCACTATAAGATAATTTCACATATTTTGATGGCAATTATCATATCATTAAATGATATTCTAATTTGGATAAAATTTGATAAGAAACATTAATATAGATAGTCTAGAATATCTTCTTCATTAAGAAATGTTTCCTTTGGAATCTATTCATTGAATCTAATAGTTAGATTTTCTATCTATCTTTTGCTAATATTTTGATATCATTCTAAATAGTGTCATTGGGTTTCAAACTAAAACAGACTATCAATTTATGATTGATATTATTCAAGGTACCATTCCTATTTTACATCAATCATAATGTATATAAAAAACATAACTAATGTAATTGATTGTATAGGTGGAAGTGTTTCCATGAAAAGGGTTCACTCAAACTAGTCTATCTCCAAATGTAGAATGTGTTCTTTTTCATTTTTAATATAGATTTAACTCTTTTTATTTGAATATGTAACTCCCAAGATTTAATATTACATTATTTCATGTAAGTGTCTCAATAACTTGTGCTACAAACAACACTTTGCTCAAGAGCACCATGACATACCAAACTAGCTGTTCAAAAGCGGTTATGAATATTAATAAATGAATTTTAAATATTATATATTCTAAATAATTTTAACATCTCTATTATGTGATTCTTAGATATAATAAAAGAAAAAATTCAATTTTTCAGACAAAAGAAGTATTTTTCTAAAAAATTCAATTTTACCACCTTTTAATGGATATCCCTTTTTAAATCCAATATTTTTCTATTTTATATATTCAATTTGACTAAATAAAATTCCCTTTTAGAATCGGGACATCAAAATTTTCTTTGGATGAAATTTTTTTATTTTTCTTATAATGTTCATTTTTTAATGAATAATGAGAAATACTGTATTTTAATCCAAAACTACCATTTAATATATTCTATTTATATGGTGAGATTAACTTTTTAATTGGTTTTAAAGTATAATTAGATTATATTTTTACCATTTAATCCAATATTGGTCATTGCATGTGATTTATCATTGAAATTGAATTTAAACATGTGTCAATCTTTTGATAGTTATTATTTCTTAAAAACTTGCTTTTTGTTTTGACAACAAAAAATAATTTTAAAATAATAAATGAAACTTCTATGTTTTGAATTTGATAAAATGGGATTCATTCTTGAATTTGGAATATCAAAATTATCTTAGGGTAATTTTTTTATATTTTTTTTAAAACCTTAATTTTTTGATGAATACTGAAAAACACTGCGTTATTATTTAAACTAACTTTTTATTTAAATAATTATATATTTTATTTATAATTAATTGTAGTCATTTTATAATAAAATTAGATATATTATTTTTTATTTATCATTTTAATGTTTTCTTACCCACCTTCTAGGAGCGTTTGCAAATTTACATAAAACATAATTTTATCTCTTCTGTGAGTGTAATTTCCAAAATCCAAGAGACACAGTTGACATCAATAAGTAAATGTGGATCAATAAAATTAAAAATAATTTTTGGTGGATAGAAACTTTTGGCTTTTATTTACCACGGTTAAAAGTAAATTGGGTAATTATAAGTAAAAATGTTATTATAATTAAACTAACACAAGTATTAATTCTATTGGATAAGTGTAGTTTGACTAAAAACAAACTTAGGAATAAAATATCATCATTTTGTTCCACTTGTATTAGATTAGGGAATTTATTATTATTTTATTTAAAGAAGAGTTAAAAGGGTTAAATTCAATGTTTAATAACTAAACCATTTTTAATATAGGGTTCACAAAATATAAATTAGAATATAAATATTCATTATAAATCTAAAATGATTTAATATGTAATGGTATTTTATTTATAATTTTTAGAAATTAATTAATTTAATTTATTTATGACACAATGTTGATGCAGTAGTTACCTTATTAGTGAAATATTAAAATAATTGATATTATAAATATGCAAATAAAAGTAAATTGAGACTTCATATAAACTAAACTAATTTTATAGGCTAATATTACATGATAGGGTTGATTATATAAATTCTGTTCAAATTTATAAGGTTGTTATGACTTTTACAAAAACAAAATACCAAATACTATCAAAATTGACATAAATTAATTTTTTAATCAAATAATATATTATTGGTTGATATAATATTCTAAAAAATATAAGGATCGGCAAAAAGTATTAAATAATATTATATATTTCATTAATGAACCACTTTAGGTTCTCTAGGTAGTTTAGAGTAAGAATATTAACCATATAGTGTACGAATACAAGAAGACACGGTAAAAGTTAAACCATTTAACTAACAGGTAAATCTAAATGATAAGTTTAAAATGGAATCCTAAACTTGTCTAAAACCTATAGGTTGAGATGATTTAGACCCTTAACCACCTAAGGCTCTAAATAAATTCATTTTTATCCATTATAAACATAATACGATTGTGTAATAAATTAATATTTTAATCTTTTCCTAAAGTGACCCTCACCCCTCTTATGAAAAGACACTACCCCTTCTCTCATAATCACACCTCCAAAGCCATTTGGATTATCCAAACCATAAAACAATATCCTCACAACATCCCTAACATCAAACTATAGTCCTTAAATTGATCATTAATCCAACCTATGGAGCCCTTTTGATCAACTCAAAATTAAACACATGAATAAAAGATAATAATTTCACCTCACTCTTTCAAGTTCTTTTCTTATTCCACTTCCTCTATCTTTGTTTTTTCCATACCAAAATAATAACTCAAGTACCTACTAAATACTGAGATGTAATTATAAATATTTTACATCCATATTCTTTATTTTCTCCATCCTATTAATGAAAAAGTCACCATACGTGTGAATGTATGACTTACCATCTCCATGTCATGGTGTAATTTGTTATTCAAACACTTCATTTTTTGTATGGGTATAATAATGAGTATAATTAATGTAAATAATAAATATAACATGTTAATTTTTCTGTAAATATGATATACTATCCAATTACATAATATTCACAATCAATATAATGATACTGTCGCTCATGCGTACGTACGGATTACCGTCTCCACGATGAGTTGAGATTCATTCCCACATTCACCATTCAACAATGATTATAAAGATATATATTATTAATAATTATGTACTATAAAAAAAAATTCTACTAAATATATATATATATATATATATATGTGTGTGTGTGTGTGTGTTTGTGTACATACATATATCTTATTCACTTAGTTACATTCAATATGATATGAAAACAGAAATAACGTTTATGCATACGTACGACCTACCATCTCCATAAACGGTTCCTTCCATTTCATATATAAATATATTATAAATATTTATATTCTTAATATATATGATATATAAATAAATTATTATATTTTGGAAGTATTTAATTCTTTATCTAAATGATACGATCAAGAATAACTAGTTAAAAATGTATGATAAAGAAAGTGATTATTAACCAAAATGTTAATTTAACATGGAATTCATTATTAAATGGGTAGTATAAAGTCATAAATTAATCATGTATGATATTATAAATAATAATATGGTTTTGGTATAATTTAATAACATACTATGGTCATTATACATGATGTTAAATGTACCCTCGACCAAAGCAATGTGCAAGGTAAGAGTTAATTCATCAATCTCATTATTATTCATGATTGTTTATCGACATGTTTTTTTGGGACATATTTATTATCCATGTCCATGTTTTATAAAATAGTTTTCAAAGGGATTCTTTTTAAGGGACTCTTTTATTAAAACATCATTTAAAACATTTAAAAATATTTATTCTTTTAAATCATTCACATTAATGTTTATGTTTTCAAAATGGATTTTTAAGGATTTATATATATGGACATGATTTTCTTAAAATGTTAATTCTATTAAAAAGTTTCAAAGTGGTATGGGACACTTTGATTAAAAAATGTATTTAAATTTATTCCTTTCTAAATTTTTTGGCTTTTAAATGTTTTCATGAAAAAGATATATTTCTCTCAAAGATTTTTTCAAATCATTTTTATCTATGTCAACATTATTTTATGGATTTTAAACTTTTATGAAGTTGAATTATTATGATAAAAATCATCAATATTGTATTTATGTTTTTGTGATATATTTGACTATGGATGTGTTATTTTTATATCATTCATGGTTTATGGATAAAGTATTGACATTTCGTATGCTACTTCTAATATGAATGTTTATGTTATGTTTTAACCTTTTTTTATAAGGAATGTATTTGACATAGTAAGTGACGGGTGGAGCCTACTATTGCTCCCCGATACTTCGGTAGGTCTCATGATACAATTAGACGTGGAATTGTCCAAGGCCTTTTCCAATTTGATATATGTGTTTGGCCGAGGTCGAAATCATTTTTAGACATTTTGGCCAAGTCTTTGACAAAATGTTTCAGAATGTCTAGCATTATACATTCCATCTTTATGAAAATAATATTGATGGTTCATATAGTTATTCGACTGGATGAATACCCATGATTATGTTTTATTATAGAATTATTTACTTAGCTCATATTTCTTCCATAAAGTGTTCATGTTTATTATTTGTTATGGAATGTGTTTTCAATTATTCACCAGGCCTATTATTTATGTTATCTAATGATAAATTGTTTACCTTTATTGAGCATCTGAGTTCACCCCTTTCTTATGTTTTATTTTCCTAGGATTTCCCAAAAGTGTATTATTATTGATATGTAGGATTATGAAAAAATCGAATAATGGCATTCTCAAAGAACTATCTATGCTGTATTTTATGTTTGAAATTTTAGTGTGAAGTTGATGTATGTAATATATTTCCAATAATTCTAAACTGATCAGTCTTTCAGGGCATGATTTCCTTTTATCATTCCTATGTATTAAAATAATGCACCAACTCTGGGTGACTGGGGTTGGGGCATTACAGTTGGTATCAGAAGAAGTTTAGCAACCACCATGGAAATATATTTAGATAAACTATATTATAGAACATTACCCTAAGGTATAATTTGAGGATTAGTATAGAATAACATCCTAGAATTGTGGTAATATAGATATTTTTTGTATTTTCCAAGAAATAAATCCCTACCTGGATACAAGCAGGTAGAGGCGGCTCTAGCATAGATGAACCTTTCAGTAAAAGCTCTGACAAGAAGTTTTGGGCTTGACCCGGGGTATCTTTGTAGATGACAATAGGTATTGATGCACTCTTGGTTATGACACACCTTAGGGATATGCTTAGGATAATTAAAATTTTCATTACAAGCCATTATGAAGGATTTATAAGTAAATGCATCCTCAAAGAAAAAAATTTATGATTATACATTATATGCACAATCATTTTAATTTACATTAGGTATTTTACTAGTTTGGAATTGTGGATTGTGATTCATAAAATAACCTAGTGCATGACATTGATTAGAAATGGCATCTAGTAGAAGGAATTATAATTCCAGTAATATGCATGATCGAATGATTAAGAAGGATCATTTCTTTTATGGTATTAACCCAACATTTAAAAGGGAAATAGTCTCCCACATATTCTAATCATATGAAGAAATAGTATCATGTGTTAATAAGAATTGTAATTAATTCTCTATGTCTGATGGATTTGAAGGGAAGCAAGATAATAAAAGGACGGAAGAGAGAAAGATGGATAAAGGGAAGAGGGTAAAGAATGATTTTCCTATATGTGATAACTTTAGAAGAATCTCCTTGGTAAATTCTTGAAGGGAATGGCAGTTTGTTATAAGTGTGGAGAAAAAGGACACCAAGTTAGTGACTACAAGGGTATGAAAAAGGATTCAAAATTACAATGCTTCATTTGAAAGGAGTTGGGACACTACACGAATCAAAGTCAAAATCAACATATTATACCCCAAATGTTTCTATTGGACAATAATCAAGTTATGATACTACCAAAGATGAAGAGGATTGATTAGAGTTATTTTGTTGCTATTAATGTACTATGTCATTGTTGTATTTTATTAATGATTTACATGTCATAAGAATTAAAGATTATATAAGAATTGTACTACAGTAATATTTCATTAAGGACTTAAGATTGTGTAGAACTAAGAAATTTTACTCTACTGTAGGTAAATTATTTTTTGTAAAATATATGGTTGAGAGAAAGACAAACCACAATATGGTTCTCATAATGAGGTAGTGATTTTGGAATAATATATGATTTAATTGGATAAATTATATTGGATATTCTTGACTACTGTGAAACAGATTGATGATTTGTATATTCCATCATTGAGGGAGTTTACAACATTTTTGGATTGAAGGAGTATATCCAGTATTAAATAAAGAATAAAGGAGCGTGATTGTAATAAATAAGGTTTTATGGTAATTCAGTGTGTTACAATGTTTCAATATAATACATGATTAAGGTTTTCACATGTTATTACATGGAAAAAAGGATCTTTATTGTGTTTACCCTCTTTCTAAATTTTGGACTGTGGGTTTGGATAGAAGTATTTTGGATAATTCTAAAGGATGAAATTGATTAAGTTTGACCTTGGATACTATTGTTAAGGTTAAATCATTTCTTCAGATTATTTTTGGATTGTCATAAAAAAGACAACCTGGAGGTCGGGTGACAACATGTCGCGTCCGACAAGGCCGCGAGACATGAACCCGCAACTGAAGGACGATAAGGGTGTATCACCTATCACTGGTCCATGTGATGTCCTGGATTGTATAATGCAGTTTTTTTAAATGTTCTGAGAGATTAATTATAAATTCATTTTATGGAACCCTATAGAGTTAGGATAAAAGAAATTAAGTTCTATTGTCTTTTAGAGTGATAGATGAGTTTGTGGTAGAATTTAGTTAACGGATGGAACTATACTTGTCAAGTATATTTTTATCTCTTATTCTATGAGGAAATTAATTCATAAACTCTACGTAAGGGATCCTGAAAACAAAAATGTTTTATCATAATTCCTTATGTTATTTTGAACTAATGGTATTTTAAATCAGCTTATGTTGATGGCTTTGAGGCCCTCAATTTTACACTTTTTTGTGATTGATGAACTCAATCACTGCATATAAATATTTATGTTTTCTCACCAATTTTGTGTCTTTAATTAACACCAATGTTCTTCTAATAGAGATCATAATATGGTGGATGCTACATTTATATTTCCCTATTATTAATAATAAATTTTATTAACCCAATTTCTGATGTGGGTTTTCCACAAAGGTATTTTTCTATTTTTAACCTTTTATTTTCGAAAAAAAAAATCATAATGCGAGGACTCAATTTATTGAAATAGGGGAGAATGTAACAACCCAAGATTTCATAGTACGTTATTTCTTCAAAGTGTCTCAATAACTTGTGCTACATGAAACACTGAGTTCAAGCGCACCACGACTTACCAAACTAGTTGTTCAAAAGCAGTTATGAATAGTAATAAATGAATTTTTAATTTTATATATTCTATATAATTTTAACATCAATATTATGTGTTTCTTAGACATAATATAAGATCAAATTCAATATTTCAGATAAAAGAAGTATTTTTCCAAAAAACTGTAATTTTACAACATTTTTATAGCGAAACCTTTTTAAATAAAATATTTGACACTTTAATATATTCAATTTGAAAAAATGAAATTCTTATTTAGAATTGGGACATGAAAATTTACTTCGGATGAAATTTTGGTATTTTTATGTTAATGTTCTTTTTTAATGAATAGTTAGAAATACTGTATTTTAATCCAAAACTACATTTTATTATAATTTATTAATATATTGAGATTATCTTTTTAATTGGGTCTAAAGTGTAATTAGATTATATTTTAACCATTTAATCCAATGTTGGTCAATGGATGTAATTTCACTTTGAAATTTAACAAAAACAATTGTCAGTCTTTTGATAGTTATTATTTCTTAAAAACACGCTTTTTTATTTTGACAATGGGAAATAATTTAAAATTAATAAATGAAAATTATATGTTGTTATTTTGGTGAAATTTAATTCTTTTTAAATTCTTAATATAAAAATTATCATAGGCTAAAGTTTTGGTATTTCTCTGAAAAATTTCAATTTTTTGATGAATAGTGAAAAACAATACGTTATTATTTAAAACTGACTTTTTATTAAAATAATTATTTTTTATATTTAAATTTATTTTTAGTCAAAATAGATATATAATACATATATAAGTTCAATTTAATTCATTTGAGTCATTTTATAATAAAATTAGATGTATAAATTTTTACTGAACTTTTTAACATTTTCTTACCATCCTTTTAAAGGAATTTACAAATTTAAATAAAAAGTAATTTTACCACTTGTGTGAGTTGAATTAATAAAATATGAGAGACATGGTTGAAATCAGTAAGTAAAATATAAATCAATAAGAAGAAAATAATTTTTGGTTAATAGCGACTTTTGACTTTTATTTACCTCGGTTAAAAGTAAATAGAGCAATTAAGGGTGAAAATGTTATTATAATTTCCCTAACACATGTCCTAGTTCTATTGGATAAGTTTAATTAGACCAAAAACAACCTTAGGAATAAAATATGATCCTTTTGATCCACATGGATTAGATTAGGAAATTTTTTATTATTTTATTTAAAGAAGATTTAAAAGGGTTAAATTCAAAGTTTAATAACGAAACAATTTTTAATATTAGGATAAACACAATATAAATTTGACAATAAATATTAAATATAAAGATAAAAATATTTCCTACATTATGGGTTTTTATTAATAAATTTTAGACATTAAATAATTAAATTTATTAATGACACAGTTATGATGCAGTAATTACCTTATTAATGAAATATTAAACAAATTGATATTATAAATATCCAAATAAATGTAAAATGAGACTTACGATGAATTACACTAATTTTATAGGATAATATGACATTTTAGGGTTGATTAGATAAAAGGTTTCTAATTGATATGGTTTTTATGACATTCACAAAGACAAAAAACCGAATAGTTTCAAAATTGAGGAAAATTTATTTTTAAAACAAATACATTATTATTCGTTGATAAAATATTCCTAAAAATAAATGGTTTGGCCAAAATTCAAAAAACTAATATTATATATGTAATTAATGAACCAATGGAGGTTCTCTTGTGAGTTTAGAGTATGTTTCATAACCATATAGTGTAAGAATACAAGAAGACACGGTAAAAGGTAAATTATTTAACTAAGAGGTAAATGTAAAAGATAAGGTTAAAATTGTAACCTAACTTGTCTAAAACCTAATATTTGAGAGGATTTCGACCAATAACCACCTAATTCTAGAAATAAATTCATTTTCAGCCATTATAAACCGAATATTATTGTATAACAAATTAATATTTTAATCTTTTCATAAAGTGACCCTCCCCCCTCTTATAAAAGGACATTGCCCCTTCTCTCAAAATCACACCACCAAATCCATTTGGCTCAGCCAAACCCTACCCAAATATCCTACCAAATTCTCTCATAAAAACCTATTTTCCTTACATTGATCATAAATCCAGCCTATGGAGCCCTTTTGATCAGCTCAAAAGGAAACACCCGAAAAAGATGTAATAATTTCACCGCCCTCTTTCAAGTTATTTTCTTCTTCCACTTCCTCACTCATTGTTTTTCAATAAAAAAATAATAAATCATGTACTTTCTACATATTGTGATGTTATTATAACTATGGTACAACCATATTCATTATTCTCTCCATCCTATAAATGACAATGTCACCATAAGTGCGTAAGTACGGCTTACCATCTCCACGTCGCCGTGTAGTTTGTTATTCAAACACATCAATATTTGGATTGGTATAATAATGAGTATAACTAATGTAATAACATGTTAATGATTCTGAATATATGATATAACAACCAATTATATACGATTTCACCATCAATATAATGATATTGTCGCTTGTGTGTACATACGGATTACCGTCTCCACGATGCGATGAGATTAATTCCCATGTTCCCCCTTAATCAATGATTATAAAAATAAATATTATTAATAAATATGTAATATAAGACATAATAATTCTACTAGAG
Organism: Viscum album; assembly: GCA_963277665.1. Lineage (NCBI taxonomy): Eukaryota > Viridiplantae > Streptophyta > Magnoliopsida > Santalales > Viscaceae > Viscum > Viscum album. The sequence continues at coordinate 839,268,312 of OY728143.1, read as the reverse complement.
AGAGATATATATATATGTATGTACTTACATATATCTTATACACTTACTTCCGTTCAATACGATATGAATATGGAAACAACATTTATGCGTACCTACAACATACCGTCTCCATAAACTGTACCTTCAATTTCATATATACATCTATTATATATATTTATATTCTAAATATGTATGATATATAAATCACGGTTTATATTCTAGATGTATTTAAATCATGATTTATATGATATGATCCAGAATAACAAGTTAAAACATGTATGATAAAGAAAGTGATTTTTACCCAAAATGTAAATTTAACATAGAAATCATTATTATATGGGTAGTATAATGTAATAAACGAATCATGTATGATATAATAAATATTAATATGGTTCTGGTATAATTTCATAACATACTATGGTCATTATATATGAGGTTAAGCATACCCTCGACCAAAGGAATGGGCAAGGTAATGGTTAATTCCTCGATCTCATTATTATTCGAGATTGTTTATGGGTATGTTTTTATAAGGAAATATTTATTATTAATATCCATGTTTTATAAAATATTTTTCAAAGGGATTAATTTTAAGGGACACTTTTATTAAAAAATCATTTTAAAAGTTTTAAATATTTATTCTTCTAAATCATTCTCATTAATTTCCATGTTTTCAAAATGGGGTTTTAAGGATTTATATATATGGACATGAATGTTTTTAAAATGTTAATTCCATTCAAAAGATTCAAATTGGTAAAATACACTTTGATTCAAAAATGGATTTAAATGTAATCCTTTCGAAATTGTGTGACTTTTAAAAGTTTTCATGAAAAAGGGATATTTCTCTCAAAGAGTTTTACATATCATTTTCATCTATGTCAACATCCTTTGATAGATTATAATCTTATTTGATGTTGATTTATTATGATACACATATTCCATATTGTATTGAAGGTTTTCTGATTTTTTGTCTATGGATGTGTAATTTTTAAACCATTCATTGTTTATGGATAAATTATTGACATTTCGTATGCTAGTTTTAATACGAATGTTTATGTTATGTTTCAAACTTTTCATATAAGGAATTTATTGGACATAGTATGTGACGTGTGTAGCCTGCTATAGCTCCTCAATGCATCAGTAGGTCTCATGAGACAATTTGATATGGAATTGGCTGAGGCCTTTCCCAATTTGATTTACGGTTTTGGCCGAGGCCTTAATCATTTTTAGACATCTTGGCCAAGGCCTTGAAAAAATGTTTCAGAATGACTGGAACTATACATTCCCTCATTTTGAAAATAATATTGATGGTTAATGTGGTTATTAGACTAGTAGAATAACCAGGACTACGTTTGGTTATGGCATTATTTAGTCAGCTCATATTTCTTCCATAATGTGTTCATGTTTTTTATTTTTAAAGGCATGTGTTTACAATAATTCACCATGCCTATTGTTTATGTTATCTTCCACTAAATTGTATGCCCTTACAGAGCATTTGATCTCACCCTTTTCTTATGTTTTATTTTCCCTGGATTTCCAAGATGTATATTATGATCGATATGCTGGGTTAAGTTAAAAGGGAATAATGGAAATCTCAAAGAACTATATGTGTTGTATTTTATGTTTGAAATTGTTATGTGAAGTTGATGTATGTAATCTATTTCCATGACTGCTAAACTGATCGGTTATTCAGGACATGATTTCCTTGTATCATTCTAATGTATTAAAATAATGCATTGACTCTAGGTAACTGGGGTCGGGGTGTTATAGTATATATTAAAATATGCTCAACCATTTTATGATAAAAATTGATATCCTATTCCATAAACTAATGAAATCTTTGATTAATTGATGGGTTCCCAGTGGTTCTCTAAAATATTCATATCCTCAAGTTATCACCAAATTCTTGTTTAGATAATAGACACTCCATAGACATCCTTTAGGATCCGTTATAATCACTATAAATATGTAGTTATTCACATAGAGATTCACTAGTGATGTTTATAAAATTTAGGAATTTTATTTTTCATGTTTATATTTACTGCATTTTAGCAGTTTTCATTGATACTATTTTTTCAATCTAATATTATGTCCAATATTGATCAATTTTTTGGAATTTTTTTGGGTATCTTAGAAAAATATTTACATTTTTATATTCTTAAAATGTGTTATTTTTGTATAAAATTGGCACATTTACATGGCCACAATATCTCTAAAAGTGTTTTTAGGTAACTTAATAAGAGAGAAGTTGTTATCTCTTGTCAAAAATTGAAAAATGATATTCATAAATGCCATTTCATTGGATTAATAGGGTATTGATGATGGTTTCCTCATAATATTTCAATAATTTCAACACCAATGAGTGAATTCCCAAGGAAAGGTGTACATTTAAAATGGAGTGATGATGGTAAAAGGTCATAAGTTCAGCTTACATCAGAAAATATCATTATATTTTCAGAGTTTAGAAACGATTATGTGGACTATTATGATGCACCTGGATTTTGGATGGAATGTTTACTCATGTAGGGATATAATGTTGTATCTTTTGTCTCATTATGGTTATGGGTGCATGTGAAGACATTCCCAACGAATGATTTGCAATTACTATTTATAGTCCAAGCATTTAGAACATAACCACATGAATTTTTTCTAATAAATTCACAGTTTTCACATATCATTCGATATTGAAACACATTTTAAAACAAATAGATTTGAATATCAGGCAATAATTATTTATGAAATACTTTTAAATGTTTTACATTGACTTGATGTGTATAAATTAAAATGGAATTTATTGGTACATGAATTTATTTGGAATTATTTATAGTATTTAGGTAAATATAATTCATAAAAATATCATCTAATTTTATTCATAACTGATATGAAACTGGATTTTGTTAATCAATATTATTCTATGGTTTTCTTTTCATTTTGTTTTTTTTTTATTTTGTTAAGAAGGTTAAAGATGCTCTGAAATATTATTGCAAATTTCAAACAATGAGTTCAAAACTCCATAGTGGGGAGACCATTGAGGAATGGATGAGAGATAAAATATAAATTCTATGTTTTCGAGACCATAATTGTGTCCGTAAAAATTCTCAAGGAAAAATTGTTTCTTATTACCACCATTCAATATGGGTTTGCACCGCGGTATTTAGAAGATGAATAATGTGTTGAAATAATTATTTTTTGTGGGATGGAATGAAGGGGAAAGTGGTATATTTTTTTTCTCAAGATGTATTTCATATTGGTGGTTCAAGATGCATCACTAGAACACAGAATTTATGTCACGTTATTTACCTATATTATTATGGGAATTAGAGCAACTGTCTTTTGATTTTATCAAAGGTCTTTAAGAAATAATTAAGAAACATGAATCCATATAGATTATTATGTATTATCTCATAATTTTGTCTCACTTCACTATTATTCATGAATTGAACATAGTGGATTACATTTCATAAAAACTATATTCATGAAGTTGTATAGATAAATTGAATCTTAGATTCAATTATTTTATACTAGGACTATATGTTTACAAAATGGTATTGGAATTCCTTATGGAAATCCCTTAGAACCTAGTTGATCGTGATCATAAATTATCATCCATAAAAGGATGAAATATTTAAACAGAAAATCTAAATTATGGAATCCATGCATAGAGCTTTTCAGATTGATTCTAGAGACTTATGTGATGAGTGTCTTTTGTTAATATAGTTCTTGTATAATAATAGTTCCCTTATCTTGATGCATATGGATGTTTTTAATGTTTTGTTTGGTCATCCATATTTTTTCCCAACACTATTATGTTGAATTATTTGAGGCATCACATTTTTTACATAGCCTTTCGTAAATGAAAAAATATAGGAATAAGATGATCAGAAGTTGGTTGGTAATGGATTAGAGTAATCAAAAATCCAATAAGGATAATCACTAATATCCATAGTCTTATAATGTAATTGATTAATATTTCGTGGGAATATTTCAAAGGATAGGGAATCATCCTTGTAGTATGAAATAATTTTTTTTCTAATCAGAACAATTTATATTTTGAGATACTTGAATGTGATCATAATGTGGCTTACTCAATGGATTTACCATTAATGACTGGTTCAACGCACAGTGTGTTTCATGTATCTCAATTGAACACATATCAATGTTTACAAAAGTTTATGAAACAATTTAAAAAAAGTTTCAAAGTGTAATTTTCAGACATATCACCATGATCGCACTAGATAGTGATAACTATTCATATTTTCAATGTTTACAAAAGCTCATGAAAAAATTTAAAAAAAATTGACTTATGTATAATAATTTAGACCCATTTATTCCTATTCTAATTAGTATCTAGAATATAGATAAATTATTCTCTTTTCATACTTCTAGTTTTTGAAAAAAAAATATCCATGTACAATAACTATAATGAATGTTAAGATGAGATTCATTCACTAAGTTTAAATATTGAATTACATTTCGTACCATATTAACAATTTTCAGCTAATCTGGATGAATTAAGAATAATATATTTGAAATCAATAACTATTCAACTCCAATAAAATTTAGATAAGTTATAAGGATTATAATGAACTATATTCCAATTCCAAATCCAAATATTATCTCCAACTGCACTGGGAGATGGTGTGTTTTAGAAAAAAAATGTCTTCTATATTTATAATGTCAACATTATCATGCTTGTTGGAAGATAAAATGAGAAATCCTTCTAAACTTATGATGGTAATTTTTTCAATCAAAATTTTCAGAGAGTAGCCTTTATCTCATCAATGAATTATGTTGATAAGGTTGATTTTTAAAACAATATATACATTAAAAATTAACTTCATACCATAAAATGATACATCACTATTATAAATAAAATGTTCCTATATATGGTCTTTACAAGTACCATTATCACCCTTCACATTATATATCTTTGAATTGTTTTAATTTTTTCCTACCATGTGTCAAGAAAAACCCATTTCTATGTACTATATTTCTTTTCTGGTACTTATCCTTTATTCTAAAAACAAATTTTAATTAAAATAATTTTTATTATAACACCCTGTAAATTTACTATGTATTTTTCATTTAAATAAATATTTTGTTGAATCTATTTTTTATCATGAATAAACATTTCTAAAATATGATGAATGAAATTTTTATTCATATTAAAAATAAAAATCCATTATGAGAATAAAATATTAAATATCATTAAGAATATTACAAGTGGAATATAAATTTATTCAAATAAAAATTCCCCAAAAAAATCTATAAGATCATGGCTTTCAAGGATGATATAAACCTAGACTATAAAATAGAAAAAAGTAAAATTTTAAGTATTATAATATAATTATTGAGATATAATAATTCAAGATGATTCCATTCATTTATTATTGTAGTGATGAATATAGAAATTAAATATAGTGGTTGGATATAAGCCCATTGAAACTATGGTCACCAAAAATATATTCGTTTGAAATATGGTGTTTTAAAGTTGTTGGGCATCAATGAATCCAATAGAACAATTTAATTTTTATAACATTTAGTAATAAATTGGAAGGAATATCATTTAAATTTAATAAATAAATATCGAATGAAATAAATAGATAATATTTTATTAAAATATTTTATTATAAATAATAAATATATTTTTATAAATTCAAAATATAAAATAATATTCATATCCCTAAAGAGTTATTTGATATATTTATTGAATTTAATTAATTATTTCAATAATTATTTATTTAGAAATTTAAATTTTAAAAATTATGAGAATGACATTTAATAGGAAATAGTAAAATTTTACCCTTAAAATGATAATTTTAAAGGATTTTTTATATATTTTGTATTTTTGACTTAATGGGTTAAAGTAATGACATTAACATGATGAATCAAATGTCATTTTTCTATGTAAAATAAATTTATTAACACATGTTTAATTGTTAATTGGTGTGAAATTAGATTAAGAATATTTAATGTTAAAAAACTCAGTTTCCTATAAAAATGTTAAATCTATATATTCTTTGATTTCATTTAACTAATAAATTTATTATATTTAGAAATTGAGTTTGATTCAATGTATTGAATAATTTTATTTATAAAATTAAATTTTCATATTATTTTCCATGTTATATTTTTAAAAAATTACAATGGTAAAAAATAAACAAGGTAAAATGGGGTAAAAGTCATATATCCCCCTAAATCAATTTTTTTTTGATTTAAAAAGACATTTAGAAATTATAGAATTTAGTTTTTCGCATGGATATTAAATATTACATGTATTTGAGGAATATATTATCATAACCATCTAGACTCTCATTTTATTCCATCATCATCATTTACATAATTTATGTTTCAAATGAATTGTCTCTGTTTTTCAGATATAATATGAGATATCATATAACCCTTATAAACAAATGTATTTCATAAAAACACTAACTAATTCCTTTCCCTTGTACATAAATTAAATATTTCTATGAAATAATTATTATTTTTATTCAAATAATGAATTCCAATACATCATACTAAGTGAACCTATGTTGAGATTGATAGAATTCACCATGTAATTAGCTAATTTATTTGAATACTTTTTATTACATTATCATACACACTATTCCTAAAATAATAACCCACAGTAATGATGTAATAATTACATAATTATTCTTCTTATAAATTTTCAATGATATCACATATCTTTAAAGTCTTACTAATATGTGACAATAACATATTCTTATTTGGGTCAGTTCAACGTTCTACATGAATGATGTTATATTAGTGTCACCATTTTCATAATTAATAAGTATAAAGAAGTAATTAATATTAATTAATTATATAAAGGATTAATATATTTCATGATAATATTTTTCTATGTATGCTATTAAAATGAATTATCATTATAAATAAACTCAAAGTTAAAAATAAATAACATGAAAAATGCCTAGCATTGTTTCCATACAGGAACACTATACCCATGAATTTCATAAAATTAAAATGGTGTTTCATAAATTAATGAAGAAATATAATACCAATACTATGAATAATATTTTAATGATTAATTGGGCACCGTAATTGGGTCTGACATCACCATTACAAAACATCTGTGAAACAAACAAAATTTTTAATATCTAATAAAGAAAATAAACAATAAGTAACATATATCCATTTAATGAATTATTTTAAATAAATAGAATAATTAGGAATATATAAGAATAAGATTTTTAAATAAATAATTATGATGTTTTTTTAATTATATAGGAGGATAATGTTCTTTTATTGAACTTGAGAGTAATGTTAATAAAACGTTCTCCAAAATCATTTCAAATTCGAGATTATTTATTTCAAAGGATACCTATATTTAAATTTTACCGATTGTCTCCAAAATATATCCTTTTTCATGTAATATGGCTATCAATGGGGTTTAATAGTATTCTTATCATTTTACCTTCATTTGGATCATAATTTACCCAAACTGTTTCTTGTGTAAAAAACTCAACATATCTATTATTTTTAGTTGAGAATCATTCCTCATCGTGATTGTATTACTTTTTTATTTTAAATGATGTATTTGTTTTGTAATTATATGATTTATTTATATATTTTTCAATGTACATGTCATTATTTACAAAAAATTATTATTTTATCAATGTTTTTGGTAATATATTTGTCTACAAATTTTGAGATTCAGTTCCTTCACATATGTTTTGAAATAATATCTCATATGTCAAAGGGTGGATTTATAATTTTGTGTAATATAATAGATCATGGGTTGGATAATACATTCATATTTTTAGATTTAGTTAATTTATTGAATCCGACATGTACATGAATTCACATTTTATGAATTAATACAATTAAAAATTTAAATGAATGAGAAAATGTGATGTCTTATTAATGTTTATGTTCTTGGAGTATAGTTCTGATAATTGCCTTAATGTGTGAATTTTATCTATTAATTTTTGATGTTTCTATTTTAGTGGTCGTTTGTGCTTCTTGGAAGAAATATAATCTATCTCATGGTTGTTACGTATAACCCAGTTGTTGTGCCACTTGATGGGTTAATTTTTTCTTGTAAGGATTTTATATCCATTTATATATGATATATTAATCACATTAATTTATTTATAGTTAGACAGAAACCTATTTTATTATAGTTATTATTTAATGTGTACATTAATTTCTTTATTCTACTTTCTCTTGTATCTCCCTCAATTCCCAGATGGTGTAAACTTGATACACCTCATGCATGTATTTTATTTTTTTTCATGTTTAATAAATTTCATTAGGTCATGAATTTGGTGGAATAATTGTGTCTTAGATGGTTTAAAAAATAATACTTTTATAAATAAATATCTATAACATTTATATAAAAAAATTCACATAATTAATTAAAAGATCAAGTTCTATTTTGTATTTCTCCAAAAAAATTATAATTCTCTTAGTAAAGTCTTTTTAAATAATTCAATGTCTTTTAATATTTTTTATAATTTACTAAGAATAATCTCTAATGAAACTATAAATATCTATGCTCTAGATTCCTCTAGATTTATTATCATAATTAATTTTATATTCATTGATGACATCATTCCATTTTTATGGGTTATTTCATCTAGGAAGGGATTATGAATTCTTTCAAGTTCTTCTAGAACACATATGTATATTTTAACATTGTGTGATGAGTGGGTCTACTATAGCCATCCATTTTATAGTGTATAGTTTTATGTTTGATGGGGGCATGATTGTCCGATATTCCATGTCAACTATGCTATAGGATGTGATTGGTTATCCCAGTTCATATTTTTTATGGGAAAGTATCAACTTGGTCTCTTATGATATGAATATCATTCTGGTTAGCATTGAAATATGACATGGTTTTCTAACTTTTTTTTTTGCTGCATTATTATTTTACTAATGATGAATATGTTTTGTTCCTATGAATAATTACTATTACATCATGTTTCCACACTCTTATGACGCATGTCTCATGTTATTATAAATATTTTACCACATGAATCATGTATTATAATATATGATTTACTGGGTAATATTATATTATCTTATGTACATGAACCTTGATTATACTAGCATACCCATATTCTCATATTAGGCTTACATATAATGTTCAATTGATATCTATTCAATTTACATATTCTAAGAATCTAATCTCAATATCTCTTATTTTTTCATTCCTTAAGTTATTGAGAACAATATTATAATTAAATGGATAGGAATGGTATCATTTGTGAAGTATCTTTTACACACATTATGAAAGAGTTGTAAAATAAGTGATTTTTGTATATAATATAAAAATAAACTGAAAAAATGGGTTCTATTTGGTGTTTTTTATTATTTGAAATGAATAGTCATTTAAAATTTATATATTAAATACTTGTTTTACATAAATTAACAAAATTGTATACATATTGTTGATATAAGAAAAAATAAATTTTGAAACCGACATCGACATGATATTATGTTGTAGAATAGCTGCTAGTTATATATAAACACAATCCATAGGTGTTATGAATTATTGAACCTTGTAAAAAGGTAAAAACCACCAATAACCCCCTCGATGAAAATAATTAAGAAAGGTGTATTTTTTATAATGAAATTATTGGAATAAGAATTTGAATTTCTATAAGTATAACCAAATCTAGAGGATATATGATTAGGTTTTAACTATCATAACATATTATCAACGTTTTTTATACTATATGTAAAAATAAAATAGAATCTTCATTATAAATTAGTTTCAATACATTTTTTATTGTCATTATTATTTTAAATAATACTCGGTTATGAATCTTACTCAAATTTACTTTTAGAAACACTATAATTATCATTAGAATGCTATTCCTTAGAAAAATAAAATTATCTACAAATAAAATTTATTATTCTTCTCTATGAAAATAAAATATCTCTCTATTGCATGAAATGTTATAATATTATCTTCATAATATAATGAAAAATTGAAATTGTAATATAATTATAATTTAGTAAAAGAATAAGGAGTAACATTTCCATTTTGGCACAATTCATTTCATGGTTACATTTTACTGAATATGTTTTTCTCCAAAATATCATAAGTATCATCCTATGAACTATAAAAATTAAATGAAATTACACTAATTCTACATGTTTCTATATCCTCTAACATCATCATTATATTAAAATTGTAAATTAATCAAAATTAGTATTCCATTAATTTTATTTTCAAATTTTCTAGTCAAATGTGTCCAAGATTCTTATAATCATAATACATAAATTGAATATAATATGTTGTCTCATAATTCAACTTCCAATCATACCCATTTTATTTTTAGATGTATTTCTTTAAATAAATCAAGTTCATACTTCTTAATGTTATGTATGTTCTTGTTCAATATGTTTTTAACTACTATTATTTGATTGATGTTCAGACATTCTATTCATAGTAGTAGATTTCAATGTCCTTGATCCATATGGTAATGAATTTAAGATTAATAAAAATTAAACACTATTTTTTAATTGATTCTTCTCATAGTTTTTCATTATACCATCATATTAAATAATATATATAATAAAATCATCCTAACTCAACTTCATAATAAATTTTATATCATCTATATCTATTCATTTAGATTCAAATAATTTAAAAAGAATGGAAATTATCTTTTCGACTAATGGATCATCTTAATTTTATATTATATAATAGTTTCAATCATATTAACTATAACATTTATCATTGAATTATATTTTCCACAAATTAAATCGATATAATGTTAAATTATTGATATGTATGTTGATGATAATATAGACTTTTATCATGTACATTAGTTGTTCTAAAATGTGTAATCTCATGTTTCCTCTAAATGATATTCATTATATCACATGATGTAGCTTGTCATTAAATGTTAATAATCATTTAAAATAATATAGTTTTCCATACTATACATTTATATTGATCTTATAACATTTCATCCTATGAAAATGAAAATATATCTAAAATTCTATAATGTGCAGTCATGATGTGGAAATGATCAACTCTGACATTTATAAAAAAAATATTCCATCTGACTATGAAAGTACTCATAATCGACTCCAACATTTATAGGAAGATGGGTTATATTAAAAATACCTATTGTTAACCCAAGAATAATAATTAAATTATTCTTTTTGTTTTATAATTTATTTTATTGAATGCAAATATCAAATATATCTGAAATTAATGTAACCTGGAAATCTTGGAAATAATGTAAAGAAAAAAAAATAATGGGTTTTATATGAAGTGTTTCTAATGATAATATAAATATGTAATTTTTAAGAGGTGGGGGAATTTTAGTTATTAAATGAACTCAAAACATTAACCCACTCAGAGGTGTGATTTATTGTACTAACCATTTTTTTATTTTATTATCCAATTATAATAGGATTGAACAAAGAAAAGGAGGACTAAATTGATGGAGAATAATGGGAAATGGGATAATTATTTAGTAATAAATTAGCATCTAATAATGGTCATGTTTTGAGGCTATGTTATCAGCCACAATATTCCCCAGATGTGAGGTGTAAAAACCCTAAACTTTATGATTAAGAATTCTTCTGCATGACTTGATGATGTAGGATATGATCTAGTTATAACCAAATATACCAAAAATAGACTTAAAATAGATATTAATCTGAATCAAAATATTATAATTTGATCATATTCAAATAGATGTGATATAGGTTGGATAACATAGTATATGTTTCATCTAAAATTGTGCTTCCCTTCATATATAATGTTGAGAAATAGAAGATAAAATATACCTAGTAATCATGAATAATACTATAAACATGCATAATTTATTGAAAAGAATAACATTCTAAATTGATTTTGATGAATAGTATATGTACAGTCTTAAACAACAATTGAACTAGAAGCTCTTTGTAAACTTCAACCTTATAGAATTATGTTCTGGGGATCTAATATAAAATGCATTTAGATTGGAGTTCATCTTTATAATGTAAAACGTTATAGAAAAAAATGGACACAATCATTCATTAATTTTTAATGCAACGGGACGCACACCATTATACCAGATCAAGTTTCACATCCCCAAAATAATCCATAAACCATTGAATAAGAGAATGTTGTGGCCTTAATATTCTATATTTTCACTTGTATCCACTAAAACACATGCATCAAAAACGTTATCTATAGAAGACCCTAGAAAAAAAATATTACCAATGTAGAAAAAATATAAGATTACAATGTCAATTGATATATTGAATATATTCTCTATAAACTCCCTTAATCTATTTATAGATTCATTTTTAGTAAATATTCTCATATACTCCAAAAGAAATGAAGACCATAGAGATCATTTATGGATTGTGTTGAAGACATTAATGAAAGAAAAAAATATGGAAATTTTGACAGTGTGATAATTATTTTTGTAATATATTCATTTTTAGTCATGTAATCACATGTGAGGAAATATACATAGATCCTTCAAAGATGGTGTTGATTGTAAGATCGTCCTGAACAACCACTATAAATGACATGCATAATACTTTTGAAATACATTGTTATTATTTCATATTTATAGTAAATTTTTAGGGTTATAAAACATACTAACCATGATAATGAGGAAGGTAGATAAATTTTCTATATATAATTATATGAATTGAATGTGAATAAATATACCTAGATGTTGGTCATTTCACATGTACATACATTAGCATGTGTGGTGAAATGATTATAATCTATATTGATTATTTAAGGAATGGTTTGGGATGTGTCATTCCCAAAAATGATAAACTAATATTTTGTGACTTGTTTCAATTAATTGAACCTGGAAAATTTAATTTAAGTGTGAATTGGAGCTAGCATTTGTTGGCATTGCATTAATGATTTTCCAGCCTTATATCTATGGTGAATGAGGTGACATACACACACACACACACACACACACACACACACATATATATATTGATCACAATATATTAATGTATATATTCCTATAGATAGGGTTTAACAAATGAAAAAATACATTGTTTAAATCAATCAATGATTATGATTACTAGTAATGAATTTATTTTCAATGTTCTTCATGTGTATTTTAAAGAGTAAATCTCAACTAATATGTCATTTTGAGATGATTGGAATCACTTTTCATCTCTATGTATATTCTAGGAATAATTAAAATAGTATATTATTTATTTTTTAAAATTTTTTAATTAATTAGTTAATCTATTTATTAATCCATGTTTTTTATGTTTTTAGAAAATTCTATTTTAGGGATAAAAATGTGAAATTTTGACTACATTAGGCAAAAAAGTACTTCTCTCTCCACCTTATTCCTATCATTGTGAGACGTAAGACTTTCTTCTATAACATCATAATTTTTCACCCAACAAGTATTTTATAATAATTAATTTCATTCCAACATATGAATTTTTAGTGGATTACATGTCATTTTATATATCAATTGTCTTTTTTTGTGTAATCCATTTTCACCAAAACATAAGAATTGTACTTAAGTGTAAGTATTTTTCTAGATCATAAGTATTTTTCCTTTATTGACCATATGATATTATGTGTCTTAAAAACTAAAAATACTAATGATATATAAATTTTTAAATTATAGTAATGATACTTATGTTGCAATATTTTTTTGAGCCATGTCGATTGATTTAAAGAGAGAGATGTAAGGATGATGTTAATTTGATTATTTAGAGAAGATTTCATTATCTGATAATGTAATTGAATATGTTCTACATAGGATTAATATAAAATATTAAAATATTAGTCATATAAATTGAATTTTTAATTTGATATTTAATGTTTATTAGAAGAGTAAATATTAATCAAAAAACTGAATAACAGAATGATGTTTTCTATACTAGTTAGGCCCAAATTGGGACAACTCTTATCTTGTACCTCTATATTCATTCAGAGATATGTTATGAACAAATTTTATTATGTAAGAGTAATCTAAAAGAAATGATATAATCCATTTCTAGTGGATGGAAAACCACGAAACTGACCTTTGTATATAAAGTCACAACCCAAATACAACAATACATTAGAAATGGGGGTTATGAATTAAAAAAAATTAACATTACAATCTTTATTCACAAGAAAATGAATAAAAAAGGAATTTTATATGTGAATTCATAAATAGAAAAATAGATTTTTTGTGATACATAGTAAGTAGTGTTATAGACTCAAGAAACCAGAAAATATATTTAGAAGAAGAATAAAACCATAGGTACTGGTTGTGATAAATATATTAGCTGAACTTCTTGAGGGGATGAAAGTCGAAGCAACTATAAATCAACACTTGATAGATTTACCTAATGATGATACATGGTATCATACATGACATTACAGATTATATAGAAGTTGAAACGTCACAATATATTATTATTAAATAATCATGGACTATCCAATATGTTAACTAGTGCATTCAATTACTTCTAATTCTACTTGAAAACAATTTAAAATGATAACAGCGAGGATTAACCGACACCTTACATAAGTAAAACAATTATAAAATAATGATAATAAAAAAATAACTTATAGAAATAGAGATATATATATTTTATGGTTACAATAATCGTTTAGTAGATTGAAATTTTTCACCCACAATAATTGTAATAATAATTATTTGAATTTAAAATCTAAAGTCCAATAAAACATGATTTTAAAAACCTCAAAAATAATTATAATATTTCCACGGGAATCCCATAAAATCATATGATAATTTGAATGATTAAATTCAAATATTAAATAAATTTTAATTTGATTCAGTGATAAATATTAATTTTAATTATACATATTTAAATACCATAAAATTCAATTGATTAATTTCAATTGAATCAAATAATAATATAGAAAAGAATATGTTAATGAAATTAAGTTGAATTATTAAAACATAAATATTCAATAAAATTATTCTAACTATACACATGAATAAAGTATAAACTAACTGAATTTTAAAGAATATATAAATAAATTAATAAACATCACTTGGAATAAATACAATATATTAATTTTAGAAATTAGTAAAATAGTTATAATATTAATAGTAAGAATGAACATCATAACAATATAAAAAAATAATGAAAAACATAGAAAAAAAAATATGCGGAATATTTAAATTTTAATTAGAGGCATCAAGAATTTGTAAACGTTGATATAAATATAATGATCCACCATTGAAATAAAATATTATTTGTCTATTGGAAAAAAATTACCAATTTTAAATAAAAAATTAACTCACCATTTGAAATAAAAAAAGAAATTCACCATGAAAAATAATAATTAACCGTTAGGAATTATGAAATAATTCATAATTAGAAATAAAAACTAATGCACTTTTAGAAATTAAAAAATATAATCATGATTGGAAATAAAAAAATAATTCACTAATAAAAAAATAAATCTTATTTAGAAATAAAAAATTAATTAACCATTAGAAATAACAAATATATTCATCGTTAGGAATGAAAAAATAATTCACCATTACAAATGAAAAATGAATTCACCCTTAGATATAAAATATTAATTCACTATTAAGAATAGAAAATTTATTCAACCATTGAAATAAAAACTAATTTGGAATCTTCATAAACATATTTATGGTATAAAAAAATGACGCTTTTAAAATTAATTAATGGATGGTTTAAAAATTTGATGTTTTAACTAAAATTAATTGGCATCTTAAAAAATTATTTAACTTTTAAAAAATAACATAATTTATGGTTTTATTGAAAATTAATTTAATTTTTAAAAAATATATTGGTGGTTTAAAACAATTAATTTATGGTTTTTAAAAAAACCTAATTAGATATTTAAAAAATAATTTTTTTTAAAAATAATTTATGAATTGTGTCATATTTTATATACTAGTTAAAAAGACAAACATTCATGAATTTTTATGATATATAAATAAAAAAATTAGAAGTTGGTTTAGAAGACTTAAATAATTATAATTTCATTATCTTCCTACCTACTCAATAATCCAATCATTCTAATGATCATGTTAAATGATATGATCAAAAAATAGGAAAAAAATAAAAAAACTATAAAAACACTAAAATTTAACCCTTTTTAAAGATAATATATGAAATTTTTATGTTATATTTCTGTTGAATGAAATGAAGAATAATTTTTTTTATTTCTAAAAACTAATATTGATTCTGATATGAATTAAAATTGATATTGATGTAACAAAATTGATTTTTATTTCTTGAAACACCTTAATTTAATAATTGTTCCATGATCTATAGATATTTTGGTATCCACTTAACCAATAATGTAATCCATCCATTTATTCTAATTAAATGTATAAAAATGTGTTTTCATTAAAAATAAATAAGTTGTGTAATAATCCTAAAATTATTGAAAAGGTTATAATTGAATAACTAAATACTACTATAATGTAGTTTATACAAAAAAAATTATTGAATCATATATCTTATAACATGTTCAGATATAACTATGAATAGGCTATAGATCTAATTATAATTTCTTATGGTTTCATTATGATTATTTAGACTTTTAATATTTCATATGAAATTGAAATTTTTAAATTTTGATAACTACCACTCATGTTAAAAGAAAACAATAGGTTTTGTCTAAGAATTTTTTACATAAAACGATAAGAGGGGTTTGGATATTTAAAAACAAAAAATAACGTATAATCAAACAAAACTAAAATATATGAATACACATGAAAAAAAATCTATCCATTTTTTTACTTAAAAACATGATGATTTAAAACGAGCCCCTGCCCCCCTTTATATAAACACATAGATAGACACAACAAAATACTCTTAAACAAATGAAATGATAAAATAATCAAGCTCTCAATATCCCATGATCAAAACATTTTTTTATATAGAGAAAAGTATAATGTATTATTAAATATTTCTTCTATATTATTTTCAGTAGGGATAAATTCTAAAATAGTATCACCCTTATTCACAAGAACCATAAAAAATGAAATCTAAGGTTGATATTAATTATTCTAGAATGTTATATATGGTTTATAGAAATAGAAATTAAAGAGGTATAATCATAATAAAATAAAAATTTATCAACATAAATACCAAATTCACACAATTTTTTCTTAATCCTTATGATTTGATCACAATTATAAAAATCAGAGATATTCTCAAAATTTGCAGTAAATAGAACAATAAATAGTTTTTTTATAGAGTTCTAATAAATTGATATTTTTATAATAATGTGATACATACCTGATGTTATTTTTCTTTCATTTATAAGAACTCCAAAATCAAAGTCAAACTAATATATTAATTCGAAACATTTATATTTATGATGAAATAAACCAAATATAACATTATCATTAACATATGTAATATTTTTTTCATAGATATGAAATTATTTTGGATCGGATTTATGTCTAGCACATAAAAACCCATAAACATGATATTGGGTCTAGATATAGTTAAATATATAAATATTTATTTCATTCATCTATAAAAATTAATATCATCACATTTTTCAGATGTATCCACATCTACATTAAATGTGTACCCATATGGGTTTTAATAGATTTTGAGGAATCATGGCCTAGTATTTTTACGCATCTCCTTAGCATAGATATATTGTTTTAAAAAATTAAATATTTTTATTGAGTAATTTCAAGTCAAAGAAATTACATTAATTCCCCCATTAAAATATTGTAAAACTCTGAAGACATTAATGTGTAAAAATCATTATAAATCATTTCAATAGATGAACAAAAATCTATATCATCAAAAAAATTCAAAATTAATATATCATTTGATATATTTTTATTAAAATGTATAAAATATGAAATATCTTTTCTACAATAGATTATATAATAAAAAGTATGAAATGTTTTCATACTAAACACTTGGTTCTTATTTGGTACCATAAAAAGCATTTGATTATTTAAAAACATGATCAGGAAAATTTTCATTTTCCAAACCATGGGGTTGAGAAACATAAACATTCTCAATCGTAAAACCATTTAATAAATCAATTTTATATCCAATTGAGATAATTTTAAACCTTGGAAATAATAAAAATACAAAAAGATTTTTATATCCTCTAACATTGAAATATGTATAAATGATTCATCAAAGTATATACCTTCTTCATGAGAGTATACAGGAGAAACACATCTCACTTTGTTTTGTAAAACCTATTGATATTTATCTAGTTTTTTCTCTAAGTCCATTTAGTTCTGATTATCTTTATATCCTATGGTAATTCTAGTAATGAAAAAACATTATATCTTAAAAAATTATCATTTACATGTTTCATAGTAACAAACCCTTAATATCTTTTAATTAATTTTTAATATTATTAAGAAAAAAATTTGAAACAAAATTAAAATTTGAAAAATAATATAAAACATAATTTCTAGTTATAACACCATAACCAAAATTTTCAATTATTTAATCAATATGGAGGTATTTACTAATATTCCATGATATTTAATAATGATTTGAAGGAGAATCTTTCCCCTCAATTGATTCAGACATATCTTGATGTATTTCTTCACCAAAATTAAAATATACAAACTCCTCATCAAAAAAATAATAATTAGAACTTTTTTTAACATTGTATTCATAAAACATAACATGAAATTATTATTCTATTACCCTAGTTATTTTATTATAAACACTATAATATTTACTATTATTATTACAACTATGTAAAATACCTTCATAAATTTTATCATAAATTTTATCTAAATAGTAATTTTATTTCAAAATAAAATCTTTACAACCAAAAACACAATTGAATCCAACTTTAGTATTTTTTTTAAATAATTCAAAAAGTTTTTTCTTTATAAAATTTAAAATATGAAATATATTTGAAATATAACATGATGAAAAAATTGGCTAAGCCCAAAAATATCTAGGTAATTTATATTCACTTAATATAATTTATGCCATTTCATGAAGAGTTATATTTTTTTCATTCTACAACTCAATCTTTTTGTGATTTTCTAGGATCATAAATATTATGAAAACGTCTGTTATTTTCAAAGAATTATTCAAAGTATACATTAAGAAATCCAGCTCAGTTATATCAATGAAAATAAAAAAGCATACAATTTTTTTCATTTTGAACTAAATAATAAAAATGAAATATCATTTTTATGGGAAATAAAATATTAAAATAGAATTATATTATTCTTTTCAACAATAATTAAAATATATTTTCCTCCACCAAGGCTATAAATTATAGTTTAAACTTATAAATAAAGTAATAATAAATTTAAATTTCCATTAATACTTATTTGATTGATTATTCAAAATGAAATTTTACATTGATCCCCTTTCTGGAAACCATCACAAACATAAAGTTTTTTGTTCTTCACAAAATGAAATTATAACACATTCTCATATTTTGAGAGATTATATAAAAATATAAAATTGACATGTTGAAAAAATATATGATAAAGTATGTTGTCAATCTAAATTGTATCTAAACACTTAACATGATTAATATTTTGTTCATCATAATAAATACTGTAAATATTTTCTTTTCTATATGCTAAATATTATAAAAGAATAATTTTTCCAAACTAATCATTATTCATTTTTAAATTTAATGTATAAATAATCATTGTATAATTGATATATAAAAATTCAATTTTATTAATCCTTCTTATTTTTAAACATTATAAATAAAAGATGAATATGTACTAACAACATTACCCAAACCTTTTACAATTCCTTTAGAATTATTTCCAGATGAAATGGTGAATCCATCTCATGTGTTGTATGTTGTAAACATTGATGGTTATATGATAATATGTCAATATAATCCACTATCCTTGCCCCATATTTCAAAATATATACATCCAATGAATTTATCTTACGGAAATTTATTAATTGAAAATTTAGTAACCAAACTACTTTTAGTCCAATATTATTTTTAAATGAATTTTTATGTACCCATACATAATTGTAACAAGTATTTTATAATACTCATGATAAAAATGATTTATAAATATTTGTTTTTTAAACCAAACTATTTTTTTAATCAAAGAGAATAATCATTTGCATTGTGACATTAAATTCCACATTTAAAACATGTAATAGTAGAAATAAGAGCATGTTTATATTTTACAAAATATGTTTTAAACATTTGATGCTCTCTTCTGTAAAAGAAAATAACATATTTATTTTTAGTTAGTTTATTCAAATATGTAATTTATTATATATTTCAAAACCTTGAATAAAATTAGATAAACATTGGTTAAGACTGTCGAATTTATTTTTCAACTTTTCATTCAAATAATTAAGAAGATTTAAAATTGTCAAAAACTATAGAAAGACAAACAAAAGTAGTAATTCTAAATTAATTATTTTAAAATAAATTTATTTATTTTTGGATGAAATTTTCTCATTATTTTACATATTCTTGTTATATAAATTAACAACATTAAATATGTAATTTTTTAAACCTTCCATTTCATTATTTAATTCAAAACATTGTTGTTTTCAAAATCATATTCACAATCCAAACGTCTAGAAACATATCAAGAATAAATAGCCTTATCGAGTGATTCCATGAATCACTAGTTATAATAATATTTTCCATTTCTACATTTTTCACTAGAATTTGATTCTTCAGTACAACTCTAACTAGTTTTCAATTCTTTTTTATCCTTTAATTTTTTTATTTAGTTTTGGATAGTATGTGTTGATATTATATCTATTATTACAGTAAAAAATGCTATATATGAAGTATTTTAATTCACAAATATTTTAATATCTTCACATTTTTTTTATTTTTGTGTGTTTCGTTTAAATTGGTTCTTGAATACTTTTTTCATTAATTTGTAAACCGTAGTCACAATTTGAGACATATCTTAATTTTCAACATCCTGTAGATAATAATTATGATATTCATAAGTAACAACATTCACATAATTAAAATCTATACAATATATTTTATTTATCTCTTCATCAGATATACAATTTAGTTTTGTTTCATTATAAATAAAGAATAAAATTAATTCATTGAGAGTATACTATTTTATGTTATTTCTTACATCAATGGTGAACTTATATTCATTTAATTTCATTACTAATACTCATAAAACTCATTCAAAACGTTACAGGGATTCCATAACTTCTCTATTTGAATTAATTTCATTCCTAATGATTTTGAATCAATAGTAAATTTAATTTATCTTCTATTAATCACCCATATTCAGTTCGTAGTACTATACTCAAATCATTCTACACTTTTTTTGGAATAATTTATCGATAACAATGTGAGTAACTTGTAGAATCCTCCAAATTTGATGAGATTTGTTAAAAGTAGACACATGACTAAAACAGTTCACTTAATAACACAGTATAAAATATTAACTAGTTTGTAATTAAAATTGTATATAGTTTCATAATATCTGATAAGTTTATTTGGTTTAGCTTCTGGTAGAGTGTATGATTTTAAAATAGTAGACCAATGTCCAATGCTCAACCATTTGAGGTAGGCGTCTATTCAGAATCTCTAATAGGTGTAATAGTTTCCAATAATGTAATGTGGATTTTGATAAATTTTTACATCATTCTTATATATCCCACAATATTATAAGATCTTTATCCATAGACTATGCGATTTAGAAATATTCATAACAAATAAAAAAATAAGACTCTATATAGGAATTGTAAATTTTCAAAAGGAACAACCTTTGATACCACTTTTCTGTATTATGAAGGAGACAAATAGAGATAAATTATTCAGAAACGTTTATTGATTGAAACCAAATGTTATTTCAAATAGGTTAATGGTAGATGGTCTAGAAAGTGGTGAAATGAAAATATTATTATTTTAATCAAATAAATTGATATGTAATTTTATTATTATTTTTAATTATAAGAGCGAATTTCCTCTAAAAAAGTAAATTACACAAAGATGTTTTTTATAGTAGTTTGGAAAAATCAGTCCTTCTATAATCCTATACCTACATAATTTATTAGGAATATGTTTTTCACTAATATAGTTTTTTAATAGGGTTCATAACCCTATTATATAATCCTTTTATAGTGGATGGATAACCATCACACTGTCTTTTGTATGGGTAGTATGAACATAATTACATCCTAACATTAGACATTGGGAGTCCCAACCAGAACGGTCCTAACTATTGGATCTGGGAGACATCACCAAAACAATAGAAAAATAAATTCATTTTAATATAAAATAATAAATATAAAAATAGAGTGTGCATGAAAGGTTGGAAGTACTTTTAAAAACATGAAAACCCAGACGAAGTAGATATAAAAAGCATAAAATCATAGGAAATAATCCTCGAGAATTGGATTGAAACATATCTTAAAGATATTAGATTATTAAAAGGTTTAATTTAAAACATTATGGATCATACAAATTATGATACATGGTATCACAAATGTATTTACAAATTTTATAGTAGATTGAAAGATCAAAACTATTTCATTCTTGAATAAAAATAGAGTATTAGAGATATTAAGTGGTGTATTTGATTCCATTCGTGGATGCTGGAAAACCATTTATATAGTGAACTAAATGAGTAGAAACACCTTCAATGGTTATTTTTTTTGAATAAAATAAAAACAACAACAACAACAAATATCAAATGGATAGATAATTTATCAAAATAATAATTATTTTCTATAGACAATTATGTCCCAAAATAATTGTAACAATTATTATTTTATTTTAAATCATAAAGACTAATTCAATCCAAATTTGAATAACCCATAAAATTATACTAATATATCAAAGCTAATCACCTTAAAATCAAAAATTAATTTCGTTGTTTAAATTCTATTATTAAATACATTTTAATTTAATGTAGTGAATACTTTAAAAATTAATAATACAAAATTAAATAACATAAAATGTTTTAGAATATATTCAATGTTTATAAAAATTAATCTAGAAAATAATAATTGAAATAAATTAACTCAAAATATTAAAACAAAAAAATTATGAATTGTGATTTTAAGTGTACACGTGATTAAAGAGTAAATTAACACAATTTTTTTAGACACATAACAAAAATATTTAGAATTCTTCACTTCTCTTAAATATAATAAAATTATTTTTAAAATAAATAAAATACTTAAAATAATTATAATACTTATACATTTCATCAAAATATAAAAAAAATATGAAAAAATGAGTATTGGAAATTTTTCATCATAGTAATATTTTAAATAACGGTAGCATGAATCTCGAACCGTTGATATAAAAAATTCACCAACTCATGAAATAAAATAAATAAATAACTCGTTGAAAAAAGACTAATTCTCTACTAGAAATAAAAAAATTTACAATTTTAAATAAAGCATTTATTCACCGTTGAAAATAAAAAATTAAATCAGCATTACAAATAAAAAACAAATTCATGGTTCAAAGTATAAAAATTATTTCTCCATTAAGAATTTAAAATAATTTAACTATTATAATGAAAAAATTAATTCATTGTTAGGGAAAAAGTTAATTAACTATTATAGTTAAAAAAATCACCGTTATGAAAAAATTCACCATCATAAAAAATTAATTCATGATTAGAAGGAAAAAAATTATTTAATATTATGAATAAAAAATAAATTCACCGCTAGAAATAAAAAATAAATTTGGAATTTATAAAAAATTAACTAACTATTTAAAAACACACATTGAATTTCAAAAAAAATTAATTAATATATAAAAATAATAATTTATTGTTTATAAAATAATTAATTGATGGTGTTAAAAAAATAATAGATTGTTTAATAAAATATTGATGGTTTAAAAAAATAATTAAATGTTCAGTAAAAATTAAATTGTATTAAAAACCTTTTAATGTTTAAAAAATCAAGTTGGCAGTTTAAAAAAATAAATTGGCATTTTAAAAAATTTAATCTATGGGTGTCAAAAATTATCTGACTGGTTTATAAAAAATTTAATTGATAGTTTAAAATAATTTAGTTTATTAATAGTTTATTATGTCATGTACAAGTTGTACACTCAAATGTTTCTTGAATTTTTATACCTTATAAATAACATAATTAGTAGTTGGTCGAGCAGTCATATGGGAATATAATATCAATATCATTATAACCAATCAATAAAAAAATCAATATAAAAATTAATATAAGACATATGATAGATAGAAAGTGGAAAAATGAAATAGAAACTATAAAAATGCGAAAATTTGGTAAATTAATAAGTCATCTAAATTAACTATTTATATTTTCATATAGTTTATGAAATGAATTAAAAGAATTAATATTCATAACTAAAAAGACAACATGTGGTTTCTATTTTAATTGAATGTGATATAAAAAAACAAAAACAATTTAAATTATGGCAACTCTAGAATTCGAGAACTTTTTGAAGATCATGTGATAATCAGATCACCCCTTAAACAACTAAATAAAAGTTTATTTTATTCTAATTAAATTTCGATAAATTTATTCGCATTACAAATGACATGTTTTTTAAAAATCTAACCAATATAGAAAATATTATAATTTAATAACAAAATAAAAGTGTATATCAATTTTTACTGAAATCATTTCTCGAATCCAAAAGAATACCTCATGTTCATATCATAATGAGAACCTTCTAGAGATAGAAATAGACTTGTTGTTGTTGAAAAAACGTAATAAATATTTCATCTTTGATATGAAATTTTAATTTTAAATTTATATCATTAAAATTAATGTTATAATTAAAATACCAGTAGGATTTTAAAAGAATCACATAAAATTATAAGATGGTTTTGGATATTAAAATAATATAATGTGTAATGTAATAAAACAAAATAGAAATTGGAGAATACACTGGAATAAACAATGATTAAAATCATTATGTATGTTAAAATAACTACTACCCACAAATGTAATCATCTGAAGATAAAATCAATGTCTCTCTCACCTGAAGTACAATATTGAAGAATTTTTTTCATAGGTATGAAACTTTCTGATCTATGGTTGAATTATGTAATAAAATATAAATTATTTCACAAAATTTCTCTCAAAACATACAAACCATAAGAGGTGTCTAGGAACAGAGAAAATTGCATGCTGGTTAGAAAAGGTGGGTTTCTTTGTTTGGTTTTGAGTATTGGAGTTCATGATAATTTCACAAATAGCTTCTACTATATTTGAGGGAATGAAGAGTAAAATTGGGGTTACTTAATACATACTAATTTAAACCCCCTAGGAGTTTTTGGTAGTGTGATATATGGTTAAAACCCTTTTCATATATCGATTCCTTAAAAGTTGTCTTCTTTTTATTTTTCTTTAAATGTTTTTAGAATAAAGAGGTTGTTTTTCCTTCTCAAATACCTTTTCTTTTAAGCTTCATTAAATGTTAATTCCATTTATGATAGAAAATTAATTTTTATTGTTTTTTAAGATTAATTTTGTAATTTAGTTACTTTTATAATAGTGAGATCAATGAGTTATACATTATTTTTGTTCCTTTAGATTATGAAACACTTTCATAAAGGGAGCAACACCTATATCTTGTACATGGTTTTATATTTAAGAAGATTTATATTTTATATATATTAGTTTTAGTATACACAATGAAATACTCTGAGATAATAAATTCAGGAAAGGAGGAGGGTAGAGTCCAGAGAATCAATACTTTCCACTTCTATATTCCTAAAAATCGATGTTTAAAACATTTATTTACAATCTGTTTCAATTCTAAACTCATTCATTTTTATTGTATTTTTTTGTTCTAGTTTAATCTCAATCAAATAAATTAACAATTTTATAATTTATTTAAAAAAATTGATACTAATTTATTAGTATAAGAATTCATGTATAAAACCCTCCCAAAGAGATTAAAAAGAGGGAATATTTTAATATATTATTTAGGGGATAATACTATTTTATCTATGGTCCATGAAAAAATTTCTATAATAAATAATTACAATTTCTAGGAGGTTTCTGAATTTTAAACATTTTTTTGAGTGTCCCCAAATTCTAAAACTATCTTATTACACTTAAAACTTGATGTTAGGGGAACCAATCGCTACAGGGATAGATTTTTTAGAATCATTCCTTTTTTAGTTCGAAATCAAACACTATGACAACTAGAATAAAAATAGTTTAGCACAAAATAATCGTGGATAAAAATAGAAAAATCAATGAATTATATCTATCCAATGACTAAAATCAATAAAATGTTAGGAAATGCTCTATTGTTCATCACTGATTTGAAATTAAATTGGGTTTCATTCCCCAAATCATGCTATTAAATGGATTTATTGTTCAATAAATACAAAAAAATGAAAATAATTTATCAACAATTATGTTTACATGAAAGCCCAAGGAAAAATGAAAATTAAATGAAAATATTATAATTTCATATTTCTTTAGAAAGTTACTCAAAATATTAGTTATTTTTTTAACAGCCCGTATTAATTAGTGATTGGAATGAATTGAAAATTGTTTTTCAGTAAAAATTCTTCGTCGATTAAAATAAATTACATTAAAATGATTTTTTGGAATTCTGTATGCCTAAGGAGAAGCATTAAATGAATTCAGGCAAATATTTTAATGGATTTTTTTCATTTACCCCTCTTTAAAATATGTGATATATGTTTTATTGAATATATTTATGAAATATTTTAACTCACTCATAATTTTATGAGTAATTCCATTGTTGTAGGAGATTTATTTGATAAAAAACATAATACTAGAAAAATAATGATTTAAAATATTTCCTAAAATACCCAACAGTGATGTACAATAGGCCTTCTTCATATTAATAATTCGCAAAATAATATTCAAAAACAAAATTAATATGATCCAAATTAGTGATATTAGTATCAAGTAATGTTCAACGATGTATTCCAATACCTAACTAACACCACCCAAACCTGAATGAACTTTTCATGTTCATGTTCATTATCAAATATAATATTTGAGTAAATATTTTTCTTACAATTCCCTTAAATAAAAGAAACTAATGAAAATTTCATTGTTATATTTCCCTAAATATATTTCTAACCAATCCAAAATACATCTTTTCAACCCAACAAAAATGAAAATCATTTATTTAATAACCAATAAAATTATAGATTTTAATATATTGATCATCCACAAATAATTTTCCAAATTTAATTCAATTACTCTCAATCTTGATACATCAATGAGAATGTAAACTCTCATCCTCGATGAAATTTTTAGCTATTAAAATCTTTAAAAAATTGATAATATCCGTGAGGAATCCATGAGAAAATAACATGAATCAAAAAAAAAATTATACAACACAGTGAATACCTTAATGGATCAAATTGGTTAATCGAAGACTCATGTGTGTAGAACGATAAATCTAATGGATGGAGGTATAATTTCACATCCCCATGTAAATACAAAAGATAAAAGAATAGATTTTGTGAGTTCAATTAAACATATGAGTTTAACCAAGATTAATAAACACAAAATTGTAATTTTTTTAAATCTAATTATGTTCCTAAATATTTTCATGATAATTAAAGACCTCTTAATACTATTTTAGAACATGATGTAGAGAAACAACCTACCAATGAATTTTTTGAATGTTATAACGTTTTTTAAAAATTTATTCTATACTCTAAAATAAATTAATTTCATAATAATAGGGTTATATGAAAAGGACCACAAAATATTTGAAATAGATTCTTGGTCCTTAGGTTCAAAATGATCATGAGGAGTTCGAACCCCCACTTCCCTATACAATTTGTAAACTTCTAGAGAAAAAAGTGAAAATAATATTTAGATAATCGAGTATCAAAAACCATCATGAACGTTAAATTCAATATCTTTTTACATGATATTTTAACAAAATTATAATACATAAAAAAGTAATTTAGGTGATGTGTGTCCCATAAATAAAAATTGAACACGTGAGATAAAGTAAATTTAGATATAAAAGAGTATTATATATTCTAACATGACATATATGAAAAATGTAATCATCATTGGATATTTAATATTCCTTGTACCATTGGATAATTTGATATAAAGGTTGTCATTAGTAACCTAGGATCTTTTAGAAATGTTATTCACCACTTGTTATTTCATATTCACTTGTTGGAGAACTCAAAACTGGAAGATTATACATTAATATTTTAGATATAATTTGAAAATATATCTTCTGCAGTTATTGATAATGTTCTAGTTTAGGTAATAATATTGTTTTCCAATCTAATTATTGTATTATTAATAAATAAGATGATATATTTAGTACACATGTAGTTTTAGTTATTAGGGAAGCCTTCCACAAATAAACTATGTCCATAATTAATGTGATCAATGGAATCCATTCTTTTTAATTTAGAAGATAAGTGTTGAATGTTACTATATCTCATTACCAATAAAAAAACATCATTCAACATCTCAAGTTAACATTATTGGTTGGTTTTATACTTAGATCGTATATAATATTACATTAAGTAATCACCCACTATTTTAAAAAATGAATCACCAATATTAATATAATTTTATTCTTATAAATCTATTATTTTTTAAAAATTTGAATATACATACTACTTAGATGAAGTTGAGGACATTAAATGTCAAATCATTGTTAAATATATTGAATCTGTCATTTTTTAAAGCATTGAATCTGTACCTTATAAACCAATTGAAATGTACAAAAACATATAAAATCTCGACATATAAGCTGAATGATATTGTAATTTTACATGACAATAAACAAATTAATATATGACAATGAATTAATTTTCTATGGAAAATTATATTTTTATAAATTCCTTAACCATTAGGATTTTATTTTAGATTTTACCAGGTAAAGAGAAAACTGAAAAACCTTTGGTCCACAACATTGAAAAAGCATTTCCCGATTATAGTGTGAATAAAAATTTAAAGTTAATGTTGTGATTCCATATAATAATATGTTTATCAATTAAAATTTCCCATATGCGTTAAATAAAAAACCATTACATAAAAATTTTATATATGAATTCATAGGATATAATGAAAAAATTACCTACCATTATTTCTAATGATATATAAAAATATATAAAGAATAAAAAAAATTTATTTTTTATAACACCCAATATATCCTTAAAATATAATATATGTAAGTTTACCTGAGTCATAACTTCAACTTTTTTTCATATAATATTTGTTAGATGAAAATGAAAAACAGATGAGGCAACTCCCAAAAATATTGATCCAAACTCCTTAATATGTTTTCAAGAAATAATTCACTACATTGTTATTAAATTGAATTATTTTTCTCATCATATATAGAATATAGTTGTACCATATCCAACTTGTTCCTAAGAAATCAGTATTTATGATCATAATTAATGAATTTTGAGTAATTATATGTGTTAAAATTCCATATAAATCCAGGATGTTAATTGATTATTGGGAACTCAATGTGGAAACCAAGAAATGTTATTTCGCACTGGAATTAAATTTCCTTGTTATTGGGAGATTATCCAGAAGGAATCACTTATTCATCTATGATGGATTCTTAGATTATTTTCATCTTCAAATAGTACATATAGATTGATAAAAAACTACTTTCACATTCCATGTTGGAATATTCTCTTATTTGATAATTCAATTTGTTTGTGTAATGAAACATTATCCATTCAAATATCTATGTGGATTTTTTTCGATGTTTCATGAAATTTGTATTGAGGCCTTTAGGGATGCATTTAATTTCTATGGTTCTTCTATTGAAATAATTCTTTTCCTTCATACATTGATATTAAAAAATATATTTCAAAATTATGAAAAATTTCATTTCATTGTATTAATAGAATTTTACATGATGTTTTTCAGTCTCTAGATACTTTCCATGTTTACAAGTCTAAATATGTGGTAATTCATTTATTACCCTACCAAATAACATTATGAAATAAGATATAATTCATTGGTCATGTTGGATTCAATATAAGATTCAATTAAAACTTCAGTAAAATTGATATTTACTCTTCTAGGTTTCTCTAGAAATAGGTATAATTGTCTTTTCAGGGGCGATAAATTATTCCTTCCAGGAAAAGAAAAAAACATATAACACCCTCATTGTCCAATTACCAAATTATTATTTTCCCTTTTAAAAAATTGATAGAGGCCTCAATTTTTTTAATTATAGATATTTTATTTTACAAATGTAAATCAAATATCATTTAATTATAGTTGATTATAAAACATTAGATCATGCCCAATATATCTATTCCACACCTAAAAAAGCTACGTGATGTCATTTTTTGTTTAAAATAAATTATATTTTATTTGTTGTCATCTAACTTATTTACTTTCATGGATCATTTCACCATAATAATTTTTTGGAAAAAAATAATTCCAAACCAAGGCCTTCAATATGGATCATATTGATATAATAATTCTAGCATAAAATAATATATAACAATGTATGTGAAAATACTGTTTCTAACCACCTTGGATGAATTCCCATATTTTTTACTAAAAAAATTATATTAGTCTTCCTATTGTTGAAATAATTCATAAGGATACGATACATGTTGTAAGCTGTAATAAAACATTTTTTATGAAATAATAAATTACCTATCAACCTAATAAATTCATTAAAATATTTATAAAATAAATTTTCTAAAAATTTGAGTGATTAAAATAATTAAATATGGTATGATCATTAAATGTGTCGTATTGGTATTCTCCAAATGATATGAAAGTTTGTTGAAAATTCCTAAATCTAATCATTATTAATGTTTTTTATGATTTTTGATTATTGATCTCACGTTATATGTTAAACCTTGAGATTTTATGAAATAGTTCCCTTTAAATAAATTTAATTTCATTGATATGTTATAATAAATGTAACATTATGTTTAAACAAAACATGATATACTATTATTTTATGTAACAGTTATAACCTAGTTGTTTGACTAGTGTGTATGAATAGAACTATCTAAATTTTTAAAAACATATGGTTTAAATTTGAGAAAAAATATAACAACTAAACCTTTTATCAATTGATTTTTTTATCTTCTTATCATTATATTATATGGTATAGTCATACATATGTATCATAAAGAACCCAAAATACATTATTCCTAAATGTGAAGAATGAGAGAACTGATATCCATAGAAATTATAGAACCAGTGTCGATAGAATAGAAACATGTTTGTTGGATTATTAACATGACCATTAAAAATAGTAATCTTGCTATGATAATTCTAACCTCTATTAAAAAATTATAAATAAAATTTATAAATACTATAAATGAAGATATGTTATAAGTATATCATATTTAAAGAAACAAAATGTTCTAAAATGATAAATTAAATGTTTGAATTTTTTAACCATAAATGATTATTTAAAATTTCATAACACATATTACAATTTAATGGAAAATATATTTCCACAAAAACAGTCATAAAAAAATATCTTTCTTCTAATTATTTTAAAATTTAATGATACCTTAATTAAATTTTCTACATTTCAAAAAAGCGGTTGTAATATTTAAATATTTATCTTTTGAATATACTAGCATTTGAATTACAAATGAAATTTATCATATCTAGGAAAAAAAATTCATGAAATTGAGTCTTTTAAAATTAACACATCATGAAATGGTTACCGTGATGTTTATAGATTTGTAAAAAATAGTTGATTTTTTATTGAATAATGAAATACTATAATTTATTATATAAGCTAAATACAATAATTTTTGAGTCATGGATAATGAATATATGATGTAAGAACTATTATATATAACCCTCTTTCATTATATAATATAGTTCGTTTTAAGGATCAACATTATTGATAGTCTTTAGGAAAAATAATAAAATAATGAATATAATAATCTAAAATACACCGCATATCCCCGATAAATACCACCTATCACCATGTATTATACTTGGACCATATAAGCATTGTATACTGTAAAAATTATACAAAATTATTTTCCAAAGCCTCTTCCCCATTTCATAGCATTTCTGGTCACAATGGAATAAAAAACCATGTTCCTTAATGAGGTTCTGAATGAAAAGATATTCATGAGGTGAAATCATCTTTTGTTTTATTTTAATTTATTTTTTTCTTATTATCTACTCACAGCCCCTATTAAAATAATCACGGTAAATCTAAACACATTCATATGTTTGATTTTTTTTAATATGATATTTCTCGTAAAACCTATTCTCATGTACCTTTTATTCTAAAAATAAAAGCATCTTATGTGATGTGTCGATTCACCGCAATAATGGGAAACAACTTTTCATTTTTCATAATCACCTTCATGGAAATTAATATAACCATTATTTTGGTAAAATAACATTTTAATATAATTTTAAAATTTTATATCATGTTTTGGAAACTAATTATAAACATAGTATTAAATAAAATGATACATGTTCGTGATGATTAAAAAAATTGAAAAAATAATTTAAAACATATTCATAAATGTTTTTTAAAAGTATTCATCATAATATATATGGAATAAATACATAATAAAATTTAAACATATTTATGTAAATTAATAAAATATAATTTCGATTCAAGTTTATTATGCTCATTTTAAATAAACATGCATACCTATAAAAAGGTGAAGTAATCCAGAAAACAAATAAAACAAACAATCCCTCAATGACGGAATTGAATGATATAACTGAAAAAAATGGTCATAAAATACTAAATAATATTATAATAAATAATTTACATGTAAAAGTGGTTTTTAATTTACTTATTAATGATTAGAATTTTATTATCCATGATATTAATGTGAATAAATCATCCAGACTTAAGGTATGTGGATTCTCAAACCCAATTACCTTTCTCGGGGTTATTCATCTTTCATTAAAAATTTTAGAGAGGATTTTATTTTATTATTACAAAAATATATTATCTTTATCCAATGATTTTCTTTCCAGGGATGCAAAATTTCCCAATTTGATTTTATGATAAATAAATTCATTTTACAAAATAACTCTTCTTTCAAAAACACATTTTACTCCTCGTGAGTTTCTTCTTCTTCAATCAAGAATGATTAATCTTATACCAAATATTTATTTCTTCTATCATTTCAGAACCCCAATTTTCATCATGATTGAGGAAATATTTATAAACACAATTTATTTAAATGGGTTAGTTCATGATTTTTATTCATATACATTTTATGTGGAATTCATGACTATGTAAATTTTATGATGTGACCGGTGCTCCCAAAATTAAATAGTCCCCCCAATGCATTGGGTATTGGAATATATATCATAAGATACTGTGAACAATTCTTGAACATGATTCTATCATTTTTCACAATTATATCTTACGTTGATTCACATATGTTATTAATGAACATGATTACAACTTCATTCACAACTATGTGGGGTGCTTCACCACCAAGAAAAGATGTTTAATTTCTATCTATTTCCACATTCCATGACATTATTTTTTTTCCTTGTCCCGTGATTATTATGATGCCACTATGATTATTTTATGATGATGGTGTTTATTCACAACCATTCCATATTGTTTCCTTTCATTATATTTCCTCTAACTATGATTTCTACTCACCCATTTATTTTATGTATATCCTCTAGTGATTACAAGTACTAAGGAGAACATGAGGGCCACTATGTATGTAGAGAACATGGAATTAAATAATGTTTATTTTTTATTACTTAAAACAATGGATTGAGTATAATTTTCACAAGACACTAAACTTTTGGATCATTGATATGTTACACTATTGTTTTGTTTATCTTTAAAATGATGTAATGTCATATAAGAAATAATGGGGTCTATATAGTTGGTATTAAATCACGGTTTAGTTAATTTGGGAATTAGGATATGATAATTCTAATGAAAACCCTTATGATAAGACTAAGTATATCTAAATATCCATGAAGCGTTATTTTAGATAATTTCCAAACATATGGATCGCATAAGATATACCATTAGAGATAATTTCATAAAATATTAAATTATATATTCATGAGTTAATGAATGAAATTGTGTTCATGTTTTTTTATTATATATCATGGTTGGAATCATGAGAAACTACGCCAACATCCCATGTGAAGTATAATACATCGATTTACCAAATAACATCCTCAAAGCCTTGAGAGGTGGAGATCAAAACCTAATCGAAATTATTACTCATATGTATATTTCTATGAATAATGACATGAATATTTTATATTGTCTTCCATCACTGATGATGGAGAAAATGGATAACAAATATTTTATGCTGCAATGACCACCAACATTTAGTGGGTCCTTAAATCCACTTGGTTTTATGATAGTGGTTTAACTCTGTAAAAAATGTATTTTCTATGCTCCATTGTTCTTAGAAAGATAAGGATTCTCTACCTATCTTTGTTTAGATCGATAGGATTATCAATAGCAGGTGTTGATTAATAACACCCATCTGAATAATGAAATTTAATACATGGAATGTGATGAATTTAATAAAATATTTCTTAGCTAGTATTTCCCTCAAAATCATTATACAATGATAGTGATGTAATTAATATAGCTAAATAAAAACGATGTTGATTCTGTCATATCTTAAAAAGAACATTTCACAATGATTTCAAGGTATGCCTCGTGTTTTTTTCTTTATTTATTGGAAAATAGTTAGATTCTTTAATAGATTAAAACAACACCTTTGAAAGAAACTAGCTAATTGATACATCAAGAGTTATTAATAAGTTATTCGATGTTCTCTTATAGTGGAGATTGAGGTTGGGGAATAATCTCATGGATGTGGAGATGATAAATTAAATAATTAGTTTTAAGATGGAGGATATAATGTAAAATGAGGAATGAAACATAAATAACTCATATATGAAAAATCATGGAAGAAGCATCTAGGGATCTTCCACAAAGTGATAGCGAAATGATATAAGCGTGGGGGGAAGGTAACCAATAACATGAATTTCAAATAGACATGAATAATATATCCAATTTGATAGAGGAAATGAGAGAACGACACATGGTTCAATGATTTAACTATTGGAAGAAATGGAACTATGAAATTTAGTGCACTAAATGTCAACTTCATGAGGATAATTAGTGTCAGAAGCCACCAAATCCAATAGAGTAATGGAAATATTATTCCATAACTACTGCAAAAGTAAATCTAGAAAAATAATTATAATAATGTACACTTCCTATTAACTCAATAATGGTATCACTCTTATTTTATTATAGTTATACTCATCATTTGTTTCCAACAGGTTTTATAGATCTATTGAATTTAAATACTAATACCTTGAAGTATTGATATCATTAAAATACTTATTGGTGTGAGCATTGAAAAACATGTGTTGGAAACATCACCTGTTTGAATACGTGGTAAGATTCTTATAGACAATTTCATTATACTTCCCTTGGTGAGATCTGATGCTATACAAGGAATGGATTGGATCTTGTTATAAAGGGCACACATGAACATTGGTGAAAAATAAATATATTTTCAAATATTGAGCCATCAATTTCCCCTACATAAATTCAAGGAAGGTCATTAATCTCATTTTGAATATCCCTCAATGGTGTGGGTGTTGATTCCATGTAATGAATCATAACTCTTACAAATGGTTGAGATAAAGGATGTTATCAACCAATAGGAAATTCACATTGTGAGGTAATAATATGATATATTTTATGAAGGGTTACTTATATTTCCCCATGCTCTTAAGGTTTATTTATCAATATAAATCAACTCTTGATCTACTCCTACCCCAAAATTACCCTATATTATGGATTTAAAAGAACTATATGACATAATGAAGCAGTTGTAATAGCATTTTGACAAAGGCTTTATATTCCCCAGTGCATTGCATTGGGGTGCACTAGTACTCATTGTAAAAAAATGGATGGATCAATAAGGCTATGTATCAATACCATGGGATCAATAAGACCACTATATATATAATTTATCATATTCTATGTATATATGGCTAGTTTTAACAATAACTATGAGCTCAATACTTCCCAAAGGTGGATCTTAATAGTGGATATTGTCAACTGAAATTGAACATGGCTGATATATAGAGGAATTATCCTTTTAAAAGGAATGGGAACTATGATTTTACATTTTTTTCGTATATATATATAATAATTACCCTAAAAATATTCATATATTAAAAAATTATGTCGTTGAACACTACCTTGACAAAAATAATTGTGTTATTGAATATATTCTCATATACTCTACGTGTGAGGAGGAACATGATGAATATATAAGGATTGTGTTGGAAATGTTATGGAAGGATAAATTGTAAACCATGTTAAACATGTTTGAATTTTGACTGAATCAAGACACAATATTGGGAAACATGATCACATGTGAGAGAATTTCTGTGGACCCTTCAAAAAGACTGACAATGGAGGAATGGTCCAGACCCATTAGTGTCATGGAAATCCATAGATTTCTTGGATTAGTAGGGCACACCCAACTTTTTATGAGTAATTTATTATTATTTTCTACCACACTATATATGATAACATGGAGAGGGGTAATTTATGTGCTAAAAATTTAATGTGGTTATAATTTCATAGAAATCAAGAAGATGATAATCATTTCACCTGTGATTACACTACCAACATGTACATAAAGATGTGTGATATACAATGATGTATCAAAGAAAGGATTGGGTTTTGTAATCATGAAGAATTATAAAGTGATTTTCCACACCTCAATGTAGTTTAAGATCCATTAGTTAAACTACCTAACAGAAGATCTTGATCTTGAAAATGTAAATTTTTCATTGAAAATTTGGTGGCACTACCTTTATGGATAGAAATGTTACATATATACTAATCAAAAGTTTCTAATGAATATATTCAGAATGAAATTACAAAACATGCATCAAATAATATGGTTAGATCTAATCATGTACTAGGATTTCTCAATTCACAACTATCCAGGAAAGGAGAAAAATGTGTTTTTTGTTATTTTTTGCATGTAGTAAAAAATACCTACTACAATATCTATGAAATGGATTGAGGAAGACCCGATCTACCATGATATGGAAGGATGTATTTTTAAATCATTAAAGAATGGAATATATCCAACCATACCAATTTATTTCCCAACCATCAATCCAGGTAGAGATTAAGGTAGCACAAAGGGATGATCTGGAGCTATGAATGAAGTTGAATGTGGTAGTGGAAGGGAAGCTATAGAAGTTCTAAAATGATGATGATAGTGTAATTTAGTTTATAATGACGATGTGTGTGTATTTCCCACCAGAGATAATGAATGTTCTATTTCATATTTCACATAGTCAACCTTTCTCCATCCATTATAGATGTGACAAGATGTATTGTGATATTTTAGAACACTTATAGTAGGAAAAAATGATGACGCATATATGAGAGTATATCTCATGGTTCTTAATATATTATAAAGTTAATGTATACGAACAAAATTCTGAAAGAGATAATGTAACCATTATTTGTTCCCATGTGTAAAATAGATAATGTCATTATGGACATTATCACGGGTCTTCCAATGATACACAAATGAAATAATGTGATATGGGTTGTGCTAGATCGACTCCCCATGACTTCCCACTATATTACTATTAAGAAAAATGTATCACTTCAACACATCGCCATTTTATATAGGAAGAATGTGATGAGGCTCCCTGGGGTTTCACATTAGATCATCCATGATTGTTATGCATGGTTTATAAATATATTCTATAGAAATCATAAATATAATTTGATTACTTAATTGAGTTTCTGTATGGAATATCACCACATACTGATTAATAATATAAAAGATGTATTAGAACCATCAAGCTCATGTTTAAGGCTTCTCTAATGGAATTAATAAGTGGGAATAGTATATCGCATTGGATGAGTTCTCATAAAAAATAGGTTCCACTTTAGTATTCGGATGGCTCTATATTGAACTGTATATAGGAAGAGATGTAGAGCTCCATAAAATTGGGTTGAAGTTGGATAATAAAAGCGACATGGATTGATCTTGTGAAATGGGATATAGAGAAGGATCAAGTCATCCAATAAAATAGGAAATCATCTCAGAGTCAAAAAAATATTTATTATGACACCCATCGAAGGGACTTGGAGTTCTATATTAGAGATAAATATTCCTTTTAATATCACCATGGAAAATTGTGCGGTGGTTTATAATTAAAGGGAAACATATCCAAATGTACATTGGACCCATTGAGATAATTGATTGTATAGGATTAGGGTACTATCAGCTTACATTTCCACCAAATATTGATCATGTCCATGATGTGTTCCATTTATCTCTCACGAAGAAGTACATACATGACCCCAAAATGTAGTGAATCTGGATATGGTAGAACTGGAGAATAGCCTGTCACATGATGAGTATTGAGTGAAGATCTTGGACCACAGAGAATGATTCCAAAGAAAAAAATATAATTCACCTTTCAATTTTTTGTGGATGAATCATAAGCATGAAGATGAAAATGGGAATTGGAAGATGCAATAAAACTAATGTAAACTCACTTGTTTTCCCCAAAGTATGTAAAATGATATTTGGGGGGTGAAATTTCAAAAGGGAGAAGAATTTAATGTCCTAAAATATTATCAATGGAATGTTTTCCCTTCATATAATTATTTTATATGGTATAAACATGAATTTATAGCATAGAAACCCCAAGAAAAGAATTATTCTCATAAATGAAGAATGAAATAAGTGATATTTGTAGATATTTAAGGAACCTATATGGATGGGATAGTAACCCAAAAATTGTAATAATGACATTAACATTAGAAATAATACTCCAGCCAAAAGAATAGTAACCATTACTATTATGGTATAAATAAAATTTATGCATCCTATAAATGGAAAATTGATATAATTATATTATATTATAATTAAATAATTTTTTTAAAAATGTTATGTTAAGTGTAAGTATTTTCATTAAATGTATATGTTTATTTAAAATATTATAATTTATATAATCATTTAAAATATTTTTTTCATAATATATATTTATATTTTAATATATATCAATTCAAAAATAAAATAGTTTTTTGTTTCATTAATTTATTTTTGAAAGAGTCTAAAATCAGTTATAATATTTAAATCTGTATTTTTCGAATAAATGATGATTTTAATTAAAAATAAATTTATAATATGTCAAAAATTAGTGACCTAAAATTTAGCTCATTTCGGAATTCTACATGTCATCAAAGGGTTATTATTATTTATTGGTTTTTTATAAAATAGTTGATTTTTTAATAGTGAAATGCGATTATTTATTCCATATGTTTAATACCTATATTTTTTAGTTATGGATGTTGTATAGATGATTTAAGGAGAATAGTCTCAAACTATACATCATAATTAAATATACTTATTGATACGGATCAACCCTACTAGTAGTATTGTGCCAAAATAATAGTATAATGAATATAATATTAAAAAAACACCCCTCTCCTCCGCTTATAAAAACCACACCTCACCTTCTATTCTCCTCACACGATCTAATCCTTCTTTACATTATAAATTATTCCCAATTCACTTCCCAATACTCTTCCTCATGTCCAATATCTATAGGAATAATCAAAATACATAACCCATGTTCCCTATGGAGGTTTTAATGAGAATATATTAATGAGGTAAAATCTTCTTTCATTATATTATAATTTCATTTCATTTATTATTATCTCCAACACAACCCTATTAAAAGATGAATGATAACTCCAACATCTTTTATATAATATAATTTTTTTAAATAGAATATTCATCATCAAACCACTTTTGGTATTCCTTTTATTCTAAAAATGAAAACATCATGGATGATGTTTTTTTAAAGGTTGGTTCGAAGCCTCAATTTATTATTAAAGCAAAGACATCTTTAGACTGCGTAGAGGGTGACCCATTACATAGCCCGAAGGCCCAAGGCCAAGTGGTCTGCATACAAGGCTAGAAAGCCCATTTTTGGCCCAAAGGACCCATCGGTGAACAGTACTGCTACAGTACCCCTACTGCTACAGTACTGCCACCGCTACAGTACCCTGCTACGGTACCGTTGCCGCTACAGTACCCTGCTACAGTACCACCACCCGCTACAGTGTTGTCGCTGCTATAGTCTGCCGCTGCTATAGTGTCCTGCTACAGTACTCGGGAATTCTCCCCTGCTTGGATTTGATCCTGGGTCTTTTGGATGCCAAGCAGGAGCCTGAACCACTAGGGTAGAGGCTTGTTGGATGATGTGTCGATTAACCGCCTTCTTGGATGATTTGGTTTCATTTACCATAACAACCATCTAAGACGGATATAGAATCACTATTATTGTTGAATAATATTTTAAAATGAATACTATATGTTATATTATATTCTATAATATATATATATATATATATTAAATAAATTTATATGTGTTCATGATGGTCTTAAAAAATCCACAAAAATAAATTAAAACATTTTCATCAATATTTTAAATAATGAATCATCCTAATACAACATAAAACTGATACAATATAGTTAAATATTTTACTATTTCATTAAAAAAAATACAATTTTGGATAATTATTCCCATATTACAATAACATCTATAATTTTATATAACTTGAATGATTATGAAAACCAAGAAAATAAACACTCCAAGAACGAATAAATTGAACATTATAACACATCAAAATGACCTTAAACTGTCGTAATTAAATTATAATATTTAAAAAAAATTATAATATGAACTTAATTTATTTATTAAATAATATAATTTTATTATCTTGTATATTAATGTGATGGAATAATGCAGCCCCAAGGTAAGGGGATTCTCAAACCCAACTACCATTCATTATGTTATTCCTCTTTAATTGAAAATTTCTCCATGGATATAATTTTAATATTCCTAAAATATAATTTCCTTTTTTTCACATTGTTTTTGGGATATACATATTTTCAATCCTATTTTATGATATATTCAAATATTTTATAAAAGAACTCTTCTTTGAAAAACAAATTTTGACTCCTCTTATGCTGTTTCTTCTTCGCTCAAGAATGATAAATCTTATACCACATATTATTTTCACTTCTGTAATGTGGGAACCCCATGTTTAATAATGAGTGATGAAATATTTATGAATATTATTCCCTTATATGGGATAATTTATGATTTTTATTACTATATGTTTTATGTGTCATGCATGATTATGTAAGTGATTTTATATGATGTGTGATCTTGTAATTTAATATTTCACCAATACATTGGATAATGTGATGTATCACTTGAAATAATTATAAATATGCATGAACATGATGCTTGAATTCATCACAATGATGATTTTCTGTTTTGGAACATATGTCATGTGTGATCATGATGCGACCTCTATTCAAAACTATGTGTGGTATTTGACCACTATGAAATGATGTTTCATTTTTATGCATTTCCACATTCTATTCCTTTATTTAATTATTTCTCTCATGATTATAATGACGACCCTTTGATTATGATATAATTATGATAATTATAATCAACCATGTTATACTGTTTCTTGTCGTTATTTATCTTCTTAAATGGATTTTATACCATCCATTTCATTTATGTATATCCTAAGTGATTACATTTACTTGGGATAAATTGTGTACCACTAAGAAGCTAGAGAAGTGTGTATTAAATAATGTATATTTTTTGTTTGGTAAATTAAATGTATGAGACTAATTTTCCCAAGACACTAAACCTTTGGATACAAGATTTGTAACACTGTTAAGTTGTTTATATTCAATAAAATTATATTCATTGACAAATATTTTGCGTCGCTGTAAAAATGATTTAAAATTTTGTCAATTAGAAATGAAAATAAAAATTTCATTTGAATATAAAAGATTTGTTTTTCTGATAAAATATGTTTATGCTCACATTGGTTTTTATATTAATGAATTAAATTAATCACTATTGGTGATTGATTATAATGTAATTAAAATATTATATATTCAATAATTGGTTTATTGATTTTCTAATTTTTTTTATTATTTTCATAGATAAGAATATATCATGTTGTATACGTAAAATTATTTTTATATGAACTTGTTTTCATCACATGTTGTGTGCATACATTAAAATTAATTACTACTACATATAAAAAATTGTTTTTTGTTAAAATTTCATCCATATATTGAGTAACATGTTAAAAATTTCTAAATAACCACCATTTATTTATATTATATGAATGTTAACCATTGAAAAAAATCATCCTAATAATGGATATGTTATCTTAATGTAGGTTAAAAATAAGTGATTATTCCATATTTTTTTTAAAATTAATTCTTATTGGATAATGGTAATTATAAACTTATCTCCTTGGGATTGAATATTATTTCTTTAATGGGAACTTTTAAATTAAAATTTCTTATATTACATTGATTTATATTAGCTATTTTGGGGGTATAATTACATTAAACACACACAAACCGCACACATAGGCCGAAAAGGCATTCCATACACCCCCCTTCCCCCGGGATAACCCACCCGTCAAGATGTATTTATTCAATACATGGCCCGTAAGACTAGTGGGTTTGAAATCCAATTACATGGCCCTAAAGGACCAAATTGCTTACCTGAAGGCCTACTGGTGAATAGTACTACTACAGTACCCAAGATTTTACAGTACTTGTTATAGTGCATCCACCGCTACAGTTACTACTACAGTGCCACTAGTTTTTAATTTCTACTACTGCTAGAGAGCTACTACAGTACCCCACACCTAATGATTTTTTAACCACTAACCTCTTGTAGAATTACAGGGAAACTTCAAATAAAATTTAAAATAAAAAATTACACTCTCTTACAATTTAATATCTATTATGTATACTTATTGGGAAAAATAATTTTATTAATGAATATAAATATCTATTTTGAGAATAATGAAATTATTTCAATGATAAAAATTTATTTCTAATATTTAGTATGTTTAAATTCTCATAATGGCTTATTAATTGTCGACACAATAAATCTTCAATGAATAGAGAAATAAAATAATTGAATGTAAAAATATGGAAAGTTTTATAATTTGAATACTTTTTAGCATCCCATGAAATTTATAGAATAATATGAAAAACTAGTATTTATTTAAAGGGCTGTATTATAATTACAACTTTTTGTTGATGTATTTTTGGTAAAATTATATAAATAGTTCAAAATTTTCAATACATAATATTTTATATAAATAATATTTCAATAAATTATTTAATCACAAAACACAGTAAATAGGAATCTGTGTATATTAATTTTGAAAAAATTCTCCATGTTTTCTATTTATAATTCAATTTTAATATTATTTGAATATTATAATCATTTAAGAGTGAAAATTAAATTACAACATTTGATGTTAAAATAGGTTAAATACAGTGTTAAACCATAATATAAGGTTTTAGACCCCATGTAAACATGTATAAATATTATTTATTTATGTAATTACATACCCATTAAACATTGTCATTGAGACCCACTAAATTTAGAAAAGAATTTGGGCTATTGAAATGCCGTATTATATTTTAATCGTTTAAGAAACCTCGAGACTCCACCAACCCTAAATTGTAAAAGGGAACTCCAAATTTCTATTCTTACCACCACATTTTGATTTTGTTAATAAAAATTACCCATAATTTTATCTTATAAAATCCCCTAAAAATTATATAGGGGATGGTATAACACAAAACCTAACCTGAAGGTCCTCAAGATGAGATCTGAAGGAATAATTTCAAAGACAACGTAATCAACTTAACCAATCATGTACTTTGGAATTGTAACATTAACTATTATTAGTACGTTGTATTTATCATAAAATATAATCATCCATATTATAAATATAATAAAATATAATTATTATGAATCCATCATTATCCACCATAATTCTCATCAAATGGTAAGTTAATGTATCAACTGTGCATATGTATTGTTTACCATCTCCACGTAGCGATACAATTAATTTTTCATTACCTTATTTCATAGAAGGTTATCATGATTGTATTAATTATTATATATGATATATATGAAATAATTATTCTTGATTTATTATAACATCCTAACTAACTTCTTACCTTACAAACGTTTTTGGAAATGATAACATCGTGTGTACATACATGTAGACTACCACCTCCACGAAGTAATGTGATTCTTTTTTGATATCCACATTAAATAGATGGTAATAAAAATTAATATGATGGACATATATTATTTTTATGACCTAATAATAATAATTTTATGGTGAATTATTTTTTCCTTCATTTCCCCTTCAATGAAATGTGAAAAATAGTGTTTATGTGTGTGTACGACATACCGTCTTCAGGAACGTTGTAATTAATTTTCCTATCATTACATTTTGTGGATGAAAATATATATATAATATATTATATATGTATAATTATTAATATTATTTTAATATTGCAACTAGGATCATTCTACAATGATCAAGATGGTTGAAGCAAAGCATGCATGATAAAAGAAGAAGTTATCACCTAGAACATTGATATTAATAAACGATTGTTAAAAAATGGGTGTTATAGTGTCATAATTAAATCATAAATTGTATAGTAGATTTTATTATGGTTATGTAATAATTTTATAATAAATTTATTAATATTAATTTTTTTTTTCAAATTCAAACAATGAAAGAAGAGACTTTATTTAATGTGTTTTCATCTCACATTTATTTCAACAAGAGACATTTCTTATTCACTACTTGTTTATTTTTTTTGTGGGGTATATAATACCCCTGAATTTATTTAATGATATTTCATTAGAAAAATTATGTGGATTTTGTAATGTCCAAGACCCTCCTGGTCTATTATTTTTCTAGTTTTTGGTGTTTGGGACGCCCTAAACCCCATCAGTAACTCCAGATCTGAAGGGCAGCGTATCAATGGCAAGATGTCACCATGGTGTCACCCATCGGTGACACCAATCAGTGTGACACCAATCGGTGTGTCACTGATCGGTGCCATAGGGGTTTCTCAGGTTTCGTTCCCCAG
This sequence comes from Viscum album, assembly GCA_963277665.1. Classification (NCBI taxonomy): domain Eukaryota; kingdom Viridiplantae; phylum Streptophyta; class Magnoliopsida; order Santalales; family Viscaceae; genus Viscum; species Viscum album. Next base: position 839,223,430 of record OY728143.1, on the reverse strand, counting down.
TTTTCCCCATAATGCTAATGTTATGTCTTTTATCCTTTTTAACGTGGTTCAAGGCTGTTTTTATCTTTATAAACAATGCTTTTAAATCCCCTAGGAATCGGGAGACCCACAATGGACCCGTTTTCATAACTTTAAATGAAATACTTTAACACATAACTATTATGGACACCTCTCCAATGAGAATTATTAAATAACAACTAATTCCATCATGTTTAACCGTCCAACTGCTTGGTGATACCACAATCCACCTTTAAACCCTTTCAAAATTCATGTCCTGTAACTCCGGGATCTCACATTTTTATCACATGAAAATTCATTCGTTCTTCATCATGGTTGGTTTCTTTACATTTCCTTAGGGCAGTCGAATCCCCCCTTCTCGAGGCTAGTTGTGCAATTCGGATGGAGCCTTCCCTTCTCGTTCTTTGAGTCCACATAGTTTCCTCCCCTGGAAGTTATGCATCCCTAGTTGTTGGTGTCGGGAGAAAAACATTGATCGTTGATCTTCCTGGTAGGGTTTTTCCTTCATTTATCTATAATGTGTATCTTGTAGGGTGGGTATGATAATGTTCCTACAGGGATGGATGAAACCAAACCATAACAAAGATAATAAATGGTTTTTAAATAATGAACGGGTATGTTTGACGATATTTCAGTACTCTTTTACCATTTCTTTTATGTTGTGAACCGTATGGGATTATGTCCACTAAAAATTGTGGTCATAGGTGGTCCTTTCTTGCACACTAATGAACGTCTATTTTTCTGGATATTTCTATGATTGAATGGTTGTAACATGGAAAATGGTTAATCACATAAACTCGGTTGATTAAATGGATTCACAATGAACAAGAATCCTTGTGTGCTCACCATGGTTAACCAAAATGAAATATTAAACTAAATAAATGGTGTTTTATAAAATCTTAAAACTCTTTTTCTCTATTTTGTTGATGTGGGTGGTTGTTCTGCTTGATACTTTTGAGGTGACCAGTATGGGGAAGGGATCCCATGTTGTTGTGTAGTTGTTGGTTTGTGGATCTATTGATGTGTTGGGTCGTATGTTGGTTCTTAGTTTGCTTATAGTACGTTGATGGATCTCAAGAATCCTTTTTGTTGTCGTTACATTACAAGAGAACCAGATGTGAATGCTTAATTTGGTGGTTGGATGTGTTTTTCCGTCCTTGTCTTGTGGATATGCCTATTAGTTGCTTAGTAGTGAAGAATTATTTAAATGGAATCACTCGAATATGAAAAGTGACATGTACTATCATTGAAGTTGATCAATGTTTGAAATTTATAATCCTACTAACTATTGTATATGTGGAAAGTGGGGTCGAACCCATAGGGATGATGATTATGACCTCTATTTCTCTAAAAACATTCAAAAAGTCCCCACTGTTTTCAGCAGCATGGTAGATTTTCGATTTTTCTACTTTTTATATTTTTTTACTTTTTATTAAGTAGTATAGTGACAGAACATTTCAAAACTTATATCTACAGTAAATTGAATCTAGAAACACTTAAAATATTATAGAAACCGAAATATAGTATGCATAAAAATGGAAAATCTATTAAAAAGCTCTGGAAAAAATCTCCATTATACTGATATTGAATGTATTTCAATTCACATAAAACTTATTGAAGGGTAAATCCTTTAAGATAATGAATCAACTCCATCACCAGGAATTAAGTCTGACAGATTTATCAAATTCAATTTTCGCCATTCTAAATAGATCAACTATGAAAGATATTATTTGAAAATGAAAAGAGGACAAAATCACCCGATGTCAAAAAGTCTTATGAATTTATTATCTTTTGAAAGGTGTTTCCATGATCAATCTTTCCAATTCACTATAAAATTTTGAAATTATGTTCTAGTGGTACATGAAATTGAATGAAATCATCATTTATCTCGCCGATAAAAACTGAAATCATCAAAATGATAAAGTAAAAAAGAAAATTAAAAGATGTCCAGTGTAACATCAATTTTTCCCAAACTAAACGATTTAACCTAACATTATCTTAATTATCAATATAGCAACTAGAAACATACAAGAACAGAGTACAAAATATTCCATAAAAAGGGAAGAATAACTCCCCAAATAATGTGCTCTTCCCACCTGATCTCTCTGGTCTAATGAGAGAGAAGATCTTGAATCTCCAGTGGTCCTCTTCTAGAATGTGTGCATCCTCCTCCAAATATTTTTCTTGCTATGTTTTAAGTACCCACTATCTTCTGATCCTCATCACTACCACTCTTCATTGAATTGAATTCGTCTTTTACTATTCCACTACACAAGTGCATTTTTTCGTGACTGACTCGTCGCTCTATAAAAGAAATGTTCACCGGCAGTTATAAAATTAAAGGCTCACCGTTGAAAACTAAATAGAAGATCAGTGATGCCAAAATAAAAAGAGAGGTCATCATTAGCCATTAAATTAAAGGGTTACTGTTAGGTATAAAAAAACAAATGGATTTCGTTGCAAAAAATAAATGGTTACCAATATAGAAGCAAGACTGATGTTGATAATCATCCGCAATAGTAACTTCTTAAAAATAAAACCAACGGTAGGTTAAAAACGAACTAACGGTGATGCCAAAAAATTAAAACTGCATAAATTGATCATAAAATTAAAACTCAAGTTAACTAAATTAAAAAATTGAAATAATTAACCGCTAAAAACATAATACCAAAAATACAAAGATTCAAATTTATAAATTAAATGAAGGCCAAACACCATAAATTAAAAACATGATTATTATTAAAAATTAAACATTAATGTCACAATTCTTGTTTTTAATTGTTAACACTTAAATTAAAAACATGATAAACATTAAACAATGTTGATAGAAGACTGCAATTACAATTTATTAAAGGTTCTATTATGAGTAGAAAAGGAACACAGTAGTGACTAAATAAGTCACTGATAGCTTATATCTATCTCACTGGTAGACTAAAAACAAGTGTTAATGAATAAATAATCAAACTGCATAATTAGAATTAAATAATTAATGATTTAAACTCTAAATTAATTAATTAGAAAACTAATTGAATACATTGATTTAAAAACATGGTATTTCATTTAATTTAAACTCAAATTCTTAACATAATTAATCAGTAGGATGGTCAAACATATTAATTAACAATGTTAATTTATTCTAATAAATCTATATCTAAAGGATAAAATATTAAAATAAATTCTATGTTAATTAGATTGAAATACGACGATTTAACAATTTTTTAAAATAGATATTAATTTATTAAAAAGTCAAGCAGATTCTATTTAAATAAAACTAATTAAAAAATTATTAAATAAGAAAACTAAATTAAGAAAAAAATAATTAATTTTACTGATGAAAAATACTTAATTAATTATAAAAATTTATTATTTAACAAATTTAATTATAAGAAGTAAAAAATTAATATTATTTAGTAAAAAGTGCTTAAATAATTGATTAAATAATTAAAAATTAAGTGAAAATATGTGGCAAAAACAATTTAAAAATAGAGCCACATCAAAAACAAGAATGGGTTCAATGGGGAACTATTTTCCAGGATTGAGTTTTGACTTTGTTGTGGCTTTGGTGCTTCTTATGAATGAATAGTAATGAGGTTTTTTGTGTATGGGCGGGTTTTAGGACCCCTAGGTTGGGAAGTGTGATTTTTTAAATATATTTATAACTTAGTTATTATGTTTCTTATTTGCGCCCCACCCAAGTGGAGCACTTCGTTCCAAACACCCCCACTTCATGGGGGAAGGTGTTATTCCAAACAGTCCTTTCAATGGCTTGCTATTAGCTCCATTTCTGATCCCTTTCCGAGTAGTTTAAGATCCTTTGGGCTAGATGTGACGGCCTGAGGTCCATTATAGCCCACGATTCTCTAGGTAGGGTAGTTGTGGTGGTTGGATGAGGTGTGTGCCAGTAGGTTGTTTCCCAAGTGTCTTTGGGATGAGGCCCAACTGTCTTCGGGCATAACAACAGTTGTTCGTGCCAATGAGTCTTCCGGCATGGTGGTAGTTGTTCTGGCCTAAGTGTTTGTAGGCATGGTTATGGTGGGTTGTTGTGGCCCTGTTGTTTGTGGGTGGGATGTGTGGTTGTGGAAACCCAGGTGTTCGTGGGTGGGGATGAAAGTGAGATTGCAGTGGAAATTTCAGGGAAGGACTGATGCGTAGGATGTCTTCGAAAACTTGTGGGAAAGTTGTGAGGGGTACCAAAACACCGATGTGTTATTACTATTACTTTTATTGAATTTCATTATTTGGGGAGAGTTCATTGGTGAGGTTTGGGTGGATAATTTCCCTACTAGGTGCTTTGGTTATCTCCTTTTCTCTTGGGGCGTTAGAATTCCTCCCCACATGTGCATGAGAGCCTTTTGTTTTCCCATCTGAGTATACCTGCATACTCACCCTACATATATAAAACTGATTTTAGGTTTCTTAGAGGACTTTGAGGCTCATTCCAGACCCAATTAGCTTATACGTAGGGAATGTTGACATTATTGTTTTTCTTTTCTATTCGTATTTCACCATTGGAGTTTTCTTGTACTTTGTATCACTTTATTAGTATAACATACTTATGGGAATGGATTGTTTTGGCTTTAATTTTACTTCCATCTTTGGTGATGTTTGGGATTTTCTATCTTATTTCCCAATCCTACTAAATAAGAAGGGCAATGCCTTCATTTTTTACATGTGTTCTATACCCTTGGTGTTAGTCGCCACTACGGGGCCTATTAAAGGTGGGTCGAATGGGTCATTATCTCTCCTTAAACTTGAGGAAGGAAGGGTTTGGAAATATATTATCACTTCCCTCATCATGGTGAAGGTGGGTCATGACAGAATGGTTTCATATGAAGGTTGAGACATAGGATGGATATTGGGGTTAGGCATAGTGAGGATTTAATGGGATAGTAGGGAAATAGTGTCAGGCAATCTGGGTGCGTGAAATAGGCCAGGGAAGATCAGCTTGGACACAGGATTTTAGGGCCCCCATGATCTGATGCAAGGACTCGGGACCTACCGAATGACATTGTGAGGCTATGAAGATTGCAGTGTACAGACCCTAGGAAAGGTACATGCATCATAATGACTGGGGTTCTTCTGTGTTCTTAGGGTTCTGAGAATTTAAATAAATAAAAATTTTAAGAAAAACATAAAATAAATATTCTACACTACTCGAGCTGAGGTATTCAATGTTTACCTTGTAGATATACCACCCGGATGACGACCACGAGTTGTGTCAGCGATCCATGCCCAGGAGGCTGGTCTAGAGGATAAGTGGAGGACTAATCGAGAGGTGGAGGGTGACCAGTGGCATCAGACTCTCCATGCCTTTTAGCGGTAAACCCTTGGGAAGTAAAAAATGCAACATCTCAAACATAGTGACCAAAAACTTGCTCAAGGAGTTGGTGATAGATTTTAGCTAGATCCGGTCTTCAGCAGAGTTCTGGGTTCTATTGGATGTCAGTCAGATATGGGGGGTGGCGCGTTAGTGGTGGACTCTCTATCATTGGGAGACGAGGGAGGTTGAAGATTCAGGGACTAACATCGAGAGGGAATTCTGGGCAGAATGCATCTCTTCCATGATGATGGCAGAAAAGAGGTCGGAGCTACTCTCCATTCAACAGGGGAGTATGTCATTGATGGAGCTAGGAATCAAGTTCAAGGATATACTTTGTTTTACTGCACACCTTTTTCTGGATGAGGAGTCTTGGGTGAGACATTTAGAGGAGGCACTCCGACCATCTCTTCAGTATTTTGTTACTCCCTTCACTCAACCGACATGCATGGAGGTCCATAATAAGGTTGAAGTGGTGGAGAGGATGCACACATGGGGAGGTGTGTCATGAGAGGGAATCTAGTAGGGCTCGTCAAAGGGGAAAACTATCAGCAATAGGCCTCCAGCATTAGGGTCTTCTAGGTTTTGGCCAGTGGGGAGCATGCCCCAGTAGTTCCAGTTTCGATCTCCTGGTCCTCACCCTTTCTTTTCGAGCCCAGGACTGAGATGTTTCATCTGTGGTCGTCCTGTGTATCATCAAAATCTGTGCCCAAACCGAGTTCACTACAGTGGGGTGGGTAGGATCAGCACCCACCTCAGCAGCAGCAGTTTCCAACTAGGACCTTTCAGTGGCAGTAGCAAGGACAGTGATCTACTGCTCATTTGATACCAGACATTGCAGGAGGAGGTTGTACTTAGGGCACTCCTCAAGGACCTTGAAATGTGTGTGTTCAGGGAGGCGGCTGAAGTTGAGGGGTATGGGAGCTAGGATTGGACAGTTACACGCCGCGGAGGCAGTATTTCTAGTTGGGTCGGAGGTTGTCTACAGTACGATCATCTTTTTTAGTACTCTTGACTATAAATAGTTTGATTCAATAGCTTTCCACTCCATTTTTGTACCCATTCTAGCCCATGAAATGGGTCTAGACACAAATAGACTTCCCATACCCTTGGTTTTGAGTATGCTAGTCGGATGTCAGACCAGCTTGTCTCATGTTTTTTGTGGATGTAGACTGATGTTGGGACCACATCAGTCCAATGGGGACCCTATTTTTCTACAGATGAAGTAGTTTGATTTCATACCTGACATCGACTAGCTATTCTTTGTGGGTGCTGTTATCGACTGCTTCCAGATAAGGGTTGTGTTTACAAAAATGGGCGGATGTCGTGTGACTTTCCTCGGTGAGCAGGGTTTCTCAGAGGGAAGCCGGCTAGATGACCACTTTCATTCCTCATTATCCAAGTTATCAGTGGAGTCAGTGAACTCAAGTATGTTGAAAGATTCGGAAACTGTCAGTGAGTTCATGGACGTCTTCCTAGATGAGGTGCTGACTCTACCCACTCAACATGGTGTTGAGTTTGGGATATACATGCAACCCAGTTCCCATCCGATTTTTATGGATCCCTATCAGATGGAAAATTCTTAGTGCGAGAGTTGTGGATTCAGATTGATGGTATGATGAAGAAGGGTTTTTTTCAACCAAGCGAGTCACCATGGGGTGCTCCAGTCTTGTTTGCAAAGAAGGTTTTCAGTGGTCTTAGGCTGTGTATAGACCACCAGAGGCTTAACCATGTAACGGTTGAATACTGTTACCCCCTCCCAAGGATAGACGACCACTTTGACATGTTGAATGGGGCATGATGGTTCTCCAAAATATACCTATTGTCAGGATATCACTAGAAGAGTGTGAAAGAGGGTGACATCTCGAAAACTGCCTTCAGGTGCAGATATGGGCACTTTGAGTTCATGGTCAGGTTGTTCAGCATTACAAATGCACCAGACATGTTCATGGGACTCATGAACTCCGTCTTCCATGAATATCTGAACCATTTTATAGTCAGGTTTATTGAAGACATCCTGATCTACTCTAGATCAAATGAATATTATGCCGACCATCTAAGGATAGTTTTACAGGTCTTACAACAACACCATCTCTACAGGAAATTGTCCATGTGCAAGTTTTGGATGCGAGAGGTACACTTTTGTGGACACGTGGTGTCTAAGTAGGGAATAGTGGTGGAACCATCAATGGTCGAGGAGAATGTTTAATGGTAAGCACCCTGGAATGTGGTAGAGGATCATAGTTTCCGGGTCCTAGTTGGTTACTACTGGAGATTATTTTCCAACATCTCTAGAGTTTCAGCACCTTTAAAACCGTTGACCAAGAAGGACTAGGCTTGTAGTGGAGTGAGCAGTGCGAGGTATCCATCAGTTATCAAGAAGGTGAAGTTGGTTAGTTCCCCAGTGCTGTGGTTTCTAGAAGAAGTGGTGATGTTTGAGGCGTTCTTTGAAGCTTTAGGCCAAGGCCTGAGGAGTGTGCTGATGCAACAGTAGGGGGTTATCTCTTATGGGTCTAGGGAGTTACATCCCCATGAGCGTACCTATGACACCCATGATCTAAAGCTTCCAACGGTCATGTTCACACTAATGTTGTGGGCACATTACCACTTAGGGGAGTGCTTTGTGGTATTCACGGATCCAAAGATCATGAGGTATATCTTCTCCCAGCTAGACATGAATTAGTGGCACCAGAGGTGGATAGAGATTCTATAGGACTACGACATAAGAAATTTCCTACACATCAGGAAAGGAAAATGTGGTGGCTGATTCCTTGAGAAGGAAGTCATATAAGGATGTGGTTCGAGAGTCAGTAGATCTTTGGAAGGTGGTGAAGTACTTGGCTTCCTGACACCTGAATGCAAGAGTGTAGGATGGTAGAGTATGTCTGTTTTAGATGATAGTGCAGTCATATCTCTTGTAGCAAGCTATGGAGTCATGGTGGGGACACTTAGAGGCTAAAGTGATGCACGATCGTGTTATCCAGGGCGATGCTCTGGGAGGATAGCCATAAGACGGGAAGAATTTGTTTCTATTTCATGGAACGTTGTTCATCACAATGGAAATGTGCAATAGATTTCATGGTGAGTTCCAAATCTCACCCCTAGTGGTACACCCAGGAGATTCAAATTTGTACCGAGTTTTTAGGGATCTTTTTTGTGGCCCAGGGTAAAGTTAGTAGGGGAAACGTTTGTGGAAAAGTGCCTCATGTGTCAGTAGGAGAAGGTTGAACACCGCGTCCTAGTAGGTCTCTTAGAACCTTTAGATGTCCTCGAGAGGAAGTGGGATGTAATCTTGATGTATTTCATCATGGTACTACCCATGGTTCAAGGAGGCTGTGATGCTATATGTGTAGTGGTGTACCAGCTGGAAAAATCATTTCACTTCCAGGAAATCAGGCAGTCAAGTGTGGTAGATGCCTTACCATAGAGGTATGTAGACGAGGTGGTGCAGTTGCATGGGGATCCAAGGTCTATACTCTCTGATCGGGATACCCGGTTTACCTCATGTGTCTCGACAGGATTGCAACATGCTTTTGTCACCCAGAAATACCTCAAATCTGATTTCCATCCCCATACAGATGGATAGATAGAGCGGACAATCCAGACATTGAGGGATATGCTACGGGTATGTGTTTTTAACTTTTGGGGATCGTGGGTGTGACACTTGCCTCTGGTAGAGGTTTAATGAAACAACAACTATCACTCTACCCTTGGAATGGATACGCTCGAAGACTTGTATGGTAGGTCATCTCGCTGACCTGTATGCTGGATAGAGGTTGAGGATGTAGGTGTTCTTGGCCCATAGGTAGTGCAGATTATGATAGAGAATGTTCATCTTATATAGGAGAGGATGATGATGGATCCGGACCAGCAAAAGTCCTATGCCAACCATAGGAGGATACCCCTGGAGTTTGAGGATGGGGAACATGTGTTATTGAAGGTATCCCATCAGCATGAGCAATAGAGTTTTGGCAGGGGGAGTAAGCATTCTCCTAGGTTCATCGGAACCTTCGAGGTTTTGCGGCGGGTCAGTGAAGTAGCTTATCAACTAGTGCTACCCCCACTGCTATTGAGAGTGCACGACGTATTCCATGTTTTTTAGCTATTTCGGTATCTACACGATGATTCAAACATCCTAAACTAAGCGGACCTAGATATCAAGGATAATGTGTTGTTTGTAGCGATACTAGTGAGGATCGAGGATCATGAGGAGAAGGTGCTTCGTGGACGAACCATTACCTTGGTTCGTGTGTTATGGAGGCATAGTGGGTTGAAGGAGAGTACCTACGAATGGGAGGCACATATGCGAGCTCAATAACCAAGGTTGTTTTGAGTTTTGTTTTGTTCTGTTTTATACCTGTTAGAGATGTATTGTTGACCTTGTTAACTATGAAATTTTCTATTTTTTCTATTCTTTGTATATGTGTAAATAGTCCTAACAGTGGGGAGGGGAGGACCTAACCCCTAATCGAGATGCATTATGGTGGATGAGACTAAACCCGTGTGGTCGATTCAGTGCCACCCAAAGTGGATAGTAGCTCAACTTGGGGGAAAGTGACTCCCTAGTCCATATATCTGGACAGTGACATGTTTTCATGTTTGTGTGGTTACTTTACGAAGTGGTGTTCCATGATGTCGAGGAGGTTTAGTTTTGAGAGGTATGTTTCGAGGTCGTTGTTCGGACCCCTCTCTTTTCATAAGTTTTATCATGAGTTCACGAGGATGAGAATACTTTGATCGGTATCTGATGTTATGTCCAAGACCCACCCGGTCTATTAATTTTCCAATTTCTGGTGTTTGGGATGTCCTGGACTCCATCTGTATGTCCATATCCGAAGAGTGGCGTATCGGTGGTCAGATGTCACCGTGGTGTTACCGATCGGTGTGTCACCGATCGGTGCCACATGGGATTTTCTGGTTTCCTTCCCCAGTTCTTATTGTAATGCCACTTTTATGTCTTTTAACCATTTTAATGATGTTCAAGGCCATTTTTAGCTTCATAAACAATTCTTTAAATCCCTTAGGAATGGGGATACCCTAAATGGACCTATTATTACCTTTTTAAATGTAATCCTTTAACAAAAAACTGTTATTTCCACCTCCCTGATGATAATTATTAAATAAAAATTAATTCCATATGGTGTAACCATCCAACCGTGTGGTGAAACCACGATCCACCTTTAAATCCATTCAAAATTCATTCCCGATACTCCAGGATCTCACCTTTTTATCGCACGCAAATTCAATCTTTAGTCTACTTGGATGGTTCATTTACCTTTACTTGGTGTTTTTGGAGTCCCCCATCTTGAAGCTAGTGGGGCGATGGTGTTGGAGCCTTCCCTACTCATTCTTGGAGTCCGCAGAGTTCCTCCCCTACAAGTCACGCATCCAAAGTTATTGGTGCGAAGAGAAAAACATAGACCGATGATCATCCTATAGGGTGTTTCCTTCATATCACTTTACTATTTATAATGCAGGGTGGGTATAATAATGTTTCTACGAGGATGCATGAAACCAAACCATAAAAAAGATAATAAATATGTTTTAAATAATGAAGGGGTATTTTTGATGATGATGCAGTACTCTTTTACCCTTTCTTATATATTTTGAATTGTATGGGCTTATATCCACTGAAAATCATAGTCATTGGGGGTCCTTTCTTGTGCACTAGTGAACCTCTATTTTTATGGATATTTCAGTGATTTAATTATTGTAACATAGAAACTAGTTAATCAGGTAAACTCAGTTGATTAAATTGATGCCTAATGAATAAGAATCCTTGTGTGGTCACCCCGGTTAACCAAACTGGAAGACAAAACAAAATGAATGGTTTGTTTAAAATATGAAAACTCCCTTGCTCTGTTCTAGTGATGCCGGTGGTTGTTCTGTTTGATTCTTGTGAGGGGACGTGGATGGGGATGAGATACCCTGTTGTTGTGTAGTTGTTGGTTCATGGATCTATGGCTATGTGAGGCCGTATTTTGGGGCTTGGTTTGGTTCCTATACTATGAGGGATCTCATTGATCCCTTTTTTGTTGAGAATTTAGCAGAGAACCGGGTGTGAATGCCTAATTTGGTGCATGGTTGTGTTTTTTCTTCTTTGGATTGTGGCTATGCCTGTTAATTTTCCAGTAGTGAATAATTTTTTAAATGGAATCACTTGAATATGAAAACAAGAATGGGTTTAGTGGGGAATTGTTTTCCAAGAATGAGTTTTGACTTGGTTGTGGATGTGGTGATTCTTATTAATGAATAGTAATGGGGTGTTTCTATAGGGGCTGGTTTTGGAAGCCCTAGGTTGGGAAGAGTGTTATTTTTACCTACATGTATTACATGGTTCTTATGTTTCTTATTCGTACCCCATCCTAGTGGATCACTTCGTGCCAAACACCCCCATTCCACAGGGGAGGGTGTTTTTCCTAACACTCTTATAAGTGACCAATTATTAGCTCCGTTTTTTCTCCCTTTCCTGAGTGGCCCACGAATCATTAGGCAGGCAGTGATGGCCTTAGGTCCATTATATCCTAAGATTATTTGGGCAGGGTAGTTGTGGTGGTTGGGCAAGGTGGGTAAGGGAATGTTATCTTCCAAGAGTCATTGGGATAAGACCCAAGTGTCTTCGGGTGTGGTAGTAGTTGTTCGAACCCAGGTATCTTCGGGCATGGTGGTAGTTGTTCTGGCCCTGGTGTCTATGGGAATTTTTATGTGTGGTTGTTTTGGAACAGGTGTTTGCACCCGAGATGTGTGGTTGTGGTAGCCCAGGTGTGTGCGGGTGGGGGATGGCAGTGGGATTACGGGGAAAATGGATGGGAAGTTATGACATGTAGGATGTCTTCAATAACTAGTGGGAATGTGGTGCGGGGCACCCAAACATCGATGTGTTATTACAATTACTTTATTTGACTTCCGTTATTTGGGGAGTGTGCCTTGGTGAGGTTCAGGTGGATTGTTTCCCAACTAGGTGCTTTGGTTATCTCCTTTTCTCATATGGAATTATAATGACAACCCATTTCTGTATGAGAGCCTTTGGGTTTCCCTATTGTGTATACCTATATACTAACCCTACATATATTAAACTGCATTTAGGTTTCCAGGAGGAATTTGAGGACCTTTTCAGACATTATTAGCTCAGACGTTGGACTGTTGACATTTCTATTTTTCTATTCTTTTTGTATTTCTCCTTTGGTGTTTTCTTTTACTTTGTAGCACATTCTTATTTGAACATGCATATGGGAATGGATTGTTTTGGCATTACTTTTACTTCCAGCATTGATGTTGTTTGGGATTTTCTATCTTATCTCCCAAACCTACTAAATAAAAAGGGTACTGACTTACATTTTTAAATGTGATTCTATACCCTTGGTTTTTGTTGCCACTACAGGGCCTATTGAAGGAGGGTCTCGAGGTTCATTATCTATTCTTTAACTTGAGTAAGGAAGGCTTTGGCAATATGATGTCCCTTCCCTCATCTTGGAGATGGTGGGTTGTGACAGATTTTAATATCGATAAAAGTTTATTTCATTCATTGGGATTATGATTCGAACATCACCAATGTGGTAAGTGTTTTATGTTAGGATCCCATATTTTATTTATATTATTTATGATTATGCTTTAGATGATGAAATATTATTAATTTCCCCAAAATATGATGAGGAATTTTCATTTTCATCAGTTATTTCATTAAAATACCATTTTTCATTTCATTTAACTCGCCGAAGTTCTTTATTGTAAGAATGTGTTCGTCACGGAGCAAGCATAATCGTCCAAGTGTAGGGCATCGTGTCACCTTACCAGTGCTTCTTCACTTGGTGAAGACTTCCCAAAACCTCCTCCCAAGTTTCCTATATATAGGAGAGGGAGGGAGGTAGGTAGCGATCATTGGAATTTATGACGGATCATTTATTAGGAACCATCCTAAATTCCAACAACCCTGTTATTTAAATTTAAAATGTGTAAGCTAATTAAAAAATACTAGCGAAATTTAAGAGGTGTGTTGGCTATAATTATTGAGAGGATACCAAGAGGCTCCCCCCTACATTGAATAAGGACTTGAGAGGTTTCTCCCAATTAATGGTATGTTTCAAGGTGGTTTAAAAAACCGGGTTGTCCCCACCACCATAACCTCGCATGGGAGGTTATATTGTAGTGGTCCCCACATCCAACTTCCATGTGAAGGTTTAGCTCCCATGGACCACACCAGAAATATCCACATGGAAGCTCAAAATAAAATAAAGTGGAGATCATTTTATTTTATTATTTTCCATGAAAAACCCAAAAAACTAACTTTCCTTCTCAAACCAATTCCATCAAGGTGAATGTCTTCTTAAGAAAAAACTGGCGCCGTGAGTTCAACGCTGCCCTCATATTTCAATTTCGAGCACCGATTCAAAAGTTATAAAACGCCGCTCTTGCATTTACTGAACTTACGTGAAAAAAATGCAGAAATATATTATCAGTCACCCACGACCCATTCTAGTCGAGGATATGCTCTTCTTAGGTGAAATAATCCCCAACTAACCCAATGGTACTCTCATATTTTCAATCTAAGTTACCGTTTAGAAGTTATGAATTTTACAATAAAATAATTGTCAATTAATTATTTTATTTGCGGCAAAAAACTATATTTTTCGGGTGGCCCGCATTGGAGAAAGATAGTATCTACATAAATAAAACACACCTTTAAGAGTTTTTTGGTGGTCTCTGATTTTTAATCTGAGCTACCGTTTGTGAGTTATAAGAATTTGAAAAATAAAATAAAATAAATTAAATTTTTTTACTGTTATGCCAAAATTGGGTTTTCTCACAGGAGGCTCGCGCCGACTAATATTAATTGGCTCTTAGGGTAAACCCGACATCCTGAGTGCAATGGTGCCCTTGTATTTATGATCTGAGTAACCATTTATGAGTTATTTTACTTTTTCAGGAAAAATGCTTACGTGCATTAACATAAGCTTAACAAGACATCAAAGGATCATTTCGGGCACTTTGGGCCTCAGAATCGCACGCCGTCAAATTTCATGGACTCATAAAATTCCTATATATATTAAAAAAATTGACATGGTAATTCGGGGTCTTTATATTCTCCCCACCTCAAGGATCTAAGTCCTTGTAAGCAACAACTCAATCTAAGGAAACAAGTGGGGGTACTGAGCATGCATCTGAGCCTCCCGCTCCCATGTGCTCTCTTGTAGGTTCTCGTACTGATAGCGAACGTGCACCAGAGATATCGATCATCCACAAAGTAAATACTCTTGTTGATCCTCAATCACTCCTGGAACCTCTATAAAAGTTGTCCCAATGTTGACATTCAACTCGACATGGTCGATGATTTGAGAAGGGTCGTGTACGTATCTCCTCAACGAGGATACGTGGAAGATGTCATGAACCCGGTGCAACTGAGGTTGTAGAGAAAATCGGTATGACACATCACCAACTCTGTTGAAAACCTGAAAAGGTCTGATGAATCTCGGAGATAACTTTTCACCTCGGCCAAATCTTTGTAGACCTCGTCAGTGTGAGACCCGTAAGAAGACGTGGTCGCCATCCTCAAACTCCATAGGTCTCCATCTCCGATCGGCATAAGACCTCTCCCTACTATGTGAAGTCTTCATTAGCTCCTGGATGATCTGCACTTTCTCTGTGGTAGCTCGTACTATCTCTGGCCCCATGAGTGTTGACTCCCCTGGGTCAGTCCAGCCCAAGGGTGATCTGCATGGTCTCCTATACAATTATTTGAAAGGTGTCATCCCAATGGTGGTGTGATAGCTGTTATTGTATGAAAACTCTACCAAAGATAAGTGATACTCCTAGATGCGACCGTAGTTGAGGACACAAGCATGTAGAATGTCCTCAAGGGTCTGAATGGTCTGCTCGGTCTAGCCATCCTTCGGAGGATGTAAGGTGATGCTCAAATGATGTTGTGTTATGAAAGCCTCATGAAACCCCTTCTATATCCGAGAAGTAAAACATGTGTCATGATCAGAGACAATCATTAAAGGTAGTCCATGTAACCACATAATTTTATACACATAGAGATGTCCCAATCTCTCTACTGAACCCTGCTCTCTGATCGGTAGGAAGTGGGCTAACTTGGTGAGTCAGTCGATGATCACCCAAATCGAGTCATGACCCCTATATGTACGTGGAAGTACTATCAAGAAGTCCATGGATATCTCATCACACTTACACTCTTGTACTTCCAAAGGCTGAACCAAGCCTGATGGTACCTGATGCTCCGCCTTCACTTGCTGTAAAGTGAGGTACCGGGAAACAAACTCAGCTAATGATTTCATCATTCCCAGCCACCAGTCCTGTCATCTGAGGTCTTGGTACATCTTCACCACTCCTATATGTACCGCTAGAGGTGATGTGTAGAACTCCCTCCACACTTCCTCTTAAAGTGACACTGGTACCATAGTACGTCTTCTGAAGAGGATGACGTGCTCCCCACATTCAAAAAATCCATCAGGTGCATGCCCTGTGGATGTCTGAGCATATCGTGTCTCCCATTAAGCATCCCCATGCTGTGCCTCCCTGACTCACTGATGAAGTGGGGATGGGACTGTAAGATACTGAAGGAAGGCTTCTCCATCTCTATCCACAGAGGATATCTGTAAAGAAGCCAGCTGCTATGTCACCTCACTTAGTAGATGCAGGCCAAACCTCCTTCTGAGTGTGTTTTCCACCATGTTCTCCTTCCCAATAGTATAGACTATCTCAAAGTCAACTTTTGCTGCCATGAGGGTGAGGTTGGTCGACTCACGAGTGATTGGATGCACCTTCATATGCATGAGTTTATCCTGTACTTCATGGGTTTCCTTTTTCACCGACCAAAGAAAACCTCATCCCAACACTGTAGATAAACCACAACCTCTTTTCCTAATAAAGTTAATCTATGTGTGAACTGTGGATGTCAAGTCCAAACCCAAACTAATGTCATAAGGACTAGACACTTCCACCAAGAGGTTCCAATCAAAACTCTCTCCTCAAGGGTTATATCTCACCGTCAGTGTATGTGTGATTATCATGTATCCTCCCAAAGGTATTTCCAAACGTGAGGGTAAATTCAACAGTTTGTCGAGAAACTCTAGGTCCAGGACAAGATTCTTGGAAGAAGGAATGATTTTTACTTATGTCTATTGATACGACAGCTAATAATAGACATAGACTGTACCTCAAATAATTCCTAGACCCCTCGGGTCGCATTCCTTGACTTCATGCAACAACTCTCTTCCCCTGTCCTCAAGCTCCCTGAGCGTGGTGGGGTCCATAAAAAGGGGTTGGTTGTAACATGTCGAAAAGTACACCACCACATACTGATTTCTTAGCTCTTCTTCCACGTCTGCTGCTCTTTAGATTAATGTGTCCCTAACACATCCTCCTCTTGAAACATTTTACATGCCCAAGTCTCTGAGACTAGCGCTGGTTCCCTGCTTTCCAACTTCTAACATTCACTGGTTGTATCCGTTTAGCCAAAGAACATTCAACCACAATGGTTCTCCCTAACACCCTAGCATAAGTAAAAATGCATAGAGTAATAGTGATGTCTTGGATATCCTTTAAACACAACTCGCTTGGAAGTTTGATCCCTCAAGAACTGATCATATCTCATTCATTGAGTACCCGGAACGATCAGTATGCCTCAATGAATACTCAGATACCGATATGTCTTCCTCCCGAAGCTGTTAAAGTTCTAGAAAACTCCCAACCACCTCCTTAAGCCAGTCCACAGCTGCCTGTGAGTCAGGTTCGCCTCATAACCCGAGGGGTATATGATGCTGAAACACATGTAAGGCACTAAGCCTACATGTGTCCTCTACCGGTACCACTGGTTGTATCTTTTGACCTATGGGTAGTGATAAAACTGGCATACTAACCGAAGGCACTATCTCAGGAAATAGTCCATGTACTAAATCCTCATCACTAAGCGTACCATCCTCATGGTCACTCACTGAAAAAGACTAGTATCTAAGAAAACTGTCTGCTCTACTAGCGTCTCATGTAGACATGAAACTCTAGCAATCACCTCCAGCAAGCCCTCAGCTTTGTGGGATTTTTTCTGGCCTCAAAACCTTATAGGAATATACTATTGGCACTCATTCAACGCGTTTCGGAGGTGTGCACTCTATGCTGCTAGGGCTGGTGGTATCGGTGGCCCAACAGGCAGTGGTACCGCTGGTGCCTTCGCTGTGATAGGGACCTACACCAGAGCCTCCTCCCTCGGTGTGCTATCAGTGCGTACAAAATTCAGAACTCTAACTGGCTATCTGCATGGAGGAATCCTAAAAAACAGAGGCGAAACGGTCAAAAGATTATACCTGGTGATCTGAGTTAAGAATTCACAAATAAAACACAAACATGATCCGTGTTTTTATGTACTCAATCAGAAATTATATGTTAGGGTCCTGGTGTATGGATACATAGGCCGCTGCACCAACACAGGATTCCCTGATCTAAAAACCACACTCTCTACTCTTAACACTATTCCTTCATAGAAAAAAATATCAGAGTCCTATGTTCTGCGGTAGAATCGACTGCTCTGATACCAATTTGTCACGACCCATCCCCTAGGGCCCATACCGTGACTACCCCAAGCCGGCCTTTTATAGGCCAGTGGCTGACGACAAGCACCAAAGGCGCAATTCTCTAAAACTGGGAAGGTATTTCCTTTATAACCTGAAAACACACAAAATAGAGTACAAGATGGAAGAAAAACAGTAAGTAAAACTGTATAAAAAAAGAGTGATAAAAAGTAAAAGGGGTCGGAAATACAATCCCAATTGTGAAGTACAATAAATTGAAAGTACAAGTAATGGAAATGGGAAATAAACTACTAGATCTTCCACGAGGAAATCCTACCTAAAGGGTAGGTATAGATAGCCTCTACAACACTCCACGTCTGTCCGTCTCCTCTGTGTACAGTCACGCCATGTGTTCCAACTACAGTTACCATCCAGTCCTGGTACAATCATCCTCGGTCAGCGTTGTCTGTTGTCTGCATCCAACACAACAAGGTGCAGGCATATCCCATGCAGGGATGAGTTTAACAATACTTATTAGGGACCCCGAGACCCTCATGGTCTCACAAAATCCAACAAGGATAAAACAAAAGGTATGAAATCAACAAATAACCCCACATAGGTATATTCCCATACATATACCTTAGTTATCAAGTAATCCATCTCAATAATGAGGTATACACTAAAGTTACTGACTCACCTCACATAGGTATACAACTTTTGTAGAGAGTTAGAGATGATTAGATGTATCTACTAAATCATTTATTCTGTCGAACCCACTGATGATCCAGGTATAGAAATCAGAGCTGTTAAACCCACATAGGATCCTGGAACAGAAGTCAGAGCTATCGAACCCACACAATCCAGGAATAGTAGTTAGACCTGTCAAAGCCACATAGGATCCATGAACAGTAGATAAAACTATTGAACCCACATAGGATCCAGGAAAAATAGTAAGAACTGTGGAACCCACAAAGGATCCTGGAATAATAGTCCGAGCTTTTGAACCCACACATGATCCTGGAATAGTAGTTAGAAGTATCGAACCCACACAAGATCTAGTAATATTATTCTGAGTTGTCGAACCCACACAGGATCCACGAACAGTAGTCATAGAGCTGCTAGCTACATGGTTTCCACACAAGTACGCTTGATTCTAGGAGGGTCCACTTCTCAATCCAAGTGTTGATTGATAATGTCCCATTAAGTCCCACGAAAAAATATCCTAAAGCTCCACCTCGTCATAGGGGTCTCAACGCAACAGACGGCGCGTCAATTAGACGCCCGGTCTTAGAGTTATTAGCCTTTTAGTCCCGGGGGCCCACATGGATTAGTGCACGATCCAACCTGATAGTTCTCATCTATACCCCAAATTCTAGTGGGGAATACTCTAAGGTACCTTTATTCTCTATTATTTCCATCGCCACTGACGGATCATCAAACGGGCATCTGGTGCCAATGATATGGCGGAAGGAGCGTAAATGGGTCGAAATCGGCCCGAGTCCGGTCCGCCCTATCGGTCCGCTCGGTCGGTCCAACCTCAAATATTTAAAAAAATAATCATTTTATATAAAAAAATATATTTAGATCCCTTATCATCTTATCTATTCATCTACTATCAATTTTTATCTTCCAAAAACACCAATCCTACATCCATATAGGGGAGATCTAAAAGAGTCGCTTTGAAGAAGAGGTAATCACCTGAACCGAACACTTTGTTTTCGAGTTTTGTATTACACCAATAAATCTATTGTATTTATCATAATATAATAAATTAATTATAAAAAATAAAGAATAATCTTATTAATATTTTTAAAACACCCTTATACACCCTCATTCCAATTTAACGAGAAGTTAAAATATCGCTCGTTCGTATGTACGACTTACGATCTCCACGTAATGACTCAATTCATTTTTCATAAAAATATATTATGGTTTGGTATTAATATGTATTTAATTTTTATATCTAATATAGATAAAATAATTATAACTTTTAATTCATAAAATCACATCTAAGTATTAATCATCCATTCATTTGGGAAATGATAACATCGTTCGTGTGTACATTTGGACCACTACCTATATGAAGGGAAATGATTTTTTTTCAATTATATTTTACTTGGATAATAATTTGGAATTATTTGATTAATATATATTATATTTAATATCTAATAATCATCTAATAAATTTGAATAAATATTTTCCATTATTTTGTTCCATCTATTAAGAAATTATAACATTGTCCATGCATATGTATGACCGACTATCTCGGTGAATTATGTGATTCATTTTTCTATCTCTAAAATTTATGGCTGAAACTAAATATGTATATAATCAATATATATGAAATTTTTATTAGGTTTATTATCTTTATTCAATGGAAAAATACAAATATGCATGGATTAGTACAACTGGGCTGAACTAATCATGATAAATTAAAATGTCAACACAAAAAAATGAGGATTTTAATAATGAATAATATATAAAAAGTGGTATTGAATTATTATAAAGAGATAATATATGATATTATAGGTATTAAAATGAAACTACTATATAAATATTATATATTTAAATTTATTATAATGGATTTTGGAGTACTTTTGATGTAAGTATTACTTTAGGTAATGGTTTCTCTTCGCAATCTCATCAATATTAAGAATTTTTTGTGGTTCTGACTCTGCTAGATATTTTTTTCATCCATATACATATTCTCTAAGAAAATTAAAAAAATAATTATTCCATTATGATAGGTTTTATTAAATTAATATTAAACTGTGGTTGTCATTTTATAAAATAGTTTGAAAGAAATCTTCTTTTCATTTTCCAAATTGGTACTCTTTGAATTTTCCAATAAAAATATAGAAGGAATGTTTTTTAGGAATATACAGAATAAAAAATATCTCCCCATAGTGACTAAAATATTATTTGAATTTTACATTACATGTACCCGTTGTTCTTTTCAATTAAATTTTTTTACTTCATATGTGATTTGTTTGTTTTTTGGAATAGATTTCAAAACCAAAGTTTGATTTTCGATAAAAAGTACTAAATGTTATCTGAAAAACCATTCTTCCATTATTACATTAATGTATGTTACATATGATTTTATAGTAATATTATCTTAATATTTCTTCTTTATTAATTATATTGTTGTTTCATGTTTAAGTGATAATATATTTATGAAACCCATTTGTTTTCTATGGGTTATGAAATTATAAAATGTCAATGAAACCCATTTATTTTAATCATTTCATATATGATGAATTCATAATAATATTATCAAATAAATATATATTATTTTTTAAAAATAATGGGTGGAACCTGTATATATCACTGATTCATTTGGAAAATATTGATATCTCATGAGATAATTAGGACTAGAAGGGGGAGTGAACATGGTTCGGAAATGGACATTTTCCACTATGATAGTTTTGGGAGTTGTCATTGGTAACAATTATGGTTTTGTTAGTGAACCAATTCCACTAGTTTAGTCTTGGAAAATATCCTTGAATATAATGTAATTAATTTTCTATAATAATTTTTATGCCATCTTTCTATATCATATGCCTATGTTAATCCATCATGGTCCATGTTCTCTGATTCCCTTGTGATTCATGTATTGTAAAATTATAATTGATCTTCCATGACTTAAGATTATGATTTTTGAAATACAACATATGATTTTCACATGTTTATATAATGATTTTATTCACATATGATCATCTTATGCTTCTCGGATCATTAATATCTACACTATTTATCATTATTAAAAATCAAATCTCAATACATTCTTATGTTTCCTTTCCCGAGGATATGAAGAAATGTATGAAATATTATACATATATAAAAGGTTCTAGTTATGAAGTAATAAGTGGAATATAATGTATATATTTTATGAACCCATTTTTTTACATGTTATCAAAAGATACTAGACCTAAATGATTATGGAATTGATTGATATGTTATGTATTGAATATTAATCTATTTAAATTTAATATCTATATATGAAAATAATGGGTTGTTATAGTTAGTATCATAACATGGTTTAGTTAACCTATTGATGTTAGTATGAGAAAACATTAGTAATAACCCTATGGATAATTCTAAGTAGAAGATAAGAACCTAATGATTTGTAATGATCATAATGGACCTTGGTTAAAATATAGGTAAAATATAAGAAGGTATCATGATTTAGACATATTATAAATTATTTTTCGTCATTATTTTGTTTCATTACTATAATTATTGTTTCTCACACTACTATTTGTTGTGTTAGTCAATCAATGCAACCTGAAGGAATCATGTTAATTACTAATGTAATGGATAGTACAAAGACTATCCTATTGACCAACCTAGTGTTATGGGAGATATAATAGGTAATATTATATATTTTATCCCACAAAAATCTCTATATATAAAACACAATATTAATCCATATGATAATAGTAGGGAACAATGTTTTTTTGAATAATTCTTGATGGAGCATATATATTATTTTAGTGGGTCTTGTGATTCACTAATTACTGATGAGGTATGTGATATTAAATAATTGAATGTTACACTTACCATTCACTGTAGAACTAGTAATTTCTTATTTTATTCTAGTTCCACCCACTCTTTTATATAAAATGAATTTTCAAATGGTATAACGAGAACACATCAAAACATATATAATGAGTTAGTAGTAAATAATCCTACTAATACAATTATTATATCCCATGTATTTGATTAATCTCTATTTGAAGGTTGTGTGAATGTGTTTCTTTTAAATATTATCATTCTTACTCTATGTTAATTTGATTTCATTTGAGGTTATATTTTCATATTCACATAAATCACATATAAATTAAAGAGGAAGGTATGTTACATTTTATATTTTGAATAATCTTTTTTTCTACTATCAATTTTATATCAAAAATAAACATTCGATAGAATTTGTATCAATCTTATGGTTGATGATTCCTACTCAAAAGGATAGTTTCTTTCAGATGGTTAGAAAGAAACTCAAAATCAAATGTATTAATATTGTGTAGGATATTATTGATGTCATTGGATTATATATTAATGTTATTCCACCAAATTTTTTGGATATGTTTTCAATAAAATTAATAACTTGTTCTAAACCTATTTTGAAGACTCTATATAGAATGGCCTCTTATAAGATGCAATAATTGAAGAATAATTTCAAGGAGAATATTGAAAAAGGGTTCATTCATCCAAAATTTCTACCATGGGGAGGACGTGTTCAGTTTGTTAATAAGGAAGATAGATTGATGTGAATTTTTATTTATTTTCAATAGCGTAACAAGATCATAATAAAAAACATATATAATTTAACCTGTATTAATGAATTTTTCGATCAACTAAATAGAGACTAATACTTTTACAAGATTTAACTTTGTTTTGGATATCATCAATTTATGGTTAATAAGGTTGATATATCCAAGATGACATTCGGTATAAGCTATAAAAACTATGAGTTAATAATGATTCAATTGGGTTTTACTAATCCTCCCACTATATTCATGGATCTAATATATAAAAAATTTATATAGTACCTTGACCAGTTTATGGTTGTCTCTATGGATGATATTGTTATATATTAAATGTGTTGGGTAGGGAGTAATGATCACATAAGGATTGTGTTGATGACCAATATAAAAGAGAATATTTTTTTAATGATATCCAAGTGTGAATTTTGTCTTCAGAATGTTTTATTCGTTTGTCATATAATCTCAACTGGTGGTATATCGGTATAACCATAAAAGAAAGTTGTTATTGGACATTGCCCTATACTAAATTTTGTTACAAAGATACATAATTTTCATATATTTAATACTTATTATCAGCACTTGGTTGATAATTTATCTGGTCTATCAAATCCACACAGTAGGTAAACTCAATGGTGGACCAAGTTCCATTTGATGAGTTAATTTGAGGAATGTTTCATTGAAGTGTATAGATGGATAATCCGTGCTCCTATGATAACACTACCCTACAATATAAAATGGTTTTTAATCCATATTGATTCATTAAATAGTGGAATATTATGTCTACTAAAATAAATGATATTGTTATAGCTTATAGATCATGAAAATTGATGATCCATGAGTAAAATTACCCAACTCATGATATGGTGTTAGATGCGGTAATTTTAAAATTACTAATATAGTAGTATTGTATTTATTTTAGAAGTTGTGACATATATTCATTTCAAAACCTCTCCCTCTGAAGAAACCACAATGATGGGAGATACATAATGACACCCCATATCCCACCTCCATTTGTCCCCAGGTTGGCGACCCACACCGATGGTATAAAAACCACATGAAATGTGAGGCATTTCCCACTGTAATAATGTAATATTAAGAGATAATATGAAGCATCCCCAAAAAATTGGATACATATCATAAAGAAACATCCCAAAATGCATTTATAAATAAAAATAATATAAATAGTCTCGAAGGTAAATAACCAACAACAAAATTAAAGCAATTATATAGTAGCTATCCACGGATTGAGGTGGTGGATGTTTGCACTATGTCGAGGTCGGAACATAGTGCTCCATGTTGTGGGGTGTTTATAGAAATCACAAAGGATATAAAATTATATACATATATCCACATATAGAATCTATTATATAGGTTCTCCCCAAACACTAACCCACTCATAACATCAAATTCTTTGTTTCCACCTCTAAATGCAGAACACCACACAAGAAACATTCACAAGTCACATCACTAACCAATTCTGTTTAATCATCCCATTATTTTAATTATTTATCAAAAACCATTTTATACAAAAAAACACTACATTTAATTATTCAACATCCACTTCCAACCCATTATCCAAACAACCTAATTCTATTTCAATAATTATAAAATAATTATTTATTCTGTCACAACCCCAACATCTAGCACAAAAAACCACACCTTATAAGAATCTCATAATCCCCATAATTCAACATCCTCTCCACCCAAAATGTAAATACAACAACAACCACCTTAACACCACAAAAGAATATAAAATCAGAAAATCAACTCAACACCATAAAATCTCATCCAATCATATACCACTTCACCCCCCAATGCAAGTGAAAACATCCACCACCTCATTTCTCCAACAACATGGAAAGCAACCATATAGCCCCCACACACCATCGTAACCACACATAACCTCAAAATGTGTTTTGGGTGCATCACAATACATCAAGGATTATTTTATAGATTTAAACCTTGGATTTTATTATCTTCCACTTTATTTTTAGTGTTTTATCACACAACCCATAGATAATAGGGAAACCATATCACTATCCAAATATATGTGTTTACTCAATTTTACATCAGTTTATGATATCATGAAAATTAGATAAGGAATAATTGTGGAAACATATACCCTACAATGCAAAAAAAATCCACTAATAATCACCAATTTAACTAGGAAATCAAACCCAAACAATTTAAAATATCATACTAATATAAAAACAAAAATGTATGAAAATAAAAACCCATATATCCTTTCATTTTAAATTTATCAAATTATTTATCATTGATTATTCCATCAAAATCATAATTCAAAGATAAAAAAAGAAACCACATCCTACATAATACAAAATAATGTGATACGAGGGATCTCCAACCTCAAAGATGTTTTTTACTCACTACGCATCGTTGAGAATGGAAGGGATGATTGTAAACCACTACTGAATAGGGGAAACCATATATCAACCTATACCACAACCAAAGATAATAAAAACCAAAAAAATACACCAAACCAAAAAAACATCATTTTAGTGAATCCCACAGAGAAGGATAGAAAAAATCCAACTAATAAAGAGAGGATAGCCTATAACATATTGTCAAAGATGGTCTACCTAAACCAAAGGGTAGAAGTGAATGGAAGAGGGTGTGATGAACTCATAGGGGTTATTAGGGATTATACAAAATTAGATGAAGATTTATGTAGTAAATTTAATAAAAATTAAATTTAAATGATTTTAAAACCATGGGTGTTGCAGTATATATATCTTATACCCATTACACTGCGTGTAATCCTTGGGTTTATGAATATTTCAACATTCACTAAAAAAATATTCGCCTAAAAGTATAAAAAATATGGATATTTACATGTCCTGAATCCCATATAAATATATTGTACACATTTCATTGGCTACCCCTTAGCCACATAAAATCTGTAAACCACCAGGCCACGAAATCCTTCAACCACCATTACAAATCATGTAATAAATTTACATGACATGTTGTTCTTACATTAGCTCTATTGTAGATCAATCATCCATCAACAACTCCTTAAACAACCCCTGAACACCTCTAACCATTGAAAATGGAAAATTAATAGACTGGGAGGGAATGAACCATTACATTGGATACCACTCAATGATTCTCTCCCTTTAGAATCCAAAAACAACCCTAGATGGAAATCTATCTAAATAACAACTCACAAGATAAAAATCAAGGATATTTTCATGTCACAAAAGATACTACCAACCAAACCAAATGGAAACAAACACCTCACACAACCTCATAACCAAAAAACCATATCCCCTAACCAACATGCCTCCACGTAGCCTAAACCACCAACTGTTGTAACCAAATAACAACATACCCAAACATAACCACATCACTATAACCATAAAACTAAACCACCCAAGCCAAATGAATTAGAAAATTCTATCCCAAATGTTTGGATATTGTTCGATATGGGTGGACCAAACTTTTCCATGAGTTTAATGGCATTAATGTTTATGCATCTCTATTAGGAATCAGGTCTTCTCCTTCTCATATGTTGGAAATTTATCATCCATAATACATCCCAAATTATTACAAACATCCAATCTCATAAAAAAAGATCCAAACATCACCTCACACAAAATCTCAAGAAAACAATGAGTACTGGGCATGCATATTGGTCCAATATTTCCCTGTACTCGTCTAAAGGCCACCATGCCTTGAGAACACACAAACCACGATAATGATCCATCCACATATTACTATCTCTTGGAGATCTTATATCTCTTGTAGTCATTCAATGAACTTCATATCTTCCTTGATACCCAACTCTCCCTAATCAATATCATGAGTGTCATCTTGAAGACATCACTAATTTTAGAGACATGAAATTATTCATGGATTGTCTCCATCTATGTTGGAAACTCCATTTAATATACTACCTCACCAACTCACCCAAACACCTCAATTAGGAAAAAAATATAGGAGAATGATTATAACCTTTGAAAAACCACTACAAACCATGTTGAAGCGAAACCATCATTAACACATGGACCATATAATCTTACTCCATGGGAATCCTCTTACGATTGACATATAAATTATAAGATTCTTGTATTGAATTCCTCCTCCCACAAAAAGAAAAACCTTCTCTATATTTCTCTATATCATATCAGAACCAAGAATTGTTTCCTCCCCATCATTCATTCAACACAATGTAGAAATAAATGGTCTCCCACATAATTCCTCAAATAGATCCATGGAAATATAGGACTGATAACTATATTTATAAGAAAACTCGTCCAACAGAACATATCATACCCAAGATCCACCATAATCCAAAATATATTCCCACAATATATTCTCTATCATCTTGATATGTTACTCCATCTCCCATCTATCTGATGGTGTAATGTAGAGTTTTGGTTTAACTGAGTTACAAAGAATGTTTCATTCCCCTATATATTCATTATGTAAAACATGCATCTCTATTCGAAAAAATAGACCTTAGAAATCCATGAATCAGCACTACCTCATCGACATACCTCTTAAAAAAATCATTCACTACTTCTAACGCCTTGGTTTCTAAGAATTTGGTCGATTTATTAAATGATCCATGACTACCCTGTTAGAATCACAACTTACCTTCCATTTGTGTAAACATATGATTAAATACATTGAGATGTAACCCGATTTCAAATCAGTATCATCCAAATGCTACAATAAATCCCCAATAACACAATGATCGACACTTACCTGCTAGAAATAGAAGAACATTGCCACAAACCCGACCACTGCTTGTTTCATCTAGATCCACAAAAACATTATCCTAAATCCAAGGAACATCTAGGAAACTCTTTTTCATACCATCATAGGTGAAAAATGAATCTCTTGATGAAATCCCCCTTGCAGCACTTCTGAAAAAACAACCTCCCATAAAGTGACATCTGGTTCGAACCATCCTCGGACGATCACCCAAAGCATCACAATGTCCAACATAATCATGTATTACCACTGCCTCTGAGTATCCCAGAACAGACTCATCCACCTTCTTCATTGAGAAATATTTAACTATCAGCTAAAAATATATCTTTTTACATCTTCCCCCTTGAATTTAAGATAAAGGATTTCAAATCCTCTATTTCCCTCCAAGCATCCCTATACAACTGAAAAAAATCCTTCCCTGATTTCTTGCTCAAATAATTGGACACAAAATTCATTTTTTTATGGGGTGGAGGACATCTAAAAATAATAATACATTAGAAACACCCCACACCTTCAATACTATAAGTTGAAATCAAATAGATATAATATATACCGTATTATTTTATGACCAATAAAGACTATAAAGGTCTCCCCAAAGCTGTAATGCCACTATAAATTCAGTTCAAACATGACTGTTTCTAATTCCATTTTATGGGTGGCATTGGTATGCTTGTGGGGATGTAATTACATTTAACTATAAGAGAACATTTCCATATTTTACATCAAAACACCTCCCAAACCCAGATGTAATGCGACATAAAAAACCCAAAACATCACACCCTCTTTAAGAAACTGATTCATTTTTTCACTAAACAACTTCCCCCTTATGTAACCAAACACTACATGCGACAAATAAATCCACAAAAATCCAGGGAACATCGTTTAAATGTTGTTAATGGGATGGGAAATAAAAGGGAATTTTTAAATACCATGGATAATAGACAATGGTACCATGAAAAATGTGATCATATTCAAAATTATTTAGTTCCAAAACAAGAAAAACTACATTTTCCTTATACTGGTCTACTTACACACCCTATTAAGCACTACATTTTTGAGTAAATTCACCTATCATGTCCAAAAATTAAATATATACAACTTACTATAAATTTGGTGGTGTCAAAGGGCCTACAACAAATCTCTATAATGCTCAGAATTCTCCACCTTTTACCTAGATTAGATCATGATATCATTGATGTATACAATGAATAAATAGTCCCTGAACTCATAGTGCATGGATTTCATAAGCAATGGAAAATTGTTGGAGCAGTTATAACCCCGAAGGGATTGAATGCAAACTCAAACTACCCATACCTACATCCAATGGTAGTATTTGGGATATCACACTCCACAAACCTCAATTGGTTATATAAAAAATATAAATTGAACTTATTAAAACAAATCACCCACGTCAACTATTCAAAAATATCATCTATCCTTGGTATAGTGTAACGGTTCGAGACGATAACATGATTCATCCTTTGGTTGTCTATATGAAACTGCATACTATTATCCACCTTCTTTGTAAAAACACTAGAGAAGACCACAATGAAATGATGGGAAAGATAAAACCCTTATACATCAGGTCAACTCTCTAAATACTCTATCCCTTCAACTCACAAGGTGAAATATAATAAGAAGCCATCGAAATTTGAGAATCAGTGGGCCACAAGTCTATCCAGAACTCAACATCACATTGAGGTGGTTGCATCACAAACACTCTTTGAAAAAAAAAACTAATTTCTCAAATTACCCTAGGGACCTCCCCAATCCTATATTCCCTTAATTTCATTTACAACTCATCCATCAAATAAATAATGGGACTGACATTCCAACTACCCCACTAACAACACAACTTGCCAATGAAATCTACATATTGTCCATCTACATCTAAGAGTGTGACTCTCCTTCATTAGATGTAAATAATAGTACAAATGTAATACAACCAGTAAATTCTAACAATAAAATAAGATTTCTTAATCTATAACAGCAAAAGATCCCCACTGGATTGATGTGGAACTGTAATCAGTCGACAACCCCAGAACACATCAACCATGTTTCTATGGACAATAATTGGAGAAGTAAAAAATATGGGCATGTAAATCCCTTATATTTCTAGTCCAAGATAATGAAATATAGTGATTGAAACAAAGGATTTATATGATTTTGAATCAAATATGGAGTAGAATATTTCACAATACAAACTAACCATAAATCTACTGATCACTGGGCCCTTTGGAACTAATGTCTCCACTGCATTCAATGGAAAACTCCCACACCTCTACATATTTTCTTATAACCACCTCCATGAAAATTTTCAATTCTATGTCCATGAACACAACGAACATCCTGTTTTATAACTCCACATTCTCCGTCTCCCCTCTATAGATCATAATCCTAATTCACATGTTGCATGAATGGTATCACTTGAAATTGTTGTTTAAGTTGGCACAAAGACTATCCACCTCCCCCAAACAGGGCTCGGGGAATCATTGGGAATTGGTTCTGGAATGGATCATTAACTCAACAAAAATTAAACATTATTACGAAGTACCCAATAATATCATAGAAACCACAGATCAAAAAAGGCAGGATAAAAATACATTTATGTGTACTCCCCACTAGTTACACCCTTGATGGCCCTGGTCCCTGATACACACCACTAACAATACAGTTCCACAAGGAACCATCAAATTTACTTTATCATAGAAATCCTCCAAATGATTTAATCCACAATACATATCCCCCTTTTAATAAAACTCCATATATGTTGGAAACATAATGGGAGTGACTACATACTGGATATAAGGATGAAGTGCCTCCTCAAGATGACTTACATGATAATCCCCATTTAGAAAATTATTTGGGGAAAACCTAGAATAACCATGAAATAAATTCTTAAATCCTTCATTGATATACTCCCATGTTAAATAGAATTTATATCATGCCTCTTAATTCCCTTCTTCCCCGACAAAAGGAACATTTCTTGGATCTTCTTCTTCATGTCCACTCACAAAACATATTTCTCCTTATGCTTTCCCATATATAGATTTTACCACTGACATATACATCCTCACATAAAAAAAAATTCTAAAGGGACCCCACATCCCAATAAGGTATGAATAAAACTAAATGTGATATAGAGCTCCTCTATTTGCAATTTATCCCACATCAGATAAACTACCCTTATACATACCCAATTTCTATTGTTGGAAACTTTGCAACTCCTTCTTCCAAGCCCCATCCTCTTTTACCATATCAACCCTGTGATGATCATCCTGATCATCATGAAAATATTCAATAACCTTATCCACATATGAAAAAATATGATCCATAGATCAAAAGAAAACTAGGGCTTCCAAAGCCTAGTTTAATTTAATTTTATTAATATTTGTTTTAATTAAATTTATTTATTTTATCCTTCCTTAAACAAACCCATTTAAATAATAACACGTGTGATCATGATTCATGTATAACTCCTAAATCTCTAACTTATGAACATATTCACCTCACTTTTTTATTTAATATTCTTAGAGTCTATTCACAAGATCATGGGGTGGGGGCTAAATTATCGGGTCCATATCAGTCACCCCAGACTATGTCACACACTACTTCATCGTGATTTACATCAAACCCTCTTTTGGTAGGGAGATATGGTCTCATCGGGATTGGTAAGTGTATCCTTTTTATTTTATTGAGGTTTTTTTTCGCATTTTCATGATCCAGGAAGGTGATTGCAAAGGGAGTTATGTGTCTATGCAATCAAATTATGTCAGTTTAGATATCCTTAGATGGTATTCAATGGGTTTATTCTCAGATCCCAAAACACCCAACGACCATGGTATCCATGAACTATGAGCCTTATTTTCAAAGGCAGGTGCATGTTGGATGACGATTTGGCCAATGACACATCATGAATCCATTGGTCGAGAGGATGGGAGATCAGGTTCATCACAACATTTTGGGGAGATTATTGAATACTCTAGGGCTCCCTTATAGATTTATGAAATGTTGATATGTTCATGAATATTTTTTTAATTCCCAAAGATTTTTCCAAATATTATTCATGGGTTACAAGATCAATCATTAATACACATTGAATTGGAATTGTTGATACAACTATAGTTTAAGACCTATGATGAGGGAATCTAGAGTTTAACATCTACCATAGGGGAAAATAAAATTTTATATTAGGATCAAACCAATGAGATGGGATTCCTATGTATCCTCTTGAGATGAATAAAAACCCACATAGTTTGGATGTATCATAACTCAACAGATAACCTTTAATGTCGTGTGACAATGACCCATCCGTACAGTTCAACGTCGTGTGACAAGAACGTCTAGGTGAAATGTGGAAATTCAAGATCCAATTAGGGACTTAAGCAAATACTGCCCAAGATTCCCAAGAAATATATGGTCTTCTTGAGGAATATGACCCAACTAGGAATACAATGTTGAGGATTATAGGGTTGTTTGGGTAACATGATTTGATCTTCAGGTGGCTTCCTACATATCCCAATTGACTAGAAATAAAATCCTTCAATTTTAGTTTGAGTTGTGATTTTATTAGTGATTAAACATATTAGCTGCCCATTTTAAGGGGAAATGATCTCTCATTTCATGGATGAGATGATATGGAGCATAATAACCAACTAGGAAAATGGCCCAGAGAATGATAGGGTGTTTTAGGTATTGGGATTAGACCTCAGAGAGGCTTCCTACGTATCTCAATTGACTATGAATCAAATCCCTCATAGAACGGTTTGATTTTTTATTTGATTGGGGATTATGTATGGGAGATTCTCATTTGAAGGTGACATGATCTCTCATTTCATGGATGAGGTGATATGGAGCTCGGTCCTGGATAAAGGCATCCTATATATCCTAGTTTTGTTGGGAATCAGAGTTCTCGTAGTTTATTATGGCTGGTACTAATATCGTATTATCATAGTCCTCTAATCCCCCACGAGTAATATTAATTGTGAAAAACAAGAGTATGTGAAAGATTAAAAAAGGAATGTATTCTATTTTCTATTGGGAAAAAAAGAGGATCCCACAGTGGAAGAGGCCAGTGTGATGGTGGACAAGGGAAAGGAGCAATGAAACTGTCAATGTGAAATGAGAATGAAAGTGATTAAGACTGCCCTAAAAGGATAGTGGCTTAATCCAGGAGGGATTCCCTAGAATGTGTTCTGTGAAATTGGATGAATATTGATTCTTGTTAAATGGAAAAGAGAGAATAATTCTTCTTACTTATCACTGCCCTTCATTGAATGGGAAAACAAATGTTTAACCTTAATCCATATAATAGGGATGTTCATGTTAGTATACCAAGGTTGGTCTCTAGGTTACCATGTGAATGTAGAAATTCAAAAAATATTGGTGTCTATATTGTTGTGGGGATTACTTTTCCGAATTTTTTTACAATTGGAATGTAGACTCTGACGAGTCTGCTGATGGGCCTGATAGTCCGTTCATATCGGTTTGGTGGATTTGAAAGTATATTCATTCATATGTTGATGGACTAGTCTGTAGAGGGGATTCAGAGGATGGGATAGAGACGGAAGGTCATGATTGGTACTGAATGGTCGAATACCCAAAGCTACCCTACTCCACGTACCATTTGTTCTGGTGGGATAAGGAACCTTCTGCATAGAGTTTTTCTATGCAGGTGGAAGGGATGTCCAACTACTGTGGTGTTACATGGATGTAGATGTGGTCTGTATACTGGGGTGGTACATGGATCTGGATATAGTACGCGTACTATGGTGGTACGTGGCCTCATGCTCTATTCATATAGCATAGTGGTATCAAATTATAGAGTCCCTCTATGTGGTGGAATGCAACACCATGTAGGGTTTCATCCATACTATTCGGTTTTCTTTCTTTTATGGTTTGTAGTGTGTTTATAGCTATTGGAAACTATTTGAGGTTTTCTACTTCACTCACCTTTTTCCTATGAAATTATCTATCATTAAACTCATATTTATTTCAAAATCCTATCCATTTCATGGAACCCCATGTATCTCTTTTATAGAGTTCTATGTAGGCCTTATATATGGGAACAATGCACCTTTTGTGGAAGCCCATGGAGGGTTTATCCAACTCGCGGACAAATCGTTAAACCGAGGTTCACAGTATCACAGTTTACAACGGTTCAAATCACCGCCTTAATTATGAGAATGACATAGTTGGAAGGAAATTTCAACATTTCCTCATCTTTGAACTACTCCATATGTGTTAATAGTATGCTAGAGTGTATCTATTTGTCATTTTTCTCTAACTATGTCATTCCTGATTGGAATTTCTCCAACTCTATTCTATCAACAACATGGTTTACGGTTGAGCGATGCCTTTACTCAGTAATTTTGAAAACATTCTGGATATCTAGCTAATGCATCGCGAGACAAAATTTCTCATACCACCTTTGTACTTCTTAGTTTGTAGTCTGTTCCTTCTGTGGAATTTTTTGACTAACCAGTATATAGACTAGTTTGGGTATTTTTTTTTAATTTTGATTCCTTCACTCTTTTTATTATGTTTTCATTCCCATATGCATCCCATTCTATTATCAATTTTTTGGGAATATTTTCTTTCTCAATGTGGATATTATAGGACCCTACACACACTAAGGTCATCCATTATTGTTTCCATAGAAACCAATGAAATAATCAATTTTACCAGAAAAATACTTCATTTTATCTCTAAACCATAACCTTTTCTTACTATCTATCATGCCCCCCTCCATCCAAAGTTATCAAAATGAGGGGAGATAGAAAATAACCATTTTGTCCCGTATCCAATAGGCCCTCGGATGGATAATTACATTGATGGAATGAAAATATCATGAAATTGAAGGCATCACTATATATAATAATTTATGGTTATGATATAAGATGAGTCATAATCAAAAAACCCAGAAATAATTTAAAAATAAACCAAAACCATCCCACAATGAATAAATAAATAAAACTTATATTGAATAAAGTGTCCAAGGTAAATACAGAAAAGAAAAACTCACTCAATAAAATAGTAGTTATCCATGGTCTAAGCTAGTAATGTCCATCACGATCCATGTAATCTTCCTATAAACCAGAAAAAAATTACTATATACATAGGGTAGGAATTCATGTATACTGAGTAAGAAAACCAATGTATATCATGCTCAATAGAAAGATGGATACTAATGCACATGTTACAAAATAAAATAATCAACAAGACTTAAGACTAAAACTATCCAACCCAACCTCAACAAGTCACACTCACTAAATAATGAAATCCATGTAATATAATATTACTAGAATGACATAAAAATGGGTACCCTACACCAATTTCCCATAGGTATTACACTATCACACCCCAATGTCACACGTCCAAGAGATCACATGTCATTCATATATCAATCTTCCCCACTATCATGGTAGAACCAAATCATGCCCACAGACACCTGGGCTCAACACCCCAAAGCATGACCACATCAAATCTTGACATTATACACCCAGACCATCACATCCAAACCACTTACATTACCAGGGTAGTTGGGTATCATTGAAATGCATATAAATATTACCATTTACTATTGCATCCATGAACAATCCTAACCACAATTCATCCCACAAGCATGGAAATAACACATCATACCTGAAAACTTCTAGGGTACTTCCCCGTAAGCATTTCATAACACTTCTCTCATGAAACAAAAACGTGGCTACCACCCCTCAAGAATGGTAACATCTCACCTAAAAATACATGGGATATCACAACCAATATCTAATTCACTAACAAACATTCATCCATCATAGACTATTAAATACCTACCTCACATAGAAGATAGAGTGAGAATGATTATGTGCCCAACCATCTGTCATTGTCACTAGATTTCATGAACAAAATCTCATGTGTGACTATGTAGGTGTAGGCACATAGTTCTATATATTGGTGGGTTGTGTATATAAATCACAAAAAATATAATAGTATATACACATTGACACACACACTATCCCATATTATGGGTTCTCTCCTAATGAAAACCCAAATAATAACATCATCACTTTTATTTACACATCAAAATGAAAATATCAGACAAGACACAATAACATGTAACCTCACCAATAAATTCCATTTAACAATCTCATTCTTTTAATTAATTATAAAATATATTGTTTTTCTACACAACCATCCATTTAATTTTTTTCATCCACTTCAAACCCATTAACAAAACTAACCCATTCCATTTCAATCCTTATTAAAAAATTATGTATTCCATCACAACCCATGTATCAAGAATAACAAAACTACACATCACATGTGAACCATTATCCCCATTTTTAAACCACATTTCCACCCAAAAATAATATCCAAAAAACCACCATGTTGCCTCCCCAAAATCTCATCCAAACAACCACCACCTTGGCGCCCAAAAAGAATGGCCCAAAAACCACCATTTCACTACACAAAAATGAAGGCATAAAATCCAACACCTCACTTCCACAAAATATAATCTAAAAACCCATATATCACCCCACACCATATCACGACAAAACCTCATTAACCCAAAATAATCTCCACACATCAAAAAACATCAAGGATAATTTTATAGTTTTAATAATGTTATTTAATCATATTTATTTACATTTTAGAGGTCATATCACACAAGTAATATATCCTATAGAAACCATTTTAATATCCAAATATAAGTGGAAAGTAAGTTCTCTATTATAGGGTGATATCACAATGATAAAAACAATAATTGAAGCCACAACACATATCATGCAGCCCATAAAAATTCCTCAATGACCCTAATTTTCACCAGGGCATCAAGCCCATATATTTCATAATATCACAAAAACATCAATGTTGTAAAACCATGTGAATAAAACCCCTTTAAACATTAAATTTCAATTTTATGATTTCATTATCATTTATTATTTAATAAAAACCATAAATCATATATAAAAAATGTAGACCCCTCCTACTTGATATACAATAATGATAAATGAGGGATCCCCTACCTAAATGATTATTGTTCAACTCGTTGTGCACTATTGGGTGAAGAAGATATTGAATCAAACCACAACCCTACAAGGAAATCCATGGATCATGATCCACTACACACAATGATTTTCATATAGGATCCATACACATACCCCAAACAAAAAAATATCACTGTAGAAAATCCTCATATGAAGAATGGAAGAAAACCAACCAAGAAAGGGAGGAGAAAAAACCAGAGAGCCCAACGAGACCCACCTTAACAATGGGATTGAAGTGGAAGGAAGATGGCTTGAATAAATCATTGTTATACCTAGGGATATTTTAGATTGAGAGGGATATGTTTACAGTAAAATAAATTAAAATTAGACTAGAAAATAACTCAAACCCCTAGATACCATAGTTTCCACATCGTGTAACAATTACATGGTGTTTAATACTCATCTTGTTGAAAATTTCAACATTCACTAAAAAATGTGAAACCTCAATGGATTTAACACCAAAATTTATTACACATCTTGAATCCCATTGAAACAACATGTAATCCTTTCACTAGATACCTTTTATCCATATACAGTTAATGTAACACTAAACTACCGAAGTCAAGATCTCCCATTACACATCATGTAATATATTTACATGACATTTATTTCCTATAACATCTCTACTGCAGCTCTAGCCTCTACCAAAAACTCAAAAAACCTCTCTTGAAACCCTCCAAACATAGAAACTAGCAATATAACTGACCAATAATGAAAAAACTGTTATAATAATGATCATAAATGTTTAATGTATATTTTCACTCAAAATGATCTGAACATATACCTAATTATATTGTTGTCTATGATCAAAAAATACGACTCTCAATGCATTAACACCATAGAAAAGTTAAAAGGAGAATGATTCTTTGAGCAGAAATGATCAAGATAGCTTAAATATGATGTGGATCATAAAATAATACATATTTCTATTCATATAATGGGTGGATATTGCAATAATGAAGCGTGTGTAGAAATATTATCTTTCTCAAGTGATTATCCATACATCTATCTATGTAATAATTAAAGCAACACAGAGGAAAGATGTAGAACTGCAAAATATGTTGAGAAATGTTCTCTAGATCAACGTTGACTGTAATTTAATAACCAGTTTTAGGAACCATGTATGTATCCTTTAGTACCAAATTTGAAGTAGTTTTTTTGATGAATCTCATTATTTTTCCTTTTTTAATCCTGGTTGTATAAATATAAATAGATATTTTGAGGATTATTTTTGGTAGGATGGATTGAAGAGATATATAGAATATTTTCTATCTCGATGCATGGTATGATATAAAGCTACGGTAGAGATATAAATCTAAGAGGACGTTATGAACATTACCCATACTAGAAAGGAAATGGTAAAAAATCTCAATGGATTTTGTTAGCAAAATTACCAAAACATGTAATGGAAATATTGTTATATGGGTTATATTTGGTCTCCATTAGAATTCAGAACACAACATTGTCAATATAGAATATTTCTCACTTGACCAATTTACTAAGTTATA
Source organism: Viscum album (assembly GCA_963277665.1). Lineage (NCBI taxonomy): Eukaryota > Viridiplantae > Streptophyta > Magnoliopsida > Santalales > Viscaceae > Viscum > Viscum album. The sequence goes on along the minus strand of OY728143.1, from coordinate 839,185,021 downwards.
CATTAAGGAAATGGAATGATTTCATGGTTTAGCGCCATTAATTGTGTGAAATTGAGATCCAATGCCAACAAATTTTTTTGTTCAAGTGTCCCGTAGGGGTTTTATACCATGTTTGTTTAGCACTACTTACTATACTTAGGCAGATGGTTAGTCTGAAGGGACTATTCATACTCTAGAAGATTTTTTTTTGATTTTTCACTAGGTATTTAAAAGTTTCTTGGGATTAACACCTTTAATTCTCCTGAAAAAAATATGTTTCACTCTAGAATTTCAATGGATCTATAGAAAGACCTCTACGTCAGGAAGTGAAGAAGTCCATGATGCTGTAATAATGTTAGATAAATAAAGATATTGTGACCTAATATAGATTAGGAAATGGTAAATGAGGTTAGATACAATCAAAATCAGACAAGATAATATATGAGTTGGGAAAAAATTATTCCTACAATATTTAAAGAGATCTAGAGTTTGAATTCCATGAAAAGGTATTCCAATGTATATCTCTGAGGATGTGGGTTATGATATTTGGAATGAAGTGAAAGATAATCCCTAGGTATGTTGGTCTGTTTTAAAATCATGATTGTATAGGGATTGTATCTTATGGATTACTGCCTCCACTAAATATCTCTCATGTTTATGATGTGTTCTGTGTATCTTTACTAAGAAACTACTTGAATGATAATTACAATTTGTTGAACATAGAGGTTATAAAATAGGGGAAAGAATATTATTGTATATAACAACCAGTAGAGATTCTCGATCATATAGAGAAATTTTAGTGAAATAATACCACTCTCATAGAAAATGTTTTGAGGAGAATCAACAAATCTGATGAAGCTATGCGGGATCTTGATAATGTGAATTGGGAGAGATATCCTCATTTGATTATATCATAGTGATGAATTTCAATGGATAAACTCTGTTTATTTGGAGAAGAATGTAACACCATGATATTTGTTTTGAATTATTTATATTTAATTGTTTTTATATCATTGATTGTTTATGTTACACACTACAGTGAATTTTAGATGAACAACATATCGATATTAATATGTTATGTTTATACTATCACCGAGTCATTGGATTTTTGTGTAAAAATAATAATAACTATATTAATAAAAATATAATCTCTACAAAATTAATCATATTAATTTATTATTTCACAAATTATTCTAATTTAAAATTAAAGTTATTTTAAAATAAAAGGGATTATTTCTTCAAAAAATAATTTTTAATCATGAAATGTATTTTGATTATAAATTGAATTAATCAATATTTTCAATGAATTTTATTAATTTTATTCGACTATTTTAGAAAAAAAATTTATAGGTTAAGAGTTAACCATGTTTTATGTCTAAAAATGTATTTTTTTTAAAAAGTAAATTTTTCCTCTATTTTCACATTTTAAAATTATTTTTTCTATTTATAGATGTTTATTTATTTATAATTAATTAAATATTTATAATCCGGATTTTAAAATTTATTAAATATACCCCATTTATTTTTAGTCAATAAGAATAGAAACATGGTAAAATTTATCACCTCTCTAAAGGGTAAATCAGGTTACTCTATATAAAAAATAAGTTATAAGGACAAAAATATTCCTAATTCTTATTATTTTATGGTCTTATTTCAACACTTAATACCTTGGGTTAAAAATTGAGTTTTAAGGGATACATGTCCATAAAAATGGATTATATATTACATAAATAAATAAAAGTAACAAAATGTAACTCCCTGGGTTATAAATACATATTATGTGTCCATATAGGGAAAAATCATGTTATAATTTAATAAAAATCTAAATTTTTGGATTAATAAAATTATTTTCATTAAAAAATGTATTTTTAATATTTATAAATAATATAATTATGTTAATTTCTCATGAAAAACTACTGAATCATTTCTCTATTTTGTTAAAAAAATATAATATACGATTTTATAAATATTAAATGATTCATTGTTTGAATTTGTTAATGTGACAAAAGAATTTTATAGTTTTGTATGAAATATTTCGGATATCCTAAAAAATTATATTTTAATTCTCATATTTTCATGATCTATTTAATAATAAATTATATGAACCTGGTCTAAATTGATAATAATGTTATTTTTCTAAAAACATATATTTAAATAATTAAAAATCATAAGATTTATGAAATAAGAAAATGTTGATAATTTAATGTATAAAATTTTAAAAAATATACATTTATTGGTAAATTTGAACCTCATATTTTGAAATTAATACTATATAATATTGAATTATTTGTTATTCTAGTTAGAATTAAAATTGGTTATGTAAGGGTTAATCAAAATGATAATGTTTGAAAAGACACAAAAAACATGTCTAAATTATGAAAGATTATGGAATTAAAACAATACTCTATATTTTCTTAGATTACACGGACATATATATTAGTTTTATTTATAATTAATTTATTATGATTTTGTATTTTGAGAAATTACAAAAGTGATCGTCACTTAAACTATAAAATGGAACCCCCTACCTCACATAATTTCACAACATTAAAAGTCAATATTGATCAAAATCTCTGAGTTTTACTTCTAAACATATGTATACATATCCTAGATGTTTGTTTCTTCCCAAAAGTCCAATCTTAGATCCCTTTAGAATCTATATAAAGGTGTTATTCCAAAGTATTGATAATCTACTTAACCAATCATTTTTATATACTCTTTTTTTGTTCTCGAAATTTATGATATATTACTTAACATAATAAATTTAGCATCCTAAATACTCAGAAATTTTTTTATGATTATTAAACCAACAATATACACCCTCTTTACCATAAAATGAGAATTTAATGTATCAATCATTCGTACATAAGAATTACCATCTCCAGGTAGAGATAGAATTCATCATTCTTTACTGTATTTTATGGATGGGTATTATGATGGGTTTAATGTTAATATATTATATTTATCATAAAATTTTAGTTATTAACTTATAATATCATATCTACCAACATTCCATCAAATCCATTAGGTAATGATAATGTTTTCCATGCCTACGTGTGGACTACCACATCCACAAAGACATGTGTTTTATTTTTCATTTATATTTTATTTGTATGGAAAGGATGAATTATTTGATGAATAAATATGATGTATATTATATTGAAATTCTACTATAAATGTGAATTAATATTTAACATTTTTTCATTCCATCCGTTAAAAAATTAAAATAGTTTTCGCATGTATGTATGTCCTACCGTATATTAGAATAGTGTAATTCATTTCTTATATCAAACTTTTTTGGATAACTCAAAATATTAATATAATGAATAAATATTAAATAAATATCATTATTTAAATTTTGGATACTATTGGACCAAGATAAATATAATTGTATTGGAACTACCTAGCTAAAATACTCAAGATATTAGAAACCACTAATATCTAGAAATTAATATTTTAATTTGGAATTATTGAAAAAAATTGATGTTGAGTTTTTATAAGTAAATAATATATGATATTATAAGTATGAAAATGAAATTGGTATATATTAAAAATACATATAAATTTAATATAGAGTATGTTAGAGGAATATTTTTTATGGAGACATCAAATTAAGGGGTTTACGTTAAATTAAAATTAATATATGGTATTATTTATGTTTCAATATCAATTGGGAAATAGTTTTTTTCTATATCCAAATTTTTTTGAATTGATTTAAAGAATTTTTTTTCATTATCCAATTATTTTATAAAGACATATTTAACCATAATTGATTTTTTACAAATTAGTTTCAATGGAATCTTGTTGTTATCTTCTAAATGACGCATTGTGTTACTTTTCCAAAATAAATATTTAAGGAATTTTTTTTAACATTTCCAGAATTGAAAATATTTTACACTATCATGAATAATATTTTTATCTAATCCTACTTTCCAATTTTTAATGGATCTATTCTATGAAAAAATTTTCATTTATAGTTATGAAATTTATTTTAAAGAAGATATTTCAAAATTGAAGGATTATTTTTCTTAATAATTATTCCATGTGATCATGAAAAATAATTTTACATCTAATATGAAATTCCTAGATGATAATTAAGCTTTTATGAGAATTTTATCTCAGGAATCCATCCATATTCATTCTCTGAACGGTTTATGTTTATAATGATAATATATTCATTAAACCCATTTCATTTTTATAACATATGATATAAGGAAGATTTTATGAAACCAATTTAATTTAATGGGTTCTAATCAGATGAATGATTTATAATCTTTTTAAACACATATATATGTTTTTCAATATCTGATGGGTTGGATCAATATCTCCCATTAATATATCGGGTAATGATTTATTTTTTCTAAGATAAATATGATTAGAATGGGTAGAGAAACTAGTTTAGTAAGGGTGTTTTCCACTACAATTATAATGGGAGTGAACCTTGACTAAAAAATGGTTTGGAGTGTAAACCTATTCCACTTTGATTGTTCTAGAAAAGAACCCTGATTACTAAGGAATTGATTTCTTTTGATTATGTATATTACAAAATCTTATTTCTTATACATATATTACTTTTATAAGGTTCATTTTCATTGATTCCATAATTATTAATCTCTTATAAACTGGAATGATTAATTACATTAGATAAATTTGTGAAATTTTATAATAGGGTAAGCCTTTATAATGTTAAGATCATGTTCTTATACCAATACTCGCATGTTAAACATATGTAGTCATTGATAACTTCTTTGATTACCCATACTGATCATATGAGATCACACATTTCTTATGTTTCATTTCACCATCATATAAATTCTAGAATTAATTATGATATGTATATAAAAGGGTTATATTTATAAAAAATATATCAGTCATGATTTAGATATTTTATGTACCACTTGTTTATGATTCCACGTTACCAAAGATAGTAGTCCTGAATAATTTAGTCATTTATTGAAATGTTATGTAATGAATATTCATCTAGTAAGATGTAATATCCATGTATGAAATATATGAGTCATTATATTATGTACTGATGATATTGAAAATATGTTTTATAGAAAAATTCAATTTATTTATCTCTTTAGTTGAAAACCCATTTTATTCAATATCAATGGATTCTAAAAATGATTTCATAGATATTTTGATCATTCTCAATTGATTATGTAAATTCATTTTTACCCTTATTTTTATTTTTAAAAAATATTTCAAAATGAAAATTCTTATCTTTTTTCTAATGTGGTTTTATTTATATTCCAACACTATTAAGAGGAATATTTATTTTTACTTATACAACATGAAAAAAATTTACCACTACCATTACTGATCAATGATTTTAGGCTTCCATTACATTTTTCCAAGGTTCTTTTCATATAAATATTTTTAATAATATTTTGGAAATTTTTATGTTATAAAAATGTTATTTCAAAGTGAAAATTATATTTTACTCTTGAAATTTTCTATGGATCAGTTAATGAAATTCTTATTCTATGATAAAATCCTTTCATTTTACATATTATTTACAATGGATACTGCACAATGATAATATTTTTATTCATACAAGGTTTTTTATATGATTATAATAATGAGATATTTTTAAGGTTATTTATTGTTCATGTGTTATGATATGTTTAGTTGATAAAATGTTTATAAAACACATTTTACTTTCATAGGTTATGATATATTTATAGGATTAATATTATTATTATCTTTTTACACACATATGTGTAGTTTTCATATTTCGATGGTTTGGCCAAGAATTATATATGTATCTCATTATTTAGGTATAGTTTTATATATCAAGAGGGAAAAATGGGAAACAAGTTGATATTCTTGATCCATTATGTGAAATAAGTCGGGTTCCATTATCCAATATGGGAAACATGTAGATATGCATGATCGATTATGGGATGTAATTTGATCTTCTTGATCTGGTATGGGAAATATGTTTATGTGCTTGATCCACAATGGGAAAAAGTTGTTAAGGACTAACCCATTATGAAATGATTATATATATAGTTAAGCATTACATATGAAATAGTTTCTATATCTATTATGGTTCCATAATTTTAAGACATTAAAATATGGTTCATGGTTTATGTGGATTTATAATTATCATGATTCATGCATTTTAAAATGATGAATTTATATGTGATGACACGTTTTTTTGTTCTTTGATATATTATTTATGAAATTTCTAAGTTAAGGTTATTAAGACACACCCCTATTCTTATCAAATAAATTCACATAATCATCTATTGATATTTCACTTGTTTACCCTTAGTGAGAATCGGTGCTCACACTTTCTAATTTCATATTTCATAATCTTATAGAAAAGTTTCTTAAGTACAGTATGTCAATAAAGAGTACTAAATTGGATTTCCGTTATAGGAGAAACTAATGATCTCTTGTAATATGTTTTTTATCTAGTTTCCGATGACACTAAAATTTTATAGACATATAAAGTGTATTTGGGAAATTTATAGAATATTCATTAAAAGTATTTAAATTTATATATGATATGTTTGGGATGCTATATTATCTCTCAATGTTCTTTTAAAAATGTGATTAATTCTCGTTTATATTGTCCTTACCCTTTAAAATATTCATTTCAATACTATAAAACCTATGACACTTTCCAATTTTATTTGAAATTTTCAAAAAGATATAAAATACCACGACATCCCATATTTTTCTATAATGTACATAAAATAAGGGGAATGGAATCAATTGGACAATTTAAAAATTAATTTGAATACCATTAGATACTAATTGTTGTTGATTATTTTCCAAAGTGGGTATAATCTATTCCCATATGAACTAATGATAGAAAATTAGTTTCCAAATTTTTAAAAGGAAATATATTATCTATATACAATTTACCAAATTTTTAAATCATTTAGCTTGAAATAAACTTCTATAATAGTAGTATAGAATCTATATTAATGAAATATATTGTTAATCATAGGATTCAATACCGTATCACCCATAAATTTATAGAATGGAAATATTATGAAATCAGTAAATCAAATAAATTCAAGAGATAACTATGCACCCAAATATAATGGAATAAATATTAAGTTAAGATAATACATTTTTAATTATATGTGTAATTTTGACCCCTCATATTAATTTCATTTTTCATACTAATTTATGGAAAAAAATTCAACCTACTGGTTGTGTTAGAACAGAAGTATTTTTGGTCTATAAAAACATATAAGATGAATTTGTTTTATACTAAAAAGGAATAAAATTTTCCATCCATCATCTCAATGAAATTTGAAACATTCGGTCTGAAAATATTGTAATTTTAAAAGATAAATCGATCGATTTTTATGAATAAATGATGCACAAAAAATACATAAGAATGAGGTAAATAGTTGTTGAATTGATCTAGAATGAAGCACTTTTCATGAAAATCTTAATCTTGTTAGTGAAGACCATTATTTATTTATCTTGCAGAGCCATTTGGTGTAATTTATAATAGAAAATAAAAAAATAACCATTCAATGATAATATCCATTGATAAAATCATCTCAAGTAGAATTTTTAAGAACTTCAAGCATACGAGATCAACCTTAAAGAAGATGAGTAAAACTAAAACACATGGTTGTGTCCTTACATATCATATGATTTTACACTGAATAATATTATTTATTATAATATTTTATATGTAATCTAAAAAATTACATTTTATAAAATTATTACGAGGGAGGAACATATTTTGTTAATTTAGAATATTTTATGTTTTCATATTCTTGAATATTATGTGTTATATTTTATATTTTTTTTTGTTTTTATATTTTTTTAATTTCATTTATGTGTTTTATTAATTAATATTTTATGTAATTTTAAATACCATCATTATTAATTTCAAAAACATAAAAAAACGGATCCTTAACTATTTATTGAAAAAAATTCCCATAGAAGTAGACTAATTTGAATAATTAATTAATTTATTAAAAAAATTCAAAAAAGTCAGAAAATATGAAATGAACACCAGAAAATAGAATCTCTTGTCTAAAACCACTATTTAATTGTAAAATTCACCCACATTTGAGTTACTTAAATCATTTTGAAATATACATTGTATTCTTCATTGTTTTTTAGAAAACCAACCTCTATTTTCATTATCAGAATTTTATTTACATCTATTTACATCATGGAGTTGGAGAAACATTTGTTAAAAATGATTGAGGCAATTCATTTATGATTTAAATAACCATTTTTATAAGATCAATATTAATTTTCATTCATATACATTTAATTTTAGAGATTCTCATATAATCCATGAAAAAAATCCTAGTAAGCTTAATTATAAACCACTATCCCTATCCACCCTGATCTTGGAAGTAGAAATTAATAACATATTTAAATTAAATTATGGGGGAGTTTTCATGTGGTTTGATATAAAATTTTGAGATTATTTGGGTGGGAAATTAACGATTGAAATTAGATATTTCTGATAAAAAATTGACTTTGGAGGAGCTATTTATAGATAATTTGGGGAACTAAAATGGATAAAATTATTATGATGATTCTAAAAAAACTAAAATTAAATGATTCATGGAAATATAAAAGGAGTTATTTTAATTTAACATAATGGCTGAGAAGTTCAAATCATAACCTATAGATAAAATTTTCCTCTCTTTCCTTCATGGTCTCAAATTTTTTTCTGGAATTCTTATCTAATCAAAAATCAAATATTAATATTTGAAAATCAATGAATAGCAAAAATATATATTTCTATTGGTTTGAAAATGTTATGGACTATTTGAGGATATTTAATAGATGCTATAGATGATTTTTCATTAGGATAATGATTAGATACCAGACTTGAAATATATCTAGCCTCGAATTTTAGAAAAAACAAATATGTTCTACCCAATGAAATTTCATATTTGAAACATACAAACATAAAGAATTATAATAACCTCAAATAATCCCCTATGATTTAACACTGTTACATAAATCGATTAGGACGTATATTTAGGTGTTTATCAAATTTATGGTGACATTGAATTTTTTTTAGAAAATAAAAATTTTAAATCCATGTATTTTTTAAGAGGTAAAATCATTTTTGGTAAGTGTTCTATTACCTTGGGATGATAATTAATAGTAATTAGCTTGAATAAAAAAATGAGATATATTTGATCAATATTTATGATACATACTAATTTTTTATTCCTTGGTGTTAAATTAGTGGATCAAATCGGTTTTTCTTCATTAGTTATTTTGGTGTGATCTGTGTTAATTACATATATAGAAGTATAATCCTTAAATGTGGGGGAATTGGTATGTATAATATTTTCAGTATTATTCATGTGGATTTCTACTAATAAATCACCAAAAAATCATTTTGAACTGAATTACAATACATTTGGTTTTCAAATCTATTTTTAAATTAATTATGAAAATGGGTTATTTCATTTTCATGTTAATTTAATTAATTATTGATTTGGTTGATTATAATTTTTTTTCCTTTTTGTGAAATTCTTTTTATTGGATTAAATTTGAAAATTTTTTAAGTCAGTAGTATTAGTTTTTATCTCCCCATTATAATTCGTTGTGAGTGAAATGTATGTGTTTCTTCCAAAGCATATATATTTTTCATTGGGAATGTATTTTATAATATTTTTTTCATCCATAATATGACTATAAATTGGATTATAATCCATTAACCGCATCATCAAACAACTTTTAATACTTTTTTCTCATGCTGCAATTATTCTTCCCAATCATGAATCATTTTCAAGATAGTATAACTTTTCTTTTCATTTAAAAAAATGACATTGTATGACTTCAAAACTCGAATGGATTATGATTAGTACATTAGGATATTTTGGGAATTAGGTCTTCATAGCTGCATTTTAGTTAAACCATAAGGACTCATTTTTTAGGGATAACAAAGGTTGATGTGTATTGGATGATTCAGGGTATACTATGATAGTAGTGAACATTAATATTATAGTCTAAAAACATAAGAAATGATATGACTATACATTCATTATTTCTAACACATGGGATATGATTTAGAAGAATTATCTTCATGCTCCTGAAATTTATAGATATATGATTCAAGACTAAAATTAAATTAAAATAGTTTTCCATCAATATTCATGGAATAGTTGAATAATAGAAGAAAACCATGAGCAGATAAAAATGAATATGAGCAAGTAGAGTTTGTCTATTTTTTTGAGGGTTTATCTCAGTATCTACTAATAATTTCATATAGGGGTGCATCTATGGCCAAGAGGATGAGGAATAAAATGAGGGTTTATTTATTCACTATAAGGACCCATTTCTTAACCATAATTTATTAAATTATTATAACATACCTTTCCAAAAATATAAGAATATTATCTATATTTCCATGGACTTTGGGGTACTAGATTGTGAAATAAATCATTTTATTCATAAAAATATTAATTTAATTCTATATAAAGAACTCCAAACCCCATCTGATCTTCTAAAACTTCATAGGATACCTTGGAAAAATACATAAGTAAAATGTTGATAATGTAATAATGGTAAGGAAAAATTAAATTTAAATCAAAAAGGAATAAATGGGTTTGGAGGTATAATAAGATATGATAATAAGGATAATAATAAGCATAGAAATAATTCATAATGGAATGAAATTATAATATCATGGAATTATAATAATTTAGAAACCACGTAAGGAATGAATTAATTAGATTTATTAAAGGATAACCTCCAAGACTACATATCATTAGGTAACTTCAATCATAATCAGTGTATACTAAAACAAACTTCCATTATAACATTGTATTATTAGGCTAACTGCCATCATATCCTAGGGTACATGGGAAAAATACCCCTATAAAAAACTATAGTATCTCATGAGAAATTTATAATCACCCAATACATAATAGTTCTATAACAGACCCACCCATCATATCATAATTTTATTTTAATATATGTTTCACAATTGAAAAGAAACCATGAATAAATCATATTCATGATATAACACAGAACAAGAAAGTGGGTTTTAGAATCTTTTATTAAGAAATAACAAAGGTTATATCATTAAGATTATTATTAAATGAATTAAAAAATAACATTGAGAATTCCTAATAAAAAATGTACATAGCACTATAACATGAATTTAATATTTTAAAAATTCATGACAATGATATGATAAAGGAGGTATGAAAGTGAAACACTAGGGTGAAACATTATAAAATAAGTAAGTAACATTTTTAAATAAAGAAAATCCATATTACTTCAATAAAAAAATAATTTATCCAATAAGTTTCTCTATAATACAATGATTATTTTTTGAATATATTGATGAAAAACAATTCAGGGGGAAATGTTTGACATGAGATAAATATAGGAAATTTCCCTTAAATAATGATTAATTAAAATTTTGAATTTCAGGGGAAAAATATATATTAACCAATATATTATAATGATATTTAACAACATATATATTTAATATACATATATACACAAAGAGAAAAAATTAAAGGGAATAAGAATGCATAAATGGGATAAAATTAAAAAGAACTTGTAACTAAAAATAATTGAATATGGTATTAAATATCTATTTTTATGTTTTAAAACACTATAGTTGAAATTAAACATCATAAAATATTATTATAAACTATTTTTATGAAACTTTCATATAGTAAATATTATATTTACATGAGATAACACTTAATGATGTTTCTAATTTAAATGGAGTCGATTGAAGGGAAAGAAAATTATGGATAATGAGGGGAAACTATTTTTGAAATAAATGATAATTAATATTATCATTATTATATTTTAATTATGAAATAGACGACACTAGTAAATTATATTGGTGTCAAACTTTATCTCCCCAAATAAAATCAGGGAATACAATATGAAATGAAAGATGAGGATATATAAGAAACATTATGACACAATAAATTAGATTGAGTTATAAAACACCCTTATATTATATGGAAGACAATACTCGTATCTGATAATTAAGAAGATCTTGAATGGATCTAAATATTCCAAGATAAATAATATTTTATGATATTATAAGCCTTTTTTATAAAACGGGTCATAAAAAATAATATTGGTGTATAATATTAAATCCTACCATAATGAACGTTAATTGAGATGAGACTATTACAATAAAAACCCATTTTAATGAAAAAACCATAAATGGGATAAATATTGATGCTTATGATAAAAAAATGAATAAATATAATAAATGATATTGAATTTCCAAATTTTCTCTCCTCTATTTCAATGAAATTTGGTCCATAAAAATTTGTCTCGAAAAAAAACATTGAGATAAAACTACTACCCCATGTCCAAAGGTGCATTTCAATTGAACATAACTTCCTTAATAATTTATTTTTTTCATTAGATATATACCAAATAAACACACTCATCTAAATTTATTTTCTAAAAAATATTTATATAAACCTTTTCTATTTATTTTTAATATAGTTCCCAGTTATGATGGTTACTTAGGGTTGTTCATTTAATTTCATCATAATACTTTCAGTTTCTGCTTATGGTCAAACGTTCTGTATAATATAATATTTATATAAAAACAATAAGAGGATATTTTCCTTTAAAATAATATTATGATAATACTTATATAGTTATAATGGTTATCCCAAAATTATCAAAATTCAAGAAGGTTCATTGATAATTCAATTTAAGGAGGTTATAGTCTCTCTAGGCATTTATTAATTTTATTATTTTTATGTGTCATAGATTATTATTCAATATTATTAATTGATGAAAAAATATTAGTTTTAAATTACAAACTAATTTTTTAAGGAATCTATGTAATGTGGTCATTGAAACAAAATGTGTCATTCATTAATGTAATTGTCTGTACCCACAAACAACGACAATATAATTTTTTTATAAATTTTGAAGTAAATTATTAATTTGATATTATATTAGTACGATTACATTTTATCATAATGAAAATGATGATTCTTTCAAACTATCATGGATATAATATAGTTAATGGCTCTTGAAGATCACTACATATTACAAAAGTTGTGTTGATAATGAAACATTTCCCTTGAAACATCTACCTTTGGAAAATCTATAAGAATATGTAGTTTGGTCTTTTAGTGATAATAAGACTTTAATTTATTATTATTTATATTTTTTATATATTATTTTAGAGTTAAGTGTTATTCAGGGATCTCTAATAGGTTGATAAATAATGAGGATGTGATCTCCTTTTGTAAGAGAGGAAAAATCCACTTTTCTAAAACCTTATTATTTATCAATACTTTCACTCAAATTTTCAATTAAAAATGATAAATAAATCTATAATAATAGTTTGGGGAAATATATAATTTCATAAATCTCTCCAATATCCAATATTATTTATTTTTTCACATTCTATAGCCACTTGCACCAGGTTTAAAATGTTTTCCCCTAATTTACCGTTACCATGGTAACTCCGCATAAACGTATGGTAATTAATTTAAGTGGATAAAATTAATTATAAATTTATTAAATATTTTAAAAATTATTATTTCCAAAATTAAAATAATTTTAAAAGTTAATATTTTTAGGAGTTCAGAATTTTTTTTACTCCACATATTCTTTAAAAACATTTACTGATAAAAAGTTTATTTAAATATTAAAATTTATTTGTGGAATAAAATTGTAAATGTTTTTATGAATTAAATAAATTAAATGTTTTATTTTATAGAAAATAAATAATTTTTTATTCTAATAAATTTTAAAATTAATTTTACAAAAAATAGTATTTACTGAAAAAAAAATTAATAAAAGTTAGTTAGTTATAAATTATTAATTTTACCTTGTATGGTTAAACAAAGGTTAAAAAAATAATTAATAAGAATAACCTAATTACTTAAGAAAAATATTTAATCAATTAATATATTATATATAACTCATAGGGTATTTATATTATGAATAACTAATCATAATTTCAGAAAAAATTATATTTTCGATGGTCTTCTAAAAATAATTTATTTAATAAAAATATAAAAGATTAATCCCGAGACTATATTAAAATTAATAATATAAAAGTAGAATTATGGTTACTTTATTAAACATATTTAAATTTTAATGATTAATTTTTAATAATAAATATTGAATCATTCAAAAACACTTTCAAAAAATTATGATCTAAAATGACAAATATGTTTTTGTAAATTAAGATAAAGATTTTTAAAATCATTAAATCACTTAATAAATAAAATATTGAGTCACATAATAATATTTCATTAATTTATAATTCATACATATATAATAATAATGTAAAAATTCATGATATTTACAAAAATGATAATTTCATTATTAAAATAAAAATAAAAATTTTATAAAAAATGAACATAAACTAATATTAATATTCTAATTCAGAAGTTGGGTTTTATTTTATCAATTAAAATTTCATGAATTTTCTATTTCATATTTTAGAAAAAATAAAAATAAAAATATAATATCTTTTTATTGGAAAATAAAATAAAAAATTTCATCTTGTTCTTATTCATGAATTTATATATTAAACTAATAAAGATATAATTAATCAATCAAAATTATTATTTTTTTGAATCTAAATTTGACTATGATAAAGTTAGTTTTATTAATAAAATGTGTATTGTCAATAAGGATAGATTCTGAAATGAAATATTGAATTAAATAATTTTTATAAAATTAAAATAATATATAAATATATAAATTTTTATATTTAATAATTTTGTGGAACCAATTAATACCAACTAATTCAACAGTTAGATGTTAATGGTCAAAACCTATGATGGTTTCATTTCTGTTTGAATTAGAATATAGAGAAAAAAATTGAATATATTTTACTAATTTATAGGAAAAAATATATTAAAATTTTGGGTCATTACAGCCATTCTTGACTAAACCCCTAGGTGGTCGTGGTCGTGTGATCAAAAAACAACCCCTTTTGTGTATATATTACTTTAATCACATATTCATTTTTATTTTTCTGAAATCTACGTTTTAGAGTATATTATTTTTTCATTCATAAATTTATTTTCTTCTAAACATCCCAAAATGGTTGTTTAATATATTAATGCAATGAAATATTGATCATTATTTGAACATCTTTTGAATGAAAGTTTTATAAAAAGTGGTTTCAATTAGTAAAACATCACTAAGATCCTTTTTCTTATGAATCACTTTCATAAAGGGAACAATGAATATATTGATTTATTTATATATTATTTATTAGATTTATGAGTTTAAATAGATTAATTTTGGTAAAAAAATATTGTAATAGTGGGATCCCTAGACCAAATTATGTAATACTTTTGATTACCATTTCAAATAGTTATATACAAGATGTATACATTGCATTATAGTATATATATTTTTGTGTCTGCTATTTAGTAGTAATGTTCACAGATTAATTTTCTTATCAAAAGGTTATACCAAATTATATTATATAATGAGATCCTTATGATAATATTATATGAATCTTAATAAAAGGTTATATGTTTTAAATACATCATACTGACTAGACATAGTAAATGTTTGATTATCAGGTGAAGGGGATCATAATCATTGAGACTACTCATGTAGATCGCTCTTTGTGATCTCTAGTAGTGAGATTACGAGAATAGACCCACCAATAGGAACACCACATGATTTTAGTGTTCTTGAATGTTCATATATATAGAAATGTATACTAATATCCTAACTTAAGATCATTACCAATGTGTTACATTTGATCAAATAGACTAATTCAAGGAAAACCCATGATAATGAAATCATGGTGAGGTAACATGTGTAAGGTGCATCTTGGGTGGTGTGGGATTGGTTGAATAGTCAAGAATAGAATTGTATCTTCTTAGTTAAGGAAGTAATATATCTCCAAGATAGTTGACAAGGATGGAAATACCTTCATACGAACACTGTGACAATATTCAAGGGTAAATCCATCTAGTTAGATCAAAAAACAATAAAGCTATAAAAGGGAAATGTCACCAGTGTGCATCCTATTTTATGATAAATTTTATGACAAAGATATTATATCAAAAAATTCATGTTTGTTGGTTGGTTATCGTTTCACTAACTATATTTATCTCCTTAGGGACCTTGATGTGTCTCATGTTCTCACTCTTGGTCTATGAATTGCATTCTCTGCTACTGAGATAAGGTCCTAGAGTGTCACTCACAATAGCATATTCATGATTTTTTCATGTCTCGTTGTAAAGTTATATTGGACATGGTGTGACCCATAACTAGGTATGGGACTTGAAAATGGTGATACAGTCACCAAATTAAGAAATAAATTCATATTATTCAGGTTTATAATAATTAAAATTGAATTACTAATAAAATTTATTAATATCTTATAAATTAAATATATGGTAATATAATTCAAATGAATATTAGTTTAAAATATTCAATATTTATATTACATTTGGAGGAACGATGAGTCATGTTTATGGATTGGGTATTATCATGTAATATATATTTATTATGTTACAAAAATGTAAAAATTATATAAATGGTATTCATGGCATTGTATAGTAGTCATAATATCAGTTATAGTGTATAAAATTAGTTAGGTTTCGGTTCCCATTATAGGGTAATTTATTAACAAACTATATATAGAAGAGGAGATCCTTTCACAAAATACTATTCATTTTTCAAATTTTATTTCTTATATTTCTTCTTATCTCTCCCACATTCTAGTGTGCGACCCTCTCCATACATGAGATTCAGATTGTGCTCTCCCTTGTGCATTGTAACAACGGTGATGAAATGATTGTTAGAGAGTCAATGTTGTCTTCATATCTTCATACAAGAACCCAAAATTTTATAATCATCAATCCCAATGTTTCATGATGTTTTTGTGGATGATATTGATATATTCATATTTATATTATTCCTGAAATGATCGCTAAAGAAAATCATACATCGATCGTGGCTTCAGATCAAACCAGTTAATTATGGTCTATTATTTTATGCCTTAGAATTTTAAAAATGATATCCTCACGAGTTAATCGTGAAAAATTCCACCTATGAATATGTAATCATGTCGATAATCAGGGGAAATATTTTAAAATCTATTTTTGGGGCTTTTGTTGAATGTTAGGTAACTTCAATTGGAATCATATCGACGCTAGAAGATTTTAATCCAAAAAAAATTAAATTTTTTATTAAATTTAAAAGAGGGTGTCATTCTGTTCACAATGATGTAGATGGAGAGGGAATACTATAATAAATGGCCATGTTATGGAAATTTAAATTATTAATATGGATTCAAAGATTCACGTGCTTTAAGTGTTAAAATTATAAAACCCATTTTTGATAATTAAACTCGTGAATGGTCAGTAGTGGCCATTTTGATAAATCTATTCTTTTTCGACTAGACAGTGGCTGAAATAGTGTTTTTAGGTGAGGTATAATTAATATTATTATTAGTATTATTATTTTATATTAACAATAATAATCTCTATCCTAATTTATATGTTTTAGAAATTTAAATAGTTAATATAAAAATGGGCGATTGTGGACACCACATGTCAGTAAGAAATGAAAAAAAATCATTTCCAATCTTCATATACAAGACTATTCTATGTGGGACCCCCTTTCTCCATCTCATCACCCTCCTCACTATAGTGAAACATGTCAACCACCATTGGGTATCCCTTGATCCACCTCATTCCTAACCAGATGATGATCCAGGTGCGGCCACTCTTCCAATATAGCCAGACACTCTCATTCCCTCCTAGATCCTCCAATTCTGATAGCCTAATATTTCTTTGTTTCCAACAGTATATTATCATCCATAATCGACCAGGTGAATCCCTTATCCAAGATTTGAAAACCACAAAATGCCAGATCCATCAGATTGTCTCACTTATTCCCTAGAGCGACACCACCCAATGGTCTCTCCTCTATTGTGGTCCTCCTCATACCACCATCACATAGACTAGTTAACTAGTAACTTGTTGCCTTCTGAAACCAGTTTCCCAACACCACATCAGCTCCTATGACCTTACTGATTGCCGATAATTCCACCATGTCTAGATTCTGTCCATCCCATCAGTTCTGAGTTCCCCCCAAGAATATATTGACCTCAACCATCTAGCAGATTGTTCTGCCCCATAGTCCCACCATCTCCCTTGGCCAGATCCCACAAGAACCAACAACGCCTACTCTAGGTTCATTATATGGTCAACTGCCATCATGTTTTGAGGTACCCATCTAGTCACTGCCTTCACTACCAATCTTTTCATTCCACTAGTAGTGGCCCAAGTGATAGGTAACCCTATGCTCATCATCGAGTCACCCCAAAATTGTAGGAGGTAGGTCTCTTTGACCCTAAATAGGTCTAGACATTCCTTTCTAGCTCATAACACCCCTGGATGAGGTCAACAGGGATCAGAATTGGCCATCATGGGTTCATCCCAACCCGAATAAGTGTTTCTCAGGATTTTTGTGATATTTATAATTTGTGTAATAGTTAATAAATTTAAGTTATTATTTTAATTTTGTTTTAATATTTAATTATTGGAATATTAATTCATTATTTAATATTAAGACCTCATATTAAATTAATTTAAATTTTTCTATTAGGATTAAATTAATTAATTAATTTACATTTAGGATTTTATGTTAAATTAATTAAGGTGACCGAAATAAATAAATATTTAATTAAAATAACAGTGAAATTTAATTCAATAAAAACTCCACCGAGTATAATTTAATGTAATATTAACTTAAATTTTAATGTTTAATTAAACATGAGAGTTTAATGTGTAATGAAAGATCATGATCCTCAAACTGACCAATGTATGTATGTTGTACGTTTAATTTATTTAATTTATTATTTCAATGATTTGTAAGAGTTAGTTTAATTAAATGGTGATGTTTGTGTCATCAAAGCATCATTATATATATAAGGTCCAAAATTCCTATTTCATAGTTTTATTTTATACTCTAAATACCCTCTTGACTGCATATCCATATTTTTTATATTGACTAAGATGATTATTTATTGACTTGAAGACATGTTATGGTGATTCTCTAGATAGGAGCCTCATGTATTGGATGGGTGGGAAATGGAATTTGTGTCACAAGTGACACGACACATGATGTTACCCCTAGGGTCTATGATGATCTATTATTCACTCATTTTATCAACCATAAGTATTAGTTCATTATTGTGTTGACATTTTATTTTTTCATGGTTCAATATTATGTGTGTCTGTAGTCCACATGAGTTCAAATAGAATAATAAACAAGTATTCAAGATAAAATAAACATGTTACACGATGGATATTTTTGATTTATTGCATGATCAGTTGTGAAAGTAATCACATAGGATGTTCTTATCAGATATAAAATTATTTTCTATCATCACATATAAATAATAACACCCTAAAATAAATATTAATTCAGAACCACCTTCCACATTCGAATTATGAAAACATTGTGTTGAGGTGCTTTTTCACCCATATATAAGGGTGACTCTTACTATGGGGAGTTCTTATGAATGGAGTGATTTAACAAAAATAATTTTTCAAGTAAGTATTTTCCATATGTAAAATTCTATAATTTTAGTGGCATCCATTGGGTAAATAATATTATGATCATATATGCTGAGACATCACTCAACCGAACAAGGAACCATGAGTTAATGTGATTTGAAAATCAATCATATTCCTTGAACAAAGTGAGTATTAGTGTAACAATATATTGTTGGAAATGAGGGGTGATTCAAAAATCCATATCACTAGAATACTCAAGAGATAGAGTATTCCAATTCTAGCATAGAGTTGTCCTAGAATTCTATTAAATAACTGGATACATTTAATTATTATATTAACTAATCAAGATGTCTAAATTGATAATGATGATAAAATGTACTAGTATACTAGAATTTTGATTCTATAGTAAATGGAAAGTTATACCATAGGGAATAATATGATAAATAATGGACAAAGTAAATTTCATCTCTTGCACGGGCTTCCAAGTGCAGTACATGCACTTGGGTATAATACTACGGTACCGGAAATTCAAGGTGTATTTATCCCCAATATGTGTTATGATACATCAAGAAACTAGTGTGAGTAATATTATTACTGTATACTCATGTGTTATGTGTATGGTGGTAATGTCATAGTTTTTTCACCAATGTTTGATTCTAGTTCCAGTCACTACTTCAGGACAAGGGTGATATAACAGAAATTATTTTCTGTGAAAATTCTACCAGGAGAATGTGGAGAAATATATGAATAAGATAATATTCACACTAGAAATTTTTAAATTGAATCATGGATCACTATATTTCAACGGATACCATTATAAAATCATTCTCGCACATTTAAATAGGTTTATTTTTAGGGTACCGAAAAACAATATTGAGTAAACTCTTCATTAACAATTTTGGAATGGTTCTTTAAGTAAATAAGAACACAAAATGTAGATTAACATGTAATTATTATTGAGAACAATTTGAAAGAAAAGGTGAAAAGGTAAAATGATATGTAATTCCACATAACATTTGAAAGATCCTTTAATGAATTAAGGATGGATATAAATATTAGAATATTTTCATTTTATATCATGAAATATATCTATAGAAGCTTAGATGGAATAACCTAAATATATGGGGCAACTAATCACTTCATCTTCTTTACACATATTAATAACATAAATGTATTGTTTCAATCATAACAATCATGTTTTAAATACAAAATTATTTTCACAATTGTTTAGTGAAATACAGTAACCATGAAAGTATAGAAACATTGCATGAAGTAAGGTGTATTCTCTAAGCGGTCGAGAAAGGGTTATTCCAAAGACTATGTTGAGAAACATAAAACTTATATATTTACATGTGAATGATTCATGTAAAAATATTATGGAGGATAACTAAAACAGTTATATCACTTTTCCATTTGACATAATGGGAAATTATTATAGGATTTAGAATGAAACGATTTTATGTTGTTTAATACTCAACCAACAGTTCTGTGACACGTTATTCATTGGAAATACCTTATAAATTTAAATCTAATTCTTATATACCTAGCTGTGAAAGACAAATATTTTAAAAAAAAAACTAAAAATACATGTATGGGATATTCATATTATGGTATTTATTCTTAGATGAGCAATTCACCTTAGTTATTATCAATGTATAAATTTAGTTTTGGAAAAATTAACCCTTATGAATAACGATAAGCCAGAAGGCTATAGGAATTAGGTCGATAAGATAATATGAAATATTCCTAGATTAAGAAATCTGTAAATATACATAATTATATTCCCTTATGTAATTGAGTAATGGTAATGTGATTTAAGGTATTTGCATGATCCAAAAAAATATGTTTCTTTGGGTCGGCATGTCGAAAAATATCTTGACCTAGAAATCATCGATCAATATATTTTAGATTTGAGTAATTCCAAAAAACATATTGAATTATCCACATCATGGCATTGAATATAATAATGAGGATGAATGTTCAATCCTTACATGTTAACATCGATAAGAAATATGTAGTTGGGAGAAATTCCTAAACACATATTTTATACATCAGATTTATGATCTAAGGATTATAATTGTTTCAATTAACATGCACTTCAATTATATTTCCTGACATACTAAATAATGGTGATATCACAAAACCATATGCTAAATATACTGTCAAATGGATATTATATGAGTTATAATATAATGGAAATACATTATGTCATAATATATTTTCTTAAATGAAGAAAGTTTTTTGGGATATAAACAAAAATGCGTCATGTAAAACACAATGTGCATCTATAGTTATTATCGTAACTGTTTGTTACGATATTACATAAATCTCGATTATAGAAAATATATATTCATGTTATAAACTATATTTCAAAATAAGGGTGAACATGACTACATGAGATAGTGTTGGAAATATTGACATGGGTTTTGTGAATGCCATAGAAGCACATGTCATTAGAACATGAACAAGTACCATAAGTGCATGTGGGGATGTTCTAGATACATACTATGTGGGAAGCTTAAAACAATAGTGATGGTTTTTTATTCCCCATGGATTGTGATAAATTATTAATTGTGAATAATATTTCCTAAAATTATGTAGTATATTAAAATTAGTTAAGATTGAAATGATCAATTAAAATTTAATAATGGAAATAACGTATCCAATTGAAAGGGGTCATATTATTTTGAATATAGATGTGGGTATTAAGATATGATTATAAATATATGGTACAAGAATAGTACCAATAAGGTTGAATTTTTTATACAAAATTGTTATGAGTAAATATATTAGAATTTTATTTTTCAAAAATTATTTCTATGATCATTATATTGAACATTGGATGGAATTCCCAACAAACTTGGAAGGTGTCTATATGACACAACTCTAAAGTGATGGTCATGTAACTTATTGAAAATAGTGGTACCAAGTTATTGAAATAGAGGTTAGGATTGATGTATATAGCTAGATCATAAAATATTTATTCAAGAAGAATCTATTACATCTTTCTACAAGAGATTATACGGAGCTCCAATGTTTTTCAAGTGAATTATATTTGGAAATATATCGAAAATAGAGGTTGTTCTTATAGTTAGCTATGACTAGGATGAATATAATTCAACTATGTTTTGAATGAAGTAGTAATCTATTTTATATGAAACAAGATCTATTAATTCTGATCCACTAGTTTGTTTTACCTCATTTTTTTCATAGATTTACATGGTTTTCAAAAATATGCATTTGAACAATTCAATGAATTATTCTTTCCAGTATCACGTGGAATAATCTCATTAGTTTGAAAACATTAGGACATGGGATGTTATTAACTTGGGAAGTTGAAATCCATAGTCTTATGCAATGTATCAATAACGTATGGAATGACTTATAAAAAATTTAATATTTCTGAGATACACATCTAGTAAAAAATTTAGTTATATCAAGGATAACCGCATGTGAAATAATCATAACTATCTGATTTTAATTTGGAAAGTACTAAAGGTGTGTACCTATTTAGTAGAGGGGAAATGATACTAGTTTTTAAGAGACATGATCTAGTATAAAATGGATCAATGTGAACTAATAATGTAGTTAGGCTAAGGTGTTATGTGATAAAATCTCATAAAATTCATTGGTAGCAATACATGAAAATACCATGTATGTTACAGATTCTGAGGCGTCTAAGAAATGGTTAAATGGAGTGATTTGTTCTTGTTATAAGGATCACACCTTCTCAAAAAAAATTATCATAATATAAATTATGATACTCTTATAAGCCAAGATGTAAATTATTTTCATTGGAAAAACAAGATATACCCCTACATACCATGTTTTGAAAATATTTACTCAATGAGATGAGTTCGCACATAGAAGCATAAAAATCTAATGGAAATGTTTTAGAATCGGAAAATAAAACATGACTCAATAAAAAAATGATCATAATCTTGTTATTATGAACATGTGGGGTTATCAAGTTGTCTATAATGAAACTAGGAGTGTTGTAATTGTTGGTTCCCAAGACCAAACTATGAAGTAAATTTATTACCATATCATGTGTAAAACTATATACAGGATGTATAGATACCCCTGTAGTGTATAAATTTGTGTTTATAATATTTAATGGAAATTTGTATAGATTAATTTTCACATCAAATGGATATTACAGATCCTGAGATATAATGAAAATGATAATATACTATACCAATTATCATAAACAAATGTCATATTGTATGGATACATTATTTGGACTAGACAGAGTATATGTTTGACTATCATTTTCTAAAATCTCAAAACCATTGAGACTTATTCTTAAGATGTTCACACTTGGTGATCTCACATAGTTACATCATAAGGAATGACATTCCAATAAAAACCACAAATGATTTTGGGGTATATTGAAATTTCTATATACAGACATGTGTATTGATCTCCTCAGTTGATATTATTACCAATGTGTTTCATTTAATCGCATACTTTAATTCAAGGTAGAAACCATGATAATGGAATCATGGCTTGCTATCTTGTGTTTGGTTCATCATCAGTGGTATGTCATTTGATGAATTGTCAAGAAAGGATTCATCACTTCTAGGTTAAGGAAGTAATATATCTCAGACCTAATAGATCAGGTTTGTAGTCCCTCTATAAGACCAAGACCATGGTTTTCAAGGGAAAATTCTTCGAGTTAGAGAAAACAATTTATGAAATTTTTGATGACATGGGTGTTCCTCCTTAATTATGAGATATTTATAGACAATAAGATTATATTACACAGTGCATGTTCATACGTTGGACATTGTTGATTTGAATATAATTACCTATTTAGGGGCTGTTATGTGTTTCTGGATCACACTCTTGGTCTTTGAATAGTACTCACTTCTATCGAGATAAGGGTATAAAGGGTCACACACAATTGAGTATTCAATAATGGTCCATATTCAGTTGAATAAGATCAATGGGCATCGTGGGACCCACCACTAGGGTCTCATATTTTTATAATTATATAAGATCAACAATGTAATAAATAAATTCATTATATTCAAGTTAAATGTAATTGGAATTGTATTTATTTATTAATGTATTTTCGTATATTATATTAATTACATGAAAATATATTTTAACTAATAATAGTTTAAAATATTCTATATTCATTTAATATTATTAGAAACAATGATTTGATCTAATGGATTAATTATTATCATGGAATATATATTTATTATTTTACAAGAACATTTTAAATATATAAATGGTGTTATGGCACATTATAGTAGTCATAATAACATTTGTAGTTTGTAATATTATTTGAGGGATGGGGTTCCATTTCTATGTAATCTATTAAATTGATATATATAATATAAGGCAACTTCATTAATGACTATTCAATACTCAAAGGTGATATATTCTCTCTATTATTCTCTCTCCCAAATTCTAGAGAGAAACTCTCTCAATCCATGTGATTCAGATCATGGTCCCCCTTATGAATCACCAAAACACTAATGTGGTGATCATTATAGAATCTATGGCATTGTCAGATCATCACACTAGAACTTAGAATTCAACAATCAGAGCTCCCTCCATTTCATGAAGCACATGAGGTTGTTCTAGAGGTATTCAGATTCTTATTATCTATACAACCATCACCGATGGTTAGTAGACATCGAGCACAACATCGAATAGAACCAAGTATTTATGGTTTAATATTTTTTTTACATAAAACATATTCACACAAGATCCTTGGGAGGTAATTGGGAATGGTTATCTTGATGATGACAAAGCCATGTTGACTATTTGTTGAAAAAATATAAAATCCAATTATGGTACATCATTATCATTCACAATTCCTTCAAAAAAAACTAAAAATAACAATTGGATAATAATTTTAGAATAAGGAGAAGGAATCTTTTGATAGATTAACACTTTTCATTATAGTTGTCATTAAATTATGGATTTTATAGGATTATTGTCATTATGCTCGAATTCCCAATTACAAATTTTTTATTCAATTTTATTTATTTATTTTATAAATTTAATATAAAATTAACCAATTATGAAATATAGTTTCAAAAAAACTAGGGTGACATTTTGAAAATGTGTGATAAACAAGATCTCAAGGAGGTCATATGAGGGGCTTCATAGTTTATTCATTAGTGGAATGAAATTGTTTCATATAAGATTCATTAAAAATATGTGTAATTAATTTCTAAATATAATACCATCTAGAGAAAGAATGTTAGAATTGGATGTTCTATGTAGAAAGTATCATGCTACCACATCCAAAATTTGTACTGAAATGGATACAATCATTATGAATATTCATTGGATATATAAAGAAATCATAATGGATATAATGAAATCATATATATAGAAACTAATTTCTCAAACATCCATCTATATAGATATTATGGAATCCTAAAATAGTGACATATAACAATAAAATTAGTTCAAAATCATTTTATTGTTTATTTTTTATATAATAAGAATTACAATGTTTGATTCCAAGATTTGATTTCCAATTATGATATAATTGGGGTAGGTAAATTTTGGTTATAAAGAAAAATTTCCCATCATTATTCATCATATAAGCATGAAGATGTATATAAATATTATGAAAAACATTATTTTGGAAAAATCAATAAGTATATTTGTACAGTATATATCCAGATTATTTATGTGTAAACAAGTAAATTATGAATGCTATAAATATAAGGGATGCTAAATTCATTCCATATTATAGATTTGATGTGGAATAACATCACCATGATTATTTTATCATCAAATTCCCTAATACTCATAAAGAGAACAAGTCAATTTGAGTGGTGGGGGATCATATCAAAAAATTTACACACTTCGTTAGTTGTTTGGAGGATTTCTCACTCGACCAACATGAAAATATACACATAAAGAAAGTGTTAATGATGAATGGAATTCAACATTTACTTTTATATATTTGTGATCAATGGTTCACTTAAAAATTTTATGGGATTCTAAAAAATCTCTAAATACAAACATAAAATTTAACATGGCTTATTATCCTCGAATTGATGGTCAATATAAAATGACAATTTTAAAATTTAATGATTTGTTATGTTCCTACATAATAGACATCATGGGATGTTGGGTTCAACACCTTTTTCTAGTAATGGTTTCATGTTTTTTAAAATGTTAACTTTTGCATACAAATTGAATTAGAAGAGGATATATAAGTATATATTTGTAGAAATATCACGTGATAAATTTAAGTCAATGATATGAATATGTTTGGAAACAATATTGTCCAACAATTAATGGGGAAGGTTTAATGAATTTAGAAATATATAAAACCAGTAAATGTTAACAAAAGAGCTATATTGACAATCGTTGATGAGATTAATAGTTTTAAGTTTGTGAAAAATTGTTCATTCTGAAATCTCCTTGGAATTTGGTTATGATATTTGGGATGAATAGTAACTCGAGATCTAGGTATATAAATCCAATTAAGAATTATGATCATGTTAGCGATATAGATTATCTCTTAGAAATCCATTTACAGATCTCAGCTGTAAATGAAGTGTTTCTGTATTAATTTTTTGGAATTATATTCCATGTTCATTACATGTACAGAAGTCAAAAGGTTTAAAACATGAACTTGACCTCTCCTAAGTGGGATAATATAAGAATATCATTGATATAAGATATAATGTATCATGGATTTATCAAACTAACTTATTAAATAGTATTTGGAAAAATTAAATATTTGAAAAATCTATGTTAGAACAAAAAGATATAATCAGATCGTACTACCCAAACCATTATTAATTTATGTAATGAAATTTTGAGGTAAATTTATTTTTAATAAGTTATAATTTTACAACCCATGAATTAAATATATATTTATTAAAAATATTTATATATTCATTGCTTCATATGAAACACCCCACTAAAATAAGACCATTGTCACGAACCGAATCTGGTCGCCACCAAACCCGACACCAAACCCAGCCCATGACAAGGACATAAGGGCGTTCCCGATCCCCACGGGCTGGAACATGTGCCAGGGTATCATATAATGATAATTGAGAACGATTTACTAGATTTAATAAACATTAAACAACAAACAAACTCAATAAAACAAATATGGATTTTTCAACTAAAACCCTCTTTTACAAAATTTCAGAACTGAATTACAAAATTTAAAACTATGTTAAAAAACCATTACAATGTTACAAAACCAAATAAGGATATCCCAAGAACCTCCACATGGAAAGAGGCACATCCCTCAAGCAATCTCCATAAAACATCACCACCAAGGACCTGCTAGAAACCCGAACCACTAGCACTAAAAACTATACCCAACCTGTGACAAAAAAAAATAACCAAGTCTACGTACACCCAAGGGTGTAAGTAGGGTGTGAGAAAACGACTAGTAGGATACCTCCACTAAGAGATTCCATGTGATAAAAATTTAAAGATTAAAATAATGCATGTTTTCAAAAACATGTAATGCTATTTATAATTTCTAAAAGATGCAACATTAAATAAAAACAGTTTTCCAGAGGGATAATTTATAGAATAAACACATTTAAAATGAATACCAAAGCTACTGAATTTTCCAGACACTCATTCTGTATGCCGACGGTAAGCACAAAATATCTAGTGAGCACAATCAATGAGAAATAACCTATAGGCACTAGCTAGTTGTGGGTCCCTGGTACCTTGTATCTCGGTGAGAGTAACCATCAAAAATATCTATTCTCGTGCATGAGCCACTAGTAGGGAACATACACATAACCCAGTGGTCCCAAATCCTCATCATCATCATAGTTTATTTACAGTTTTAAGCATTAATCATGCAAAGTGAAACTTTGTCCAAACCCTACAGATTCACTAGCATACTAGTACACGTCCACCCACCTAGATACCCGGGTTTTCCCTTTGTGCTCAAACAAGTTCAATAAGTAAATGAATATACTTTTCACATGAATATATCATTTACATATCAGAAATTTACCAAACAAAACACATGTATACAACACACATAACAAAATCCAACTTTTCATTCAAAATGATTTTGAAATCCGACTGACACCAAAATAGCCCACAACACTTTTCACATTTCTTTAACACTTCCATAAATCCATTAAACAATTTTATAAAACTATTCCAATATACTAATACCCTCATAACATCCAACTCACTTGTTACATAATACCATTTTACCTTCAAAATCATTTTATCATCAAACTTAAACGAAACAACCCACAAACAAGTTTCGCTCTAACATCACAATTTAATAAAACATTTCCGAAATTTACAAAACATTCTAAAAATATTTGACATATTAAAACATAACTTCACCTTTCAAAACAACATAATAGGTGAACACACATACCAAATAGTAAATATGAACGCTTTTCCCACTTTGTTTAACCAACTAAAGCATATACAGTTTTCATAAAAAGAACCCATGTGTTGTAAATATGCGTTGCACACAAAACTCATTTCAAACCCCCAATTAAAGACCAAAAAACATACCAATTCCTATCCAAAACATAATTGGAAGACATTGAGACATTTATAAAACCACTTTCATGTTTTATAAAATCACCTTGAATAATACTACAAATGATCCAAATGAAAACACACATTTTCATAAATTACTCTCAAGAAGTATAACAATGTTTTACACATAAAACCTATTCAAAAACCCACTTTTTAGGCCCAAATGACACTAATACATTACCAAACCAGAATTGGCAGGCCAAAAAATATTTAGTAAACCAATTACATATGTTATAAAATACACCCAAATAATACCTCATGAGTTACACACGAAAACACCCAATCTCAAGTTAAAATGCAACTATAAAATTAAACACTTATCCAAATTAATTGTAAATAGTTTTCGCACCACACCTAACATATGAGAAATATGAAAAATGAATAAATACAGTATGATAACTCCTCAATAATTGTTTACACATGGAACCACTTACCAAAAGTGTCGAATCCCTCAAAACATGGTGCAAAACATCAACTGCACCACCGCCGCACTACAAGGAAGATAAATCCAGCCCTAGAACACAATATTTGACAAAAAATACACCAAATAATACTCTATGTTAGAAACCTAACATCTGTAAATTCTATAAATTCATCAAATAGGGAGGAAACCCTAAGGAGACGGGTGGAATTGAAGAGAGAAACACTTACCTAAAATAATCTTGAGAAAAACGACAAGAAATACACTAGTATCTGAATTTGAAAACATCCAACCATTCATGGGAGTTTTGAAAAAGGATTAAGAGATCATTTAGGAACTATAATGGGAGAAAAATAGTAAAAATATAAGGAGTTATGAAAGGTTCAATTTAACTCTCTAAATATGGGATATTTCTGAAATCCAGAAAAGTTTCAACCACTTTCAAGACTCTATTGAGCTCCAAATTGTGTCTGGAGGGAGTGGGGGATCTCCTTAGGTAAGTGGTCTCGGGTGAGAGTTGGAATCACCGAAAAAACGCAAATAATGAAGGAGATATTAAATAGTTAAACTTTATTTTTAATGCAGAAAATGCGCTTTTGGGCAGGCCCAATCCCTTAAATAAAAACCATTATCCACCATGATTATGGATTCTTAAATGGTCCAAATTAATATGGTGGTGAAGTATTATGAGTATGGCTTGATGGATGTGACTCTTTCCATGCGGCGGTTCTTGGGCTGTACTTATTTGGATTTGTAACTTTGTAATGGTCCTTAAAAATAGTTTTAACTTATGTAATTCAGTTTTGAAATTTTGTAAAAGTCAATTTTAGTTGAAAAATCCATATTTGATTTATTGAGTTTGTTTGTTGTTTAATGTTTATAAAATCAGGTAAATCATTCCCCATTCTCATTATATGATACTTGGGAACTTGTGCCAACCCGTGGGGATCGGGAACGACCTTTGGGCTTTTTCATGTGCTGGGTTTGGGGCCGGGTTTGGTGGTGACCAGATTCTGTTTCTGACAACCATGATATATTTTATAAGTATAAAATATTAATTTTTTTATATTGAAATTGAATTAGAGGGTATTAATACAAGTAAGTGAATTACTAAATATATAAAAATTGAAAAAATAAGTAGCATTATTACTTTTCATGTTCATTTGTAGAAACATTTAATGGAGCTGAATTTACTATGCTTTATCCTATTCCAAGCCTAAGCTGAACTCCAGTAAATACATCTTGAGATAAACCACATGTGGGGGAGACCAAGATCAAATAAATAAAGAAAATATTCATTCTAATTGAACTAATTATAATAACTACCACTAGTTCATATCATAGAAACAGATCTTATATGATGGTCATTATAGGTTTTGTAGGCCGATGTTATGATAATATAAATGTTTCGACTAGATTAACCCTTAGAGTCGGGTGAATCAGGGTGAAAAAAATTATGAAAAACTTAAATTGAATTCTACTATTATATTATTCCATAGAAAATTGATCCCATATAAATAGAAACACACATTAAACTAGTTTATCATTATCATGTGATGTAACGTGACACATAAATCATCCATGAATATGCCAATGTGGTAGTAATGGTATTTTACATGGTTTAACTAAATGATATAGTCCAATGTTCACACACTAATAGATAGTTGGTGTTCTATATGATAGTACTTCTCATGATGTATTATAAAGAATAATAAAGTATTACTTCCAAGCCATAATACTCATCCACTTCTCCATTTTGTGAAAAAACATCTGTGAATGGGAATGTTAGATTATAAACAAGAGTGTTTCTTATTTATCATCATCATCAGTATAACTGATTACATACTCAACTCTTCATAAATTATCAATTACACTTATTAATTATTCATTTTCCTTGATGTTAGATGTACATAATACATTAATATTGAGTATTTTATATATTTCTTCAATTTATATCATGAGTATAAATATTTCCTTTATGTTTTTCAAGACTACTTCATCATGAATTCTTGCTTCACAAAATTTTAATATAATTAGTTCCCTATGTTCTTATTTCTATTCAAGAACTAAATCTTCAAAGCATAATGGTATTCCATTTGTTTTTATTTCATTCTATCTATTAGATGAATACTCTATGAGAAGATATCAATGGTTCCTTCTTCTATTTTATAATGTGAATAATATTATTGAAATTGATTCCATATTTTTACCAAAATAGATATAGAAATATGATATAGTCTCCCCTACATCCTGTATTTAGTTTAGTTATTAACCTTCTATAATTTTCAAATAAAACTGTTACCTTAAAAAATTTCCACTGAATATGTGTCTCTTATTTCTAGAATAACCATTGCATAAAATATAATATACTATTTAAATTAACACACATTATATATAATCCATGAAAATATTCATTTAATCCTTCTTAAAAAACTCTTTTTTTCCTTCAATAATATCTTAAATCTCATTATATGAAAAACATTTTTCAATATTATTATTATTTCCACTAAATATTGTAGTAAGTAAACATGATTATTTTGGCTTTCATTTTTCAATATATTTTCTCTTTTGAATTAAGGGATGTCAATCATACAAGCATGTGAATTGAGAAACTATTTTTTTCAAGAGTAGGAAATAAATTGTTTTAAGGAGTCAAAAATATATCACCGTTCTCTCTATAATATATATCCTCTCAATATTGATACTTCCACATAATATTTTACATTTTTGGAAAATATGGTCACTCCTAATTATATATTCAATAATGAATTAGAAATATCATTCAATTTCAATGTGAAATTTCTATTGGTAATCCAAGTAAAAAATACACATTTTAAATCCCTATTAAAATCATTAATCAATTATTTTACATCCCCACATAATTCAATTTGGATAATATATTATAGTATCACAAAATTCTCTCTAAACTATGCCCTTCGATTCAGACACAAATAATGTTCCTTCAAAACATTTGAGCCTAAATTCCTAATTCATATAGTAATTGTATATTAGTTTGAAATGAGTCATACTCCCATTGATATTTTCAATTATTCCCTCCCTTATAAGCATTACTAGTGTAACAACATGGTTTTTTTATCTATCCTCATAATGAACTAACTAATTTCATTAATGTGGACCATTATCAACATTATGAAGCTTGGAAATAGTAATGTAGACCAACATATTTTTTTTTCTTTGACAATGTTTGTGGAGAAATATACCGTGACAAACAAATTTAAATGAATTCTATCCTCCTTATATTGAAAATAATTTTAGGATTCTGATATAAAAATATCTTACAACATTAATAAATTAGCCCCTATAAACAAGATCATCCTTAGCTCTAAAATTTATCAACTTCTAAATATTATTTCAAATCCTCCCCATTGAATTATTTGATTTTCTGTACATGTATTTAATTTAATAAATACAAATACCAAATCCTAAAAATAAATATTATAAGATTAACACATCCATTAAATAATCAATATGATAGCTCTCTTAAGATTCATATAATAATTTTTCATGAAATTTACATGATTCCACTCCACCTCCACAAACTAATAACCATTGTTCAATTCATCCATATATTATCAAGAACCATGTTACTCTATGTAATTCACATATTGTAATCAATGCAAAAATCAAAAATCATTAAAACAACTAATGCACTTATAGAAAACCATTAATATTATCCATAAAATCTAACCCATAAATCCATGCTTTAAACATTCCAATGAATTAGACTTCAGGGAAAATATTCATAAAATAAAAAAAAATCCAAATGAGACCTTCTGAATCTTTTGGAAATAAAATAAAATTGTTCTTATTCCAAATTTATTTTCATATTTACTCACACTTTCTCACTATACATATTTCTTTAACTTGTTAAATTGAAACTATTATATTAACATTTAAAATATGGACATATAACACTCCCCCATATGGATTACATTTGAAAAAAATATTAAACATACATGTGATACCTTGCTTCAAATACCTTATACACTATTTGTCCATAAAAGGGGAAACTTTAGTTTTTTCAACTATACATTAATTACATAGGAACATTCTTCCTACAAATATTCTGTAGGTAAGATAACCAAATAAAAATGGATTATTAAAAAATATTATAAAACAATTAATAGGGAGTACATTTTAGGAAACTTTTTTATTTGTAAAGAACGATCTTGTTATCTAGAAAACTTCCACAAGCAAAAAAATGATATGTCGTATGACCAATTCAAATCCCTTGTGGACCTAAAAAACATCTCACAAATTCTTATCACATAAATATTAAACCCAAATGTCTGGAGCATACCTCAATACATCACCAAAGGATTTCTACTTAGTTTATTTAATTTATTTTACAAGATTCCATGTGTTCAAAAACAATTTAAGGTACTTAAATTTTCATTAAATAAAGCTAACAAGATATTATATGTATAATTCCATCTCCCTTATATTGTGTTCACATTTTTACACACATTGTCGTGATGAAATTACATTAGATAACCATTATTTTGAAAATACCACCATTTCCAAAAAACTCTATAGTCAATACAAAAGACACGTAAATAAGATAATCAAGATAAATATTGAATAATACAAATGGAATAATTAGTGGGATGCTTGATCAGGTAGACTAATCAATCCATTATGGGATTCCACTCTCTGAAGAGGCCTCAATTTTTAAAGATATGTCTTCAAACATATCATAAAAACATTGAGGTGGTTGACACAATGATTTAACACAAGGTCGATTTCAAATCAACCTTGATATCCTCTAAAAAAAGACATCCCTATAAGTATATACTAATATTTTACAATCTAAATCAATTTTTTGTTTTTTTATGTTAACATTAGTTGCTACGGAATATTAAAAAATAAGGAACTCAAAATTATTCAATATATTCCATCACATAATGTTCATAAAAAATAGATTTAAATTCCACATTTACTCCCATATTTTTCATTCCTCGTGTATACCAAATTGTAAAGATTTCTAGGCTACTCTATATATGAATTGAAAAATATTTATACATTTCATGGAAAAATTCATTAGAATACATACATTAATTATATATATTATAATTCATTTTCTAATCATCATTATTTCAAACAATATTTTGTATCAATCAAGTATGAATTTTTTTCCATGCATAATCATATCTTGTTTTTTATTCTTCATGATGAGAGTACATTCATCTGTATTTTCCATCAAATCTTATAGAAGGTGAAGGTAAAATTTTACTATAGATGATCCTCCATTTAATAAACATAATTTTCAACTCACCTGTGGATTGTTTCATAGAAACAAATTTCATCATTCATTATTTTTCTCAAAAACAACATGGGGAAAGTGGGTATCTCCATCATTCTCATGTTAATGTGGTAATATTTAATTTATTAACAAATTATTATTTTCTAGTTTTAGACTATTAATTTAAAATTTTCTTAATTAATATAGATCCATTTTAAAATATTTCATTTTTAATTTTATCTTTGGAATAAATCATTTTCATTAGTTTAAGAACCTTTTTTTTATGAGACTCATACAACCAGTCAAGAGTTCAACTATAATTCCTCCCTAAATCAACTTCAATATTATACTTATGGGTTGTTTACAACAATTTTCCCTTACTGTTTTCAAAAAAATCCTTTTGTATTAATTTATTTTTACTTATCAGTAATTTGTGATTATTTTTTAATATAACATATTTCTTCTTCTATTTCCTTTATCGTTTTTGTGAGTAATCCATTGGAGATAACTATTTCTCCAAATTGGATATGAATTTTAATGACCAACATTCATTATCCTACAATGTTTTTTATTTCTTATTTTATTAGTGTGAAATATATTCATTACATTATAACTACCAATGTTTTAAGCATGACCATGTTTATTAAACATTTAATAAATTTTATAGAAAACATACCTATAATATAGTTTTTTTTAATCAGATATGCTTTAAGTAGGATTTATTTTGTTATTCACCATTCATGTTTCCATAAAAATAGACATAGTTGTTCTAAAAGTCCCAAAAATTAGAATTGATTTTAACAAATTCATTTAGCGTCATTAATATTAACATTATCATACTTATGTTTATTTTTTTAATGAACCAAAATTGATTCATTCCTCACAATAGGCTTAAATATCCACTGAGTCTCTTTATTCTTAGTCTTCCATTTCTCAACATACACTTATCCCATGAGTACTTTGATTTTAAAACAATTTAAATTCGAATATATTTCGGAATTTTGAAATTCGGAATTCATTTCAATATGGGAATATTTCATTTTTATTCATGATTTTCCCTAAGTACTCACATTTATGCTTTGATAAATATCAACTTTTCCATATCTTCTTTTAATTCCTGATCTAATTTTCTCACACCATCACTTTTACATTTTATCTTTATGTTCAGTTATAAAATTATTTCCATTAATTACAAATAAATTTCATCCATTATGTTATTAGTAACCTCAATATTGTTTAGTCGAAAACTATTTCTTCAATTTTTTTCATTTAGGAGTTGAATTAATATTTCACGGAATTAGTTTCATTGTTATAGGTGTAAAAAAATCATATAGCATACTATATTAATTGAGTAATAACATAGAAAATGTTATGATAAATTATTTTCATTTCATACAGATTTTTATTAACTATATTTCACATAGTTATATTCATTATAACAATATTAGGTCAATTTTCATTCATAAAGGATAAAATCATTATTTCTAAATAGATTGGATTTTCATTCAATACATGATTGTAGTTAAAATAATTATTTAATAATTTATGAATTTTAATTTGGAATAATTAACTTCATTTTTAAATTTATTACATATACAATATATTTGGATGAACTTTTTAGAAGTTTCTAAAAATAATTATTTTTAAAATAAAAGTTAAAAATCTAATTTTTTTAAAAATAACCTTTTTATTTCACTAATTTTAAATTTTAAAATTTGTTAAAAAAATATTAAATTTAAAACTATTTACATAATATTATTATTCATCTAATTATTTTAATTTTTATAAACATTATACAAGAAATTCATATAAAAAAATATTATCCTTAAAAATATATTTTTTAAAAAATGAATTTCATTACGTTTTGGATGATTAGTTTTATATAAAATTGTAACAATTGTAAGAATTGAAATTCTTAAAATTTATGATATGTTTTTAATAAGAATATTTAATATTATTTAATAATGTTATGTTAATTTTCAAACATTATTAATAGAAAAAATGTAAAAAAAAATGTATCACATTTAAGGTTAAAATTGGTTTAACAGGGGTGAAACAAATGGTATAATGGTAATATTTAAATAAAACTTATCAAAATTATATTTTATTTCCTAATTATTCCTAATATTATTTTATATTAGGTAATGGTACATTTTGTAGCCATATTTCATAATTAATATATCAAATAAATTTAATCTCTTTTAAAAAATACATGTTTCCCTTTACCCCACTTATAAAATGACACTCCATCCACTCTCTAATACACTCTATTCTTAAATTTAATTTTGATTCAACCAAGAAATGAAAATGTACCTCCATAAAATCCCTCTCCATGTCGTAAATTTCCAAGTATGATAAAAAACTCATCTTTGTAAGGAATTAGGTTTAAACATCAAGATGCTATATGATGAATCTGTGTATTTCCTAATTGATGATTATCATTTTATTTATTCTTCTACCTCCATAAAATAATTTTCAAAAATTAAGAGACAAAAATATTAATATCCTTCATATAATGAGATGTTGTTTTATTAATGGAATTACCAATATCCATCTCCTCTTCCATTGAGAAACCAAACTATCATTTCTGTTTATGGAATAATATCACCATGAAAACTGATATAATTTTTTTCCCTTCACCTACTCTCCAGGATAGATATAATTATGTATTTAAAATATATATATTATATTAATTAAAAAATTATTATTCTTTAATGATAACATATCATCTATTTTTAATCTTTTAGAACCATTTAAAAATGATACCATCATTCGTGTTTATGTTTGTTTTACCACCTCTATAAATTGATGTGACTCTTATTTCATCCCCAAATCACTGGGAATATAGAGACCCACAATATATATATATATATATTACATATTAATATATTAATATTTATTATATAATATTGAAATCCTTTCCATAACTATATTTCTTTAGTATAATTGGATACTTGGATACATAAATAACTAGTTCAAAAGAGATCTATGTCTTCTCCCACATAGTTCATCATAACCAATACCCTTTTTTTAATATCATACATAATAACATTCCTCATACCCTAGGGAAAAAATCATAAGAAACCAAAAACTCAGATTCTCAGTAATGACAAATAAGGGAGTTATAAATGATAAATTAACTATAACACAAACATAATTGTATAATAACAAGATAGTCAAACTTGAAAATTATATCTATTATATGATAGTTCGTAGTCATGAATTATGGAATAAATCATGGATGTTCAAAAAAATTATTCATAAAGTAATAAAAAATGATCCATGAAAATATATCATTTTCCTAATATAATGTTATAAAATATTGTCATAAATTAGGGAATAACCATAAGAATAGGAATTTTATGTCAAATCTACCTGCTAGAACTTTTATATCATATTAGAATTGGCCTAAACTCCATTGTACACTATTCTTTCATTATTGGGATAACCTCCCATGTACCCACTTGTTTCATGTTTGGGATAAAATCTCATTTTCCTTTTTAGTACATATAACAATAATATTTATCGAAATAATTTTAGATCTATATAATTCTAGTCCCACCCATAACATAATAAAAACTCATTTCAAATGTATGTCAAACTATCATAAAAACATTCACTATACCTTAAACAATGAAAAAATGGAATTAGATTCATGTATATTTCATCATCATAACCATAATGATTCTATAGAAAGGATTAATATTTCATCATTAGATCATATCACAAGTAAATAATAAGTAAAATCCATGGTTGTTACAATATATTAAATTTTCCTTCCATAGATCACAAGTATATTTCTTCTAGAAACAACCTTTTCGTTTTAACGTCACATATTAAAATATAAAAAATCAACCATATATTAAATATATAGTTCTCTTTGAAATTATAATTGGAAACATATAAATTTTTCCTCAAATAATTTATTTGTCACTATTTTTAGAAAGTATATTCAGGTCATATATAGTATCGGATTTATTCTTGTCAATTTTTTTAAAAAAATCAAAATACAAGTTTTGGAAAATGACAAGATGATTCATCTTAATTTTTTTTAATGAAATTAAAAAATGGTAAAATAGTATTTAAAAAATCATATTATAATAGTTAAGATATCATTAAAACATTTACAAAACTATGGACATGGAAGAAAAGGAAATTTTTTACAGAAGGGAAAAATAATGTTTTTTCTTTTAATATCATTCTATCAGTCCCTTGATTAATTAATGTTAGTAATATCAAAGGAAAAAATGTAATATCAACCAATATCGAGATTTTTTTGAAAAAAAATATAAATTCCTTTAGATAATGATCATGTAATTTCCTCAATGTAACTCAAGAAAAATTAATCCCTAATAAAATTGGATTGAAAAATAAATCCCTTAACTCATGTGTGAATTTCATAGAAGGATCATTAATCACCTATATTTTCAGTGCCTAGATCATCATGTATCGACCCTTTTCATGTTTTTTAAGTTCAATGTGATTAGAGGTTGCTCTTAATAATTTTTTAGAGTTGTATCATTAGAAGTCAGAAGCACAGATCCTTCACTTCGTGAAAGTCTTTTACACGATGTGGAATCATGTCTCATGGGTTGTTTCATGGTGTGAATGTAGTGATTGTGGAGTTAAATACATTGGGATCTACAAAATAAAATAAAGCATTGAGGGGATGTGTTTTTTAATAGAACTCGGCCTCGAGGCATTACATGACATGAAAGGTCATTACACATTGTGTATTCCCCCGATGCTATATATTTTATGTGTTTTCTAGCAGCATAGTTTTTTTTCGAAACCTATGGACTCAGATACTCTCCCTCAACACCTAGTGACCCAATTTCCCTCTTTTTATTGTCTTGGAGATCTCTTTATCAAGGATTGAACCCTAGTTCCCCCTTTGATTAGTTGTTATCTGTATTCAATCTAAGGTATGATCTACCAAGATTCTTGATCATTCTTTAATCTCTTTCCTTTAATTTCTCTTTTCCATGTGATGGAACATGATCTATCTGTTTTTAATTGAGTTTTTTTGGTGGTTGGTTCTTTTAGTTGTATAACGACATCCTCGGGTGGATGCAGTTTTTACTGGAAAGGTGATCGAGATCCATTACATTGATTCCCTCTCATGTGATGACCATTGATTTCATTTTGAGTTATGAAATTCATGGATTCTCTATTTAGAAACATGAAATCATAGAGATATAAGGATTTATATCTTGGATCACAATGGAATTGACATAGTTAAATACATAAATCGGATTACAGATTTATTATCGATTTCATAATGATTTTGTTTCTTTATATCATGATAATTGTATCTATCTTGATTTTCTATATAGTTTCATATATATCTCATTCTTGATTTATCATGTTGTTCATGCTATAATTGGTAAATAACTTAAAGCTAGAATTAATTGATAATTAATTGGCTAAAATATAAAGGGGTGTGTTTAATGATTTAGGTTGTTGTTACTATAACTTTATTACAGTCAAATTGATGCATGTAATCATGTTTTTATTGTATTGTTAATGAACCTGATGAATTTTGATGCTTGGTGATAAATGTAGTAAATGTATGTTAATATAATTTCTTAATTGTTTAATAAAAATGGTGATATCGTGTGATAGCTTGTTGCATATTTTTCCAATAGTTGGATCCTATGAATAATAAATTGGAAAATTAATAATGGAATAAAAATTTGTTGGCTGATAAATTTAACTCCTTGTAGGGTCTGAGTTTCATGCTTTCTTTAAAAGGTAGAGTGATTATGCTTTGGAGTTGTGAGATCCCTTTGTGTGTGAATGTTGGATTCCGTGTTTCAATGCCAAGATCCAATTTTTATTCTTGTTCAATCTTCTTATTATTTTCCCTAGATATGAGACTTATTGTTGTGTGGGTAGGGAGGCCTAGATGTGATGTAATCTTGGGATGGATGAGCCCAAAGGGCTTCTGTGGTATATCGGGGTAGGGAGGAAAATTGGTTTTTGTAGTAGTTGATGACTAGAGTGCAGAGATGAATCATTTTATGCATGTATTTTAGGTAGGACACCAGGGTTGATGGAAAAAGTTGAAGATAGGATTACATGCTCATATGAAAGATGGATACTCATTGAATATATTTTTTGTTTCCCTACATTAAAATCACTGATAAATATGGTCTTCCTTACCCTCCTTCAAAAACAGGCACATATATGTGGTCTATTCCATATGCTTTTCGTGTTTACCTTGTTTAGGATGGATGGGTCTATGCTTCTTCGGTTAGGGGAAAGGACTCGATGGGTAGTTAACATACTCACCATGTTGAGACCCTTGTAATTGGAATCATAGAATGTTTTCATAGAAGACCTAGATGTGTGGAAAGTGGTAATATTTTGTATATAAATGAATAAATTATGTTGAACCCATGGGGATGGGGACTGCTGGGATGCAATGTTGTGGTTATAAATTTGAGGAACTATAGGCTTTGTTTTGTTATTCCTTGAGGGAATTGAAATTTATTATGATTCTAATGAAATGTAATGTAGAATTGATAATAGTTAATTAAAGAATAAGAATTAATTAATGTAATTTGAAACGGATAAAAGTTGATAAATTAACTTAATATATCACTCTATATGGTTTTTTTCTTATAGGATATCTAGTCTATGTAGTGAAAGCCGAGAGTCCAAGAGACGTTATCCACAATTGAATGTAAGACTAGGTTTTTTCTATAGTGCGATTTTGAACTATATTATATCATGTCATTTTTGTGTTTTTATATGATACTCCACCCTTTTGTTAGGGAAACTGACACACTAAGTATTCTGATCCATGGGGTATATTTTTTTCCAACATCTCAGTTGGAGGATTGTTGGCTGACTACCCCAATATTTTCGCTCTATTCTCTTGGTAGTTACTAGTGTTGATATTAATAGTATTTTGTTTTACCCATATATGTGTGTAGAGGGATATAATGGTTTGTGGGTATTTCACACACATATATTGTAAATATAGTTTCATATGGACTACTATTGGTGTGATGTGTATAGGTTGTGATGGCTTGAGGATCCTTATTCACTGTATGGGTTATAATGACTTGATGTATAATACCTAATGTATTATACATGCTATGGGATTTATGGTGGGTCTTGAAAAATACCTTGTTAATTTTTTTTGTGGTTATGAGGTGAGTTTTATGAGGTGCATGATCTGGTTCTATGCCCAAGTGTCTTCGGGTTAGCCTTTTTTAGAGATATGCTCCAGACGTGTGACATTGGAGAAATGAGGAAAACATATCAGGAAGTGGTATTGGGGTACCGTGACATTCTTTATAATATTATATACTCTTTTATGGGATACTTGGTGAGAGTATCCCTGGTGAGGATGGAAACATAATATACCTATTTAGTAGATGAGTTAGTTTCAATTGTTGTTCAATGTGCTTTATCATTCTTTCCTTACATTATCAATAGAGGATCTTGGGAGGATCATTCTAAGTTTACTATTATACTAAACCTATGTATATAAAAACTATTTTTCAGGTCTCTGGGACTAGGTTGGAGGTTAGGAAAGTTACTATTATCTTGGGTTGAGGGTCTTTTTGGGCTTTGTGGTCTAGTTGTTTTACTTTGTTTTGGTACTTCCATTCCTTCCCATTTAGTTGTAGTTGATCTTGCATGACATTACATATGTGAACAAGTGTTTCGTTTACATTTTGGTTTGAGTAGGAGTTGGTTGTTATTTATCTTATCTATCTCTTTATCTTGTGTTCTCTAAGAGGGTAATGTCTCCCATCTATGTGTTTACTATACCCTCGGTTCTAGTCACTGAACCGATATCTACTGTAGGCAGGAATTGAGGGGTCATTATCTCTCTTCACCCATTACAGTCCTAGGAGGGTTACACTTTGTGGGGAGGGGGTTATGAAAGAGTGGTATTAGAGGTCTGGTTGAGGGATATGATGGGGTTTCGAGTTAGGAATGATTAAGGTTATATTGGTTGGTTGTGAAACAGTGTCATCTAAGATTAGAAAGCAATCTAAACATGGGAGATCAGCTGAGACATGGGTATTTAGGGACCCATGTTATCTGATGATAATACTTTTAAGCTTACAGTGGATACTAAATGAGATGAAATATTTTTTAGTGTAGAGACCTAGGAAAGGATCATGAATCATTTTTCATTGGGCATGTGTTTAAATGGGTATACCTTGTGATTGGATAACCTAAAATGAATAAAACAAAAAGAAATTAATTATAAATTCATCCATAATCCATGTTTAGTAGAACTAACTATTAGTCATTTTTCATGTATGGCTCAAGGTTGACATTCTCATCAGGTTCACACATAAGATGTTTAGCAGGCAACTCCATTAGGTTGTGGTAGAGTCGAGTTTCATGATAACAACCCTTGGAGGAGGAAACTATACGAGTTTCAACATTTGATTCTACATAAGTATGAGTGATATATTTTGTATGCATTCACATAATACTGGTTGTAAGAGTTTGAGATCGCCTTCAGTTAAATCTCTTCACAAGAGGATATTTGTATATCATTGATTGTAATGATGTTGTTTGGGGTATCAAGGTGGTAGTGGTTCTTTTTCCATGGATATAGTGAGGAGTTAGTAGTCTCATGGGAGGGGTTCTTAGAACAATTCAAAGACATGTTTCTTTCTTTGACCATGAATGTGTCCAGTCCTCGGGAGATTCTTACC
The DNA here is from genome assembly GCA_963277665.1 of Viscum album. Classification (NCBI taxonomy): domain Eukaryota; kingdom Viridiplantae; phylum Streptophyta; class Magnoliopsida; order Santalales; family Viscaceae; genus Viscum; species Viscum album. The sequence goes on along the minus strand of OY728143.1, from coordinate 839,141,653 downwards.
CATTAGTAGGGGAGCTCTAGTGTTCCGGAGTTCAAGATCTATTTTAGGAACTTTTTATATAATATTCATTGGACCTATTTCCAGATTATGAGGTCAGGATGATGCAATTTGTGGAGCCTTGGCATCCATAGATCATCACTAGGTCAACTCACTTATGTGGAAGTCATAAATCAAATTGTTTGTGAGATAAGAGGTCATCGAGAGGACATAATATATAATTTTATAATCAGAAGAGGGGAGTCGATAGGATTCCTCACAATGAAGAGTTGTATTATGTGGTTCCTTATTTTCAAGGCAGAATAGTTTCTGATTACTCGGGGTGTAAGTCCCAGCCCTTAATGTCTCATTTCTCTGAGGACAGCGGCTCTCAGGCTTATAGTAAGGGATCAAGTAGTTTTTATTTTATTTTTGGAGTATGATTTCATTAGCAATGAGAGTGAACAACCATTCTGACCATTCAATGTGCTTTAGGTGTTCTGCTTCAGGTTCCTCCGTTGAGGCATTTCCAGTCAGTACAGTAGCAACATGTTGCAACAATTTTGGATTATTAGAGAGTAGATGTGGAAAGTAGAGGACAACCATGGAATGCTCCTCATCCTTAGAGTATAGAGTGCGTCCATGGATATGGTATTTGTCTAGGTCGGGTAGGCTATGAAGTAGGCCTTGGTCGGCTTCATGTCTTAGCATAACTAGTGCCAAGAGAGACAGATTGCATCCATGGTACACTTTTCTTGTTTTCTAATTTGGTATGTGCCTTTTATTATCCATGAGTGGCACAATATTTCATATCACCATCCCTTTTCAATTCATTAGGACATGAGGTATAGAGGCTTCCAGTGCCATGGCATTGACTATGCTAGTTGGAGGGTGATTTGACTTGTTTGAAGTATGTGGATATTGTGATCTAGTGCTAGGGGAGCACCACTCTAGGAGTGTTTTCCTATGATTACGAATAAATCCATATGACTTCATCCTTGTAATGGATTTTTTATATTTGGTGTAGGATATCATTGATTTCTTCAAGAGATAGGTGGTGTTCTTCAATGGTCATAGAGAGACAGTAGTGTTTGTTGGAATGTGAGACCCTTGAATGGGTCAGAGAAATGTTACTTCCTTTTCATCCTTGATTGATTTAGATGATTCTAAGTTCATCACATGTTCAATAGTTTGTGGTTCACAGGGTCATGGGGGATTACCCTAATGTCTTTCTATAAGTGGTTATAGCATCACCCCCTCGATGAGAGATTGAGTTCAAGATCGAGCTACATCTAAGAGTGTCTCCAATATCAATGTCTCTATATAGGATGTTACCTTCTAGGTTATGAGAGATTTCTGTAGAGATTGATGGTCTGTTGTGGTGAGGTTTCATTTGGCTGAGTGTATCCCTAATAAGTGAGCCAGTTTTCATTGTGAAGATGGTTGATGGTAGTTTGCGGCTGTATGTCAATTAACGTCTCTTAAACTGACTGATAGTGAATAATAGGTATCCAATTATTTGGATTGATGATTTATTTGATCAACTGAAGGATGCATGTTGGTTCTATAATATTGATTTGTAGAAATGATACCATCAGATGCATGTGATGGATAAGGATATCCCAAAGACTAATTTTCATTTTCATCATGGGCATTAAGAGTTCGTTTTGATGTGATTAAGTGTAATTAATTCTTTATATATATTTTCATGGGGTTAATGAATTTTGTGTTCTCTGAGTTCCTAGATAATTTCATGGTGGTCTTTATTGTCAACACCCATGTGTACTCTTCATATAATGAGTATAATTCAAAGCATGGGAATGAATTTTGGTAGTTCTTCATGCATAGAAATTGTTTGGTTTGTTGTCAAAGTGGATTATTTTGGCTCGAGAAGTCTATTTCATTGGGAATGTTGTGTTCCGGTTGGGATTTGTTGTGGATCATTCGAAGATAAAATCAGTTCTATCTTGGGAATCACCCATTAAAATGGAAATGGTGTGATGTATCCTTGGATTTCCTGGATATTATAGTAGGTTCATAAATGATTTCTCTTAGGTTGTAACTCCTTTGAATTTGTTGACCATATAGTATTAGTCATTTTTTTGGACTAATCAATGTTACATAGATTTGGATTATTTGAAAAAGATATTGGTCAGTGCCCCTGTTCATTATCTTCTAGTAGAAGGAGTTCAGTTTGAGTTTTTCTATGATGCTTCACATATGGGGTTAGGTTGTGTTCTAATGTAGTATAGATTTTTTTTTCTTATGAGTCTTGGAATTTTCATCCCCATGAACTTAAATGTTCTAAAAACTATCTCGAGTAGGCATCAGTAGTGTTTTCCCTATAGTTGTGGATATGTTACCACATTGGAAAGAATTTTGTAGTCATCACCCACCATAAGAACCTAAGGTATGTTTTCCCTGAGCATGTATTGAACTTGTGTAATCATAAGTGTATGGATTTTATATAGTATTATGAAATTAAAATTTCATATACAACTTGAAAAGTTATTTTGTGGCCGATGCATTGATCATGATGTCACACAATGAAGAAGTACGCAAATTATGTGATTCATGGATTGTAATGGAAGAACATTCAACATTAAATATTTATATGGGAGTAGTTGGTGGAAAATGTTGTCTATATCTAATGATGGTGAAGTGATGTATAGTGTATTATATAGAATAATCCTAGTTCGAGGATCTTGTGGTGTTGTTATGGGGAGACCGAGTTGTTTTTGGTAACGCCTCTGCTGGTTGGTCTGATGATGAACAACACCAGGAGTTGTTTTACGGATGTTTTTTCATTACATTGGAAATGCATGAGATGGTTCCCAGAGATCTCCACAAATTGTAATTAGTGGTACAACTCGGCAACTAAAATATGTACCGATCATTGATATGTTAGTTTTTTTGGCATGGGTTGAATTGTTCAGTTTCATAGTTTCTGTCTTGATTTTTGGTCTTCCAGAATGTGAAGGTTAAACACCGTGTTTTTGGTGGTTTTGTCCAGTCATTAGATATTCCTCAGTGGAATTAGGAGGAAATCTCAATGAGATTTTTATTTATTTTTAGCCCAACCTCACGGATTCTATGATTCTATGTGGGTAGTATTAGATCATTTTATGAAATAAACTCACTTTATAGCGATCTAAGAGTCTAGCTCAGTAGAGGTTTTATCGAGGCAGTATCTAAAAGAGGTGGTGAAGCTCCCTGGAGTTCCGAGGATGAACATTTCCAATCGATATCCTCTTATTACCTCCATGGTGTGGAGAGGTCTCTTGAATGCTTCTGGTTTGTAGATATTCCATATAAAATCTTTTTATCCACATACAGGCAATCAGGCTGAGCTGACCATGCATACACTTGAAGTCACGTTCACTCCATTATCCTAGATTTAGAAGATTATTAGATAAGGAACTTACCCTTGGTACACTTCTATTAGAAAAATAGTTTCCATTACATCATTAGTATAGAGTCATTTAAATAATTTTATAAAAAGAACTTGTTGTTCCCTATTATGATGGATTGGGGTCAGAGAGTCATCAATTATCGAGCCGCAATTAGTACATAGTAAAACAGATATGTTTCTTTTTTTCACGAGTAGATAAAAGAAGTGAGAGATCATCATAAGTCTAATGTCAAACATAGTAGTATCCCTTTGGAGTTTGATATTGAGGATCACATGTTTCTAATGGCGACTCCTCGTCGGGGTCAACGACAGTTTGTTCATGGGAGAAAGTTTTCTCACTAGTTTGTTGGGCCTTTCATTGTGTTGGACCATGTTAGTGCTATGGTGTATTGGGTAGCACTTCCCCGTCATATGATTCAGATACACACTATTTTTCACTTTTCACAGCTTTGTCAGTATCTTCATTATGACTCTCACATCATTGATTTGCATAATATTGATGTTGATGATGATGCAACCTTCAATGAGCATCCTGTAGAAATACATGAAAACTATGAAAAAGTGTTTTGTGGGCGTGTTATCCCCTTGGTTCATGTCTTTTTTAGGCATGTTGTCTTAGAGTAGAGTACATGGGAATGTGAGTCACAGATACACACTCATTTCCCAAAGTTTTTTTAGTTTTAGATCTTATCTTCTAAAACAATTCATTTGGTTGTTGTTGACCCTTTTTTGTGGGATAGTTTTCACTTGTTGATTGTTGTTTCTTTCTCTATTTTGAAAGGTATCTCCCCTGGGAGAATATTGGGGATATGGATTTGGTTGTTTTTTGGTTTTTCTCTTCTTTATATGGTAATGTGGTGGGGTCCTATGGTGGAAAATTATTAGAGAGGTTTCTCACAATGTGGTTTATTGGATGACCTCTTTCGGTTTCTTTTATGTATTGGTTTTGGACTCTCAAGGATGATAATTTTTTGAGTGGAATATAATGTAAGGGAATGGATCCACGTGGATCAACCCTTTTCATGTTTACGAAGATCAAAGTTCTTAGAGATTACTGGGAAGGAGTCCTGAGGGGTTTCCCATTAAAAGTTGGAACCATGGATCTTTCACGTCGTGAAAGTATGTTATTCGATGTGAAATTCTATTTAATAGGTTTTTTCATGGTGTTAAAGAATTATTCATGGCATGAAATTCATTTGGGATTGAAAAATAAAATAAATCCATAAGGAGACATGTTTTTTAGAGGAACTTGACCTCTAAGAATTACACAACCTAAAATGGAATAAAACATTATGTAATTCCCTAACACTGTATGTTTTAAATTTGTTTCCTTTCTCTTGGTTTTTTTAAAATACTATTGCTCTAGTGGCTCCCCCTTGACACTTGGAGACCAAATGACCATCTCTTTAATGTTTTGGGTATTCCTTCATCATGGAGTGATCCATAGCTCCCTCCTTCAATCCATAGTGATCCTTCTTCAATCTATGGTATGATCTTCCTCGATTATGGGGGTTTCTTTGATATGTTTTCTTATTTTTATCATTTCCATGTAATGTAGTGGGATTTCCATGTAACTAATAGATTTATCATGGTGGATCGTTGGTGAGGGTTTGTGGTGGTGTAATCGGTTGCATGTAGTTGTTCTGGGATAGGCGATTGGGATCATTTTCATTGATCTGTTCTTGTGTGAGAAATTTCAATGACCTTTTCAGGTAGATAATTCATCATTTCTTTAGTTACATACATTAAATCATAGTTCTATCATGATTTATCCCTTTTATTGCAATGGAATTTAGATAATTAAATACATAAACTAGATTAATGAAATATATTCAATTATATAGCGATGTTGTTGTGTTATACCATGATAATGGTTGGCCTCTTGATTTTCTAGATAGTTTGATATATCTAACTTGATTGATTTAGCATGATGTTTTTTTGTAATTGGTAAGGAATTTAAATCTATAATAAATTGATAATGAATTGGTAAAATACTAAAGAGGCATGTTTAATGAGTCTGGTTGTTGTTTTTTTAATTTAATGATATTCAAATTGATGCGAGTAAGAATGGTTGATTGAATTGGTTGTTGAAAATGATGAATGATTATTCTTGTTAAGAAAAGAATAAAAGGGATGTAAAATTAATTGTTTAATTAGTTTGAATAATTCCTATGATAGCTTGTTTCTTAGGGTTCCTGTAGTTGGAACCCATGAATAATGAATCAGTTTATTCAAGATGGAATAAGAACAGGTTGTTTAATATTTTTAATGACTTGTAAGGACTAAATTTCCTACATCCATGAAAAAGATGAGTTCATGTGCTTTGGAGATATAAGATCTCATTGTGTGTGTATGATATATTCCCTATTTTAAGAACTATAGCTCATTACTAAGCTTGTTCCTGTCGCTTTTGAAGTTCTCGGGATACAAGAATTGTAGTTTTGGGTGTAGGGAGGCCAATACATTACATGAGCCTCAGATGGTGAATTTTGGAGGGATATTGTGGTATGAGGTCGTAGAGAGTCCCAATGGTTGTGGTAGAAGTTGATTCCTAGAGTGGCGAGATTCATCAGTTTATGAATGTGTGTCAGGGAGGATAGTGGAGTTGATTGAACGGGTTGAAGACGGGATTACCTATAGATATGAAAGTTTGATGCTCATTGAATCTATTGTTTTTAATCTACATTACCTTCCCCACTACTTGAGATTGATGGTCTTGCTTACCATCCATTAAAAATAAGTGAATACTCCAAAGGTATTCCATGTGAATTATATGATTAGCACCATGAGGATACATGGGTCTATGATTCTTCTATAGTTGGAGAAGACTCGAAGGGTTGTTCACCTACTCATGATGTTGACCCCTTGTTCTTGGTATCTTAGAACATGTCCATGAATGTCTGGAAGTATAGAATGTGTTAATGTTGTTAAATAAAAGAATAAATGATCTTGAAGCCATGGGTTTTGAGCTTTCTTGTGTGTAATGTTGAGGTTATACTTCTAAGGAACTGTGGATTCAGTTTTGTTATTCCTTGAAGGAATGGATCATTTTTTTGATACTAATGAAATGCCACATGGAGTTGATAATGGTTAACTAATGGTTATGAATTAACTAACATAAAGTGAAACTAATAAAATATGATAAAATAATTTAATTTACTTCATGAATGGTTGTGTACATATAGGATATCTAGTTTTATCTAAGGAATCCAAGAGTTTGATAGACATTAGATACAATTTACTCTAATAATATGTTTTCCCGTAGTGTGGTTGTGAGGTATATAATATAAATTTTATTGTGTTTCTATATTATACTCCACCCTGTTGGTGAGGGAAACTGACACCCCATAGATTCTGCTGCCTAGGGATGTTTACCCCAATATCTTGGTGGAAGGATGGATGGCTTATTACTCTTATTGGTACCACTCTCTTCCCTTGGTAGTTACTACTTCTGTAATGAATGAAAATTAGTTTTCCTTATATATTAGTGTACATGGCTATAATGTCCTTTGAGTATTTCTCACAAAAATATTTTGGATATAGTTTCCTATGGACTAATATAGGTGTAATTGTTAGATCCAAGGGTTTTCATTATATGAAATGGAGTATGGGTTGTGTTTGTTGTCAATCCACATTGGGTTGAGCATATAGTTTCCAATAAATATGGTATTTCATTTGAGTATGAAAGAATTATTGAATGTGTCATAGGTTACCAGTGTTTTATGAAATTTTTGGGCCTCAAAATATGGATTTTGTTTTTCACAATGGATGGATTTCTACATTGGTGTGAAGGAGATGTTAAATGGAAATGGAAATTGGAAAAGCAAGGGAAAAAACACATGGGACAAGAACCTCATACCATTTACTAGAAAGGGTTCATAGATTACGAAGGGTGTGATGAAGACTGGAATAAAATGGTTCACAGAATGAAAAATGGTTCACGGTGATGGTTTGTGGTTTGCATCGATAGATGTAGTTTGCAGGAGGAGAATAGTTTCCAAGATAATGTTTCATTTGCGAAAACAAGGTGGAGTTTTTAGAAAACGCTAATGGGGTCATATAAGGAAACATGGAAGTAATTGGTGTCATTGCATATGGAGAATTTTGGTATGTGGACTGCGTAGGGAATATACATCATGGGAGATGCATGGTATGTAGTAATGGCAATGATGTATCGATGATTTTGAAAATATCAGTTTAGTATATTTTAAAGATCTATTTACCAATATAAGGGGAATTAATATCTTCATTAAATAGATACATTGATATTAAAAATATTGGTAGAAAATCAATGATGGTTTCTAGAATATAGTTCTCGAAATATAGTTTCCAGAAGATAGTTTTTAGAACATGATTCAAGGAATACAGTTTATAGAAGATAGTTTTTGGAGGAGGAGTTGGTCTGCAGAGAAGAAGCGGTGTGTGTAAGTGTAATGTAGGAGTGTTATACCGAAGTTGGATATAGAAGTAGAGTTTAGAGGTAGTAATTATTCATGGTTTTTCGAGGCTGTACGCAGAGCACTAACAGTACATGGTGTAGTGCAGTTTGGAGAGGAAGAAGGCCAGTTCAAATAGATAGTATGGAGAGCACTTGCAGTACACGGTGCAGTGAGTTATGTGGAGGAATAAAGTCAGTTCTTGGAGGATATGTTCGCAAATAAAAAGTACACGGGATAGTATATTACATTTACAGGGGAAAACAAGACATTAACATAGCATATATCTATAGATGAGGGTATATGATTTAATTCCAACCCATTACTGTGACCTTCAAGTCAATAAACATAGTTTAGTTTATTCCCAACACATTAAACACGGGGGAGTCAATGGAAGTGATCTGATGGATTCAATGTGCTACCTCTAAAACCATGTAAAGTTAGTGAGTCTATCACCAATAGACTGTGCTAAAAATTATACATCAAAAATGGTGAATATTTGTTTTTATTGGTATAATCAAAAACCTATTAGCACCTTCTCCATGGACATTACCCTTAGTGATGAATTAAGTAATTTTTTTGTGTCATTGAATTTCATGTGATTGTTTGTTTTCTGCAATTTTTTATCATACAAGTTTAATTTGTTCCTACAAACATTAGAACAAAATCTATTAGTTTACAAGATAATTTTTAACGCCCTGATTCACCCCACCCCTCTCAACGTGTTCCAATGTCCTTCATGTAGTATGAAAGGGTAATAGTTGCTGGTGATAAATTTTACCTTCATTTATACAATGGATAATATAGTAAATGTTAGGGGAGTTCCCCTTTTTCATGGAAAAAGATTTTAGATATTGAAGAATATGAGGAGATCTCATTTAAGATCTCTTGGAATGGAAATCATGTTTTCCACTGCACAAGGAATGAGGTAAATGATACAACATGGATGTTTATGACTAATATGGATAGAAAAATGAAATTATTTCTCTCAATTCCCTGAAAATCAATATGTAAAAGTGAAATTCAGAGGAATGTTTCTATGTCTTGTCTTTATTGTTCCAGATTTGGGAAAATTGCCTCTCAATGTATAAGAATGTTCAATGATGAAGAAAGTGAAGTTGGAGACAATGCGAAGCCTTATAAAAGGATATTATACAAAAGGACAATTAAAGTCTATTATGAAACTATAGAGAATGGTTTTTTATCAATAATAAAATGATGATAGTGAATTATTTGTGGTATAATAAAAGGAATGTAAACCGAGAATCCATGCATCAATGATGGATACCATTGAAAAATCGGAATCATCTGGAGAAAAATTTGGAGATAATCAATTGAACCCAAATGTCGATATCATGTTGGAACTAAAAATTCTTTTGGTAAGCTTTAGAATCAATTCATGTGATGAAAAAAGTGGAAAGAAATTGTGGAAGATTCATCATAATATACAGATATATTGGAAGCTGAAATTGATCGACTCGAGGATGTAGTAAATGAATGTTCAAAAACATTTTAATGATCAAAAGATATTTTTGAACTAAATCTAAAAACTTAACAATAGGAAAATGTAATTAATAAACTTACCTCAAGACTAAGGGATAATTAAAAAAATTGAGGGGAATGACGTAGAATTTGTTACTCATCGAAGTAAATGTGAAAGTAAATCATGTCCATAATTAATAAAGAGGAAAATTCTGTTCGAAAAATTATCAGATGATAAACTAGAAGAGAGAGTTAAAAGTTATTCTGATAGAGTTTAAAAGGCTCTTAATGAGAAAATACCATCATTCATGGGAAACACAATAATTGGTTGTGATGTAGAATCATTGAATGCTAGAAATAAAATTGGCCAAAAACATAGTCAAGATGAAAGTCAAATAAATCATAAATTCCCCTAATGTCCAAACAAATATAGTTTAAAATCATTTTGAAAGGAGGATTTAAAACCGTTCTTGAGATTCTTGAGATGATAGAAAGTAAAAATAACCTCCTAAACAAGCTTACATGATAAGGAATTGAAATGAAAAGAAATTTTCATTTATGAAATTTATATTCTATGGCTATCTGTCGAAAACCATGTCGTACTCTAAAGAGAAAATAACAATATTGAATGGGGGAGAACAAGGATGTCAAAAGAGGAGAACAAATTCATGTCATTATTTTTATAGAAGAAACATTTTCTTCGATTTTTTTTTCTTTCATCCAACATTGGAAATAATTTTTTTGATTTCATGCAGAGGAATGGAAGGAACATTTCATAGAGAACCCAGAGATAAGTGAATACTTGCTAACCAGAGAGTGATGCTCTTATAAATAGGTATTATCCACCTGGAGAAGAATTGAGTATGATGAACCTCCTCACATGGAAGAGATATTTGAAATGCCATTCTTATTGTTCACTTATTATAATATTTTATGAATGGAAAATAATAAAATTTCAAAATCCATCCTTATAGAAGTAGCTCTCAAAATTGCACCGAATAGGAATACATGGATTATTGTTAGCGGATGATGATCAAATGTGATGAAAAATGAATACCTATAAACAAATATCATGAAAAATGTTTATGGAACAGTGAGATTTAGTAATGATGGTTCTTTGATGATCAAAGGTTGTGGAAGTACTAAACTGGAAAATGGTGAGCTGAAGACGACTGATGTTCTTTATGTGGATAGATTATGTCACAATCACCTGAGTGAGAGTCAAACCAATGACATAGGAATTTTCTGAACACTATATAAAATGGGTGAACTACAAAAGGAATAATAGGGAATTCTCTCATGAAGGGATGTAAAACAAATAAGAACTTATATCAGGATTATAGTAAAAAGAACATTTATAACTAAAAAGATGAAGTACAAAACAACTTAGGGCACTAGAGGTTGGGTCGTATCCGTTAACAATTTATGAAAAAGATATCTAAATTGGATATCATTATGTATATACAAGATCTAAATCATTAATGGGAGAATACATTTTATTCTTGCATGCGAGGAAATTTGGTTTTCATTTCATATTATATAAAGAATAAATGACCATAAAATAGTCTTGATCTCATTCATAGAAATATATGTGGTCTAATAAATGTCGTTGGAAGTTCGGGAAAAGGATAATTCATTTTTTTCATTGATAATTATAGTATGATTTCTTGAGTGGTGGTAATTGATAGGAAAAAAACATGTTCTTATTTTCATAAAAACATATTAGCAAATAGTCGAGAATGACATCAGGCAAACAATCAATGTTATGGGGCCTGGAAATGGAGGGTAATACACATAAATTAATTTTGAAAATTACCTATAGAAAAAATTAATACAACACGAGGTGTATTCTATTAGGACTCCATATAAAAATGGAGTTTTTGAGTACTGAAATCGATAAGTAAATAGTATAGCTAGAACTATAAATATTGTGAGTTTTATCTCTAGCCATTACTGGAAAGAGGTTATTCATGTTGTAGTTTATTTTAAAAACCAAACATTACATTATATGGGGGAAACAAAGATAGAACATGAGTTATGGCATGGAATGAATCCCACAATGATGTATTTTCTTTTTTATAGGTAAATGTTTTAGCCAAAACAAATAAGTAAATCAAGGAATGTACGGTGATGATGTGGATGAAGTAATATTCCTCAGATAATTAATGAATAACAAAGCATAAAAATGTTTTAATATACCAATTGAAAAAAATTATGGAAAGCAGTGATGTGAAGATCCTTGAAGATAAAACCACAAATGGATCAAGTAACTCATTTACTGATGCGAAAAAATATGAGGATGAATGTAGAAAAAGAACATATCCAAATTCATAAGTAAAGGAAGGAATTAAAAACATCTAAGAGTCACATCAAAATGTTAACTTAGAAAAGAATCAGAAAAATAAATGCCAGATGAATAAAATTCTTCTGAGCCTCATAGTGGAAATTGAATAGTATAAATTGATCAGTCAAACATCATTGAGGATTGGGCAGATCCCACACAAACAAGGAGTATAAAGAATAGTGCACAATCAGCATTCCTTTTAATTTTGGAACCATCTTCATTTCATGAAGATGCAATGGATGAATCATGGGTAAATTCCATAAACAAATAATTGGATAAGATTAATAAGAACAAAACATGGGACCAAGTTAAGATACTTGGAACCCAAAATGGGATTGGGTTGAATGGATTTTAAAAAATAAATTTTACGGTAACGAAAATGTGATCATGAAAAATGCATGGATGGTGTGTAAAGAATAATCACATATTGAAGGCGTTGATGTTGAAGAAAAATTTTCTCTCAAGGCTATACTGGAGTCAATTGGTCTATTTCTTTCTATGAAAATTCAAATAGGATAAAAAATGAATTAAATTAATGTAAAGACATATTTCATAAATGGAATTCTTGAATTATAATTTTATATTGAACAACAAGTGGTCTTTCGTCATGGTAATGATGAAATTAGTGGTTGTAGATTAAAGAAGGTTCTATATGGTATGAAACATGCACCATGGGCATGGTACACCCATATGTAATACTTTCTAAATAATCTAAAATTTAAAATAGGAGGATTGGATCACAATGACTATGTGAATAAATCTCTTAAATAATAGTTCATGGTTCTGGTGTATATAGATGATATTATATTTGGTGGAAGAAGGCACAGATCAATGTATAAATTCTCTAAACACATTAAATCCGAATTTTAAAAATCTATAACTGGTGAACTCACATACATCTTGGGGATATATGTGTTTTAGTGGAAATAATACAATTTTATTTCTTAGGAAAAGTGTTCAAGATAGTTTTTGGAGAAATTAAATATTCATGACTCCAATCCAATGTCGACATCAATTATGGTTGAGAAAAAATTCTGAAAGCCTGAATATGGGTCATTTGTAGATCCTTCATTGTACAAGATAATCATTTGAATATTATTCTACATGACGATGAAATCGAAATATATTGTCTTTAGAACATGATTCGCTTCCCACCTTCAATGTAATATGAAGGAATAACATATGGAAGTAGTGAAAATAATCATGAGATGCAATCATGGTACAAACAATTTTGGCATATACATTGCTGAAAGAAATGATAATGAACATATAGAACTTTTTTATATTGAATGGGATGAAGATGTGGTGGATATAAAATCCACATGTGGTGGATCATTTTTCATTTGTAAAGAAATGTGTGGTCTATTTGATTAAGAAACTACAAAAAACATATCTCAGTAGTACTGAAGTTGAATATATCTCTCCTACAAAGACTAACACTCAAGTACTTTGTATGGAGAATAAACTAACTAATATTGGTGATTTGGTGAAATATCAAATGGTGATTCATTATGATAATAAGAGTTAAATTGATCTTACGAATAATCTTGTTCAACATTCTCATACGAAACACATTGAAATGAGATATTGTCTAATCAACGAATATTTGAAACAATGAATGAATAAAATGGATCACGTTGGAACTATTGATGAAGGGTTTGAAATATCGACCAATCCATTGTAAGAATATGTGTTTGAGAGGCATCAATTAAACCTCACTTTTCAGCATCCTCCCCACGCATGAGAAGGTTATGAAGTCCCCTCTCTCCAATTTTATAACTTTATATTAAATTTGGTGATGTATTGAAGGTTTATAGGGGAGATAAAATCCTGGGGAGTGTTCTTAACACTTTACAATTCAAGATATGATTCTTTGTGTTTAATGAAGATGGTGGATAATGGATAAATTCAATGATAATGAAATGTTTTTCTAGTTGGGTGTAGGAATATGGGGAATAATGAAATGGTTTTAGGGTTGGTTTGAAGAAGATAGAGAATAGAGAAATTCAAAAAATGTTTCAAAAGGGAGAAAAGGAAAACATGGAAAATAATTTTTTGTTTATAAGGAAATTGACAGAGCTAAACTTGGAAATATATAACATTTCAAAGACATGAGAACCCAATTCATGCTACTCTATTTCTCTCTATCAATATTTTCTTATGTTTATCTTAGAGTTATGGATGATGTTTTTTTCATGTATCAGAATTTTATTGCATCTAGTGTATCATTGAATTTATCTGTAGATTCCCAAAAAAACCAAAGTGTAGATTTTTAGAACCAAGGATGCTCTTTTTTAGAAAAGGAGTACTGTTTGTGTTTGTTTTAAATCATCCTTAGGATGATCAAGTAGTTCTCATGAATTTTTGTCTTGTATTTGAGTCTAAAAGAAGTGTTGAATGTGGCCCAATTTCCAATTTTTTTCAAATTTTTTGGGCCTCAAAAGTAGGTGTTTGTTTTTTAAAAAGTATTTATTTCTACATAGGAGTCAATGAGATGTGGAATTGTGAGTGAAATTATAAAGGAAGGGAATTGTGTAGCATGGTTTAGAAACCTCATACCATGTAATGGGAATGGTTCACTGACGACAAAGGGCACTATAAAAAACCGAAAAAATGCTACGTGGAATGGAAATTGGTTTTCGGTGAAGGTTTGTGGTTTGTGTCGAGGATTGTATTTCATGGGACATGAACAGTTTGTGATATTGTGTTTCATTCGTGAAAACGAGGGTGAGATATTAGAAAGTACAAAGGATTTCATTTAGATAATCGAGGTTGGGATTTTTTCCTCAGTGTAGGGAGAATGGTGGTAAATTTACTACATAGTGGATATGGTTCACATGAGGTGCTTGGTATCTGGAAAAGCCAGTGTCGTATCAGTTATTTGGTAAATCTCTTCATAGAAATTTTTGCGGATATATTTTCTTATATAAGGACAACTAATCTCTTCATTATAGTAAGACGATGAGATTAAAAATACAAGGAGCAATCTACTAAATTTGGAATGGTTATTGGGGATACTACATCACAAAGGAGACATTCATTAAAAATTCAGATGTAATTTAGTGATGTCCATAATGGTCCACCGATGATGGTTTGAAGAACAAGATTCATTGAATACAGTTCACAAAATGCGGTTTTTTGAAAATTGTTTACGGAATACAGTATTTGGAAGATAGTTTTTTGAGGGGGATTTGGTTTATAGATAATAAATAGTATAGGGAAGTGGTATGTGAGAGTGGTATATTGAAGGGGTATATAGAAGAGGAGTGAAGAGGTAGTACGCGGTTGCATTTTTTGGAGGCAGCATGCCGATCACTCATAGTACATGGTCTAGTGATGTACATAGAGGAAAAAGGCTAGCTCAAGGAGGTTGCACACGGAGCACTCACTGTACGTGGTGTGCTATGGTACAAAGAGAATGAAGGTAGATTTATGGGTGAAAAGTTTACAAACATGAAATATGTGGAATAGTAGATTACATCTGTAGGGGAAAACATAACTTTAACAAATAATATATCTATAGTTGAGGATATAAGATTTAATTCAAAATCATTAGAGAGACTTTTTTATCGATAAAATGAGATCAATTTCTTCCCAATTCAGTGATAAAGGGGAATTAAATAGATGTTATCTGATCAGGATAGAGTGAGTTATCCCTATAACCATGTAATGGCAGTGCACCTAGAATAGGGTGACTATGAAAAACTTTTGTACTCCACAACTAGTGAATAATATAAGTCACTAGTACAACTGAAAACCTATTACTATTTTCTCCCTGGATGTATCCCTTAGTGTTGATCCATGTAAAATTGATGTGTCTTTTCCATGCATGTAATTTTTTTTCTTCACCTTTCAATCAGAAAAGTTTAACATGTTCTTACTAACGTGGGAACTAGATCTATTAGTTTAAAAGAAAATTTTGACACCATAATTCATCCCTCCACTCTCAGTGTGTTCTATGTTCCTTTAGTAATGTATATAGTATTTTATGACTTGAGGTTACTTACTTGGTGTATCATCTATAATGGATTGAGGTATAATACATGATGTATGATACACTCAATGTGAGCTGTGGTAGCTCAAAGAAACTATGTGATTACCATTGGTTGTGTGGATGTGGGTGTGAGTTTCCTAAGGTGCATGTTTTGGTGATATTCTTAGGTGTATTCTGATTATCCTTTTGGGAGAGATGCTCTGGTTGTGCAATGTTGGGGAAGATCAGAAAACCATTGTAGATGTGGTAGCGGAGTAACTTGAAAATATTTATTATATTATATACTCATGTATGTGATACATGGTGAGAGTATCCATAGTGAGACTTGGAACATATTATACATATTTAGGTGATGAGTAATTTTAACATTCTAGTCAATATGCTTTAGAATTATTTAATTACTTTTTCATGAGAGTCTGCGAGGAGAATCCTACTTAGTATATAGTAATATTCACCATATGTATATTTAAACTGTTTTTCTGGTCACTTGGAGTGGGTTGGTGGTCAGACTAATTTCTACTATCTTGGGGTGGCAGGGGAAGTTCGGTATTTTTGTTCGCTAATATTTTACTTTATTTTGGTACATTTACTACTTCCCTTTTAGTTTTAGTAATTCATTCATAACATTACATATCTTCACTTTGGATGCATTGACATTGTGATCTGAGATGGAGTAGGTTGGTGTAAATATTATACCTCCATTTTTCATGTGTTTTATAAGAGGGTAATGCCTCAATTTTTTGTTTATAATATACCTTTGGTTCTAGTCTCTAACCCAGGGCCTACTAGAGGCGGGACTCTAGGGTTACTATCTCTCTCTTCCCATTTTCAACCGAGGATCGGTACACTTTGTGGGGAGAGGGTTGAACAAAATATATTAAATATTAATTAGTTGTAATTATATAATAGAGTCATGTAAAATTTTATAATACTATATATGATATACTTCTATAATTTACACACACATTTATTTATAATTCCTTCTTAAAATTATCAGGTTGCTAACTGTTTTTCTTTTAATGAGAATTTCATTTCTATATTTCACATACATATACATTCATCAATATTACATCATATATCTGATTTTAATAATGATATATATATTTCATATATATTCCTTATATAGATTTAATTACTATCATACTTAATTGAAATAGATTTGAAAATGAATTACACCCTTTATAGAGACAGAAATCCACACATTCACTTGAATGTTGTTTTCACTCTTTGATGGATGAAAGAAATTAATGGTAATTAATTATTTAAAATTTCAGAATAATTATTATGTCCATTATGTAATATTTATTTATGAAATCCATATTTATTAAAATCCACGTAAATAAAAAAATATAAAATAAATCACATCGCTTCGTAGAGGTGGTAATCCAGACATATGCAAGAGAAGAATAATAATTTTTAATATGATTTAATAAAAGTTGATAATGGTGGTTTAAAATATAATTTAATCATATTGAGTATTATAAATTTATTATTATATGATAAATAACCTAATATATCATTGGATAATGAAAAAATAAAAATAGACTGATGAGTTAATGTTGTTACCTATTCTTGAAAGAACTCATTCAGATCCCTTATAAGGATTAAGATGGACTTTTAGGATGAGAAAAATTTCTTTAATGTGAATATTTTTTTTTGGAATGAAATTTATTAGGGTTTGGATATGATATATGGACCAATTTAGTGTAATGAATATTGATAATGGGGTTCCATTTATATGGGACAGAAAGGATTTGGTTTTATTTACAAATAATTATTAAAAAATTATTATGAAATTATCCAGACAAATTAATCAAAATTGTTATATATTTTAATAAAAATATTATAAGGTTGATATATCCTTATTAAATGAAATTTACATATGTTATGGTTACATTTCAATTCTCATCGTTTGGTTTAGACCATATGATAATAAATTTAAATATCAATCATTGTATTGACTCTATAATTTTAAAGGGTTACAATTTTACATATATAGTAACAATTAGCTCCTAAATTTCTAATGGATACCATTGTAGTTACATTATCAGCCTAATTTTTCCCTTGAAATATTTTTATGAATTTTAAATAATTTTCATGATATATTATTTTTTAAATATCATTATGTTTATTTTTGACATTATTCATTTAATATGACATTAATGGAATCAAGTCAAATTTAAAATTAGAATATCAACCTTAAAAATCTAACTAATCCGTAATATTCATCTATAAAATTAATGGAACAAAATAATTTACAACAATTTTATTACATAAAATATTATTAAAATCTTTTATTTCAATTTTATATTAATCAGAAATATATAGTACCGACATTGTGTAAAAATTTAATGTTGTTATTCAATTACTAATATTTTGAAATAAATTAACATGATAAAAAATAATATTTCATCATCAAAATATTTATTTATAATGGATTTTACTCTCCTTTTTCCTCATAATGAAAATTTTGAGTTATTAATGTCAAGATATTGAGATTTTTTATTTCATCTTTTTTAATTTTTATAAAGGTTATGATCAAAGATAAATGGTAACATATGGACATATATTTAATAAATTTAAATATATTTCTAATCTAAACTCATCCAATTGGATCATGGAATTTGTTAGTGAAATATTGAAGAATTATCCCTATGTTTTAACCCTATTTTACTCATTATAACTATATTGTGGTGACAAAAATTATCTATTTTTTACTATTAATATTGGAAAAATATGAAAGGGAGATATTTAATACATTTTATCCACCACATTCAAAATATGGAATAAATTTTTCAATTTCTATTTTCCATAAGTGTTTTAAATACAATTTAAAAAATGTGTTTAAAAGCTGAAAAACCCATTTTTTATAGAATTTCATTTTAAGCATAAAACTGGACATATAATCTAATATCATCCATAAAATATGAATTATAAGAACAATAAAAAAAATTTAAATATATAATTTGTAATTTTTTTTAAATAATTCAACAATAGTTATTAATTTATGATATATAGATAAAAACACATTCTGCACACAAAAAAGTTTTTTTATACAAACACCACTATCACTTTCATTAGATTTTTTATTTCACATGATATCAAATGAATTAATTTTATACCGGTAAGATCAATGAAATATTGATATTTCATATAGTCATATTAATACTTTTCAATTCTATGTGTAGGTGTTAACAATAAAGAAATAATTTTTTAATTTGATATCTTGGTTTTTTAAACTTGTTGTCATGTATATAAAAACATATCAATGAAAGTGAATTTATATAAAAATAAATATATCATAAAATATCAATGTGTTTTGTTCATCCCTGCTAAGAATAAATTTCTCCCTCTAAATTATATCACTTTGATACAAAAAATAGGAATATCACTATTTTATCACATCCTCAGGGTCACATGTGGCTTCATTAAATTTCTAATTACTCTATGGAACATTAACTAAGTGAGTATTATTTTTAACTATCACTTTACCTCTATTTTACAATCATTATCTCTATTTTCTATCATAGGAAATAACAATGTCCTATGGTATGACCTCTAATTTCAATATGTGTGATTGATCATCCTTGTTCTTCATCAACAGAGGTACATGGTACACATAGTTTCCTTGAGAGAGGTTTGGGGGAAGTGTCGAGTGATAAGAAACTTTCCCTACTCGATCGAGAATCGTGGTAGTCCAATATACTGAGGGATTACTGTTTAATTATTTTTTGAATCTCATAAGATTATACTATAGATATGTTAATTGGAATACCATCTCCCCAACTAGTAATTATAGATTCCCCAATTATTGTCAATATAAATTTTGAATCAACTACGAGATGCCTTGTTTTTCTTATAAATACACCTTTGTTTTTCTTCCATTTCCTCAGCTAGATCAAGTCTCAATATCTCTATTTCTGTACCTTTAAATCAGTACATCATATTCCTATAATTGTCTCAATAGATGGATTTATATGGATATATATAAATTCCCCATTAAAGGCTATTGTTTCAAGAAAAATAGACAATGAGTTATTGTTGATCCAAATAACTATTGAAATCCATAGAAAAATATCCCATCATATCCTCTAGGTTTTTATTGGTTATTATAGAAAATCAACCAATATGTGGATAAAATTATGTACTCAAACTCAACAATGTATCTAAATCCTACTAAAAACATAACCAAAACATTGAGATAATTCTCAAATATCTATAAGATATAATAGAATGTGGTAATCCAATAAACCTTACCACTTCATTAATCTATAATTTATAATGATGATCAATATAAAAATATATTTAATTTACAATGATGTGTTCTATATTTATATGGAATTAAACTACATTAAAAATATTACAATGGACATTAGACATTTAGGGGTTTCAGATAAAAAATCTATGATTTTTTTTCCGATTTTTTATCGTATGTGTAATGGTTGTAAAATAGCATTAGAATTATTTCTATCTATATTAGCTTTATTACATATCTAGCACCAAGATAAACACTCTATTATATCTCTAATTTTTTTTCTTTCTAGAAATACTAATTTAGATCTATATACATCTTTATACTTCTTGGATGAATTTATAATGATGATCTATGAGCCTCATAGAAAAGATATTACATAAAATAAGTTAAGGATAAAACGCATTATATAATCCATAACATTATCAATCCATCAGAATCATATTTTAATTGAGGAACATTTTTTACATTATACTTTAGGTCCATATATTCTTTCTACGCCGCTTCAATCCTCCCATGGATAAATGGCCAATAACCCATTCGAGAAAGATAATATTTCTTTCATTACTTCATGATTTCCAGATCAATCCTTTTAAAATGAAAAAATAGTTTATATTATATGATCCTCATCATTGAAAAACATAAAATATCTTATCCACTTTGGATATTAGCTACCTAGTTCGCTTTCCAACTATGGTAATGTTTTAAGAATTCGTTACCCTTAATCAAATCCGAAAAACTAATCTGGAAAATATTAAAATGTTTTTTTACAAAATATATAAATTCATATTTTATAGTTAGTATACATATTACCCCATTCTCTAATATTATAAATTCTTCATATATTTAATTAAAAAATTACATTATCTAACTATAAATATTGTGTTGAATAATTTTTCTCTGGAACCCAGTAATGGTGTGAGGAATAAGCTATCACCTATCATTATGTATAAGGAAACATCCCAATACATTCTTTGATACATCACTATAGATTAAAAAACAACTTCCACTATATGTTAGTGCAATCATCTATTTTCTAGATAAACATCACATCAATTCCCTGAAATATTCCATATATTTATCTATCCAAAGAAACTCATATCCTGTCTAAATTAACATGTTTAGTGGATTAAAATTTCATGAGAAATTATCCCCAAATCATTAATAATATACATCCAAACTGTGAAAACTATTGATCTAATTCTCCATGGTAATTCTATGCCAATAATAAATAGTATAAATCATTTATCAATCCACCAATAGACACATTCTTGATATTATATGTCCCAAAATTGAAATTTTTTGTAGCCAAAATTCACCCTTTGAATAATTTGAAATTAACATCTTCTTCGATAGGGTATTCAAGAAAATTATAAACATAAAATTATTGTATTACATTCTATTTGAATATAAAATAATAACATCTATAAATATTACCGCAATCATATAATGTTAATCTCTATAGACTATGTTCATTAAATAAATGAAGGTATCAAAATCATTAGTAAGATAATGTTGAATCACTATAAATGTGTACTTTCCATTCATAATACACAATATTTTCTTGGTTATATCATCATTCTTGGTCCATAATTAATGAAATACAAAATTAACATTAAACATGGAGAATTATCAAGCTATGTTCAATTGATCAAAAAAATCATCAATATAGGGTATGGGGTACATTGTCTTGATATTGATATTTTTATACTATTGATTATCAATATAGAGTCTCATGGAAAAATAATTATTCATAAAAAAAGAATTGGTGCACCCAAAGGTGAAAAAATTATATGAACGAGTAACAAGTTAATATTATCCTAGACTTTCCTCTTCATATTACATAGTTATACTGGGTCACTCTATATAGAATCTTTGAAATAATTTTAGCACTATGTATGAGTTCTATTGAAAAATAAACTTCTCAATTCTGTTGAATACCATGATACTAATATATAAAATCATTATAACTCTGAAATTATAGTAATATAATAAATTATGGGTTTCTCTCCATCCAACTATGATAGAATCCCTTTATGAATAGGAAACAATACCCATATAATTGATTTGATTTCCATCAGATGTTTTTTTATCATCGTAGTTACGGATGCTCGTTGGTTTTTTGAAATACCCAACATGGAATCACTTCCTTAGAAAATGTATTTTGGATTCATTTAATGAAATCCAATAGATGCCTAAGATATAATAAAATTTAACTACATATAGAATAATGAGATTTATATGAATCAGATTCCCATAATATTCAACAGGTTAAGAATCATTGTCATGATATGTGATCACCATAATTTTTGGGGTTTTCACAAATAATTATTCATCTAATCATTGATGTGGTATTGTGATACCCTTATCAAATTCATCAAATATAACAGATTGGGTTGATCCAGAATTAAATAAGTCATTTTTTGTTCTAAAGTGGACGGTATGTGAACCATTCACCACATCATTATCATAACCTCATTAATAGTAGTGATCATATAATATTCCTCAAGGTCTCAATAATTAATATGTTTTTGACATTGATAATTATTATTAGACTTAATGTTCGATCACTCAATAAAAACCCCTTAATTATTACATTTGAATCCTTGGAGTGTGGGTGGTGCATTCAGTGGTGATTCTTCTCTATCATAATGTAAATTATTTCCATTAATCACAAATTCCATTGTAAAATGAACTTATTTTACCAACAAAATTCATTTAGTTTTACCCTTAATAAAATTTCATTCATGTCTCCTACCACACTTAGATCATAATAGTAGGCTCATCCTTGAAAATCCATGGTTTTTATTATATTAATTTCCATTGAATTTCATCTTTAGTTTCTTACAAAATCATTAGATTCATGGGTAAATCCAATATCTATTTCAACCATGGTTTCACATCGAATGATTTATTCATAACTATTGATATCCCTTATGGATAACACCATTCATACACATTAGTTTAATTCATTAAAATGATAATCAGTATTATAGTTTGGTTTAATGATAACATCATAAGTTACATCCAACATGTGGAAACAATTTCACTATAAGAAGTAATAGATTTATCATCCGTATGACATAACTCAAGGAGTTACATCTCCATGATCATATAAAGGATAATATGAAAGTTTTGTTGGAAAATTATCTTCTAAAATCATCTGACTCCATGATGTTTATTTCATTATGTCGTCTCATCTTGTAAAAACACTAAATCTATATTGTTGGAACCACTTTGTGTATAAGGTTGTATTTGTTTTCAATAGTTGTCAATGCAGATCAAAATGAAGGAGATCATGAAGTACTCCGATGAAGTAGAGGATTGGTGATTCAGACGATTGTTGTACTGATCGGAAGTTCAAAGAACATGTGTCAAAGGTGATACATTGTTTACAACAATGCAGAATGTGAGGTATAAGCCATCCAAGGATGATCAAAGAAGAATGAGGTTTTTGGATGAAGTTCATGCAATTACTCATGATTGCATGAGAACCATGCAAGAGACATCCTGACGAATTGAATCGGTTTGCATGAAGTACATCATACCGGTTGATGAAGAAGACAATGTGCAATGATTGGACTTCTGAGATAGTCATGAACATCACATTGTCATAGAAGATGATGATGCTAAAGCTGTTCCTTCAAAGACGACATATCACAATAGTGGAGGTTGTGATAAAAGCAGAAGAGTTGTTGAAGTATACAGATCACCAAGATGAAGCGCTGTTGAGGTGATCGTCCTTGTCGACAAAGCAAACAAACAACATACAAATTTGTTGGCAAAAGAGTTTCTATGGAGGCAGGTCGAGTTCGAGGACTGTGGAATAATGATCCATGTTTTTATTCAAGGAACGTCGACAAAGGAATGGATGATCTGGAGGCGGACTAAAAGAGAAGATACAAGGTGGCGCCGTTTTCCAGTGTTTGCCAAATTTTTGGGCCTCAAAATCGGCAAATGAAGACATGGATTGTCTGCAAAAGGAGGTTCGCACAAAAAGGAAGTGGTGCGCGAAATATAAGAGGCTTGCGCGAAATACTTAAGTTAGGCGCGAAAAACAGCGGGATGCGCGAAATAGTTTTTCGCGCAAACAGTGTTCGAAATCAGAGAGGTGAAAAATGGAAAAGGCATGGGCTGCGCGGAAAATCCGGGATGTGCGCGAAATACTTAAGTTGGGCGCGGAAAACAGCGGGATGTGCGAAATAGTTTTTCGCGCAAATGATGTTTCAGAATCAGAACGTTGAAAAATGGTAAAGGCATGGGCTGCGCGAAAAACCAGAGCTGTGCGCGGAAAAATAGGAATGTGCGCGAAAAATGTTGTGCGCAGAATAGCTGGGTGAATTTTTCGCGCAATCAGTGTATCGAATCGAAAATACAGAAAATCGGCAAAGGCAAGAGGCGCGCGAAAAATCAGAGATGTTCGCACCATGTGCGCGATAAAAACGAACTGATGCGCGTAAAGTTGGTTGTGCGCGAAATGTGGGTTTGAAGTTTTACGCGCACAAGAGGATTCATGTTCTAAATGATGATAAATAGAGAAGTAATAAGATGCGTGAAAAACCCAGGTGTTGCGTGAGATTAAAAGGAAGATGCGCGTAATTCACAGAACTGGGAGACAGTTTTACGCGCAAGAAGGGGGTTTTATGCGCAGGATCAAAAACGTCTATAAATATGAGGTGAACCCCTCTCATTCAGGGAGGCTCGACACTTAGACAAATCCTGAGCTCCGGCACGCGGAAAAATTAAGGTACAGAGGGTTGCGCGAAAAAGAAGGTGTTGCGCGAAAAAGGGAAGTTTTGCGCGAAAAAGAAGAGTAGCGCGAAAAGATTTTACGCGACAAAAGTTATTTTTACGCGCAAGGTTTGAATTTTACGCGCAAGCCCCCGGGAAGGGTGCGCGGAAAATTTGGGGGTCCCGCAGGCCTTTTGACAGGTGCTTAGCACTCTCAAATCTGCTTTGCGAAGAGAAGAAGAACGATCGTGCAACCAAAATCTGATCTGCATAGAGAGAGAAATATATCGATACACTCAGGTGTCAGAACTGGGAATTGAAGGAAGAGAAGGAGATTTAGTGCATTCAGGTATTGCATTGAAGTAGAATATTGATTTCAAAAGAGCATCAACTCAGGACTTTGATGCAAGCAAAGTCTCATGCTGAACAGGAGACAAAGACTTCAATGCATATCTATTGAAGAGACCTTCACGTCTATAAACTGAGTGAGACTTCACCAACGGCAGTGAGCCAGGGGGAGTCAACGGGAGTGACCCGAGGGACGCAGTGAGCTATCCCTGAACAATTGTAAAGGCAGTGAGCCTGGGACAGAGTGTCTGTACCCGAACATTTGTATCCGCAACTAGTGAAGCATAGTGGATTTAGGTACGACCGGCAACCTGTCGGCGTATACTCCTTGGACGTAGCCCTCAGTGGTGAACCAAGTAAAAATAGCTGTGTCATCTGTCTCTTCATGAGAATGTTTAATTGCTGATCATATCCATCATACAGGTTTAAGTAGTTCCTACCAACGTGGGAACAAGATCCACAACATTAAGTAGAAAAAGTTGCCACCCTGATTCACCCCTCCCCTCTCAGGGTGTCCCGGGGTCCTACATATATCACCTTTGAAATGATAGATAAAAATGAATTTTTCATGATCTAAAAAATATATAATATAAAATCTATTTTCAATGGTACTGATTAATTACTTAGTAACTAGTGGATTATTGGATCCACTAATATTAGAGGGATGTTTAATCCTGAAGGACTCAACATAATGTTGTTCCCTCCACAACCCATTTAAGGCTCATCATGATTCATGTCTGGAGAATGATAGGTAATAATGAAAATTTAATTTAACTTATATCTTTCATAATATATTGTTAATAAATTGGAGAATCATTTAATTATATTTAACATTCAGTAATAACATGGTTCCATTGGGTTCCATCCATTGAATAGTACCAAAAGGTATAGTGTAAGAAATAATAATCAATATAGGAAAATAACTAAACATTAAAAATAATTTATAAGATTCGTAAATCATAAAATCATCGGGTCAAACTTTTAATCATTTGGACTAACCTAGTTCATCCACAACCATCCTCTTTTAAAAATTTTCTAAATGGTTTGTAATGAAACTATGAATTAACCCTTGAATTTCCCCATGTATTTTCACCTAGGGTATATTATTAGGAAACTCCCACGGTTCACCTTAATGATGGATGAGATATACTTGAAAAAATATTTCATGGTTGTTACACCTAGATGCATATTTTCCAAAACAATTTCCACTTATACAGACTATATAGGGATATTTTGTAAGAAAAACACACTCTATTATTTCCCATAAACTACAAAATTATCCTAACATAAGATTACCCTAAGCATTCTTATAAATTTTATATTGACCTAGTTTTTATAGGTAACTAAACCATTATCTGATACAGACTTTAGTGACCAATATTTCTAATATATATGATCATATATTTCATCTTAATAGATTAATGTTCGTTATATAAAATTATGTTCCACAACATAACCATGAAGGTTTATTTTATTTGGAAAAATATGCACATAAATAACTCATTTATAAGATAATTATGTTCTATACCATATATTTATTCCTAACTATAATGATACATATACATATCATACATAATAGATTTCTTAATTACCAAGGTAAAGGAAACATCATTAAGGGCATGCTTGTATGATTAGTAAGGGTAAACCGAGTTGATTTCAATGATCACTAAAATATAACACGATTAGGATTGTATAATAACATGCGTATAACACTTTAAAATAATACCCAACATATTGTAGATCATAATCATTAAGAATGGAAAAAATATTTCCAATTCATAAGATATGAATCACTAAAATATCGAAGAATATGATCCATGAAAATAAAACATTGGAATAATGTCATGTCATCGAAGAGTGTAATAATGTGTTCCATTACCATAATAATATCATTATTATTCCAAGGATACCCACCATGACATTAAAAACAAGTTATATATGGTCTAACTACACATATTCTTATTTTAGGCTTCATAAAAAATTGTATAATCCATCTTGTTACGTTATTGTGATAACCACAAGTGTAACATCTTATTTTTTGATTGGGATAACCTAAAGAGTACCCATTGAGCTCATAAAAATTTAATTTTTACTAATTTTATGTAAGGATATATAATTTTAGGACCACCCATTAAATAATCCTAAATTCAGTCATATGAATTCCATTTGATAATAAAAACATTTATAATTACATAAGATATGGAAAAGGAAATGTGTTTCATCTATATTTCATCATAATAACCATAAACCATCAGGAGAAAAAAATATTCATATTATCATTATATCATAACACATGTAAATAATATTTAACATTATAGATGAAATTTTAATTTTAATTGTCCCTGGATTATTTCTTTCGGAAAATTTTTATTTTTATTTTTAAATTTTATATTAAAATCTACAATATTTACAATTATTAAGGAACAAAGTTTATTTTAATGTAATAATGGAAATATGTAAAGGATAATTCAAGTCATTGAGTGGTCTGGATTGTTGGAAATTTCATTCATGGAATGTATGTTAATAAAATATTCCATTCACATTTTCCATAAAATATCAAAATTGCCACATTCAAAAAAAGAAAAAGAATATTTCATCCCTAAAATTATGTAAAAACTAAAACATATGTAAATATTACTTTAAAAGTTCATAGCATAATAGTAAAAACATTATTAAAATCATTTTTAGAAATTATGTACAAGAGGAAAAAATAATTTTCATGCAAAGATATTATTAATTTCATTTTTCATTTTACATATTAATTTTGTCTCTTTAGTACAAAAAGTGATTGAAATGAAAGAAATCATGAAATCTCTATAAATAATAATGGGATAATAAAAAATTAAATGAATTTATCATATAAGGAGAATATATTTTCATCAATAGCAATACAAGTATAAATATTCATAATAAAATGAGATTGAAACAAATATATCATACCATGAGATAGACTATCATATAATGAATTTGACTACATTTATAGTAAATTTAAATTTATTATTCATCTATACCGTTATCATGTAAATACTGATATAATAATATGTGATTTAATTTTAATAGTTGAAAACAAATTTATTAATACTTGTTTTTACTAAAATATTTATTTTAAGGAGTTAAATGTATCATTTTTCATGATAATTTCTATAAATCATTTATGGTCATTTTAAATTATTCATAGTTTACAAATATCGAGAATTTATATAATGTTATAAATATCATATATATTCGTTATATATATATATATATATTTAAGGTCTTCTTTAATGTATATAGAATAAAAAATGAATTACAGTATTCACAAAGGTTGTCTGGTTTACGATGTAAGAATGTTGATTTATATTTATAATAGATGCTAAAATATATATTTAAATAATAATTATAAAAACTTATTATTTTAAAACAAAAAAATTATGTTCAATAGCATAAAAGTCACAAAAAACTGATCTTAGATGAGACTGTATCTCATGGGGAATTCATGATATATTTATTTATAATTAAATTTAATCTCATAGATAGCTTATAGTACATGAAACATTGATATTTCTTTGTATGGTAGTATATTCAACACACAACACTGAGCTTAAACGACTGATATTATATTTATTTTCGTTAACATTGGCATTAAATTAGAAGGTATGAATAGTATTTACTAATTTATGATATATATATATATAGCTATATTTCATAATCAATAGAAATTATTAATCAATATTTATTAATGGATTAACCAATTTATAGTAATTTTATTTTATTTATCAAAAATATGTTTTCCTAAAAAGATATTTTTACTTCATTTCATTAAAAAAAATATTATAATAAATTTTTTCTATAATTATAAAATTTAGTTGAAAATATAGTCTTAATTTTTTAAATAATTACAACAAAATTTTTTGTTATATTTTGTGATTTATCAAAAACATATTGGCTTTATGTGAATAGTAATAAAATAACGACTTTTTAAAAAAAATATCATTTATTTCCAATAAATTATGTAATTTAAAATCCATATATAGTTTTCAATATGATTTAATTTAACAATTATATTCTTTATTAACATCTAATCCACTTAATAAAATTTTAAATATCAGAATAATTTTTTAGTATATGTTTTTCATGTTCAAAATGTCTTTTTTCTAAATATTTGGTTAATGTGTATAATATATATATTATAATTTAATAGGAAATAATTATAATTAAATGTATAGTTTTATATCTATAAATTTAAATTAATATTCATTAAATAATTATTATTTTAAGTGGATTTAACATTAAATAATCAGGATCTTGAAAAAATGCACACCTCCCAAACTCTCTTTTTTCATCGCATATGCAAGTTTTGTTTTAAATTTATTTTTTGCACAATAAAGAAAATTTATTTAACCAAAATAAAAATAATTCTATAAATAATCATTTAAAAATTATATTAGCGTGAATGTTTTAGTGTTTTATGGATGGATTAATTTTTTTATCAAATAATGTATAATATTTTATTTTAATTGAAAATTTTCATTTCATTTAATTTATTTAAAAATTTAAATTATTTTTAAAATTTGTTTTAATATTAAATTAGTTTAATTATATATATATATATCAAACATAGGTCATTGTAGTAAATTTAATATTGTTATTCCATATACCAGCTTTGTAATCCTTTGAACATTTCATCTTTAAAAACATAATTTCTAATCTCTTCTATGGGAAAAATCTTAGATTAATAGATTTCAATTATGGGAAGTGAATTTGAAAAAATT
Organism: Viscum album; assembly: GCA_963277665.1. Taxonomy (NCBI): domain Eukaryota; kingdom Viridiplantae; phylum Streptophyta; class Magnoliopsida; order Santalales; family Viscaceae; genus Viscum; species Viscum album. The sequence goes on along the minus strand of OY728143.1, from coordinate 839,111,927 downwards.
CTTACATCATTAAAAATAAAAATAAATAATAATATATAATAGGTTCCAATTTATATTTTACCAAAATGTATATTGAGAATAGTAAAAATTAATAACTGTAGTTATGGAAAAAATGGGGTTTCCAGGAGTTACTCTAAAAATGTAATTGTTAAAATTACCAAACAGCTAGTCTAAAATCCATTTTACTTCCACATATATAACTTATCCATTCAATTCTGAAAAATGGTACATTATTTGAGACATCTAACATGAATATAATGTGTGTGTAACTCATTCATTTTGAAAATTACACGTGTTCTGCTCACATAACTTACAAATGGCCACCCCCTATCCCCCACTACTCGCACATTCAAAACCCATCAGTTTGAACAATTCCAGAACAAATAACATCTATAAATCCCTCATTTCATCATTGAAGACTTATTTGTGGCATAAATACAACAATGGAATTCATTTTCTGCTAACTAAAAGATGTTTCTTGAAAGAGACAATATTCTTTAAAACAAGTTTTTATATATTTCTTATTCCCCTACACCTTTTAATTAGACTTAAACCATTATTATATAATAACTTTAGTTTCATCGATAAGTTTATTTGTTATTATATTAAATTAATAACCTAAATCCTCCACCTCTTAAATCAAATGGGTTAAGAAGTCATCATTTAAGAGTACAGTGGTCTACCACCCCATGAAGAAATGTAAATTGTTTCACAGTAATACATTACATAGAAGGTAGTAATGATAAATTTAATGATTATATGTGACATGTATGATATAATTATTATATTAGTGATATATTTTTCAATATGAAAATATAATATAATATAATATTTTCTATTTTTTCACACACTGAAAGATGATAACATAGATCGTGTACGTGTGGACTACCTCTTTCACCATGAAATGTTATCCTCTAATTTGTCACCACTACACATAGATGATATATATATATATATATATATTTGATGAAATAATATGTTATTTATGATATTATAATCATTATTTAATGATAATAATTTTCTATCCACCATACCATAATGACCATTAAAAAATGGAAAAGTTACTCATGTGAACCTGTGGTCTACCATCACTACTACAAAACAAAATATTAATAGTGATGATCTTTATTAGTTCTAGGAAAAATGTCTTGACCCATCCTCTGGTGCCCATATAGTGACTACCCCAAGCCCTCCTTCCATAGGCCAGGGGCTGGCGACTAGCACCAAAGGCGTAATTCCCTAAAACACTGGGAAGAGATTGCCTTTATAAAACATAACACACACTACCAGAGTACATGCGTAAGAAAACTTATATAACAAGTGTGCTGAAAGTAAAAAGGGGCCAGGAATACAAGCCCAACAAAAAGGTAAAACTATAATTGAAGAAAGTACAACTGAAAAAGAAATACAACTAAATGGGGAAAGCAGCTCCTAGATCGTCCTCCGGGATCATCCTCCAGGTTCCTACCTGAAGGGTAGGTATAGTTGTCCTCCTCGGCACTCCTCATCTATCAATCCACTCCGTGTGCCATCACATTGAGTGTCCACCTCCGGGTACCATCAAGTCCGGGTTCTCTTAGCCTTCTTCAGCATTGTCCGTCGTCTGCATCCAACACAATGAGGTGTGGGCATAGCCCGTGCAGGGGTGAGTATAACGATACTCTGTAGGGACCCCAAGACCCTCAAGGTCTCACAAAATCCAACAAGGATAAACCACAAAGTATGAAATAAATGGACAACCATTACATAGGTATATTACCATACATATACCTATGTTATCAAATAACCCATCTCTATTATGAGGAAAACACAAAGGTCATTGAATCAGCTCACACTAGGATTTTTCATTATCGAAACCATGCATGCGGTAGAACCCCTCCTCTGTCAAATACAGTGGCCCTGTCGAGACTCCTAGGCACTACTCACTAACTATAGACTATTTAGGTACTCCTCTGGTCGAGTACCGCGGGTCTTCCGTATAAGGCCCCAGCCTTAAACCTTACTTAATCTTGAGTTATTACATGATTACACATTGAAGATATTTTCAGGTTTAGAGTTTTAGAGAATTAGATCATAAAACTTGCATTACATTCCACATTTAAATAAATAGGTTACATAAAATATAGTATTCATTTTTACCATCAATGGAAACATATTTAAAATAAAACATGGATTCATTCTTGACACTTCCTTGACACTATCATCATATCATGTACCATTCCCTTGAACTGTGAAAAACATTTCGAAAACTTGGGATAAGCATAAAAAGCTCAGTAAGGGTTATAAAATGTATGGAAAGGAAACATGAGTACATATATACATATGAATGAAATCATACATTACCCATAAAACATAAGAACTTTAACATAACTCATAAAATCATGAATAAATCATAGAAATCATAAGAAATAAAGGTAACTTGAGGCATTCATAACATTCTTACGTAGGGAGTAACCCTCTTGGTTACGTTTGGAATACCCATCATAGTATATTCCCTAAATCTCTTCGGAGAAAACTTAACGTTTAACTCCTTCACGTTACCCAATGCATTGGAGAGCTATATCGGGCTCACCTGCCCTTAGTTTATCACGGAACCACCTGTCTTCATAACAATGCCCAAGAACCACAACATAATCGTATCACGTAAAACATGCATAAAGGAAACATAAAATTTCTACATTTCAATCAAAAGATATCAATACAACACATTGATATAATAAAAACATTATGAATACCATTTTCAATACCAGAATAAAAGAAAAGTAATACATTGTATTTATTTTTCATTTTAAAAAAAGTTAGGTTATGGCTTGTAGAGGAAGCCGAAACTCAAAGAGTGGTCATGACAGCGGAGAAGTCGTTATCGCCGCATATGTACGACAAAAAAAACATTCCTTTTGTTGTTTAGTAAAACTCTTCACATAAAAACAAGATTTCTTTTGAGTAAGCGTAAAAGTCAATGGTGTTTATACAACGTATAAAAGAAACTTGTGTATAAAAAAAATATGCCTCAATGAATGGAGATTGAGACGAAGTTCCATACAAAGATAATTTTTTAAATAAAATAGATCTATTATGTGTATTCACTATAAGTACATGTAAAGAAAGTAAAAATACAAGATATGACATAATAATATCATGACAAAATTTGAAAGTAGGAGATTAACCCAACGAACGGAAATTGGGTTAAGAAGTTCCCCTACCACGGGTCCGACTTGACTCGATCATTCATTAATGTCCTGAATAATAAACTTGAGTTAATTTATACTTTATTAAGAACCTTTTTCTATTTCATTATTCCTTTTATATCACTTATTACCATTTTATGAGCATTATGTAATCATTTATGTTATTAACGGTCGTTTTGTCGATATTTGGTACTTGAGTCAAAAGTGAACTTCTTATATTTACAAGTTGTTCAGGTAGTCAAATATCCATTATCTCAAGAATGATATTCATTATGTATATGCCATATATATCATATATATCTAGTATATACATGCATTTATAATATTACATTATCATTTATGGGTAAGAAATGAAATGCACCATTCATGGAGACGGTAAGCTGTACGTACGCATGAACGCTACTTTCATTTCTATGTCATATTAATGGAATTAAAACAAAATGACAGATATGTATATTTTAAGTCCAGAATTATATTCATCATTTATATGTAACATAAATCATATAAATCCATTATATATATGTACTTATAACAGTACATTACATTTGGGGATAAGAAATGAAATGCACCGTTCATGGAGACGGTAAGCCGTACGTACGCATGAACAATAATTTCATTTATATCTCATACTTTAATGGAATAAAAACAAAATGAAACATAATAGTATTATAATTCCAGTATGTTATCATATATAATATCATTAAATATATCCTTTATACGTACCACATATGGTATTAACGAATCAAATCACTTTGAGGGGGCGGTAGTCCGCACTTCCTAAAATGAAATTATCATGTTTACCTATAATGGAAGCCATAAAGGTATTCCATAAATGAAAAATACAGAAGATTAAGGAAAAAATAAACATATTATATATCATATATAAATATAGTGACATCTTAATGTCCACCTTTTAAGGTGTTAGAAGAATATTGAACAATCATCGTTTCGTTAGGCTGAAATTCGCCATCCACAGAAACAGTATGTTCTTTAACCATTAGATGTAGGTGTGTGTAAGTGTAGCTCGAAATCATATTATAACAACATCATATTATTTGAATATACTGGATTTTTTACAAAAGAAATAAATAAAAAGAGTTTAGGGGGTTGGAGAAGCAAAATAAAACAAAATAACACGAGTGAAGACATTACCATAAAATTGGGTAACTCTCTTTGATTTGAGCTCAAAGGCTTCCTTGGGAAGTCTTCTGCCCAACATGAGGGATCTAGGAATAAGAGAGGGATGTGGAGAGACAGAATGAGCAGGGTTTGGCCGAGCCAAAGGCTTTATAGTTGTGGGTAAGGAGGTAGAGGTGGGGGCCTTTTATAAGAGGAGAGGAGGGGCACTATTGGAATGTTACAAAATGTTACTTTATTTTCAAATGTGTTTCGGATTTTAAAGGTCCAATATTGATTTATTTATAGGATAAGGTCATAAGGGTTCTAAATACACTCATACAATAAGTATTTGACATGTGTAAGTCTTAGAGTTTACATTATCTTTTCATTTTATTTAAATTGTTTATTAATGAGGTAATCACTACATCATCATGATGTCATAAATAATTTATTTTATTTAATATATAAAAATTATAAAACAAATATCATGATTTAGGAAATATTCTTATCGTTATAATGAATATTTATAGTAAAAAATATGACTTTTATAACCCCATTTAAAAATTGTTTTAGTAAAACAACTCATGTTTGTTACATTTTTACTTTAACATTAAATAAAATGATATTAATGTCATTTTCCTTCCAAATTGGCTCCATGGGGTCCCCAAGTTAACCCATGGATTGTCTTGGTCGGCCATGACACATACAATAAGGTGAGGACAAGTGTCAAGTTCATTTCATATTATTAAAACATCATTCTTACCATAAATTACAGTAATTACCTCTAATCGCGATTTAAAACATAAAAGTTACTATTCACGAAGAAATTATTTTAATCCCATTGAACCAAATTTTACTTCTTAATGAAAACTATGTATTTAGGATTTTGGAAATTCAAAACACAGAGGTGGTAAAATTTCATTTAAACGAAAAATCGGTTTTTTAAGTACCACTTAGTGGTTTCATTATTCATCAAAAATTGAATTTTTTCAGAAAAATACCAAAAAATCACCCTAAGCTATATTTGATATTAAGAATTCAAAAATGATGTCTATTTTACCAAATTCAAAACATATAAGTTGCATTAATTAATTTAATAATTAATTCCCGCTGTCAAAACAAATAGTGTGTTTTTATGAAACAAAAAGTATCAAAAGATTGACACTAGTTTAAGTCTGATTTCAAAGTGAAATTAATTCCAAGACCACTATTGGATTAAATGGTAAAAATATATTATAATTTCACTTTATAAACAATTCAAAAGATAATATATTCATATAAATAAATTATACTAAAAAGAGGTTTTGAATTAAAATACAACATTTTTCACTATTCATTAAAAAATGAACTTTATCGGAAAAATACCAAAAATTTCCCAAAGTAAATTTCAATGTCCCAATCATAAAGAATAATTTTATTTTGACAAATAGAGCTTATACAATGGTCAAAAGGTTTATTTAAATAATGGTTTTCCATTAAAAGGCAGTAAAATAATATTTTAAAAATATTAGTGTATTCCATGCTTAAGATTGGATTTATTCTCATTTTAAGCCTTTAAAACACTATATAATTCATAAATAGACATAGATAAAAATATCTATTATTCATTACTTACTTGGGATGTTACATCCTTCCCCCCTTTAGAAAATTGCGTCCCCGCAATTTATTTACTTATCGAATAAGTGGGGGTATATATCCCTCATAGCATTTTAAGATTCCCATGTTGCCTCTTCAATCATGTGGTTTTCCAAAAAAACCATTACCTGATGAATAAACTTATTTCATAACACTTGCTCCCTGTGGTCAAGAATCTGGACCGGTTGTTCCTCATAAGATAGGTTCTCTTCCAACTGAACTACCACTGGACTCAAATCATGAGATGGATCTGGCATGTACGTCCTTAACATTGAAACATGAAAGACATTGTGTGCCTGAGATAAACTCGGAGGTAAAGCCACTCAGTAAGCAACTGATCCAACTCTCTCCAAAATTTCATAGGGTCCAATAAACCTTGGACTCAGCTTTCCTTTCTTACCAAATCGCATCACACTATTCCACAGTGAAACTTTGAGAAAAACATGATCACCTACCTCGAAAGATAGATCCTTCCTACGGTTATCTGCATAACTCTTTTGCCTGATCTGTGCTGTTATCATGTGTTTCTGAATCAACTGAACTTTTTCTACCATCTATTTTACCAATTCTGGTCCCATCAGCTTCCTTTCACCCACTTCATCCAAAAAAGCTGTAGTTCGACACCGCTTCCCATATAATGGCTCAAATGGTACCATATGTATACTGGAATGAAAACTGTTATCATAAGAAAACTCAACCAAAGAAAGATGTTGGTACCAACTTCCGTGATAATCCATCGAACAATCATATAGCATATCTTCCAAAGTCTGAATTGTTCATTCTGATTTCCCATCTGATTGAGGATGAAAAGCTGTACTAAAATTTTATTCAGTACCCAACAACTTCTAAAGTCCTTTCCAAAAGTTAGAAGTGAAACTGGGATCACAATCAGATATAATGGAGAGAAGAACTCCATTTAACCTGGTTATCTATTAAAGATACAAACGAGAAAGTTGATCTAGGGAAAAAGTATCTCGTATAGCAAGGAAATGAGCAGATTTAGTCAAGCGATCAACAATAACCCAGATTGCATTATTACCTCGAGATGTCTTCGGTAATCCCACAACGAAGTCCATGGATATATTTTCCCATTTCCACTCTGGCACTGGTAAAGCCTGAAGCATTCCTTTCGGTAACTTCTTCTCTGCTTTAACCTGTTGACAAGTCAAACACTTCATAGTAAAATCAGCAATATCTCTTTTCATTCCATCCCACTAGTAAATCTCCCGAAGATCTCTATACATCTTAGTACTGCCTGGATGAAGTGAAAACGAAGAACTATGAGCTTCACATAACAACTCTCTCTTCAAATGTGAATCACATGGCACACACACTCTCTTCCCAAATCTCAAAACAAAATCATTATCAATATTGAATTTAGGAAACTTACCCTTCTGAACCAGCTCTACATTTTTCTGCAACACGCTGTCTTGCTTCTGTGCTTGCTTAATTTTGTATGATAGAGAAGATTTCACTGATACCTGGAACAAAACAGAAGGACATCCTGCACCAACAAATTCTATGCCAAAGTTCATCAAATCCTTAACCAAAGGATCACATTCCAAACACAACATTGTTAATGAAGCATTAATTTTTTGACTCAAAGAATCAGCCACTTTATTTGCTTTTCCCGGATGGTAATGAATTGTACAATCATAATCCTTGATTAATTCTAGCCATATCCTATGTCTCATGTTCAATTAGTTCTGAGTGAATATATACTTTACACTTTTGTGATCAGTATATATTTCACACTTTACTCCATACAAATGATGCCTCCAAATTTTTAAAGCGAAAACAACAGCAGCAAATCCTAAATCATGTGTAGGGTAATTTTCCTCATGAGTTTTTAAATGACATGCAACATATGCAATTACCTGATCATTCTTCATAAGGAAACAACCAAGTCCCTTCAACGAAGCATCGCTGTATATAACAAACTCACCATTACTGGAAGGAAGTGCTAAAACTGGAGCATTCACCAATCCTCTTTTCAGTTCCTGAAAACAATCATCACATTATTTTGTCAAGATAAACTTAACACCCTTATGAGTTAGCTTAGTCATTGCACTAGATAACCTTGAAAATTTTCTATCAAACCATCGGTAATATCCTTCCAAACCAAGGAAACTATGAATCTCAGTTACATTTGTGGGTCTTGGATATTATTTAACAACCTTTTTTTTGCATGATCAACGGTTATCTCATATTTAGAAACAATGTGACCAAGGAAAGAAATTTGTTGCAACCAAAACTCACACTTGCTAAATTTCCCATAAAATTTCTTTTATTTTAAGGTTTGCAAAATAACCCTTAAATGTCTTCCATGCTCCTCTTTACTTTTAGAAAACACCAAAATATCATCAATAACACAACCACCATTTATCACCTCATTCAACTATGCCATTACTGTAAAAAACCATTCAGTTCCAATTCCAACCATCTCCGGATGCGGATTCGGAAGGTTATTTCCTTCTGTATACCTTCCTAGCACTGCTTCCCAGTTTCCTCTATGGAAAACCATTCTGAGCAAACATGTCATAGATGAAGCAACATGGTAATATTCAAATGCTATATCATTTCAATTTGATCATAAAAAAATATTTTTGGATAATCATTTAATAGAATTGTAACTCCAAAAGTTATCTAGACCGACCTCTGATACCAACTATAAGGCCCTAGACTTAAACCTTAGTTAATCTTGAGTTATTACAAGATTACACATTGAAGATCTTTTCAGGTTTAGAGTTTTAGAGAATTAGATCATAAAACTTGCATTATATTCCACATTTAAACAAAGCGATTACATAAAAGATAATATTCATTTTTCCCATCAACGGAAATATATTTAAAATAAAACATGGATTCTTTCTTGACAATTCCTTGACACTATCATCATATCATGTTCCATTCCCTTGACCTATGAAAATTTTTTCAAAAACTTGGGATAAGCATAAAACGCTGAGTAAGGGTTATAAAAAGTATGGAAAAGGAAACATGAGTAAATATATACATAAGAATGAAATCATAATTTACCCATAAAACATAAGCACTTTAACATACCTCATAAAATCATGAATAAATCATAGAAATCATAATACATAAAGGCAACTTGAGGCATTCATAACATTCTTACGTAGGGAGTAACCCTACTGGTTACGTTTGGAATACCCATCACAGTATATTACCTTAATATCTTTTGAGAAACCTTAACGTTTAACTCCTTCGCATTACCCAATGCATTGGAGAGCTATATCGGGCTCACCCGCCCTTAGTTTATCACGGAACCACCCGTCTTCATAACAATGCCCAAGAACAATAACATAATCGTATCACGTAAAACATGCATAAAGGAAACAAAAAATTTCCACATTTCAATCACAAGATATCAATACAACACATTGATATACTAAAAACATTATTAAAACCATCATCAATACCAAAATAAAAGAAAAGTAATACATGGTATTTATTTTTCATTTTAAAAAAAGTTAGGTTATGGCTTGTAGAGGAAGCCGAAACTCAAATAGTGGTCACGACGGTAGAGAAGTCGTTATAGCCACATACGTACGAAAAAAAACATTCCTTTTGTCATTTAGTAAAACTCTTCGTATAAAAAAAGATTCCTTTTGATTAAGCGTAAAAGTCAAAGGGGTTTGTACACCGTATAAAAGAAAGTTGTGTATAAAACAAAATATGCCTCAATGAATGGAGATTGAGACGAAGTCCCATACAAAGATCATTTTTTAAATAAAATAGATCTATTATGTGTATTCACTATAAGTAAATGTAATGAAAGTAAAAATAAAAGATATAACATAATAATATCATGACATAATTTTAAAGTAGGAGATTAACCCAAAGAATGAAAATTGGGTTAAGAAGTTCCCTTACCTCGGGTCCGGCTTGACTCGGTCGTTCTTTAATGTCCAGAATAATAAACATGAGTTAATTTTTACATTCTTAAGAACCTTTTTCAAGGTCATTATTCCTTTTATATAAATTATTACCATGTTATGAACATTATGTAATCATTTAAGTTAATAACGGTCGTTTTGTCGATATTTGGCACTTGAGTCAAAAGTGAACTTCTTATATTTACAAGTTGTTCACGTAGTCAAATATCCATTATCTCAAAAATGATATTAATGATTTAGATTCCATATATATCATATATATCTAGTATATACATGCATTTATAATATTACATAATCATTTAGAGGTAAGAAATGAAATGCACCGTTCATGGAGACGGTAAGCCGTACGTACGCATGAACGCTACTTTCATTTCTATGTCATATTAATGGAATTAAAACTAAATGAGAGATATTTATATTTTAAGTCCAGAATTATATTAATCATTTAGATGTAACATACATCATATATATCCATTATATATATGAACTTATAACAGTACATTACATTTGGGGATAAGAAATGAAATGCACCGTTCATGGAGATGGTAAGCCGTACGTACGCATGAACGCTACTTTCATTTCTATCTCATACTTTAATGGAATTAAAACATAATGATATATAATAGTATTATAATTCCAGTATGGTATCATATATAATATCATTAAATCTATCCTTTATACGTACCACATATGGTATTAACGAATCAAATCACTTTGAGGGGGCGGTAGTCCGCACTTCCTAATATGAAATTATCATGTTTACCCATAATGGAAGCCACACAGGTATGACATAAATGAAAAATACAGAAGCTTAAGGAAAAAATAAACATATTATATAACATATATAAATATACTGACATCTTAATGGACACCTTTTAAGGTGTTAGAAGAATATTGAACAATCATCATTTTGTGAGGCAGAAATTCGCCATCTGCAGAAACAGTATGTTCTTTAACCATTAAATGTAGGTGTGTGTAAGTGTAGCAAGAAATATTCTTATAAAAACATCCTATTATATTTATTATACTGTATTTTTAACAAAAGAAATAAATAAAAAGAGTTTAGGGGGTTGGAGAAGCAAAATAAAACAAAAGAACACGAGTGAAGACATTACCGTAAAATTCGGTAACTCTCTTTGATTTGAGCTCAATGGCTTCCTTGGGATGTCTTCTGCCCAAAGTGAGGCTTCTAGGAGTAATAAAGGGATGTGGAGAGACAAAATGAGCAGGGGTTAGCCGAGAAAAAGGCATTAGAGGTGTGGGTAAGGAGTTAGAGCTGGGGGCCTTTTATAAGAGGAGAGGAGGGGCACTCTTGGAAAGTTACAAAATGTTAATTTATTTTCAAATGATTTTCGGATTTTAAAGGTCCCATATTGATATATATCTAGGATAAGGTGATAAGGGTTATCAATACACCCATCCAATAGGTATTTGACAAGTGTAAGTCTTATATTTTACATTATCATTTCATTTTATTTAAATCGTTTATTAATGAGGTAATCGCTGCATCATCATGATGTCATAAATAATTTAATTTATTTAATGTCTAAAAATTATAAAACAAATATAATGATGTATGAAATCTTTTTATCTTTATAATGAATATTTATAGTCAAAAATATGAATTTTATAAACCCATTTAAAAATTGTTTTAGTAAAACAACTCATGTTTGTGACATTTTTACTTTAACATTAAATAAAAAGATATTAATGTCATTTTCCTTCCAAAGTGGCTCCATGGGGTCCCCAAGTTGACACATGGATTTTCGTGGTCGGCTATGACACATCCAATAAGGGTAGGACATATGTGAATTTAATTTATATTATGAAAACATTATTCTTACCTCAAATTACACTAATTACCTCTAATCAGGATTAAAAACTTAAAAGTTACTATTCACCAAAAAATTATTTTAATCCCATTGAACCAAATTTTAATTCTTAATGACAACCATGTATGTCGGATTTTTGAAATTCAAAACACAGGGGTCATAAAATTTCATTTAAAAAAAATCATTTTTTTAAGTACCACTTAGTGGTTTCACTATTCATCAAAAATTGATGTTTTTCATACAAATACCAAAAAATCACCCTAAGCTATATTTGACATTCCGAATTCAAAAATGATTTCTATTTTACCAAATTCAAAACATATAAGTTGCATTAATTAATTTAATAATTAATTCCCACTGTCAAAACAAATAGCGTGTTTTTATGAAACAAAAAGTATCAAAAGATTGACACTAGTTTAAGTCTGATTTCAAAGTGAAATTAATTCCACAACCACTATTGGATTGAATGGTAAAAATATATTCTAATTTCACTTTAAAACCAATTCAAAAGATAATATAATCATATAAATAAATTAGACTAAAAAGAGGTTTTGAATTTAAATACAACATTTTTCACTATTCATTAAAAAATGATCATTATCGGAAAAATACCAAAAATTTACCCAAAGTAAATTTCAATGTCCCAATAATAAAGAATAGGTTTATTTTGACAAGTAGATCTTATAAAATTGTCAAAAGATTGATTTAAAAAATGGTTTTCCATAAAAAGGCAGTAAAACAATCTTTTAAAAATATTAGTGTATTCCATGATTAAGATTGGATTTTTTCTCATTTTAAGCCTCTAAAACAATATCTAATTCATAAATAGACATAGATAAAAATATATATTATTCATTACTTACTTGGGATGTTACATGCCGCCTCACACAGTAGCGCTCCTCGCCATTGTCTGCCACCTCACGTAGTAGCGCTCCCCCTAATAGCCTACGGAGGTACACCTTCTGTCGAGTACCGTGGGTCTGCCGCCTCACATAGTAGTGCTCCTCCGCCATGGTTCTACCACCTCACATAGTATTTCTCCCCACTGGGCTAGTCAAGTCACTCTGAAACGAATCGGAAAAGCAGTCATCAGGTCTCAGCCAGCTACTAGGTCTCCATACTCCGTATGCTCGTCTCCAAGAGGATCTTATCCACGATCTACTGGTCGATACTCCAAGTGTCATGAAGTCCCAAGAAGAACTATCTCAAAGGTATGCCATGTCACTGGGGTCTGAACGCAACAGACAGCGCGGTAATCAGACGCTCGATCTGTGAGTTATTAGCTTTTCCGTTCTAGGGGCCGAGTTGGTTTTTATGCTAAAACCAACCAGACCATACTCCAACTGCATCCAAACCCCATGTGGAGTATAACAAAAGAACCGTCTCATCAAAAGGAATCCAACGTAGTTGACGACATGTTAATCGGATGTCCTGTACTTAAGTTATAAGTGTTTCCGCACTGAGGGCCCGGTTGGTTCCGGGTTCGAACCAACCCGGCCGTACCCAAACTTTGCCAAAACCTTGAGTGTAATATACCTAAATGACTATCTCGATCTGAGTAATCCTACGCAACTGATGGTTCATCAATCGGAGGTCCGTATCTCAAGTTATTGGTGATTAACCGAAAATTGTCCGAAGAGGGGGGGTCTAGGCCCGGTTCGACCCGGCCCAACCCGCGCTGGGTCGGCCCAAAACGGGTCGACCCGACCCAGGACTAGGTCTAGCCCGGTAGGGCATGGTCCGGCCCAGTGGCTGAGGCCCGACCCAGCATGGCGGCCCAGCCCAGGGCGCCGACCAGGCCCAGGGAGCCGGCCCGACCCCAGGCGTCGGCCCGGCTCGCGCGGCGGCCCGAACCACGTGGCGTGGTGGCCCAGCCGCATGGCTGGGGAGGGTGAAGCCTGCCTGATCGGCGAGACCAGGATGTGGTGGAGCCCTGCGGTTCCCGCCCTATTCAATCAACGGGGGTTACACCCCCCCCCCCTCGTCTCCCTGTAACGGAACCAGCAGATGTCAGTTCCTCTCCGCGGAACCCACCCAGGTTCCGCCCTGGCGCGCCCCTCGCCGGCGCCCGGCTCAGCCGACCGCCCTCTAGCTCATCTCTAGTGGCCCACCTACGGCTTCTCCTATGGCGCAGCACGACAGCGTTGTGCCCTCTCCCTCTGCCGCGACCCGTGTGGCTACGACCCCTCCACCACTCGGCGCGACGGCGCCACGCTTTCTTCCGACTGCCACGACCCTTCAGTATGCGGCCCTCTTCCTCTGGTGCGGTGCGACGACACCACCCCCCTCGGTGTTTGACACGACCCATGGTGGTTGCGGCCCCATTCTTCACACAGCTTTGGTGACCCGGTGACAATTGCGCTGCCAATTTCATCTGCGGTTCTCTCTACCGGTGGCGCCTTTGCACCATTGCCATCATCAATCCATCAAGAACCATTGGAGGGACGTTGGGCCGTGTTTTTTCAACCTTCACCCTCCACGTTAGATGATTACAATTGGATAACAAAGAACCACAAAAAAACATGAGGTATGAGGATTTAAATTAATCAATAACAAACCCCACCTCGATCGTAGTTTGTTGACGACGTCACAGGAAGAAGGTGAAGTTAACGACGATCATTGTGTCTGCCTTGAAATTCAGATCCGAGTTCATGCATCGAAGATAGAAAAAACTGCACGTACGTTTACTGAACGTACCTGAACAAAAGATAGAAAAAACTACACGTACGTTTACTGAACGTACCTGAACAAAATTTCAGAAATTGATTCCGGGCACACCGGGCATCAGAATCTAGCGCTGCCGGAAAATACGGACTCGTAAAATTCCAAAGAATTAAGAAAAAAAATTTCCTTGAAATTTCTGGGTCTTTATAAAAAATCCTTGATTAATTTGTAACCTTTGTCAGTTAATATTTGTACTACTGAAAAAATGAACCCTTTATCCGCAATTTATTTTTATCGACAATAATGAGGACAATTTATCAGAACATTATATTTAGTGTTGATAAAGGGTACACTATAGCTTCCCTTTTTATGATTGATATAGATCCTAAATAAAATAAAGAAATTAAAAAAAATTAACATTCAAAATTATTATATTAAAAATCATATTTGAAATTTCAATAATTTTTTTTATTATTGATTAAATTAATACATTTAATATGCATATATATATATATATAATAAACATTCAAAAAAATATATTAAATATTTAAAATGAATAAAATTAAATAAAATATAAAAAAATATAAATGAGTAAATTAATAAAAATATAATCCGTATTATTAATTAAATAATTATTGGTAAAAATAATTAGATTTAATATACATATATATATTGATTATAAATATTAATAAAAAGTATATCATTATATAAAGTGAAAAAATTGTAATAATAAAACAAATAAAAAATGAATAAATTTTATTAATTTAATAACAAAATTAAAAATGAATAAATTAATAATTTATTAAATAAATAATTACTGAAACTTTTATTAATACAAATTAATATTTTAACTATATATATATATTTTATATATAGTAATAAATAATACTTCTTAATTATAAACATTAAAACTAATAAAATCAAATAATTAAAAAATTATTAATTTCATATTCATTTTTAAATGGTTTTATACATAATTAATAATTAATAAAATTTTTATTGAATTATATTCTTATATCTTAAAATATATATACTTATATGTGAATGTATGATATTTACAAAATTTTTATATCATATAATACAAAAAATTTATGCTTACATATTAATTAATTAATATTTATTGAAGAATGGTTTTTAATTAAAAATCAATATTTATTAAAAATACTCACTAATTTCATCGAAAAATGGAAATAATGTAATGTCATTGGATTTTTCTATTAAACAGATACAAAGAAGTTGTTAATTTTATTTCATATACAAATACGTAATTTATATTTAAAAACAACGTATGTAGACACACAAATATTTAGGTACTTAATAAAATCTTATATATATACATAAAAAAATACTCCTAATATTTATATTATATATTAAACTTATAGTATTCATTTTTGAATATCAATAATACATTATAAATTTAATATATTATGTTTTTAATTAGTACATCATATTTATTTATTTTTAGTATTATTATAATTAGGTATAAGTTCATTTTAAATTTTTGTTATTTTTCTACTTTTTAATTATTTTGGATTTTTTTTATTTTTTTATTTGTTTATACATTTATTTACTATATATTAATATTTTTAATATTTATTAATTACTATTTGAAATTTTCTCTATATTTTATTTTAATTTATAATTAATTAATAAAACCAATCCATTTTAAAATAATTAATGTGCATAAATTTTTTATTGTTCAAATTCTCTATTTCTTATCATGCATGCATTTAAGATTATATATTCATTAATAATGTTAAAAATGTATTTGTAAACAATGTTCTATAAATAAATATATTTATAAACTTATATTTACCATATTTATGAATATATATTTGTAATCGTAAAGAAAATAATTTTTTTAAGAAATATTTATATAACTCTCAATAAATCATTGTAATATTATAATACGTTTACTTACATAATGAATATTCCTACTATATTTAAATTTGTATTTTTTTATTTTTGTTTTAATTTTAATTTTAATTTTAATTTTAATTTTAATTTTTACATGTTGAATTTGGGGGATTACATGATTGGTAAAGGCTCCCCTTAATTTTGAATCAGACCCAGGATCAAATTTTGGTGGGCACAAGTACTATTACATTATTGTGCAGGCGGTGACGACGACAATGATGTTTGAAGGTGATTATGCAGGCTTGATGTAGGCTTTGTGATGTAGGTAGAATGTTGGAGGCATGACACGACACATGGCTTTCGAACCCTGTTATGGGATTTATGCCCACTTGGCCTACATCTCATATACTAAATAATCAATTCATGATGTGTGGCTTCTCCCTTTAGGGGGATATGGCTTGCCTTTTCAGCCTATGTGTGTGGTGTGTGTGTTTGAATGAAATTGTACCCCCAAGAACATAATATATATATATACATATTATAATATTTATAGTTATATGTATTTATTATATAAATATGTAATTATATAATTATATTTATAATTATGAAACTTTAAAAAATTCTTTTAAATAATGAATTTATTATATATATATGTGTGTGTATTAATTATCTATTTAATTATATAACTATATATATAATGATATAAATATATTTTTAACTACAAATAAATAGTTTTAAATATATTTATTAATGTATGTTTTTTATTTTTATAAAATTATATATTTATAATTACAAATAAAAATTTTCATTTTGTAAAACAAGTTTTTATGTCATTATAAATAAAAAATCATTTATTTATATAATTACAATAATATGGCATGTAAATATAAAAATAAATAAATATATTTACTGACTTTTTTATATATAACATAAATTATAAATCTGTTATTAGTGAAAAACATTTATCACTGATAAATGTGTATTTAATAATACTTCATTAGGGTAGATAAAAATAGAGATTTATTAGTGCTAAAAAGTAGTGATGAAATCCATCTTTAACCGGGTTAATGTTTAAGCACTGAAAAAGCTCTATTTTTATCAATGATAATGAATCGCTGATAATGATACATTTATCAAATCATATTAATTTTTGGATGATAAAACGTTTTCATCACATATTTGTATATATTGATTAAATTATCTTGAACTATTTAATGAACCATAACTGCGAATGTTTCTCTCATGATATCTATAGAATTCTGCAGAAGCGACCCACTAATAGAACTCCTCCTTCATGAATCTAGGATTAAATCAAGGCTCAAATCCAATGTTGAGATAATCCATAGCTCGAATCCATGGATCAAATAAACCAAGTCTTAAAAAATACAAATCATTAACAAATACAATATTTCATGTGTGAGATCTCTAATTTATCTTGGAAAAATCAAAATATAAAAATGAGTTTTTTATTTTATCTACCTCCCCACTCGTTTATTGCTTGGTTGGGTTCCTTTTAAGGTTATTATGACTTAGGGGGTGGTCTTATTGATGAGTGAGACTGGATGTTTTGGTCACATCAATGATGCGTCAATTTCACTGAATGGTCAGGTGTATTTCACCTTTTTGAGTAAGTATGAATCCTAATCATTATGAGTCATTGAACATCGATTATTCTCATAGATATGTTTATATATTGGTGTTTGAGTACAATCAACTTAATTTTAGTATATAGAGAGTTTGGAATCAACTACTATGATATTTAAAAACATGGTGAAATCCTCAATAATGGAGGGATTTATAATGGCTTTCCTCCTTCATCTAATGATAATGAAGACATAGGAAAACCCATCCCCTAGTTAGAGACCTTCTATAAAAAGTTAAGATGATTCTAAGAAGACATCTCCATCTGCAAACAATTTTTCCATTTCTAGAATTAATAAAGGTCTTGGTGAGTTTTTCTTGGGATATTTTATATTTATATTGATATTTAAAAAAAAAATATGTTTTTATGGATGTTAATTCATCTCATAATATTACGGAGAGTATGTCTTATTTCATTATCCTGATTTTGGTTGAGGTTCCGATGTTATGGCACTCCCTAGTGGTAATTATTATGTTATTCCTTCTTAAATAAATTATGAATATTTATTATAATTAATTTATATTTATATATTTTACTATTTTATTGATTATATATTGAATCATGTGATCGATAATCTATGTGTAATGCTTTCGTTAAATGAGAAAATTAAGGCTCATGTGGTTAAATTCATAAAAGATGAGGGTGGTATCAAAATTATTAAGAACTGTATTATATGTGTTTTAGTGCAAATTTTGTATATAAGAATAGCTCATTGGGGAATGGAGAATTTAGTGAGTTCTGATATGGGTTTATGATCAAAATTTTAAATAGGTAATAGTTATTTGGAATAAAATAGTCTTTCTATACCCTTTTGGATGATTATAGTCTCACGCGGTGGTTTCTTTGCCTTGTTATCCTTAGGCTGGTTAGATGGGAAAATCATAAGGGATTTTAAAATATAAAATAAATAGAGTGAACCTAGGATATTCTTATATGATTGTGTGAGAGGTACCATTGAGAGTAGATTTTCTGATTGATGGTTGTAAATGGTTTTCTTTTGGGACATCGTTCATGAAGAAACTGATACATGGACATAAGACAACATATATCTCCATGTAAGTTAATTTCAATTTGTATATAAGTTAAAATATGAGAGGGATAATTAGTATAGTCAAAGAAAATTGAAGTATCCCATAAGTGTATAACAGAGTATGATATTCTCTGTGGATGTTTTCATAGGGAAGTGATTTTGGAAGAGGGATTATATGATCACCTGAGTAGTGAATATATATGGGGTATAAAATTGATTAGAGTCACTAGAAACCTAATGGGAGAAACATTAAAGGGTCAGATGGGTTATTTGATAATATATATTACTAATTATTGATATTTGAGGTTTGTGAGTGACAAATTATGGCCTACAAACTATGATATTATCTAATGAGTGATCGTTGAGAAATATTATCAATGTGTGAGATAGCTACTCTTTGACTGTCGTATATTAGAATATTAAGGATATAATGTGACAGATAGGTATGGTATGTTAGTATGTGAGTTACTATATACATGTTTGTTATTCATCCGGGGTTAGGGTGAGGGTGATGTGACATTTGGGTTGTTCCCATTTTTCCTTTATATTTTTTCAAAAGTTAGGTTTAACTAATGCATTGTGGGACCCATTGTGATGTTCGTTCCAAAAAAACAACTATTTTAATATGTCTCCATATTTAATATTCAATTCCTAATAAAAAATTCTATGTTATACCAGTTTCATGATTACTATGAAATAAGTACATGTCATGGTTATCTCTAAGGAATAATCTTGTATGCTAGGGGTCTAAGGTCGAATCACATGTTACATGTGATGTGATTATTTTAAAAGGATGATAAATAATTTTTTATCATCCTATGGTTCAAACTTTACCATCTTATTACTGAAATGATTTAAATTTCAGGGAACAACCACTGTATAAACATATGGAATGATAAGAAGAATTCATTAGAATTAAATGATGTAGGTACATCTGAATTTCATAGTTTCATGGTTAGTAAAAAAATTAATTAAAAACATGTGTATTTTATGTGTTACTAGTATGTAGAAATACTGAAATATATGAATTGTTGTATATTTTAGGGGTCATGTTAGTATTTGAATGTTTTGACTTATACTCACACCATACACATGAACCTCAGTGAACATAGAGATCATATATTTGAGATACTGTCCTGGGAAATGGACTAGTAACATATATTAGTGTCAGTCCAGCTCAGTGGGGATGATTTTAAGTTAACATGGTGGTGTCAGGGACATTTTATATTTTTGAGATTATACTAGAAATTTTAAATTAATATTTGGTAATTAAAAATATTTATGGAGATAAATTTTATCATAATTAGCATCAACCGATTAATAGTTATTACTGCATTTTATTTCGTGACACTTTTCCACAACCTCTACTCAGTTTTATTAACTACTCTTAGTAGTAGTCATCCAAAATGACAACTGGTACCCAGTATGGGATGATTATTTCTTAGAGTAGTTCAAGAAATATACATTCAAGTCTAGAAGATATGGAGGATGTGTCTCAAGTGAATAATTCAATAACAAATATTTGGGAGATGAAGATATTTAGGATCATAGTTCTATATAGAATTCACCTTTGGACGAATTAAGAAGATAACACCCACCATTGTGGAGTAATTATTCTATAAAATTTAGATACCCATTTCATTCTAAATTTATTCATGATGTCCATTTGAAAAAACATTATGAATATAAAGTTATAGAGTTATTAATATTTTCAATACCGAATTCTTTTGATCCTTATCAAATCATTTTCTATGATTAAGATATTTTTATTCAATAAAAAAATAAATTTTGAATATACATTGAAATGTCTAAAGGATCACGTTGTAACACTGAAAGGGAGGGTGAATCAGGTGTGACTAATATAACAATGTTTTTTGACCATTTTATTTAAAACATTTTTAGCTGTTAATATCATATTATCATGCATTAAATTATGAAAGTAAACGAAACACAACACCTATTATTTTCACAGGGGTCAGTACTAAGACGTACATATTTTCCATGATTGTTAGACCCCAAAACATGGATTATCCAGTAAAATCTTCTTATTAGTTAGAGTGGTTCAAAAATAAATATGCTATACACCACTAGTAATTGATCCTCTTGTTGATCATTCTTATACCCCCCATAATAAAACTCATCTTCCTATGTTGGTTAGACACCCCAACCATTACACCAATTAGTCCCCCTAGACTCTCGACCCTCTTCAGCAATTGGTTAGTCCCACAGTCATAAGATCCAAAATCTTCTTCAGAATATCTAATGTAATGATAGGATGATCATTTGATCATCTTTAATGATCAGGTTAGATCATACTAGATCATGTAAAAATCACATACCTTGGCATTGATACTAGATTTTATCAAATAATTTGGATCACCAAATATAATCATCAGCCTCACTACAACACTACTCGGGCTAGAATAATTTCTGCTACTAAAGACCCAACATCACTAAACATTGAAAACATAGATAAAATAATTTCTTCTAAGTCACTTCTATTAAAACTATATCATCATAAATCTCATAATATTGCACAAAAATTAATAATCAAATATTTCATTTTCACATTTTCATATATCATGCATATGTAAACAATCCACGGTCAACTAAATATTGGCATGCGTTAATTCATTTATTTTATCACATCCTCATATAATGTGTATTTTATCATCACTTTAACAACATACATTATTCTTTTTTCATCATGTGATGTGTGTGAGATTTCACATTTTCATTCAAATTCTATTCACAACATACTTTTCACTACCTTTTCAATCAGTTTTTTTCCAAATAGAATACACAAACATTGCCTGTATTTTATACAAGGGTATCAAGAATGATCATATTTTTTATGTTTTTCTTATTCCTCGTATTCACAAGTCCTTGGAACATGCCCAATCATTTCACAATCCACATTCACCTTCCCCACATAACATATATAACCTTCTCATAAAGATCATGTAGAAAATATATGTTTTCATGATTATTTGAACAATAGTGTAGTATAGTATCTTTTATAGTGTGTGAGTTATATTCCACCCAAAAAGAATAAATTCGCAATATTTTTCATGAAAGGATGAAATATTAAAATGAAACTATCTAGAGTGCTTCACAAAACCAGTTTATCGTTAGCCTATTCGAGTTTGTAAAGAACATATCAAACACTTGTGGCCTTTAATTATTTTTTCAGAAAAGAGATGGTGAGTAGATCCATTTACAGAACAGAAATTAATAGAACTATTTCTCCCACAAAACAACTCTCATATATGAGAAATAATGAATTCATCAAATGAGATCAGCTTCAGAATTTATAAACAACGATCAACAACTCAAAACCTTCTAGAATCAAGGAGGAATAACATACTATGATCACAAACAGTTACCATCTCAGATTTAACAAACATATGAACATACCTACATCCATGATTTATTCAAATAAATGTCATAAAAATGTATTTTCATAATAATTTATATCATATTAGATTCTCATAATGATGAAAAAATAAACAGAATCCTTGATTTGAGTTATGGTCAACATAGCTGTGGAAATCCTAACAAGAATATGATTCTCGAATTGCTTGCTGGGGATGGTGACCTCCATCATTTGATTTGACGACTCACAAACTTTTGACTGATTAAGATTCGGATTCTTTGGATCTTTCTGTGTTTTTTGAAATCATTTAACGTATCAATGGTACGTTGATTAGTCACAAATATGGGATAGACAGACCACATTCAGAGTTAAAATAACATGCAAAAAAGAATTCCCATAATAAAATTAACTCATATTCTCTCCTCCATTATAATACTCGATGAAACTTCCTCAGATCAGAATTGGTTACAGGTCTAGCTCCCATATTCATCCTAGCACCACCTAGTTCTGTGCACTACTTTTTCATTGTGTCACCCTTCCATGGTGATTGCATTGCCTCTGCTCCTACGCCTCCCATGTAACACCCCGAGATTTTATGAAAAATATTCCTTTTAATTTCCTTGATGTCTTGTGTTTTACGCTACACCAAAATGAGATTGCACAACACACATACCTGACTGGGCTTGCATTACACACAATCGCGGCCTTCCACGATAGCGTATCTTGTACGCAATACCGAGTTTCACTAAACAACGATATGTTATATAAACAAGCCGTTATGAATAGTAAAACCCACTTTTTGAAATTTTATTTTTCAAAATGGACTTCATTTTTCGATTCTGAATATCGAAATTAGAATAGGGTGAAATTTTGGTATTTGTCTGAAAACATTCAATTTTTGATGAATAGTGAAAACACTGGGTTACTATTTAAAAACCGACTTTTTATTTAAATAATTATTTACTTTATTTAAATTTATTTTATGTCAAAATTGATACATAATACCTATATAAGTTCAATTTAAATCATTGGAGTAATTTTATAATAATTTTAGATATATAAAAATTTTATTGAACTTTTCACCGTCTTTTACCCACCTCCTAGGAGAATTTGGAAATTCATATAAAACATAATTTTACCACTTCTGTGAGTGGAATTTCAAAAATCCGAGAGACACGGTTAATATAAAGGACTAAAATTTGGTTCAGTGGGATGAAAATAATTTTTGGTGAATCATAACTTTTTACTTTTATTTACCACGGTTAAAAGTAAATAGGGTAATTAAGGGTAAAAATGATATTATTATTACCCTAACACATGTCATAATTCTATTTGGATAAGTTTAATTCGATCAAAAACAACATTAGGAATAAAATATGCCTATTTAGGTCCACATTTATTAGATTAGAACATTTATTATTAATTTATTTTAAGAAGGGTTAAAATAGTTAAAATCAAAGTTTAATAACTAAATCATTTTTAATATAGGGTTATAAATAAGATAAATTCGAATATAAATATTCATTAGAAAGATATTTTTTTTCTAAATAATGATATTTTATTTATAATATTTAGATATTAAATAATTTAATTTATTTATGACACAATGATGATGCAGTAATTATCTTATTAATGATATATTAACATAATTGATGTTATAAATACCCAAATAAATGTAATTTGAGAGTTTTTATGTATTAAAATAATTTTATAGGTTAATATGACGTGTTATTATTGATTTAATTAAATTTTGTCGAACTAATAATGCTCTAATGATTTTCATAAAAATCAATTACCAAATAGTGTCAAAATTGACATAAAATAGTTTTTAAAACAAATATTATATTATTAATTGTTATTATATTTATACAGAACCAAGGTTCGGCCAAGATACTTATAATATGATAGATTTATCATTAATGGAACACTTTGGGGTCGCTTGGATGGATATGGTAAGTTTATTAACTATATAATATAAAAATACAAAGTGACATGGTAAATATCAATCTAATTAACTAAGAGTTAAAAATAAAGGATAAGGTTAATATAATGACCTAAACCTGTCTAAAATATATTGGTTTAGAGGATTTCTACCCATACCCACCTTATCTTCAAAATAAATCAATTTTGATCTATTAAAAACCGAATATGACTTTATTATAAAATAATATTTTACGTTTTTCCAAAGGTGACCCTCTCCACCCTTATAAATGGGCACCCATTCCCTCTTCTCTTCACACCCTTTTGAGCCTTGAAGCTCAGCCAAACCCTGCCCATTTCTCTTATCCACTTCCCTAGAAACATTCTGGAGGTTTTTGTCTCCTCAAAAGTCCAAATCTACTTCCTTAAAATAATGCTTAAAGGAGGTGTGTCGAAGAAGATGTAATCTCTTCTTCTGATTCTCTCAAGTTTCTATATTCTTCAATTTCTTCTTCTTTAGTTGTCTCATTATAAAGTAGTAACATAAGTATTAATTATATACTGATATATTATTATAAATATTAAACAACCCTATTTCACCTTCTATCCATCCTACGGAAAATGAAATCACTGCGCGTGCATACGTACGAAATACCGTCTCCACGCCATGGTGTAATCCGTTTTCAACCACCACCTTACTTGGATGGGTATAATGGTGTAAATAAATGACTATATATGATTATTGTAATGTGATATTTATTCTTAAATATTTCAATACAATTCCAAGATCATGGGAATGGTATCATCACTCGTGTGTACGTACGGACTACTGTCTCCAAGACGAGATGAGATTCATTCTCCATGTTAACCATTCATGAATGATTATAAAGTATATATAATAAGTAATCATGAAATATATGACCTAATAATGATACTGGATTTATGTATATATATATGTATTTTATCTACTCAATTCCATTCATTTCCATAAGGAAAATAAAACAGCGTTCATGCGTACGTACGACCTACCGTCTTCATGAATGGTGTATTTCATTCCATTTATCAATCTATCATATATATATGTATATTATGAATATATATTATATATAAATCATGTTTTACATTCTTGAATTAAGTAAATCAGGATATAAGTAATAATATCAAGAACAACAAGTCCAAACACGTACGATAAATAAAACGATTTTACCCAAAACGCTGCTTTAACATGGAATTTACAAAAGAACGGGTAATATAAAGTCACAAGTGAACCATTTATAACATCCTAAAAATGAATATGATTCTGTAATAATTCAATGAACTTATTTAAATCATTATACATGAGGTTTGGATATGTACTAAGCATATCAGACCTATGGTAACAGATAATTATTCCAAACTCATTCTTATCTAAGATTGTTTATTCATAAGTATTTACTGGGGTTATGTTTATCATCCAAGTCCATGTTTTATAAAAATGTATTCATAAAATGTTTAGTATTATTACATGTATATATATAGTCGTTTTTACCCTTTTGTGACTTTTACCACATGGTTTAGAAGGAATCTTTCTTTTGTTTACCATGCGAGGTACTTTTTGACTTCCGACAAAAGTACGAGAAGAATGTTATTTTTAACTTATACGTCGTGAATAGATTTTTATGGTTTTATAAAGAATTATTTGAATGAAGTTTCCTCTAAAAAATTTTATGCCTGTTTTCACAAAAAATACTTTTCCTTTAATATTGCATGACTTTTTTTGAAAATAAAATGATTTTGAAGAAGAAAGGATATTATCCTGAAGAATTCATTTGAAGTGTTTTATCAAAACCATTTTCTATATAAGATGAAAATATTTCATATTTTTATTTTTCAAATATAATTTCTCTTTGATTTACATGGTTTCACTTTTCTTATGATGAAATGATATCCATTTTTTTATATGGATTATGTAATGATGGGATGATGTTTATGAAACCCATTTTATTCTTTGGGTTATGATGACTGTTTTAAGTTGATTTTGTGGCACAAGTAAGAATGATTTCATTATGAGATGGGTGGGACCTATATATCCCTACAGTTAATTGGGTAATGATTTATATCTCATGAGATAGACATGGCTGGAATGGTAAGTTAATCTGGTTCAGTAATATAGGACTGGAATGAAGAGTGAACTCGATTCAGAAAGGGACTTTGTCCACTAAGATGGTCCTGACAGCAATGCCTTGGCTACTATGGAAATCATATCATGTGCTTAATGGTTTCCATAAGCACATGTTTTTCCCATGCTATTTTATCATTATTAATGTTTTTTTATGATCTATGCCTTATATACTTCCATGTTTTATGTCATTGCCCATGATTTTGATGTTTACACATTATGTTCATGTTTTTAAGTTCAAATGTGTATGATTTGTTTTATTTTATCCAAGCTTACCCTTACTAAGAATTTGAGCTCACCCTTTATATTTTTTCTTTTCCTCAAGATTTAAATAATGGTTTTAGGTAAGAAAACCAAAAGGGGAAGATATTTATGGGAGACGTTGAAGATCTTTCACCACGATTAGAAGATTACGTTCTAAGTTTCCAAAGACACTAAACTATTACGGTCCTTTCGTGTCTGTTTTTGTTATGTATTAAGTATTTTGAAAAATTAATGTAATGTCTATGTACATCAAGATTCGGGTCTCTACATCGCATAGGTTCCCCTATATACATTCGTCCATACTAGATTGGTTGTGGGTATCAAGCTTGATTTCTTATAGTTGGGTGATGCACCCCTTGGCTAGAATATATGATTGGATAAATTTTTTTATAAACTCTATAAACAATAGAACACCATATTATATAGAAAAAACCAATAAAAATAAAATCACATCCCTCAAAATATCCTAATGAAAAATAAACGTTTTTACATGGATACATAAAAAGTGGTAAAAAATGATCCCAAATCAAATAAAAAATGACACATATTTTTTGGAACTATAAACTATATCTACAAACATCATAATAAAACCCATTAACATTTTTATATTCTCCAGGAATTGATAACCATTTACACATAACTGAATCACTTGACCACTTCAATTATCACCTTTGTATTTTTTTTCAATTCCCAGTTTTAAATTTCAATGATATATTATTGAAATTATTTGAAATAAAGGAAATGATATAAATATGGGAAGGAATTTACATTTCTAATATTCCAGTTCTAACGATATCATGTTCCCTTCCAACTATTATTTTCTTATTTACTTCTAAGAAATATGGAATCCCTACTAGCCAAGAAAAGAAAAATTAAACAACTCTATCTCTACGTGAAAAATGATCTACAAAGAGAACAAGTATGATTAAATTTAACATTAATACTGTCAATGAATTTCCATAATTTGGAACCAATCCCTGATTATTTTTTAAAATTTTTCAAAAAAAATATAATCTCTTATATAAATATCAATAAATATACTTGATCAATTCAAGTGAAAGAATGTATTTCTGTTTTCATCAAGTAATATATCACTCCACTTTAAAAATTAATGACTTTTTTATGTCATGATAATAGTAGTTTGTAACCAACATACCTCAACAATGAAAATACTCAATTTACTGAATTTTATTAATTTCTAGATTCATACCTCCCCAGAACTTCATATATTCATATATTGCCAAATGAGATAGAAATATCTGAATAAGTTTCTATTCCCCCTTCAAGAGCTGCACACAACACTTCATAATCAAGGTTTAAAGTCTTCAAGAATAAATTCTAAATGTATTATGTGATTATTTGAGTTTTTGAAAATTGAAAACATGATTCCAATGGTCTTCTATGATGTATATATTTCATACTGTAAGATATTATTTTCTTATATAAATTTAGGTATCCTCTTAAATATATGCATCACCATCAATTACATTCAAGAAAAACAAAAAATATATATGAGAATATGGTGGTGCTTCAATGATCCTTTTTTAGAGAAACAATGCTAATAGTTTATTCTCAACCCAAGAAAACATCTTAGATAAAAAAGGATTCTTCACATTTGTTTAGAAATCAATTTCATTTTTCACTACTTGTTCCAAATTATTTCCTCTTTAAATTTTTTTCCATGTGATAAATCATTCTTTAAGAACGTTCTTAGTATTTACATTGTGTGTAGATTTTCATTTTCTCAATAATATATATCACATATTCTTTCCATTTATTTCTCAAGATTATTTTGGACTGTATTTACAAATCAAATAAATTTTAATAGAATTTCTAGACATGTTGAACTAATAGACAAAATTAAAATTCAAAAAGTTACCTCTTTTTGATATCTTTTTAGATTCGTTATCAAATATGTATTTCACCAAATATATATTTTTAATTCTCTTCTATGATGAATCTATTTTCCATTATATATTACTTCTTATAGTATGAATATTCATGAAAAATTCACAATGATCCACGATATGAGATTTCTTATTATAATAAAAACTTCTTTTCTCTGTGGAGACATTCTTCACATCATTCTTCACTAACTTATTCAAAGTGGTTTTTTTAACAACTCCCTTCTACTATTCACATCCCAAGGTTGACTTGTCATATTAATTTCGTACCTGATTCAATTTTTGTTGTGATATTATATTTTCAGCATTAGTTTTTCTTCCTTTATTTTAGTATACCAACACTCATCCAAACAATGACCACTTATATGGTGATAATCATATAAATTTTCAGAGTAAGTATATCTATTTGTGAAAAACCAATTCTGTTTGTATAATATATGAATCTTTTGTGTATGTTTCAAATTTTCATTAGCTTTTATAACCCTATATGTAAGAATTATGTAATTTTAATTCAATAGAATATTATCCCAAAAATTCATTGCCCAATACCCATACATCCAATAGCACCAACAAAAGAAAAAAAATCATGACTTTTTATTTTGTGCAAATTTTCATTCTTTAACCTTAATTTTCTTATGGGTACCACATTTCATCTTATATTATTTCTTTGGGGACAAGAATTTCAACATCTATTCACATCCATATTTTAATATTATTTGAATATCTGATTATTTCTCATCACACATGACTATCTATATTTAAATGTTAAATATTCACTAGTCAACAAGAAAACATCATTTCCCTATGAATTATTGGTACTAGAGGTTACATTCATCAATGATCTAATAATAAATTTATGTATAGATAATCTGAAGATCTTTTTTTCAGCGTGTTTATTATTTTTATTAATAGGACTCCTATTAGATTTATCCTTGGAAAAAATATTTTTTCATCATCATGGGAAGTCCTACTTTTTTCTCTTCCATATTTTTCATTTTCATTTCTAGTTCATGACAATTAAAGTAGAGAGATATATTCTCATCTTTAACTAATTTCTTGCATTAATCCCACTAAATATTTATCTTCTAAATCTCATCTTCAGGAATTTTATTTTCCATTAATAAATTTTTTTTCCAGCTCTTTGATTATTATTTTATTTATTAATATTATAAGAATCATTGAAATTCATCAATACATTATGTAACTTTTCATGTTCAATTATAACATTTGTTAAATCTATTTTCCAAATATTCTATATCACAAGCATTAAATTCATGTTCTTAAATAGCTCCAAAAGATCATTCTTCTCAATTTTATATTGTTTTGTTCTTTTCTTTCACATGGCTTGCGAGAGTGTTAAAAATGAAAACTATTGGAATACTCATTTTTTAATCATGATTTAATGATCACAAATATTATACATTATGTAACGATTATTAGTCTTATTTAATCTATATAAAATTATGTGTAAAGATGATTAGTTTCTTTATGCCTTAAATAATTATTGTAAAATATTTTGTTTATCATGAAATTATATTATGAATGATTAAGTTTAATTTTTTCTATGAATATTACTGTTTATGTCGGTGTGAAAATATTTGGATAAGTTTGAGAAACTGTGTGTCTACCACCAGATGTGTTTTTCTGGAAATGGACCCAGACACTATGACCATCCAGACACCATGACCCAAACACTGTGACCATCAAAACACCCTGACCAGACACTGTGACCCAGACACTATGACCATTTAGACACTGTGATCATCTAGACACCATGACTAGAAACGGTGACCCAGACACCATGACCATTGAGACATCATGACCATCTGGACACTGTGACCAGACACAATGATCCTAACATTGCATTTGTGCTACCAGTTTTAGATATCTATATAATTATTCCATTATAGTTGTCTCACTACTCAAAGGAAATGAAGGAGAAATTGTTTCAAGGAGAAATCTTTTCAAGGAGACAATATTTCTTGGATACACCATTTACAAATAAACTATAAAACTGTTTCTTAATTTGTTTTTCCATTTTTCAATATAATTTCCAACGGTCATATTTGAAGTTTCAAAATACACAAGCATAATTAATGTTTGTTTGTAGACATTTCACCTGACAGTACGAGGTATGAGGTTCCAGATACTTGCATCCTATCATCTCCAACATATAAATTCTGAAAATAAAAAGAACATCGTGACTAGAAGAAAAGTGTGTGATATGTGAAAATAATGGTAAACAAAAAGTTTGTACGTGATAACGAATAAGCACTATCATTCATGAAAGAATAACCAACACATATAACCCGACACTATTGAAGAACACACGAAGAATACAAAAATCCTAGAGTTGATAGCATTTCCACACTATCAAATCCATGAAGAACATAATCCAGATCTAGCTGACTTATGATGTACTTTTTTCTACAAGAGAAATCGATTTTTTCATTTGCTTTATCCCAGAAGTCTAGATCTTAAAATACTAACACTCATTTCACTTCTAATCATATTTAAAAATATCTTCTTTGTTTTGTATTATTTTTATCTTTCTAGTTGTGTGTGTGTTTGTATAAAAAACAAACTATCTCTTGCATTAAAATTAAGGATATAAGATATCATTTCTCTTAAATATTTTTACACTTTTTTATTCCCACAGATAAGTGTGGAAGAGGTCAATGTGTGACCTGTTAGTTCATACCCACAAAGAATTATAGAAGAAATCGGGTGACCTGGACAGTCTGGTGTACTGTTGTTAACCTCGATCCAGGGTGTGGATCAAGTTTATTTATATAAACTTTTTGGTATAAGATGGTCACTATGTAAAGTGGATTAGGTTTTTGTTTGAGACTGTACAACTTGTTTATATCTTTTGTGTTGTTTATTTTAGTTTTCCTTATTTTACAATTTAATTTTGAAATCACTAAATTTACAATAATATTTAATCTTGTAATTAAGTTAGAATTGTTTTTCCTTATTATAATAACTTAAAAATTAATGTTAATAATTGATATTAATATTACTAAGAAGTAATCAATCTTTTGGGAAGTTATTCCTATAGTCAAACATTCATAACTGTATAACCTTGATTAACTGGGTTGTATTGAAATTTATTGAGGAACCTTTTTAAGAATACCTTTTACATAGAAATTTTTCTGGATACTCAATCCACACCCTCTTGAGTACTTTACTCCGACCAAAATTTGGTATCAAATGATCGTTTATTAAGACACTGTTTTTGACCCTATCAAACTGTGATTGTAGTTGAACTATACAGATCTGTAAATTTCTGTTAATTATAAATTTATATCTCTTTTAAATTATTTCATTATTATTGGTAATAGAATGTAAGGTGATACAATAAAAAGACCACCGTTATTTAATGGAACCAATTATGCAAAATAGAAAATTAAATTGAATATGCATTTAGAACTATGAGATTTGTAATATGGTCTTCAATTATAGATGAATATAAGATTCCTTCTACTGATATAATCCCTTGGGATGAACCTAATAAAACTTCCAATAATAAAAATTGAAAAGATATGAATGCTTTATTATACTCTTTAGGAGATTATGAATTACTAGAATTTCTGCATGTAAAACAGCCCATGAAATTTTGGATACCTTGTCTGTTTCACATGAATGAACATTTAGTGTTAATGAAATTATATTTATATATATAATATTAAATATGATATTTTTTAAATGAATGATGATGATCCTATTTCTTACATGCGTCTCATGTTTAATGAAATTTTCAACATAATGATTTCTCCTGGAAGAGAAGACACTGCCAAAGAACAAATCCTGAGGATTCTCATATGCCTACCTGACAGATGGAGAAGAACCTCTGTCTCTATTAGATTCACGCGACATCAGAATGATACCTATAAAATAACACATTTCAAAACTGATGATGTATGAAGAGGATCTGAAATTCAATAAGGAAGAGGAGTATGAACCCAAAAGAAAATCTATTGCATTCAATACCACCACCTATAAACACAAATAGGAAGGGAAATTGGAAGAATCTATTGAATGTTACAGTACTAAACAATCACCACCTAATAGTGATGAGAATATAGCTCAATTAGTCCTATGATTTAAGATATTATACAAGAATAAGAACTTTTTTAGAAAGCCTAACTATAAGGGATGATATGATCAAAAAGGAAGTTGGAAGAAAAATTAGAAAAGAAGTGAAAATTCTAATGAGATTTTATGCTATGAATGTAATCGAAAAAGGCATATCAAGGCTAACTGTCCCAAGATCATGTAAAAAAAATTTAGGACATAGAAATAAGGTATAAAAAGGAAATTAAAGAAACATGGAGTGCTTCTGAGGGTAGTTTTAGTGACTAAGAATCTTCACTTGATGAACATTATAAAAATTCCAATATTTGTTTTATGATAAACACATCTGAGGTTACACTGGAATCTCTTGTACACAATTCAATTTATTCTGGAGATGAGAGTGACTCTAAAAATATGTATAATGGAGAAATTTTGGAGTTCTATATTATGATTGAAAAGACATGAAATGAATTAAATGATAAATACAAGTCTTTAATGAAACAACATGCTCTTACCTCAATTGTTAAAATTGAACTTACTGTGGAAAGGGAGAAAAATTATCAATTACAAAAATAGAACAATAAACTAAAACTATCTAAAGTGAAATTGAAAAGGTATCTTGAATGTTTTACTAATGGTAATGATACCTTGGTACAAATTCTTGGTAAACTTATTTCCCCTTAATATTTTATGGGTGTTCACTATCAACCTGGTAAAAGAAATTTTGGAAGAACTAATTTTGTTTCCAAGTCTAGGACATGCAGTATAACTTCTAGTTCTCGAAAACATTTATCTAGTTCATTTTATGATACACTCTCTACTATTTCATGCTTTTCTGGACCAATTTTTTTTATTTTTCAAGTACATTGCATTTTTCTAGTAGGAAAACTATGTGGTAGATTTGGGTTTCTGAGTCCATAGTCACTAATATTACTGGACCCAAATAGGAATGGGTACCAAAATCTATTTTTATTTGAATATTATCTATGAGAGATAATTATAGAGTTCCTGTAAAAGCTTATGATACTTGGATAGTGGGTGTTCAAGACACATGATAAGAGACTATTCATTCTTCAAGAACATAATAACAACTGATGGAGGACATGTCACCTTTGGTGAAAATGCCAAATGAAAGATTATTGGCCTTGGACAAATAGGTAACTATAACTCAATTTTGATTTCAAAAGTAATTCATGTTGATGGATTGAAATATAATATACTTAGTATTTCACAATTATTTGATGACAGATCAGGTAAAATTTGGAAAATGATGTTTGCAATGTTTTTAATTATAAAAATGAAGTACTATTTTCTACTATAAGAATTGAAAATGTATATTCTATTAACTTACATACTTTAGTCTCTAAAAATGCTTTATGTTTAAGTGTTTTTTTCACAAAGAGTGTTGGATTTGGCATATGAGACTAGGAAACAGTAACAGTCACTCCCTTAGAAAGTTAACAGGAAAATGCACAGTGAAAGACCTTCCAAAACATGAGTTTTGAAATGATAAAGTGTGTAATCCTTGTCAAAAATTCAAGCAACACCAAATTTCCTTCAAACCAAAGAAAGAAGATTAATCATCTCAACCTCTCAAATTGATTCACATGGATTTTTTGGACCATCTAGACTTCTAATCTTAAATGCGAAGCACTATGTTTATGTTCTTGTAGATGACTTCTCTAGATATACTTGGGCGTTATTTTTGGCTCAGAAAAGTGAATATTTTTCTCATTTTACCAAATATGAAAAAATTGTAGAAAAATAATAGTGGACATAGAATTAAATCCTGAAGAAGTGATCATGGCCATGAGTTCGAAAATAAAGAGTTTGAATATTTTTTCTCACAAAATGGCTTTAGTCATAATTTATCTTCCCCTATAACACCTCAAACGAATGGAGTCATAGATAAGAGAAATAGAACCCATCAGTAGATTTCTATAACCATGTATAGTGAATATGACTTACCTATTTATTTTTTTGGCTAATGTTATAAATAAAACATGTTATGTTATCAACAAAGTATTGATAAGATCTATTCTTAAAAGAACTCCATATGAGTTGTGGACTAATAAAAATCCCAAAGTTAGCTAATTCAAAGTATTTGGTTGCAAAGTCTATATCCTTTACACTAATGACTATATTGAAAAATTTTCAACCCAGACTGATGAAGGAATATTTTGAGGATAATCAATTTATAGTAAAGTATATAGAGTGTTTAATAAAAGTATTAAATGTGTGGAAGAATCTTTCCATGTCAAATTTGATGAAACAGATCCACATGTGCCTAAGACAACTCTAGAGAACCTAGAGGATGATGTGTCAAATCTGGACATTAAATCAAAATCCTCTAACCATACTATAAAGGAATCTATGAAAACCTCCAGTTCTTCAAATTCATTAGATTTAGGTCTCAATGAACTGGACACTGTTGAAGAACCTAAAATCACTAGTCCCTCTTTT
Organism: Viscum album; assembly: GCA_963277665.1. Lineage (NCBI taxonomy): Eukaryota > Viridiplantae > Streptophyta > Magnoliopsida > Santalales > Viscaceae > Viscum > Viscum album. The sequence goes on along the minus strand of OY728143.1, from coordinate 839,076,881 downwards.
TCAAGAGTTGTTAGAAATAACAAGAACCATACATTTGATGCTGCTGTAGGAGACATAGATAAAGGAACTAAAACTAGAGATTCTCTTAGAAATCAGGTTGATAATAATGTATTATTTTCACAACATGATCCTAAAAATATTAAATATGACATCAATGATAAAATTTGGGTAATGGATATTCAATAAGAACTTAATCATTTTAAAAGGAATAATGTTTTGAAACTTGTTGATAGAACCAAAGACCCATTCACCATAGGAACTAAATTATTGTTTAGAAATAAGGTATATAAAGATGGTAATATAGTTAGATACAACGGTATATTGGTTTCCCAAGGTTATATTCAGGAAGAAGGAATTGACTATGAAGAATCCTTTTCACCAAAAGCATGACTTAAACCATTGGAATTCTTCTTGCTTATACTACACATCGGAATTTCAAACTATATCAAATGGATGTCAAAGGTGTATTTTTAAATGGGTATATAGATGAGGATGTCTTTTTTGAGAAACCCCCTTGTTTTAAAAACCCTCATTTTCTAAACCATATTTTTAAATTATTAAAAGCATAATGTGGCCTAAAATAGGCTTTATGATCTTGGTATGATAGACCAAGTACTTATATTATTTCCAAAGGTTTTACATAAGGAATAGATGATCTAGCATTTTTTAAAAAAACGTATTTACAATGATGTCTTAATAGTTCAAATCTATGTAGAATACATTATATTTTGATATTCAAAAAATATTATGGTATATAATTTCCTAAAAGGATGAAAAATGAATTTTAAATGCATAAAATGGTTTATCTAAAAGTCTTTATTGGATTTTAAATATTTTCAAATAATAATGGTATTATTTTAAATCAATGAAAATATACTAGATATATTCTATATCATTTTGTTTTGTATATCATTAAAAGTAGTGACACTCCAATGAGTACTACTTTTATGTTATATCTTGATGAAGATAGAAAATCAGTTGATCAAACCACTTACCAAGAATGATTGGAAGCTTACTCTACCTAACTGCTAGCCGACCTGACATTATTATTAGTTTTTGTGTGTGTGTTTGTTTTCATGAAAATCCAAATGAATCTCATTTAAATGTTGTTAAAAGAATCATAAAATACCTTAAGAACACACCCAATCTTTGATTGTTCTATCCCATATGACAATATTTTGAGTTAGTATGTTATTATGATTCGGAATTCAGTGGTTGTAAATAGAAAGAAAAAGAACCTCTTAAACATGTCACTTTTTAGGCAAGTCTCTAGTAACATGGTTTAGTAAATAACAAAACTCTATCGCATTATCTACTACAGAAGCTGAATACACAGTTACTGGTTGTTGTTGTGCACAAATTTTGTGGATGAAACACACATTACTAGATTATGGATATCAATTCAGTAATGTACATATATATTGTGATAATTCAAGTGCTATTAACATCTCAAAAAACTCTTCTTTCACACTATAGAAAAAACATATTGATGTAAGGCATCACTTTAGAGAGATAATTTTCATAAATGTGACATCACATTGGAATTCATTTTAACTGAATATCATCTTCCTAATATATTCACCAAACCATTAAATTGTGAAAGAATATATTACATCATATATGAATTTGGAATGATAAATATTAATTAGTAAGTATATTGTTTTATAGTTTACAGTTTCATAAGTCACTATATTATGATTACTATTTAACTATAACTCTTCTATTGATTTAATTTCTTAAGAGTTGATGTTTCATGTTTATGCTCTCACAGTTACTATTTCTTGGTTACTGTCTAGACATTCTATCTCAAACAATACAGTAACACAGTATAGAAATCACACTATTACAGTATCAATGTGAAATCCAGTTACAGTCTCACTGGAAAATCCAGTTGCAGTCTCACCATAATTTTTTTTAGTATTTTATGTATTATAACCCGTATAATGTTAATTAATTATTCTATTCTTTTTTACTTACCTGTGCTTTTTATTTTTCGATGCTTGGTATCCCTAATTGATTAAAACTAAATAAGTTTCACTCCTTCACCCGAGCTCTCTTCTCTCAAATAGAAACCCCTCTTTCAACCCTTCTCTCTCTTGAACCTTCGGTGAATGCCTATAATGAAACAACCATCATTGTCAACTCTTGAAAAGCGATGATCAATGATGAAGATAAAAATATTACTGATGTTAGCACCCGAAGGTCCTATGAATCTGAATCTCCTAAACAAAATAGTTGTGCCTGAAAAGGAGATATGCTCTAATTGGCTTAATTAAAATAAGTCTTTGGTATTGAATGTGATAAAAGAGCAAGGATGGATGCATTGGTTCACAAAAAAGGATAGGCCAATTAACCCTAATCTATTTGCACAGTTTAATCTGTATGTTCAATTCTATTTTGATTCAAGAAGATGGATATATAGTGTGATGTTGGATCAATGGCCATATGTGTACCTTTTCATCAAGTATATGGGTTTCATGCCTTAAGATACCACATGATGACATTTTTGAGGACTAACAGAGAGGTCCTCTACCTCAAAGTGAGTTCTTTGTTTTGGATGAAACATTTAGAAGCTTAACTGGAAATGAAACTAAGAGGAGAGCCATAGCTGTCGAGCAAGATGGTGAAACCAGACTATTGTTTATGTTTTTTTCAGAATTTTACTATCCCTAAAAAAAGTGATTTTTCTATACTCATGTATCAAGATGTATTTTTGATATATATCATGAAGAATGTAAAATAGATCAACCTATTAAAATATGTTACACTCTATATGTGTGAGTTGATCAAAATAACCTCCATGTCAACCACCATGTTCTATTCAAGGTTTATCTCAGATATGAATCTTGGAAGAGGGTTGGTTGGACCAGATGAAGAATCCAATGAGGAACATGAGTTCTTTATTTTGAATTATACAGTAAAAAGAATGAAAATTAGTTGGAATACATTGAGAAAATCATGGGTGGAAGATAATGACAGGGTTTATGAAAAGATTAATCTGGTGGAACACCCATCAAGACCTAAGGATATTTATGATCCTAGTTTGTAACTAGATGAACTTGATTAGTATTCTGATGATGAATAAGAAGAAGAAGTTATTGTACCTCCAAGAGAAATTATTCTAGTTGAGGAAGACAGTGAATCTTTTAGTCAAGTCTTAATTGAGAAGGAAATACTCATTTTAGAAGAAGTTTTTGATTTGGATGAACAACATGCTAATGAATATTAATCTTTTTCTAATGTAAATTAATAGGATTTTGTAGAAGATAATATAGAGGAAGTTATTTTTTTTTGCAAGAAGCTACTTTTGAGGAACACCCAGAGGAATAAGTTGTTTATGAAAATATTCATTCTATTGAAGAGAGAATGGAGCAAGACACTTAGTTGTCTAGAAAGGAAATGGGTGAGGATATCAGGAAAGAAATCTTGGAAATAGATCAAGGATATAAATCACTCTATCCTGAAAAAGATTCAACTATTGAGGGGGAGCAGCCTCTGAGTATGAAAATTATTGAAATACCTAGTCTAATTGATCCATGCTCATTGGACACGTGGAACAAATTCCCTAGTTATTTTGATGTGACCGATTCACCAGATGTCTCAGTTAATGGAATTGATATGTCTACTATGTTTCATTTGAAACATGAATATTATCTTGAAGCTATATCTACCATGGAACCTGATCCAATCTCAGCTTATATTCTTGAGCCTTTACAAGAACATCCAAAACATGGTGAATAAGGATGAACTGATCGTAGTTAGAGCTACCCTGTTGGATGGAGTTGAAATACTTTGGAATACCCAACCGGAACTTGTAACCAATTTAAGTGAATGATATGTTTCCCTATTGTAGGATGAGGTCATATAGAAGATTCATCCCAAGATGCTTCATGAGATTCAAGAAGATAGAGTTGAGAAAAAACAACTCAGTGATGAAGTAAATAATAATAGAGGTATGGTCAAAGAAATATAGATAGTGATGAACTCAAGACTAGAACCTATTTCTTATCCTATCGATGATATTGTTAGTCAAACTCAATAGGAAGTAGCCTCACTAATTCAACCTAATATATCCGCCTTGGTGGAGAAGATAGTTGTAAGAAACTAACTGATTGTTCAACAGATGTGTGGACATGTTAATGTTCTTAACAAGTTAACTGATGAGTATAAGTGATATCTACAGAAAGTTCTAAATCAACTGGAATCCATAACCTCATCTGTTACTACTTCTCTTACTTTGGGACAATCAACCCATCCTTCTTTAGACATTGATATGTTCATAATAGTTGTGAAAGAAGAACTTCATTCTTTGATCAGTGGATTTGTCTAGAAATATCTATATGAAGTTATCAATAAAAGTGAAAGAGTTATTTATTTGTTGAGAATTCATTCCAATATTTCTAATAATTCTCTTCAATAAATGTATAGGACTGTGGATTTCTACTTCAATCATATCTTCTCTAAGACTGACATGACCAACCACTTCAATTACCTTGTAGAGAATCTGAGAATTCCTCCTACCACAAATACTTTCAAAACTAAAGTCCAAAAGCTCAAAGATTTTAGTCTATTCATGGATATGTTTATGGAGAACATGGATGGAATTGAGAAATCCATGATGTAAAGTTGTGAGATCATTGCTGACTTCATCAAGATTTTTAGGTCTTATTTTCTTGTCCAGAGTACTACAATTGTTGCTCTTGCAGCTTCACCCCTGATATCTAGTTTTCCTACCTTCTCTTCCTCCTCCCTTACCTCTAAATCTATGTATGTATCTTAGGATCTGAGTCAGATCAGACCTATTATCCTTGATCAACAGTTTCCCCTATCTTCCACTGCACCTACCTTGGCCCCTTTTATTTTTGAAGGACTCCCTTTACCTTCTCTATCAGCTGGTTCACTCCATTCTTCCACTTCTACTTCAGTACCTATATCATCTTCTTTTGTTGCTGCTACCAAGGGATGAGTGTAGACATGTCAATGCTGAAGAATACTGAAAATGGTCTATTCATAGGGGTTTTTTGTATTCTTGTAGCTTACTTCTTGTAATGGTACTTTTTTTATCAATCTACTATATTGTGCATTTTTATTGTCTATTTCATATATACACTTTTAAATAATCCCATAAGGGGTAGAAATATATATTCTATATGCACAATAAGGAAGAATCACATTCAATACAAAAATATATCTCACTCACATGATTTTTGATCATTAAAATTCAGGAGCTTTTTGGAAACCTCATGTGCTAATCATGTTTTAATGATCACATATCCTATACATTCTATAAAGCATGTTAATCCCATTTTATCTATATAAAATCATTTGTACAAATGATTATTTCCTTTAATCACTAAATAATAAATGTAAACTATTTATTGATAATGAAATTCTCTTATGAATGATTATGTTTAAATTATTCTATGAATATCACTATTTAAGTATGTGTACAAATACATGGCTATGTATGAGAAACCGTGAGTCTGTCACCGATTGTGTTTTTCATGAAAAGGACCTAGACACCGTGACCATCCATACACGGTGACCATCCAGACATTGTGGCCAAACACCTTGACCCAGACACCATGACCATCAAAACACTATGACCATCTAGACACCGTGACCCAGACACCATGACCATCCAAACACTGTGACCATCCAGACACCATGACCGGCTTGACACCGTGACCATCCTAACACAACATCTATGATACTGATTCCTGATATATATACAACTATGCCATCGTAGATGTCTCACTACTCAAAGACAATGATGAAGACACCATTTCAAAGAGACACCATTTCATGGAGAAACTGTTTACAAACAGACTGTGACACCATTTATTAATCAGTTTTTTCATTTTTTAATTTAATTTCTAACGGTCATTTTTTATTTTATTAAAGACACTGACATAACTGATGTTTCTTTGTAGACATTTCACCTGATAAAACACTGTACAAGTTACAGAATACATGCATCATATCGGCTCCAACCCATGTATTCTAGGAATAAAAAGAATAGTGTGGTCAGAAGAAAAGTGTCTAACAAGTGATAATAGTTGTATGAAAAAACAAGTGTGTGCACGATAACAAAGAAGAATGAGTATTCATGAATGAAGAACTGAAAATTGCAACCAGAAACTATAGAAGAACACACGAAGCATACTCAAATCCTAGAGTCAAGAATATTTCTACACTATCAACTTCACGAAGAACATAAGCCAGATCTAAATATAATACAATAATCTGTTTTCTACAAGAGAAATCAATTTCTACATCTTCTTCATCCCAGAAGTCCAGAGCTACATAGACTAACACTCAGAGCACTTCTAACCATATTTCATCATTTCTGATATATTTTGTATTATCTTTATCTTTCGAGAAGTGTGTGTGTGTCTATATAAAAACATGCATTGTATCCTGCATTAAACTAAAGGATACAAGATATCCATTCTCTTACATGTTTTTACACTTGTGTATTTCCACAGATATGTGTGAAAGTGGTCCCTGTGTGACCTATTAGTTCATACCCACAGAGAACCGTGGAAGAGGTCATGTGACATAGACAGTCTTGTGCATTAATGTTAACATCAATCTATTGTGTGGATCATGTTTATTTATATAAACTGCTCGGTGGAATGTGACCACCAAATGGAGTGGATTTAGTCTCAGCTTGAGACTAAACCCCTTATTTATATCTGTTGTGTTGTTTATTTCTGTTTTCTCTGTATTACTTTTTAATTCAAAAATAAATAAATTTACTTTGATAGTTAATCATGAAAGAAGTTATAATTGTTTTCCTTTATTAGAATAGCTTCAAATGAAATTTTAATAACTGATATCAAGATTACTGAGAATTAATCAATTTTCTGGGAAGTTATTCAAAAATTCAATATTTTATAACTGTATAAAATTGATTAAATGGAATCTATTGAAATTTTATAGGAATCCTTTTTAATAATACATTATAAACAAAATTTTTTAATAGATACTCAATTCACCCCTCTTGAGTACTCTATTACGACCAACACCTAGCTTCTTAGACAATGCTTATTCTATATTATTTGGCTCTTCTTCTATCTATAATTTTTCAACTCAATGTTCCCTGAAAACTCCAGTTTTATATGTTACCACATCATTAGGAAATTTCATTATATGTATTCTAAATTATGAACTAATCAAATAATCACCATTGATCAAAATTGATTCATCATAATTATAACCAATAGATTTCACAGAAAATTTTACAATCAATGTGCCTTTAGGTACCAATTGATATTCATTCATCTTTGAATTATTCTTCAGCTTATTTTACAATATTTTATTCAAGTTTTTCTGATTCCCTAAGAAAAATTCAATATTGATAACATCATTAGAATAGAGAGGGTTTTCCATATGATGTTATTCATAATTTTCATTAAACTCAAATCTTTACATCAAATACATTTGATAAATACAAACCGGACTAGTATAGTATATCCAATCATATGTGGTGTATACGTTGATACCAATTGATGTGTCTAAAGGATAGTGTAGTAACACTTAGTAGGAGGTGAATCAAGTGTGACCCAATTTTCTATATTCTTACATACCTTTTAATTTAAATAAATTTCACCTGTTATGATGAGTGGATCATGAATGCAATACTAAAATAAATAAAACTCAGAAGAAAATATTTTTACAAGATTTTGTACTAAGTCCTACATCCTTTCCATGTTGGATAGACCCCCCAAATAGATTATCAACAATTATCATTTTATCAATTACAATGGTTCGTGAAGAAACTAGTTATACACCATAGTAATCGATCCTGTAGTTGGTCCTAGTTATACACCCCCAACAATCTAACTCTTGAACCTCAGTTGTTTAGCCACCCCAACTATTTGACTAGTTATACCATCCAATCTCTTGAGCCTCTTAAATAACTATTAGACCCCCCAAAATCTAAACCAGCAACATTATCTTCAGAATATATAATCCATAGATTGGATGAATAATTGATCCCATTCCACAATCTAGTTAGATCACACTGAATCGTGTAAAAATCAAGTACCTTTTTTACTGATATATGACTGCCTCATATAATTATGACCATTTAATTTAATAATCTACTTCAGTACAACACTGATTGGGCTAGAATTGATTAATCTACTAAAGACCCAGCCTCACTAGGCACTGAAAACACAAATACATAATTTATTTTGAGTCACTGCTATTCAAACTGTCCTAGATTTCATGTCAAAATATTTTACACTGATTATGTAAAAAATATTCCACATACACTTTAAAAAATAAAATGCATATATAAGAAATGTATGGTCAAATCAACTTATTCATACATTAATTCATGTATTTTATCACTAACTCATATAATTCATTATACCTTAGTATTTTCACAATATACTATATTATTGTTTCTTCATGTAATATGCTTGGGCTTACTCACTTTCACTAAAAGTCTATTCAAAACAAACTTTTCACTACCTTCCCGATCTATTTTTATCCAAAAAATACCCATAAACCATTTTTATTTTATGAAATAGTAACGAGCATGTTCAAATGTGCTATGTTTTTCATATTCCTAATGTGAACATGTCTATTGCAATGGAACAATCATTGTAGAATCAATGTTCATGTACAACATGGAATATAACAATTTCATCACATAATATCTATATCCATCTCATAATGAATGTCTAAACTAGACAATTTTTCACGATTATTTTCATAATCATGTAGTATACTATCTTTACGAGTGCATAAGCTATATTACACACAACAATAATAAATTATCAATATTCTTAAAAAAGGAAGAGACACACAAATCACACAATCCCAAAATCTTCACAGAACCATTTCATCAGGAATTTATTTATGTGTGAAAAGAACATGTCAAACACTCCTGAAATTCGATACTTATTTGTGAAAATAAAAGGTGCATGGATACCTTCTGAAACTAGAAATTCTTGGAAATATTTTCCTCTAAAAACATGGATCAGGTTTGAGATAACATATTGTCATAAAATGACCTCACCTTTGGTATTTATAGACAATGATCAAGAATTTAGAACATTCTAAAATTAGGAATGAAGAAATTACTATGATCAAAATACATTATCATCTCAGATTATCAATCCTTTCCACCACCCTAAAGCCTTGCATTGATCAACTCAATTTTATGAAAATTTAATTGTATAATATTTACCATCATGTTCAGATTCTCAAAATGATGTAATAGTGAAGAGAATCATTATATTATTTTTGGTTGACATAACAATGAAGATCCAGATGAGAAGAACTTTTTTTATGGTCTTATGAGAGAAGATGATTTCTAGAGATTGATGAGACTACTCACAACATTTATCTTGATTAAGATAAAGAGGCCCTAGCACTTTCAATTTTTTAAATCAGATGTATAAATAAACTACCCAGATGATCAATTATTATAATCTAATAGCCAGAGCATGTTTTTAGCTTCAAAAACATTCAATAATGTCTTCCCAATAGTTAAACGAACTCATATGCTCACATCCATTATCATACACAATGATATTTCCATGCCACATATTAGGTTATCATTCTCACACCCATTTTCTTCTTGGAACTACACCATGTCAGGTGCTCCACCACTGTTATGCATTCCCTGCACATTGGTCACATTGCCTCTACTCTTGCCCCTCCTATAGGAAACCCTGTATACATTAGGCCAATCATGTTTGGTCGATGGTGTCAAGATTGGCCACCCATTTTGGTGTGAAACTCCCCTTTGATTTATTATAAGGATGACTGGATTTTTTTGATAAAATACATTAAAAATAAAAAACCACATTCCATAGAAAAAACCATTTATAATCAAATAACAATCCTCAAATTCTCCTCATGAAAAATAATGAACTTTTTCAGGGCTATATAAAACATTATAAATAATGTTCCAAATTCAAATCAACAATGAAACTTGTTTTTATCAAATAAAATCTAGCTCTGTAATCAGAAAATTATAACTCATTTATTTTTTCATATTCTCAATAAATTGATAACAGTATGAACTTCACTAAATCACCTGATATCTTAACTCATCGAGATAATGTCTTCTATTCATAATGTTATTTCAAATCCCAAAAAAGAATAGACCATTGATTCTAAAACTACAAAAATATTAGGGGATCGAAATCATATTGATTAAAAAAATCATCTATTACACAACATCATAGTGTCGAATAAAATTATCAATACATGATATAAAGGTATAAAATTTGATATTGGTTGGAATCATTGTTTCCAACCTATTGAACGCAACCAGTCAATGTTCATTAGTTATGTTGGGGTTATAATGAGGTTGACTATGCCAATTGGTATGTATTTGTGGTTCCAAATCCATCATCTAATATAGGTATCACTTTAGAAAAATAAAATGGTAATGTTACGATATAATTTCTCCTATTTACTGAAAAATTATACAATGAAAGGTTGATTTAATTTTCATTATTCCTTGAAATGTTCTTTTATTTATATTAATTTATTATGAATATTTTCTTAATGGCTTCTAGAAAATACCAAAGAGGCTTATAGGCTCTTCTTCTCAAGTTACATCTTCGTGAAGTAGAGGTAAATGTAAAGCTGCACCCACCAGTTAGTTAAGAACACATTATAATAAAAGAAGCGTGGGATTATTTCATCAGTCATCATGATGATAAAACATTACAAGAGCATTACATTTGATAACAAATTTCTTTATGTTATTTATTTTATCCAATTTGATTCAAAAATAATAATTTGTGGAATAGATAAAAATGAATATATGGAAAGAATGTGCATGAAAACTAATGTACCCTTACCACAAATCAAGGATATAGTACGATCCACCAAAAAAGGGTATTTATTATAAATCAAAATCAAAATATTAACGTGATATGAATTTTTTTTCATTTGTTTATTTTTGGAATGATGAATCAATATTTGAATCATCTTCCATTCTTCATCATGTTCCATGAATAGAGGGTCATATAATTAATGAGGATAAACTAGAAGACAAAAAAATACAAAATCAATATAGGAAACATATTTATGTATGAAATATTAGTAATTTATTCTAATTTATAATATAATTACATAAAAAATCTATTTATGTTTATACATTTTATATATAGTTCAGACAAAAAATAAAAAATGGCCATACTGGACGAAATCCCACATTCTGTAGCTCTAAAGTGGATAAAACAATATAATCCCTTTTAGGGAGTGTGTTTGGAGTGTATCCTTGAACATATATTTCCAGGTAATAAAACCAAATGAATATAAATATAATAAAGTGAAGGATTGGAGGAAGAAATAATTTCTTTCCAGTATATTATAGTTCAGTACGGTTCATAATTCCTTTATATGAGAGAGGATCAAAGTGAACCTGCATTGTGACAAGGATATTCACATGAATAAGTAGATGACCACACTAGCCTTGATTCTTCTCATTCCCCTAAACAACATACCTTACCCATTTTAATCAATTTTTTCATTCATTTTCTAAAAAATTGAATTAAAAAACTACTGATAACATTATATTACTAAAACATTGAATGTTATAGATGTATGTGATTTATATTTTAAAACACCAATGCATCACCTTGTTGTGAGAGGTATGGGGTATAATAACTCTGGAGACAAGATGCCGCAGAAATGAATCCCAAAATTTCGAATGATAGTTGTGATTCTGGTAGCTAATGAGATGACTAATAAGTTTCAAGTTTTACTTGATGATTGGAATATTAAAACAGTCAATGATGTTGTTGGAAATTTCATAGCATGTATGTATAATCCTATAAATATATAGAAGGTATGTATTTAAGAATTTTTTCACATGAAATTCCTATAATAGTATACGTAGAAGGTTATGAAGTGATTTATGATATTATAAATGCATAAAGCGATGGCGAAATAGAGGGCTCAATCATATCAATATAGTGAATCGGCCAAGAAATCAAAAGGAACATCATGTAGTAACTTATCCCCAAATATCCCTAATCTTACTTTATTATCATGGAAACATCATTCAGAGACCATATTTAGTAACGAAAATATTTCTTACATTCCATAAAAGAAATATAAATATGTAACTTCAATGACACACATACTCAGTATTGAGAATTTAAATGAAATTTTCAAGAAGGAAGGGATGAGAGAATCAGTTCTGAATATAAACATTGGACACATTTTAATTATATATATCTAAATAGTGAGATAATATGTATATTAATGTGAATAATTATTCATATTTTCTATATGAATTTATATATTTATTATAAAAATGGATAACTATTTAATTCACAGTTGGGATTCATTAATCAATTTATCGTATCTATAAAAAATATTTTTTAGGAAAAACATTATCATAAAAGAGATAAGAAACCCGATGAGCATGGAAAAATATATAAGACTATTGACTATTTTATGATTAATATAATTTAGTGGTAAAACACTAAAATAGAATCATATAAAATAAATTTTAATTTACATCATTACATATTCCATTAGCCAATAATTGATGTTGATTTTAGTCAATCTAGATACACTCAATATTTATATTTTAGAACCAATGCATGGATATATAGAAAATAGACTACACCTGAAGTTTATTGTGAACATGTAATACACCACAACAAAATTTCTATAGATAAAAAATTAATTATATGTTTCTGAAACTATTTAAACAAAAAGAATTATGATGACTTGGTATCTAATGATATGTTAAATTGGGGAATGATGTTTCAGTTTAGACAAAAACATTCCTATGGTTTACTAAAAATATAAAAATTATAAGGTATATATATATATACATAACTATCAAAATATATTTGAAAAAAATTTACTTATTTAATTATTGGTTTCTAAATCATCTGAAGAATGTTAATGACAATGATTGTGGATATGCTGTTTACCGGTTTATGTGTGTTATCAGAAACCATCAAAACACCAGCATCCCCAAAAAGATAATTTTTGATGTTAATTAAAATTTAATTAAAAATACTACTTAATTAATTTTTGTCTATATTTTATCAAGACTAACAAGAACTTAATCAACTGTTATACTTCCAAAAGAAGTAAATTTGTATAGAGATGAGTCGGTAACATTCATTATATCAAAATTCTTTTTGATAGTAAATTCTCATGATTACCAACTTTGATTGTGATCTAGTATTGAATATAAAATTATTAATATATCTATGATGTGATGAATTCGTGATAGAATGTTTATATTTTTTTCATCTTTTTTAAAAGGAGAATTACAGTTGAGTTAAACAATTTTTAATAAGTTCATAAAATGGATTAATATACATAGTTAGGAAATATAAGTTTTATTAGTGGATTGAAAGGAAGATGAGGAGTCATATGCAGATCCAGAGGTAGAGGTAGAGGTGGAGGATAAATCCCAGATCGAGGTGATGAGTAGGAATATGATGAGACTGAGGTAGAAGATGAGACAAAGAGTTGGCGTAAAAATAATAATTTTTTTTCAATGGAGTTGAATAGGGATCATAAAAAGGATTAGTTGAGAAAAATTATATAAATTGATCAAAACACTTTTCAATTAAAATAAGTTCCATTGTGAAGGTTTATCAGGTTTCTTTTTGAAGAAATATTTTCCACCACATGATAAACTGAATTTATACATTAATTTAAGTGGATAATCTTTTTAGAAACAAAATGTTTCAACAATTATTTTTTCAAACTGATGATCATAGAATACAGTTTATATTATAACATTCCACTTACTATAAAATATTATTGATGATCGAAATATACCCCTCACTATGAAAAAACTAAAAAAATAGAATCTTTTCATTACCAAGGGTTCTGTATAATATAAATAAATTCTCTTATTAGTGGAGGTAGTAGTATCTTGAGAGTCATAGAAAGCCAATATAATCCTCAAACTGGTATATAATCAATAGCATATTTTTTAGTAAATATATGTGTAATAAAAAAAATTATCCATAAGGTGTTGAACATAACAATTATAGAAAACCAATATTGAGAGATCATGGTCATCGAGGAGGGTTAGTGTGAAAGGAAACACGTGATCAAATGAAAAGAAAATTCATTGTGAAGAAATCCCAATAATTGAAAACTCATATAAAATTAAATCATGAAGCATCGAAAATCAAAATGAAGTCCCCTTAAAAATGAAATTTATTTGTTTCAAAAAATATAAAAATAATGAAGTAAAAACATTCACCCACTATGTCATGACTTTTTCAAAAAGAACAATTCAGTGGTTTCACATTGGTGTGTGGTGGAATTAGTTGGTTTATTAGATCATTTGTTAGATTAATGATATAATATCACAGATTCAAATGAAATCTATACATGTAATATTAAATATACAAGTTCATATTCATTATTAAAAATGAATCATGTTCACAAGATCACTAATAAGAAACTCATCATCATTCTCAATTAAAAATACATGAGAATAGGGGTATTTCCATTTTAATGAAAAAGATATTGAAGATGTTAGGTTACTGTTTATCATCACCCAGAATATTAAAAAGGATATACTAATAGATAGATAAATCCCAAAATATTTAATGTATGTGCTAGATTTTAGTATCACATGGATGATATAAAGGGATATACTAATGTTTAATACTATAGAAATGGGGTGAACATTTTATAATTGAGTTTAATGACTTATGAAAATACATAATGGGTCCCATTGAATTTTTTCCATTAAGTATGGTAATTGGTTTATCACAGAGTTTTTAAACACTATGATGGTGACAGGGAAAGAAATTTTTTTTTATGTACCATAAAAACTCTTGGGAAAATATTTATTCGAGTTCAATTACTGAATTATAATAGGTTTAAATTAGTGGTTAATGTTTTCTAGTAATAAATGACTTCATTAATATGTTTGATTCCATTATAGAATATGATCATTCACATGAAAAGGATAATTAACCCATGGTGATGCGATTTTATTTTTATTCCCCACTCTATTAAACAATCTATCTTATCAAACAACTATATTCTTAGATGCCCCATAATTTTTAATGCACCATAGGATAAAAAGACACAGTGGAATAAAAAAAACTCAAATAAATTCACAATGTGCCCAATATAACTAAAATTGTGTGGTTTTAGTCTAAAATGGACATTTTATTAATTTATTATTTCATATTTATGATTAAATAATTTTATTATATTATTACAAATATAATAATTTTTTTTCTTATATATGTCACTTCTTTTCCTTGATTAGGGGAATTTTGTTCCATGATTCTCATGATCATGAAAGATTGGACTTTGAGGATACTACTGAGATAATAGAAGTATTGGAATGAGTCACAAATGGTTATATCCATCATGAAAATTTGAATTACTACTATCTATTTAGTTAATTTCGTCACAAATTTTCACCTATTTTTTTTTGTTCGTTTCCTTATCATTTTTATCAAATAATTATTTTTTCATATATCTTTTCTGATGTCACATGTTTCCTTTCAATCATCTACAGTAAGTAAGAAAAAAGATAACATATATCTTTTGGATGAGGTATTTTAGATAGCATGGGGTTTTTTCATCCATCCCAATGAAACATTTATTTATTTTCATTACAGGTATAGATAAATGTATTGAAAACATACATCGAATAGTTAATCATATACAAATCTATCAGATGCATGGTGTGACCATTATGACTCAAACTGTATTTTTTTAGTTTATAATTTTATTTTATTTCAAAACACACACCACATACTCAAAAATGGTAAAACACATTAAGATCATTTTGATACATTACGAAAAAAATACCAAAGTCATATGTGATTCGTAAAAATCGTCTCCATATCAATCTGAAATAGGATGTGCTTAGTATGACTCAAAGTAGTTGTTATTAGTTTAAAATAGATATTTTAGGTCAAAAAGTGTAAATCAATAAAAACTGATATAATGAACATAGATTATAATGATAATTTTGGATATAGATTCATTATGTATTTTAGATGTTTATGATTCTATCTAACATAAAACCAACGCATGATGTGGTTGATATGACTAAAAGGAAATGTTTCCAATTTAAAATATAATTTTAGTAAATAATATTCCAAAACACAGAATAGATCAAACTCATTCATATTGTTTTTATACATTGTAAAAATAATCCAAAATCAATTTGGGATGTGTAGGAATCAGGTTCACTTTAATCTCATTCATAGTGTGACATGTATGACTTCAAGTGAATCACTTTATTTAAAACTAACATAAATTTTAATAAAAAAGAAAAATGAAACACTCAAATCCTTAAATACACATTCATATTGTGTTGGTGGTTTTGGATGATTACACTTATGAAATTTTCAATTTTTAGGAATCAGCCTCGATTCGATCTGATGCACGATGTGACTGAAAAAGATTCAAAGTGTCTGTCATTAGTTTAAAATTGTAATATTTGTTAAAAAAGATTCACTCATAGAAATATGAGAGAAAATTTTAATATTTTCTTGATAATTTATTAAAAATCATCATAATTCATTTTTTTCTACATGAAGGAATCAGTCACACTGAATGATGACACATGATGTGACTATTATGATACTAAGTGTGTGTTTCATGTTTAAAATGACATTTTATATAAAAAAACATTTTGAATATTCAGAACTAAGAAAACAATATGAATTTATTTTATATATTATGAAAATTATCCATACGTTATTTGAAACAAGTATTCATTAGCTTTACCTCAATATGATTGACGATGGGACTGGTATAAATCTAATTGCATATTTTTTTATAATTTACACTAATTTTCATAAAAATTAAAAATATCATACTCAAAATAGATAAAACATATTAAATTTATCATGATACATTATATAAATGATTACTAAGTAATTTTTAATTGTATTAATCATTCGTAAATTAATCTGATACATGGTGTTCCTAGTGCGACTCAATGTTTCTTTTATGTGTTTAAAATTAATGTTTCAGTTCAAAATGTGACAATCACTGAAAACATAGAAAAAACACATAGATGTTCTTATGGTTTTGGAAAAGGATTAATAAGTCATTATTTACATGTTTTAATTGGTCTAACATCACACCAACACAATATGTGACTGGTATGACTCAAATTGAATGTTTCTAGTTGAAAATGAAAATTTTGGAAAAGAGTGGCATTATAAATACCACGAAAACACATTATTATTATTTTTTAATTTATGTTAATGATCCATTAGTCATTTTAGATGTGTAAGAATCATCCTCACCTCAATCTGACACATGATTTGATCATTATTACTTTGTGTGTGTCTTTTCAATATGTAAGTGTCTTTTCATTTTAAAACACACATAACATCACAAAAATATAAAAAATGATCATATACTAGTATCTCATAATTATATACTTTATTACTAAATTAATTTCCATTTTAATTTTATCAAAGAAATATTTAGTTAATTTTTATTGATATAATTTTTTTATGAAAAATATGAAATGTTGGGATTTTTAATAATCAATAATAACTCAATTTGATACCCAACATTCTCGGAATGCCTAAAAGTTTTGTTTTAAATTAAAAAATTCTATGTAATTTATTTTATTATATTATTACTAATGTAAGAACATTATTCGTATACATGTCTATTATTTTTATTAGGAATGGGTATATTTTTCTTTTAAACAGGCTTATTATTTCTCTATATAATATAGTGTTTTTTCTTATATTTGAGGTCTAAATATTACTTCATTTAAATTATTAATTTATACTTAATTTTGATAATTTCATTTGTTATTCTTGGCACTATAGTGGGATTTTATAGAAAACTACTATATTTTACATTATTAGCACTGTTAAATGAGACGATAAAGGTATCCTTTATTAGATGTTTTCTAAAATTATATATGGAATCTTTTATTAGTGCTTCTAAAAGAGATGATAATTGGGTCCTTTATCGACAAATTTTTATAATAGAAAAAGGTCCCCATTATCACACCATTTCTATTATTGATATAATTCTATGGAATTTCATAGTACTCCTTTAGTCATTACCTTTCAACAATGATAATGGCCAATTATAGTACTGTTAATGGAATATTTAAGAGTATGAAATATTTATGGTTGTAAAGTGCATCATTTTTCAAAACCATATTTCATCATTATTCATAAAAATTATAATTTATGTATAAATATCATTATTATTTCATGATAATTATTCTTGATATGGTATAACTATTTTATATTCAAAAGAACCTGATATTTCATAACCATTCATGAATGAGAAAATAAGGAAATTAACACACAAAACAATGAAAATAATGAATGATTATAAATGAATGGGTGTCATTAATTTGTAAAAACATTATATATAATATTATAAATATTATTATGGTTTTTTAATAATTTAATTACATGATTAAAACAAATATATATATTGTTAAATCATGTTCCACCAAAAGGATGTGTGAGGTAAGGGATTTCTTAACTCAATTTTCATTCACTGGGTTAATCTTCTACGACACTGATTATGTCCTACTAGGATTATGTGTTCAATGGTCCATGATTATTTTATATTTTATTTCTTATCTTCTTGTGTGTATTTAAATTTTAAATATGCAAGAAATTCATTGATTAGTCCCCATATCAATGATATGATCTTTTTGATGATTTTTTGGTTCAATTTTCTTATATTGAGATTTTGGGAATGTTTTGAACCAATATTAATTTATAAGGATTATACACAACCCCTTGGACTTGTAATATCATGATTTTATTTATTCTCATTATATTTTATATTTAATTAATTGTTATCCTTTTATGGGTCTAATGATTCAAAGTTACCAATGTTGTTAAGTGTTTTATATTACCATGTCATATATTATCAGGATTATTAATGATTAAGTCTCTAATGTTAAAATATTATGATCCACCTCTCATTGAGTCAGAGGATATTTGTTTTCTCTAAATATTCATTGATATTTTTATGTAACAATAAGATTTTTCTACTCAATGATACCTAAAATAATTAAGAAAATGTTTTTCATAAACATAATAAATATTTCTCACTTTAGTCAAAAACCCTTTTTCTTTAAAAACCATGTTTTAAAAATAGGTTTCCAAATTTTTATGCAGTATCCAATTGATTTATTTATGTTAATTTTTCCCATGTTACACATTTATAAAAACAATTAAAAGTATTCTTCATGTTTTTTCAAAACATTTCATGTATGGATTTTAACAAAAATGCGAATGGAATCATTATTTTATCATATAAAGCATGAAGAAAATTTTCTACCTTAATGAACCTTATTTTCATTTTAGATCACATTATTTGATTTTAATGATATTTTTAAAAAAGTAATATTATTTTTTTTAAAAACATAATGGAAATTAAATTTTCCATAATAAATTTTATAAATTATTTTTAAATATTATTTTATATGATTCCCTGGTTGTTTTCAAAAAAATGAATTTTTTAATATTTTTAATTTATTTATTTTTTTAAATGTTATTTTTTCAAAATGGAATGGCTATTTTGGAAAAAAGTTTTCATGAAATTATAATTGTATCCTCATTCATCAACATGAACGACCCTTGTGGTTACTATTACTCTAATATAGATACTACATAATGATATCATCCTAATTCATTCTCTAAATGGGTTAATGTTATTTCAAAGAGATTCTTTTGGAAACCATTCCATTCCCATGGGTATATCATAAATCAAATATATTTTTATATTTATTGTTTCTTTTCCATGGTTCCATGATATTTAATGAGTTTTTTATGGAACCTATTTCGATTCCATGAGAAAAATATGTTTCAAATAGATTATTGTTGAAACTTTTTCCTTTTTTCAGGTTAATCAATTTTCAATGAGATTTACATTAAAGAAATTTATTTTCCAAGGGTTTAACCATGAAATTAATGGAATCATAATTATTTATATGAGTTTTATGATGAATGTTTTATTTAGATTATTAATTTTTATTATTATTTGAAATTATATGAAATGGGTGTTCCAATATAACACTAGGTGAGCCAGTTAAATCATATACAATGTTTGATCATAAATAGTTCCAAGTGTTCCCATTATATCCTATATTATGGTTGAAACCAGATAGCACCGGGTGAGCCCGATATATCTTAAATGATAGGTGTTCCTAGATAGTGCTCGAAGGAACTGGGTAATGATTATGTTCCTTGAAGAATTATTTAATAAGTTGATAGTGTGGTTATTCCATTTATAAGGGTTCTGTAATGGTTATATAATTGTTCTATGATGATTATGTACTATGATACCAAGATGTTTAATCTATTATATCTATTGGGTTATAATGTCTCTTTTGAACAAGATTAATATCACATAGATCATCACTATTTATTATGATGACTTTTTTTGTTAAATACTTATGACATGTTTCATGATTAAAAATTCAAGAATTGATGGATATGTGTTCATTATTATTTGCTCAGACACTCTGATTAAGTCATCATGACCTTATTCACTTATTATATTCATTGATGAAACTCACCTGTTAATGATAAGGCTTACCATAATTGATTATTTGATATCACTTTTATTATCTATCATTATCCCCACGTTGTCAATAAAACATGTTCAATTAATTTTCTCTAGAATTGAGTTAATATGGATGATTAAAATAACTTAATTTGAAACAAAAAAATATTGTTATACGGTAGAAATTATCATTCAACGAAATACATATTGTTTATTTTGGAGTTTCTACTAATTTTCTAAAAATAAAAACCTAAACTATCCCTAAGAAGTTAAGTGATACGAATTTTCATTTTGATGTTTTAATGTTTGGATGGAAAAAAATATGATCACAATTACCAGATCCAAGGAATAAAATGTAATGTTTATGATTTCATCATCATTTTTGAATGTGTCGATTTTTGTCTTTTATTGATTGCATCATATGAAATCTTAAAATAAATTTGGAGATTATTATTATCATGTGATATTATCTTAAGTTTTATTGATCCAAACATATGTATATATGATTAAGGATGATCATAAGTGTGAATTCATTAAAATCCCATTTCATGTTAAATGTGATGAAATCATAAAGTGATTAATGACACATTATGAGAGGAATTATTATGTTGATTTAGATTTCAATAATTGGTTTAACAATATGTATGCATTTACATTTTTGGGTAATACTATTTATAGAATTTATGACCTTTATAGTATATATGATATTGTTTATTTGGGTAATTATAAGAACACATGTCTCTTAGTAAAGATAACCATGGGATTGAAAATTTATTTGGTGATTAACTTAATAAATCTTTTTAAAGAATTTTTTTTGTGATTTAAAGCGAAATCTTACATGATAAAACATTTTGAAAATAAAATATTCAATTTTCAATTTTTTATGGATGATTTTATTTTGAAATTTGGGTATTTATTTTTAATTTTGATATTAATATATTATTTTATCATATGATGTTTTACTAATTTTGTCCATTATCCTACCATGTTCTAACTGTTTTGGTTTTGGATAATGTCAAATGACTAGTGGAATATATTGCATTCCATTTTATGGTCAAATGTTTTCCTAAAATTTTATTTTAATGCTTTGGGTTATGAAATGATAATCTTGAATACACATCATTTGAAAAATGATATGGTATGCTGGTAGAAATTGTTTAAATGATTAAATTTTCCTTAACGTGTATCTATATTTCAATATATTTGTATTCTATATAGTGAAGGAATTACCCAAATTTAGGAAACGAATTATGGATAAATTGATATTCTATTACATTCATATCCAATTAATTATATAGTCTTATAAATCACAATATATTTTTGGTTTTGAAGATGTTAAATATTCATTGATGATTCATTTGTTTGTGTTTATTGACCTCAAATACTCCATATAAATATTTATTCTTTTCTTCAATGTCCCAAATTGAACTTCCCACTTTTCTTCTCTTATATTGATATATGGTATGTGTTATTATAAATGACCTTTATACATACTATTGAATTTTATGAAAAAAATAATTTATTAAAACAAATTACAATTTAGTTTTACAATTTAGTTTTACAAATTCCACACCTTTGATTAATGAGATGAAGCATAATTTGTGAGGAAAAAAATTAATAACAGGTGGAATATGTAACACCAATATATTTTAAAAGAAACAAATTATTTTTGATAACATAAATGAAACAAAAAAGTGATCTTATTAGTGAATTTAAATTCCTAAGAATTTGTGATATATATATATATATATATTTATATTTAAATAAATTTAATCACTTTAATAGCTTCTTCTATGCCCAACCCTTGTATTCTAATGTTTGAGAGCATATTTAACACAAAACACCAACATTAAACAACCCTCAATACATATCATCAATATAAAAACCAATTAAATTTGTGTGTCTGAATAATATTAAGTAATTTATAAAATATAAATATTTATTTCTCAATATTAATGATAAATAAGGTTTTATTTAATCAATATAGTTTTATTAAAGTAGTTTTATTGTTCTAAAATATGTTTTCTTCAAAAATTATATTTATTGATCTCAATGAATTTTATTATTATTATTATGTTTTTGAATATAAATTAAATTTATATGAAAATTTTAAATTCATTTTTGAAATTATATATCAAAATTAATTACATGTGATTTTTTTGGAAAACATTTATTTCAATTTAATATTTGAAAAATACAAATTTTTCTAAAGTTGTCATTTCCTTTCAATAAATTAAATAATTTAAACGTAAAATTTTCTTATAAATATTATTTCATGTTACTTAAGTATTTTTTAGTTATATTTAATCCACTTAATTACATTATAATCAACATTATATTTTATCATATTAAAAAATATGGGGGTTAAAATGTGGTTTTCTTGAAAACTATTTTAATGTGTGTAATGTTACACCATTTCAATTAATTAAAAAATCCCTAATGAGTACTATTTAAAATGATATTTATGGATTAAATATTATTAAATTCTAACTGAGATTATTATAATAATTATTATTATTAAACATATAGTTATTACAAAATCATTTTTTGCTTGAAAAACACACTTCTTGATAACCCAACTTTCATCACGTCTACAAGTTTTCATTTAAAATTATTTTTAACAATTTTAGAAAATTAATTACACAAAAAACCATAATCTTTTAAACTATATTTTAATAATATTAATATGTATATTTTTTATTATTTATTGAAAATTTGTTTTTTATGAATAGTGACTAATAATAAATTTTATAAAGAAAATTATTTTTTCATTTAAATTAATTATATAAAAAATTTATATGTTAAAATGGTTTTAAATAATATTAGGCTTCTTATATATCTATTAGTCAAATTCAGTTCATTTTATTTGTCTTTTTATTGAAATTTTATATTAAATCTTTGTAAATATTTGAACATTTTCCCTTTGAAAACATGTTTTCTTCTCTTATCTATGGGTTTAGTTTCAAATTAAAATTTCCACTACTAAAAAATGAATTTGAAAAAATGAATTTAATATTTTTATTCATCATAATTTATATTATCGAATAATTTAATGTTAAATTTTGATCAAAATTAATAGTGAAAATGGAAAATATTGATTACTTCTGTTATGGTAAGAAATCGGTTTACATAGAATAATCATAAATGATAAGGCATTAAATGAAATTAAAAATTGTCTAAAGTCTATTTATTGTAAATATCTTAACCATATAACTTATATTATATAAAATATTCCCTTATTCAAACATAGTTACATGAAAAATTGGGGTCAATGCTTTTAGTTTAAAGACTAAAAGTGTGTCATTCACTTCACTTATAAAAGGCCTCCCCCTCTCCTCCCCACTTTACACTGTAAAAACCCATTACATTTTCCCCTACCATCAAAAATAAATTATATAATTCCATCCACTAATACTATAATTTTTTGGGTCATAAATCCATTGAATTAAGTTCTTGTCTATAAACCCTAAGAAGTTACTCGAAGAAGAGGAGATGTTATTCAATGAGAGTTTTTATTTTTTTTCTTCCTTCTCAGTCATCAATTATTTATAAAACATTTTATATACTAATTTAATAATATTACATTTAATAAAAATTTGTTATTTTGATTTCATAACCTAAATAATTATCAAATTTCATCGAATACGTTACAAAATCATCATTCTTGTGTATGGTGGACTACCTCCTCACAAAGCGATGTGATTCATTTTTCACAAACACATCACCTAGAGAGTAATAAGGGTAATGTAAATGAAAATATTTTATATAAATGAAATAATTATAATACTAATTACATAATTATTATTTTTAAAATACAATATATCATTTTATGTCTTACATTTTCACTCAATGAAATATGATAATGTTGTCCATGTACATGAAGACTACCGCCTTTATGAAGAAATGTGACTCTCTATTTTATTACTATATCACAAGGATGTTATATATATATATATATATATATATAAGGAAATAATATAATTTTTTTGATTTTATTATAAATTAGTTAAATAAAATATTACTTACATTCTTTTGATAACGATTATTGAAAATTAGAAATGTTACTCATGTGTATGTATGATGTATTATCTCTGTGAAAGTAATGTACATAATTTTTGAAAATAATCAATCATAATTTATATTTTAAAAAATAAATTCTCTATAAATTAGATATATATTTCATCAATATTTTTCTATAGATTATATAACTATATTATATGTACACTAACTAGATATTTCACAACAAATCATGAATTTAAAAACAAGGAAATTAACACCCAGAACAATGAAAATGATGAATGATGCTTAATGAATGGGTGATATGATGTCATATAAGGATAATATATGGTTTTATAAATATTAATATGTTTAATTAATAAGTTAATAAATTTTTTGAAACCACGTTACAAGAGTTTTAAGCATGCTCAACCAAAATGAAGAGTGAGGTTAGGGATTTCTTTACTCAATTATTATTGATTGGGTTAAACTTATACATCACTAATTATGTGATGATAATATTATGTGTGTAATTAAAATTAACTAATTTAAGTTTTATTTATAATTTCTTATTTGGGTTTAAATTTTATTCATGTAATCTATTAATTTATTTACTATCGCTTCAACGATATGAGCTTAGTAATAGATTTTTTTCCATTTTCCTCTATTGAGAATTATGTCAGGTTTTGCACCAATTTTATTTTTTGAGGTGTATACGAAGCCCCCTTGACAAGTAATATTACCAATTTATTTATTCTGATGAAAATTTATTTTTAATTCACAATTATATTTTATTTTATGAGAACTCAATTTTAGCACAGTTGTATGAATTATATGATAGAATCTCATCTATTATGTAGATTGTTTATAATTATGTGTCCAATGTTGGAATATGTTATCTAACTATCAATTATTATACTTATTTTTATTCTATGTTATTTATTAATGATATTTTAAAGTAATGTAACAATTTTTTCATTATTTTTTTCTTAAAAAAATTGAGAAAACGTTTTTAAGAAAAAAAACCTATTTATTTTTCTCTTTTGTCAAAAACCATTTTTATTCCAAAAAATGATTTCTAATATTTTTTCCAATTTGTTTTATAATTATTAAAATGATTTATTAAATAATATTTTACAAATTTTTTTGATTTTAATACAAATATTTTTACAGAATTATTCATGCAATCCTTCAAACACTTCTAATTTTTCATATACTAATTATATGAAAGGAATATTTGTTTTAACATGTATGACAAGAATAAAATTTTCTCACACCATTAACCTTATATTATTTTATGATTTTGTTATAAATTTTTATGTTTTTTTAATACAAGTATTTTAAAATTTTCATAATAATATTATTTTAAATGGAATGGATATTTTTCCCAAAAAAATGTTTTAAATGTTCTTCAAAACATATTATATGTGTTTTCAGGGGTTTTGTAATGAATGTGATTTTATAAATATTTTAAATTAATGTTTTTGGAAAAGTGATTCTTTTATATGAAAACGATATATTATAAAGAAATTCTAGATGATATTTTAATGGTATCCCTATATATAAATGAAAATCAACCCCTATTTTCACTTTTTCTCTAAAGAGTATATTCAATAGTGATTCCATCATCATTATTTCAATATATGGAAGAAGATTGTTTCATTGAAATTGTTATTGAATCCATTTCATTCGAATGTGTTAATCATATTTAAAATAGATTTTTATAGAATTCAATTCCATTCCATGGTTTAACCATGTTTCAAAGATACTTTAATGAAACCCATTTTGTTTTTCACGGGTTAACAATGTTACTGAGTAATTTTTATGAAACCTATTTCGATTCCATAGGTTCTTCATGTTTCAAAGTGATTAAAATAAAAAATAATTCATTTCTATGGCTTAATCAAGATATATAAAGAATAAGGATTGTTTTTATGAGTTTTATGATGGACTTTATATATATATTATTCATGTTGTGGTTCATATACCTTATATATAATGGGTGAAAACACATAGTATTGGGTGATCCCATTATATCTCATATGATTTGTTTTTCCAGATAGTGTTGGGTGATTACGATATAGAATATATTATGGGTGGCCTAGATATCACTCCAATGCACTATATAATGATTATGTTAATTGGATAATTATATTGTACATTGATCATATAGTTATTCTATTTGTAAGGGTTTTATAACGGGTTGGTATATATTCTATAAAGATGTGTAACGTCCTCAGTCCGGGTTCCACAAAATGGGTTCCCTGAACCTGGTTGGTCACATGACCTCAAGTGCATTTCACCAAACTCCAGAGGCTACTGACTAGAAGTGAGGGCCTATGTATGATAGTGAAGAAACTATGCCCTCATTTTTCAAAGTGTAGCACAACAATAAAAATATAAACATACTATAAGCGGAAGAAGTAACAATACAAAGCTGAAAAAACAATGGTACTGAAGAAAAAGATGACCAAAAGTCATATATATATATATATATATATATATGATGCAATATGTCCTATTTCTAAAAAAGCAGTCAAAACAAGATACACTACAATTGGATAAAATATAGTACAAAGTACCAAGTACACAAAGAAAACTAAAAATGTGAAAGAGGAACTCTACAACATTGCAAGCCTGAGCTTAGTCTTATGCTCTCCTACTTCTCTGCAACAATCATATACCCGTATAGGGACCCTTGCCCTTATCGACACCTGCTACAATATAATCTGTTTAGGATCCTGACATGACCCAAACAAGGTGTGAGAAATAAATCCCAGTAGGAAACCACTAATGGCCCGTGCCCAACTGTCAGTAAAAATGTGCAACATCAGTGTTCAATAATAAAATACAGAAACTAGGCAGTACTCAAAAGTAACTATCTCTACCAGTTACATTTCCATTTTAATAATTACTTATGAATTCCCAGCTTGTGCTTTAGCTTGGTAGGTACAACATAAGAAATCATCACAATGGATATTCAAAGTAAACATTTTCCTCTAACATGAAATCCTTACCCTCGGGCAATTAGAATCGATACTCGTAGGTGAATTCCCAGAGGCATAATGAATATCGCCCTCAGGCATACGAGATATCACCGTCAGGCAAAGAATCTACTTCCCACACGCATGAGAAAAGTTTCCCTCAGGCTAAACAGAACCCTACCCTTAGGCTAAGAAAAACACTGCCCTTGGGCTAAGCAAGTAACTGGGCAGAGCCCAATGTATAAGCATGTAATAAATATGTTTCCTCTCCTGAAAACCCAGAACATTATATCATTACGACATACCCATAGGTATCCTAGCCAAATGGAGAAACAAAGGAAACACACCCATAAGGTGGCCCTGGATCCAAAAAACGATCCCAAACAGATGTTTATATCTATCATTAGATTATCTATACAATTCAAGATATCTTATCAGCTAAGGCCTCTACCATATGACACCCCAAACACAAGAACATAGAAAAATGTTACATCAAACAACTCAATAGTTGGAAATTAACACCAGACCACCTACCTCGATCTCCTCTGATCGATATACGTGAATGACACCCCCCAAATCAACTGATAACAACATAGATCTAGGATAAAGATTTATCCGTTCAAACTCAAATAACTTCTCTTAGGGAATGAATTGGATGGAAAGACTCCAGGAGAGGTAATGTCTTACCTGCGTGGCCCAAATTAGATTGTCTGCGGAAAGATCGGTGTTCCGGTGATCGTTCATAAGGTCTTCCATTCCTTGACCTCCTCTCTCTCACCTCTCGTCGAGTTTTATGCCTCCTCTGATGAATAAAGAGGCTACTGCCTATTTTTAATGAAAAAAATAACTACATGGTGTGTAATATCAAGTACGAAATGTGTTATTTCTTTTTAACTATTCACTGGTGGAAACTCTCTGCCACATTACAGTTCATCTGCTGACTGATTACACGGCATGTACTATCTGTTTTACTGTTCATTTAGGTGCTACTCTCCACCGCCTTACTGTTCCATTGCAGACTGATTACATGGCGTGTATTACTATGTATGTGTCATGTTGTTATTTTTTACACCTTGAATCACCGACAATCCTATATTCCCTGTATTCTCATCCCACACGGCCAAAGTACACGGTGTGTAGAAAAGTACACAGCGTGTACTGATAAATTTGAGATTTTTCCACATTTTCCTTATTTTCTCAAAAAAATTAAATGAAGAGGAAAAGAAGAAACCCATACCTCAAGAATAAGACCTGGGTTATTAAAAACATCAACCCTTAAATAAATTCATCACTGAATTTCCCTTCCATGGGTGGTGAAGATAATTCTGAGAACAACACTGGCCACTGAGCACGTACGTTGGTCGCCCGCTCCCAAGTTTTGTTCTTCACTCAACCATGTTGTCATACCACCTATAAGAGAGGAACTAACGGGCCTAGGAAAACCATCATGCTCTTATCAACAATACAAACCAGATGCTCTTTAAAGGATTCTTCTACCTGATATCCAACTTCCTTGGGCTAAAAAACATGAGATGAGTCTGAGTGATAACGGCACAACAGAGATATATGGAAGACGTCGTGCATGGACCAGTTCCTCTGTGGTAACTGCATCCGATAGGAAACCAGATCGACTCTCTCTAGAATCTCAAATGGCCCCGAATTCCTTGGTTAATGTTTACCGTGTCTCCTAATATGCCTATGTCCCAACCACGGTGAAAAATGCAAGAAAACCTCATCACCGACCATGAACTCCAAGGGTCATCTGGGGCGATCAACATACAATTTCTGATGAGACTGTGCAGTAGAAATTCGCTTCTGTATCAACCGGACCTGCTCTTAAGTCTCCTTTATGATACATTTTCCCAGTAAGGCTGCCTCACTTGCCTCTATCTAGCACAAGGGTGATTGGCATGGCCTTCCGTATAAAACCTCATAAGGTGACCTCTCAAATATTTCCTAAAAACTATTATTGTAGGTAGACTCGACTAGGGGTTTCTGCTTCTCCCAAGAGCCCCCAAAGTCTGGGATGCATGCACGAAGCATGTCCTCAAGAACCTGTATCGTACTCTCTAACTGTCCATCAGTCTGTGGGTGGTAAGCTATGCTCAGAAGCACCTGTGTACCCAGTTCCCTCTGAAAACTCTTCCAGAAACGAGACATAAAATGGTAATCCCTTTCTGAGATGATATAATGAGGGACACCATGAAGATAAACTAGCTCTCAGATATATAACTTCCCAAGGTCATCAATAATGAAGGTCTCCTTGATCGGAAAAAAGTGAGATACCTTTGTATGTCTGTCCACAACAACCCACACGACATCATTGTCTCGAGGTGACATTGAAAACCCGGTCACGAAGTCCATCGCGACATCATCCCATTTCAACTCTGGAATGGGTAATTGCTGTAACAGTCCAGCTGGCCTCTAATTCTCTGCCTTCACCTGCTGATAGGTGAAACATATCACAACAAAACTAGCTACCTCTCTTTTTATACCTGGCCACCAATACTAATGTCTCATGTCATGGTACATTTTGGTAACTCCAGGATGCACTACCCACGCCAAAGCATGAAATTTCCGCATCAACTCCCCGCGAATATCCCCCTGAACCCACACTCATCCATGGATACACAGTACCTCATCATCGCCTATCGTCCAACCATGAGGAGGGTCCTCACTTTCCACCGACTCCCATAGAACTAGGCCTTCTAAATCTGATAGTTGTCTCATCCTCACTCTATCCAGGAGGGTAGAAGTCACAACTAAGGATGAAAGATAGGCTCGCCCCTGACTATCATGCACCTCTAAATGCATCTCAGTGAATAAATCCATAAGATTCCGGTCACGAATGGTCTCCTGCACTTCCTCTATCTGAGTCCTCCTACCCAGGGCATTAGCTACTACATTACCCTTACCAGGTGTATAGGAAAGCTCAAAGTGAAAAGACTAAAAGTATTCAACCCACCTTCGCTGTCTCAAATTCAAGTCACACTTTGTAAATATTTTTTTAAATCTTTTTTGGTCTGTAAACACCGCAAAATGTTATCCCAAAAGATTATGTCTCCAATAGCGTAATGCATCAACAACTCCAACCAACTCGAGATCATGCATCGGTTAATTCCTCCAATGTGGCCTCAACTGCCGAGAATCGTACACAACTACTCGATAAACCTTCATTAACACTACTCCCATACTAATACCTGATGCATCATAGTAAATTGTATAGATCTTCCCTTGCTCTATAAGTATCGGGACAGGTGCTGATGTCAACCTTCCCTTTAGCTCCTAAAAGGTTGTCTCATAAGCTTCTTACCAAAAAAAATTCATACCCTTCTTAGTCAAACCTGTCAACGATGATTCTTAGTGGGAGAAGTCCTTTATAAAGCACCTTTAGTAACTAGCCAGCCCTAAGAAACTCTATATTTCAAACACATTCTTAGGCTGCTCCTAGGAAACTACTCCTCACACTTTCTCTAGGTCTACCGTAACTCCTGCCTTTGAGATAATATGACCCAGGAAGTGTATATGGTCCATCCAAAAGTGGCACTTTGAGAGCATATCATATAACTGATTATTTCTCAGTGTACTCAGTATGATCTAAAGATGTGTGGAAAGGTCAGGTAGAGTTTGAGAGTACACCAATATATCATCCATGAAAACTACCACAAAAGAATCTAGATAAGGGTGAAACACACGATTCATCAGAGCCATGAAAACTGCTGGTGCGTTCGTGAGTCCGAACAGCCTGACCAAATACTTTTATAGACTATATCTACTCCGAAAGGTTGTAAGCGGTATTTCTGATGGTCTAATGCACAACTGATGATATCCAGATCTCAATTCAATCTTATAGAACACTCCTTCTCCGAAAAGTTGATCAGAAATATAATCAATCCTCGATAAGGGATATCCATTCTTAACCGTCAACTAGTTTAGTTTCCTATAATCCATGTAGAGTCTGAGGGTACCATCTACATTTTTCGCAAACAGGATAGGTGAACCCTAAGAAGAAGTACTGGGTCAGATGAAACCCTTTTCATGTAACTCCTCTTACTACCTCTTGCACTCCTACAATTCTGGTGTAGCCATCCTGTAAGGAGGAATGGACATCTGTGCCACTCCTGGTACAAGATCAATAGATAAATCCACCTCCCCGCTCGGGAGGTACACCTGAAATGTCGTCCGGGAAGACATCCCTCAATTGATCTACCACTGGAGGGAAATTCATTTGACAAATTCCCTCATCATCCAGATATAAACATGCAATCTGGATGGTCACTCCATCTCACCCATGATGCTCAGGTCTATCTCGACTCACCTAGACATCCCATTCTCCCTTGTATAGAAACTCTCCACCCTCTGGTGATGTAAATCACAACCTGCGATGATAGAAAACCACAATGGGTCGAAAAGGTACCAACCAGTCTATCCTATGAATGAAATCATACGCTGTCATCTCTAAGACATAGAGGACACATAGAAAGTGACACCAACCAACCTAAAGGGGGTACTCGTTGCACTGACTCACACCTGCCATTCAAATTCCTAATGGAGTGTCTAATATCATGATATCAGAAGAAGAAGAGGAAGAAATGAGGAGACCAAGGCTCTCCACAATGGGCAGTGACATAAATCTATGTGTAGCACCATTATCCAAAAGTACTGAAGATAAAATAGAAGCAACTAGAATTGTAACTCTGACAGTAGAAGGTCCTGGATCCTACTCATGTTGGGTCTGCTGCACTGCAACTGCCTACCTAGAGCTGCGGCCCTGCAACAGGACCTGGCTACCAAAAGTTGACCCGCCCAACTGTCTCTGAGATTCTGGTGTCTGGCTACCATGGCCATGATCACCACCTCGTCTTGAACGTCCTGACGTATTCCAATTCCATGTCTGGTAAGAAGCTGCTAGCCCTGCTCCCACATGCAGAGTCTGCACAAAACCCCTCTCACTATTCACTGGTGGAAACGACCTACAAAGAACGCTGGAGATGGCGCACCTTACTGCAAGCTCGTCACTCCACTAGGTCACGTGGACACTGAGGTCTCTTATGCCCCTCTTTACCACACTGGTAGTACATGACCTGGCCACCTGAATAATTCTTCTAGTTAGTACTTCCACCATGAGAGAATTCCTTTTGCCTCTTCCTCTTACTAGATCAAATAGTTCCAAAAACTGGTGCTGAAATTCCCTTGGCCTGCACCACTAGATTCTTGCAGGTTCCGCTCAATAATCAACGTATGGTTCACAATAGAATGCACTGTAGAGAACCTGAAAACATTCTTCATTTCTCTGATGTCATATCTAAGATCATCCTCAATGTTTCTAGCCCTCAATGTCTCATCACCCACCAGAATAGGTGCCAAATGCTATAGCTTGGTGAAGCGGGAAGAATAATCCATCACTGACATGGCACCCTGCTGCAGATTCATGAACTCTCAAGCTCGATTTTCACTCACCATCTCCAGAAAGGAAAAGTCATAGAAGAACACCTAAAAATCTTCCCACACCATGTCTCAGTGTTTCTCAGTCTAGGTGAAAACTTTCCACCTCCTTTGGGAAGGAACATGCATCATGTAAGTTGTGAGCATGACCCTCCTCCCATGAGGCATCTCTAGATGCTTGAAAATTGTCTACAATGAATCCAGTCATGGCTCCACATCCTATCATCCATCATTTCATTAAAACATAGGTGGATGCTGCTGCTGGAATATATGTGTCAGCTCTTCCATAGATGTGGCAACCGGCGGTGCTCCCTGGAAGGTCTACATGAACCACATAAAACATTCATGGAATTGTGCATCCACGCCTACGTTTGGTATAATGGCTGGCACCACATCTGGAATTTCTAGAGAATCCACTAGTAGCCCATGGCCTACCATCTCTAGAGTATAATCATTGCCGCTCTCTTGGAAAAAACACTGGTGGTCGTCTCAGCAGCATGTCTCTACAAGATCAAACACACGCCTTAGTTTAATTTACAGTCATGGTTTTTTTTACATTTTAATAGTGCCAATGAAAAGGAAAAAAACCCCAAAATGGAAAAAAGAGACTACATAGAATGTATAAGGTCTACATGGTGTTTACCCTTCAGCCCTTACATGATAGTGTTTTGATGATGGCATGAGCGTGTCTCAAACCTCGGTACACGGCGTGTTACACTCGCACACGGCGTGTTACACCCGCACACGGCGTGTACACTACTCCATATAACCATCCAAACAGCCAAGTCTACATGGTCTCCTATCGGTCAAGACTACACTGTGTGTCCCACAGGTACACAGAGTGTGATAAACGAGCTTCGACGGCCCGTTTTGTTCGAGACACATCCAGACAAACGACTCACACCACACGGGGTATTCTAGATGGATACGACATGTACAAGAAAGGATAAAACTGAACCATGTTGTTAGTTACATATTCAGATACACAGATTACACTACACGGCGTGTTCGGAAGTGATAAAGTGTGATTAAGAAAAGATTTACCCATCTGTGTTGTTAGTCACATGGGTAGACATTAGGTCCACACGACATGGCGTGTACAACTGGTACACGTGGAATTCCCTCTAGAGTTTTCCCATACCATGATTCTCCCTACACGACATATGACACGATTAGAGACTAAACGACATGTACATAGGGTACACAACGTGTACTTAATTTTTTTTCATTTCTTTTTGAATAGAAGAGTACAGGGCATGTGTTCATAGAACCACACGCCGTGTTGTCTGGGATTCCGGACATTACGCCTCAGAAACAATCTGGAGCCCCTTTTTTCTTTAATTTCATGCGTCAGTATACCAAATTCCGATCTGTGGGGGCCCATACTCCCTTCAAATCAAAGTTTAACACCCGGCCATTCACTTTATAGTACAAAACACAGCAAAAGGCTGGATCACGCTCGGCTAAATTCTGGTCTAAGAGAGCCCATACTTCTCAGGAACCAAAGTCTAGCATCCAACAACCCAACCATAACATGAACCAATATCCTATCAATATTAGGAACATCTAACATGGTAACTATCACCATAACATGCCTTTTCTAGCACATTATCTATCATAACAACATGCAATTGCTAATGCACCTACATGGCATGGAAACTATGCATGGAATGAGATTATAACATGTGCCTAAATGATGCATGAGATGGAATACCCACATCTCATCGGGTAGCGACTATATAGAATCCAGTATAAAAAAGAAAAACAGCACACCACAAGTGCATCACCCAACGGTGAAATCAAATCAATAGTAAAATTGTAAAATCAGAAAATTTAAAACTCATGGTAAATTGGCTATTCTCTGTACACGGGTTAGGAACTCCCGGGCACAGCTAATTATCAAATACCAATTATATACTACCCCTGACTATAGGCTCCAAATAATAAGTCAACAAGAAAATAAATTCCTCTGATACCACTTTATAACGTCCCGAGTCCGTCTGCCACACAACGGGTGCCCCAAACCCGGTTGGTCAGATGACCTCAAGTGCATTTCTCCAAAAACCAGAGGCTGCCGACTAGCAGCGAGGTCCTAGGTCTCATAGTGGGGAAACTATGCCCTCATTTGTCAAAGTGTAACACAGTGGATAAATATGAACATACTATAAGTGGAAGCACTAACAATACAAAGCTGAAAGGACAACAGTACTAAAGAAAAAGATGACCAACAATCATATATATATATGATGATGCAATAAGTCATATTTCTATGAAATCAGTCAAAACAGGAAACACTGCAATCAAATACAATATAGTACAATGTACCAAGTATAGCAAAGCAATATAAAACCGTGCAACAGGAACTCAGAAGCATCACAAGCTTAAGCTCGATCCCATGATCTCCTACTCCCCTACAACTATCATGTACCTATATAAGGACCATTTCCCTTATCGGTACCTGTAGAAATATAATCTGTTTGGGCCCAAGACATGACCCAAACAGGGTGTGAGAAATAAATCCTAGTAAGAAACCACTAAAGGCCCATTCCCAACTGTCAGTGAAAATGTGCAACAGTAGTGTGCTATAATAAAATGCAGTAACTGAGCAGTACTCAAAAGTAACTATCTCTACCAATTACAATGCCATTTTAACACTTATTTATCAATTCCAAGCTTGTGCTTTAGCTTGGATGGTATAACATAAGTAATCACTATAGTGAATATTCAAAGTAAACATTGTCCTTAGACATGATTATCCTTAACTTCAGGAAATCAGAATCGAAGCTTGCAGGTGACTGCCCATAGACACTACGAATATCTCCCTCAGGCTTACGAGATGCCCCCCTCAGCCATAGAATCTACTACCCACAAGCATGGGAAAAGTTTCCCTCATGATAAACGAAACACTGCCCTCAGGCTAAGAAAGACACTACCCTCAGGATAAGAAAGTAACCAGGCCGATCCCAATGCATAAAAAATTAATAAATATGTTTCCTCTCAAGAAAACCCAAAACATGCTATCAATACGAAATACTTATGGGTATCCTGTCCAAATGACTAAAGTAGGGAAAGACACACACGGGGTGGCCCTAGATCCAGGAAACGATCCCAAATAGAAGTTTATAATTATCATTAGATTATCTATATATTTCTAGATATCTTATCAACTAAGGCCTCAGTCATTCGATACCCCAAACATGGTCATGTAGCACAATGGTACACAAAACAACTCAATAGTTGGAATATAACACCAGGGCACCTACCTCGATCTACTCTGATCGATATATGTGAACAACACCTCCCTAATCAACTATGAACAATGTAGATTTGGGAAAAACATTTATCTTTTCAAACTCAAATAACTTCCTAAAGGGAATGAATTGGATGGAAAGACTCAAGGAGAGGGAAGGTCTTTCCCGTGCGGTCTAAACGACATCATAGGAGGATTGGGGAGGATACTACATGGTTTAAATGAAAAAACATAACTACACAGTGTATACTCTCAGGTACATTGTGTGTACTTTCTTTTTAACTATTCACTGGTTGTAACTCTCCACCACCTTACTGTTCATCTGCCGAATGATTACACGGTGTGTAATACTAAGTACACGACATGTACTATCCATTTAACTATTCATCTAGCAGCTACTCTCCACTGCCTTATAGTTCACTTGTCGAATGATTACTTGATGTGTATTACTATGTACACTACGTGTTTTTAGTTTTTACACCATGAATCGCCGACAGGACTAGACGCCCTGTATTCTCATCCCACAGGGCCAAAGTACATGACTTGTAGAAAATTAAACAGCGTGTACCCATAAATTTTGGATTTCCCCCAATTTTCCTTATTTTCTCAAAAACATTCAATGAAGAGGAAAAGAAGAAACCCGTACCTCAAGAATAAAAACCAGGTTCATACAAGATGGTTTTCTAAGTTACCAATACATATTATTAATGATATTTTTGGGTTTATATTATTTCCTTTGATCATGATTATTATCACATGGATCATGATTAATGACTATGATGAATATTTATTTTATTAACGCCTTATACCATGTTTCATAATTGATTATTGAATTAATTATTGGTCTGTGTTCTTTTATGATCCTCTCATGGACTCTAATTATGTATTTGTACCCTTATGCACTTGTTATGTTCATTGTTTGAATTCACTAATTAATTCTTTTTCTTACCATTACTGATCAACTTACAACACCATTCTTATGTTTCTATTACCGTATGTTTCAAGGATATGGTATTGAACAAAATATGTCAAGACTGAACTTTATATGGTTGATGATGATTACATAATGTGAAATAAGAAACATATGCACATTTATGATAAATTCTCATTTAATGTTACGTTCAATAATTATATTTGATCTTTTCCTCAATATAAAAAACACCAAACAAAAAATATCTTTTATAATGTAAGTGATCCAATTTTTCTCTTTGATGTTTTAATGTCTAGATGGAAAAAATGGGTCACTATTGTCAATATCAAAGCTAGAAATGTAATGTTTATGAATGCAGCATAGGATTCGGGTGTGTGGGTTCTAGGGGTTTTATAATAACTCACCATTATAAAATCATTATTATATCATATAAATAGCATATATTCATAAAATATATCCTTATTATAATCTATTTAAATAAGAAATTAAAAAATGACAACATCGCTTCCAAGAGATGGAAATCCACACATACACATGGGTGGTGTTATGATTTTTTTATTTGATGGAACAGGTATTGCTGTGGTTGTATCAAAAGCATAATAACATTAAGTCATTTTTATGATACTGAGGTTTTTTTATGATAAATAAAATATATTCAGAAGAGATATAAGAGGAATTAAAAAATATCAATCTCTATTACATCCCTCTTAAATACCCTAGGGTTTGTTTTTTTTAATATCAGAACCTCACAAAAATTCTATGGATTTTGTGGAGGAAATGTATTACTTTTTAATGAGATATATAGAACAATGTAAAGTAATGGAATGATAAATGTGGTGTCCTTTTAAATGTAGGTAAATCACACACTTACCATTATAAATAAATTAAAAATAAAATTTCAAAATTCATAATAATAATTATTTGAAATGGGTGGATATTCAAATAAATATTGGATAATGTGAACATATCGTCATCCAATGAAATTTATATGGGATTTGGTTTCATCGTAAACATTATCTATCGGTTTAATCCCTTTATTAATGAATTTTAATCTATATCTTAGTAATGTATTTTTAATATAAATTCTTATAATTTTAATTATAAGGTGAATATTGGATAATTATTTTGGAAGGGATGAAATTTTAGACAACTTAATATTTTACTTGTCCTATTTCAATTTTCTTATGATTTTTAAATAATATAATTTATTTATTTTTCAAAAAATATCTGTAATTTTGTTTTTCAAACTATTCATTTAATTAGATTTTAAAGACAACAAAAATATATAATGAAAATATAAACCATTTAAATATCCCATATATTTTATAATCATATATGAAATTTGTGTGTCATAACAACTCACTCAAATTTTCTTACTTTCATTGTTTTTAGATTTATTTATTTAAATTTTCTGTTAATTTGATCAATATTGTGTCGGTGTTGTGTAATTATTTAAGGTAATTATCAAATAAATAAAAATTATAATTTAATAAACATGATCACTAAAATATAATACCTCTTTAAAATAATGATTTAGAACATAAATTATCCACATTTGATTCTTATTATAAAAAACTTTAATTATTGAAGTCATCATAGTTACATTTTTTATTTATTATTTTCATAAATTAATAAAATTCTCATAAGAATTTAAAAATGAAACTAGGTGGACATATATTTCAGACATGGATGTAAAAATCTAAAATAAACTCAATAAAATGAAAATGGAATGTTTTAACCCTGCATCAACCATTTTATCCAACCCAATGAAAAAATATATTGTTGCAATTCATATTGAACAAATATTAAAGGGAAATATTTTCCAAATTTTATAATCTTGGTTAATAATATGGAACCTATTTTTCCAGATGTAATTTCTCTAATTAGAGAAAGATTATCATTTAAAATATGTTTGTAAAAACTGATGAAATTCATGTTTTGAAAACATAATTTTTATGTATAAAACAAGATACATACACTTATCAAATTCCTTGAAAAATATTATATGAATTTTACAAAATATTAATTACTAAATAATATAAAAACACATTAAAATAATTAAACAGTATTGATTATTTTAATTTATAAAGACTTAAACACATTAAATGCATAAGATAATGTTTTAGAAAAAAAATTTGTTTCATTAAATTTTATTCATTTTCATTTTATTGACAGTGAATTCATTTTACACATGTTTAAGCCATAAATTCATTATAATTTAGTTAGTATTATTGATACCCTATAATCAAATTTATTGGTTATAAATGCCTCATAACAATATTTTAACTGTATATACCATTTATTTTAAAACTCGATGTGCTATGTATCATAATATATTGAAGAGATTAAATTTATTTGAAAATAAATATATCATAAAATATAATTTTATTACGTTTACAATATATTGAAGTGTATTTAGTTTTATTATATGAAAGTTATGGTATAAGAAGTATTTTTAATGAAAAAAGTATACTTATCATCTTTCTCTCATCGTCTTTGAAATTGACAACATTACTCATTTGTATGTACATCTTCTCATATCCATGACTATAACCTAATTAATTTATCAAAACGAATTCATGGTTTGTTTTAAAATTATAATATAAGTATAAAAATTATAATTATTTCATTATTATTATTCTAGAAATTATTCAATAATAACCTCATTAACTATAATTAACCTATAGAAGTCATTTTAAATATTTGTGTCTAATATCATCAAAATGTACAATGTTAACATAATTATTTAAGTAATTGAATATAACATGATAATATATAAAATAAAAGTATTAATGAAACTAAAAAATATAGCAATTTAATAAATAATAAAAATAATTTTATTCATGATGATAGGGAATATACATTATTATTCAAGAACCAAGTAAGGTACACATTAAAATAAAATAATGGTTTGAATATTTTAAAATTTTATTTTCTAAATATTTTTCATCCTTGAAATATTCAAAAAATTAATTTATAGATATTTTTATATTGAAATTACAGAAATATAATGTAATTTTTTTTGCCTATTTTAACATCCCATCCTTGGTTTTCAAAAGAAATATTTTTTCCATATTAAATATATTTTTAGACATTATTTACAAAAAAGGGAAATGAAATGTTCTATTTTATAATATAGAGAGTCATTATTTTTTCCCTCCATTACAATAGTTAGTTTATGTTTTTCTTCATGGATAGGAATTTAGTTTTTATTCAAATAAGAATCATTTTTCTCTTTGTATAATGTATTTTTAGTTTTTTAAATTGGATTTTAAAAGGCAATGATATTTTGATATTCAAAAATGTTTTTCATATGAGTTCGAATGATTTTTTCAAGGGATTTATAATGAACAAGAGAATTCATAAAATGTATTATTCACAATATGTTACTTGATAATTATATATGGCAATGGACCATCATGATGTAAATTATTTGATGGGTGTTCCAGATACAACATATATGATGGGTGATCTTGATATATCTCTCTATTTCATTGGGTAATGGTACTTACTTTCAAAGAGTATAAGAAGGACGTTAATTGATAAATTTTCCCCATTAATTTAAATAATTTATAAATATTTTTTAGATTATATCTTTGTACCCACACTCCACGATCTTGCGCTAGAAATACAATATTTACATTTATGGATTTTATATTTATAAATTTTCCATAATTTTTTGAATCTGAAACATACAATATAAAAAGGATATATTCGATCACTTATATACCCAAGGCCCTATTACTTTTATAATTTCATAGAATTAGTAAAAACTATTATATAAATAGTATTGATAAATACAAAAATTTATAATTCCATTCATACCCAGCTTCTCATATTCCATTTTAAGACATAAATATGTCCCATAAAATTATTCACATATGAATCATTTCTAGAAAAAAATCATTTAACATAATTCATTATAACATCGGGTATTAGAAACATAATAAAGTTGATATAAAATTATCAATTAGGGAAACCAAAGAATTGAAAACTAAATTCCACCACTAAAAATAGATAAGAATAATGGTATGATGAGATAATAAAAGGGAATGAGCACAACATAATAGAATTCATACCCATAAAAAATGAATCATCAATCATGAAAGAAGGAATAAGGCTTTAACAAAATAAATAGTCAATGGATTAAATAATCAGGATATATTTATGTCACTATTGATAAAAGGAAACATTAATCCCCATAGTAATCATAATGAAGCTATGTTGGTATCTTGGGATATTATATTTATATAAATCAAATAGAGCCCTTTCAAATGGAATAAAAATATGGTATAATTACAAACCAATGGAATTGGAGCACTATCTGGGAACACCAATTTTATTATCTATATCAGTCTCACATATGATCTATATTGTGTCTCAACAAATCATCTAAAAATTTTCAAGAACCACATCATGATTATTATATATAGATCATACATTTCATCATCGAAATCATAACATAATTTTTTTTTCTTTTATAACATGATTATCTCTTGGAAAGGGAAAAATTTCCTAGAAAAAATCTTTAAAATAATAATAATCCATCCATATAAATAATAAATAAGGTAGAATTAAAATTTATCACCAATGGTTCATAGGTAACATCATGGGTTTTTCAAATTTATGAATTGAAATTATATTAAAAGATCATGAAAATAATTATAATGAAAATAATCTTCATGTGACGCACCACCCCAAGATTTCCAGAATCGGTGCGTTATTACATAACATTGGAATGATACATGTAATCATGTCCCAAAATACCGATCAGTTTAGTAGCCTTGTAATTACTAGATGCATTCATAATTTTTACATTACATCACAAAATAAAAAACAACAACATTGTGACCCCTTAGAACACTCTTATATCCCATAGCCTATTCCTGTAGGTTAATCGTAATATAATTCGTTTTATCCTTGGAAAAATAAAACATAAGAAATGGGTGATCTCAGATGCTCAATAAGGATAACAATATAGCAGAAACTATCTTAAATAGAAATAAACATTTAAGGCAATGTGTAAGACTAGAACACAAGCTTTTTAAACTTAAACATCAACATAATATGGTAGAGATAAATCAAATAATTCTACTTACTTATTCACATTGATATTCTACTAGTATAATAATCAAATGTAATATTAATATCCTATTTCATAATGACGGAATGCATAATTTCGGACATCATAACCACATAGTCATGGCCTTGTGCCAAGACTAGCAATAAGATTTTCTGAAGGCCTTGTGCCAAGACAATAGTTTGTCTAATGTGACCTATCGATGCATCGAGGAGATATAGAGGGATCTACCCATCACTTACTAAGTCCAATTATTACCTCATATGAAAGCTTGAAACATAATATAAACATTCATATCAAAACTAACAAAAAAATTGTCAATATTTTAACCACAAA
This sequence comes from Viscum album, assembly GCA_963277665.1. Classification (NCBI taxonomy): domain Eukaryota; kingdom Viridiplantae; phylum Streptophyta; class Magnoliopsida; order Santalales; family Viscaceae; genus Viscum; species Viscum album. Next base: position 839,034,348 of record OY728143.1, on the reverse strand, counting down.
CCTTGAATGGAAAAAAATATCACATCCACAATCAAACATAACTCATTCAATAAAATATGGATGATTGTATTATAGTAAATCATCCTCAATACAAAATAAAATTCAATAAAGGATATTGAAATATATGAAAATATTAGTTAAAACTATTTGATAGAAATACCATTTTTTTCTTGAAAACATTTAAATGTCATACTATTTATCAAAGTCTTTTAAAAGATATTTTTGAATAAAAGTTTATCATACCACTTTAAAACTTTTAAAATGAAGTTTTATTTAAACAAATTCATGTCTATATAAATAAATACTTAAAATCTAATTTAAAACATGTACATTAATGAGAACGATTTTGAAGAATAAATATTTAAAACATTTAAAACAATAATTTAGTTAAAGAGTTCGTAAACAAATAAGAGATGCTTGAATACAAGTAATTGAGGAATATAGTTAGTAAAAACATTATAATATCATGAGAATAACTATATTCATGGTATAATATGTGAAAATATAGTATATACACCATTTAAATGTGAATTGGTGCGTAACGAAAAAGAGGTCTCAAAGGACTGTAAATTGAGACGAAATCCCTTATAAAGATTGTATACTTAAGTTAAGGATAAATCAATGAAATAATTATGCGTGAAAAATATAAATACAATAAATATGATTGGATATTTAGTTTAAATCAATTAGAGGTCATTCACACAAATTATTGTAAAAACAACACCAATGACATGGATATTTAACTCAATGAATGAAAATTGAGTGAATATTACTCCTATAAAGTTCATATTGATGAATTGATAATTTATCAATGGATTTTTTATTTTAATCAAAAGTTTTATCCACAAAAATTTGAGTGGTTATTACTATATAAATAAATAAATAGTTATTTCACACATATCATTGTTTAAAATAATAAATGAAGTTTGCATAAAAACCAATGAGTGGAAATTGAAATTAGAAATTCCCTTATAGATTTGGTAACATACAAAACATACATCCCATGAATGAAGGATCATAAAAGGAAGATGTAAATACACATTAATTATGTTATATTACAAAAATAATACAACCAAGTGAAGTACATACACTACACAAATGAAAATAGTGGTAAATATAGCATGAATCTCACAGAATTAAAAGTGAGATAAGAAACCCATTACCATGTAATTTTCCTTAGTATAGGGTAGGTTAACCTCCTATATAATTCTGAAATCATTGTTATTAAATTATATAAGATCCAAATGCATAAATATGATATCATATATGATATTATAAAATTGCTTTGTTAATGATATTTCAGTAGTATCGTTGTTTTAGTTGTTAACTTATTCATTTTCCTTAATATTTTTTGTTACATAAGTCAGGATTGTTATGTATAGTCTATATTGGATTTAAATCCAGAAATATATTAAGTTTATCAATATTATTTTTAATCATAAAATAAAAGTTATATTTGAAAGATTACGATGGGGAATGAATCTGATCGCGTTCGTGGAGACGGTAATCCGTACGTATGCACAAGAGACAATATCATTATATTAATGGTGAAATCGCATATAATTGGATGGTATATCATATATAAAGATTAATTGACATGTTATATTTATTATTTACATTAGTTATAGTCATTATTATACCCATCCAAATAATGATGTTTTGGAATAACAAACTACACCACGATGTGGAGACTGTAAGCCGTAACGTACGCCCGTAGGGTGACTTTCTCATTTATAGGTTGTATATAATAACGAACATGGTTGTAACATATTTATAATAACATCAAAATATTTCATAGGTATAAAGAGTTATTATTTTGGTATGGAATCAACAAAGAAACAGGAAGTGGAAGTAGAATAGAACCTGAAAGAGGGTTGTGAAATTATTACCTCTTCTTTGGGTGCTTCCTTTTGAGTTGATCAAAAGGGATACATATGTTGGCTTTATGATACATGTATGTACTCAAGGATGATGCGAGTGAAGTTTAAAGGATATCAGGTCAGGGTTTGGCCGAGCCAAATGGATTTTGACGTGTGATTTTGATAGAAGGGGAAGTTCCCTTTTATAAGAGGGGTGTGGGGCACCTTAGGAAAAACTTGAGAAATTATTTTATTATAAAAAAATATTTGGTTTCTAATCGATCCTAATTGATTAATTTCAAATAAAAGGTGGGTATGGGTTGAAATCCCCTCAACAAATAGGTTTTAGACATGTTTAGGTCAGCTTATTTACCTCATATTTTATATTTAAATATTAGTTAAGCAGTTAAAATTTTACCGTGTCTTCTTGTATTCTTACACTATATAGTTAATAAATGTACTCTAACATCCAAGAGAACATCACGGGGTCCATTAATTGCATATATAATATTATTAAATTCTTTTTAATGATCCTTATATTTTTATAATATTTTATCAACCAATAATATAGTATTTGTTTCAAAAGATCATTTATGTCAATTTCGACAGTATTGAGTATTTGGTTTTTGTGAAAATCATAACTACATTATTAAATTGAACAAAAATAATTTAATCAACCCTAAAATTTCATATTAACCACGAAAATTAGTGGAAATCATTAAAACACTCAAATTAAATTTATTTGGATATTTATAAAATTAAATATTCTATTCATTCATTAATAAGGTAATTATGGCATCATCATTGTGTCAAAATAAATTTAATTATTTAATGTCTAAAATTTATAAATAAGATAAAATGATGTAGGAAATATTTTTATCTTCCTAATTAATATTTATAGAATAATTTATAGTATGTGTAGCTATATATTAAAAATTGTTTAGTTATTAAACCTTGAATTCAACACTTTTAACTCTTCTTTAAATAAAATAATATCAAATGTGTTAATCTAATCCATGTGGACCAAAATGATCATATTTTATTCCTGAGGTTATTTTTGGTTGAATTAATCTTATCTCAAAGAATTAGTACATATGTTAGGGTAATTATAATATAATTTTTACATTTAATAACCCTATTTACTTTTAACTCTAGTAACTAATAGTCAAAAATTACTATTCACCAAAAATTATTTTCATCTTATTGAACCACATTTTACTTATTGACGTCAGCCGTGTCTCTCAGATTTTTGAAATTCATCTCATTTTACTATATGAATGACTGAAAAAGAGGAGACTTCTTTTGTAAAACATCATTAATTTTTTATAATTATATTCCTTCAATTATATTAAAACCCATGAATAAGAACCCAAATAACCATATATCATTTGATAGTAATCCATATTGGCATTATGTTCAGGATTTTATCAAATACATTACATATCACTGCCACTCCTACCACATCTCTATTTAACCTTTAAATTAAAACCCTTCCACTAAACTCCATTGTTTAATAATTGTTATGAAGTAATAAGTTTTTAATTATCTTATGTAATGGGAATCATATTACTAATATTCCAATGATTGAATATAGTATATTTAATTTATTAGTTCTAAAAAACCAATATTCTAAAGTTAATGACACATATTTTCAATACAGAACTCTATATGTTTTCATTATCATTTTCTTTCATTAATCATTTTTGATAAATTATTTCATTGAGATCACTTTGTAACATATGCTACATATTATGTTATTTCTTCTCCAATACACCCTAAACAATTTTATGATATTAATTGACAGTCATTTTTTATGAAAAATTATTTCCACTCTTTACATTTTTATTTATTAGTTTTCCCTAGACCTTTAAATTGTTATGTGAATTTCATTTTTAATTTTTTTCTAGAATAATATTATTCTTATATCATTTAAAGTTATAAAAGTCCAAATATTCTCTCACTATCCTATTAGAATCAATATCCATTTCTGAATATGATGTCAATATACAAAAAAAAAATTGTTAATAAATAAAACTTATTTTTTCCAATTGGGAATATTATATAAATTTTCATTTTTTTCCATTTATGGTATTCTATATGGCTGTATAATTGTTATAAAAATGTATTTATTACTTAAAATATTTTTTTGAAGGGTGGTCAGAAAAAATCCCAAAAAATTAAAACAAATATTATGATAAAATACTTTATCATAGATAAAACTCTTTTGTCATTTTGTTATATTCATGAATGTTATTTAATCTGATGAATCATAAATCATGTGTATTAGAACTGTCATCTCATATTCTTAATATCGAATATGGATACATAAAAATTTCTATTAACATATATGAGAAATAAGATAAATATAAAAATCATTTATATAGATCTATCTGAGTTTTATAAATTGTTTTTCTTCAAAAATCTTGATTCAGTAACCCTTGGCATCATTAATTAAATGCACACTCCTTAAATTAATTACTCGATATAGAATAATTTTTAAATTAAAACATTTATTTTAAATACATACCCTTCAACAAAATTCATTTAAAAAATAATGACAGTTGTAATAGATTTTTCAAAACCCATTAATTATTTAGGAAAATATTATAAAATTGATCATTTTCAACACTTATTATATTATATATGTCATGACCCATCCCCCGTGGCCCGTATCGTGACCACCCCAAACATGCCTTCCATAGGCCAGGGCGGGCGACTAGTACCAAAGACGTAAATTCCTAAACTGGGAAGGATTTTCCTTTATAATAGTAAAAAACACAACTGAGTACGCAACTAGAAGTAAAACACTATGTAAAACAGAATACAAAAGAGTGTGCTGAATGTAAAGGGGCCAGAAATACAAGCCCAGCAGTAAAGTACGAAACAACTGAAAAGATAGTACAACTGGAGACAAGAATTAAAGTCTCTATTGGGTCGTCCTTTGGAATTACTACCTAAAGGGTGGGTACAAATGGCCTCATCAACACCCCAGGTCCATCTGTCTCCTCTGTGTACATCTCACCGAGTGGTCCACCTCCGGGTACTGTCTAGTTCTGCTACTCTCTTCCACGATCAGCATTGTCCATCGTCTGCAACCTATACAATGAGGTGTGGGCATATACCGTGAAGTAGTGAGTATAACGATACTCAGTAGGGACCCCGAGACCCTCAAGGTCTCTAAAATCCAACAAGGATAACCACAATGTATGGAGTCAACATATAACCCTTACTTAGGCAAATTCCCCTACATATACCTAAGTTATTTAGTAAACCATCTCAATCATGAGAAAAACACGAAAGTCATTGACTCAACTAAAACTAGGATTTCAATGATGTATATAATTACAGATGATTAGTCACAAAGCTAGATCATATAATTCTGTCAAGAGGCACTGCTTCTGACCATACGAAGTCTGACCCACACAAGATCGATAGGTACTAACCCCCATAATGACCGACACAAGATCTGACCCACACAGGATCGGTATGTGATGACCCACATAGGATTGTTGAGTGCTGACCCACACAGGATCAGTATGCACTGACCCACACAGGATCGCTGAGTGCTGACCTCCGTATGATCTGTCTCCAACCACTTCCTCACTATCAGCCACTAGATTCCCCACACCTGGTGCACTCGAGTTTCATAGAATCTGTCCTCAAGATTTCGTTCAAACCTCGAATAACAATAAAATCTACAGAGGAGTAACCCAAACGACCACCACGTCATAAGGCTTCCAACACGACAGACGATGCGTCAATCGGACGCCCATTCTGTGAGTTATTGACATTTCCGTTCCAGGGGCCTGATTGGTTTTTAGGTTCAAACCAATCCGACTATACTCCAATGGTTTCCAAACCTCAAGTGGGGTATTCCAAAAGAATTGTCTTGCTCTAAGACTTCCATCGCTGTAGAGGGTTCGTTGATCGGACACATGTAGCACAAGATAGGGGCGAAAAGGTGTGAGTTGTCCAAATGGGTCCAGGTCCGGTCTGACCCAGTCGGAGTGACACGACCTGACCCGGACCGGACTGTAATGGGGTCCGACCCAGTTCGCGGGTCCAACCTGATCCAAAAAAGAGGCCTGGCCCGAGGGGGTGTCACTGCTCGAAGGGGCGGCCGGACCCTAGTGGTCTGGCCCTAAGGGGCGGACCGACCCGAAGGGGGCCCGACCGAGGGAGGCCCGGCCAAGGGCAGCCTAGCCGAGGCTGGCCGACTGGCTCGCGTGGCCGGCTGGCTACACAGGGGGGGGGGGGGGGGGTTACACCCCCTGTCTTCTGAAACGGCTGCCCCCTCAGACCGCCACATCTTATGGCTGCATTTCTCCACTCCAGCACGACGTGATGGCACTGCGCCCAGCTCGTTCGACCACCGCAGCCGCGTGGCCATGACTCCTCCTCCTGGTGCGGTGCGATGACCCCACGCCCCTCCGGTACCTCCGCGGCCCGCCTAGCCGCGGATCGGTTCTCTATGCGGCGTGACGGCATCGCGTCCCTTCGGCGGCCCGGTGGCCCTTGCGCCACTGGCTTCCTACATGGCTGGCTCGTTACCGGTCGCCACATGCACCCCCGCGGCCCGTCGGCCGCGACCTATTTCTGCGTTGTGATCCTCTCTTCCAGAGGCACCGTTGTGCTGCCGCCGTCATCAAAAAACTAGAAAAATCAAATGGGGCGGGTCGGGCCATGTTCGTGTGGTCTGATCCCTCCTCGTTACATTGATATCAACCGGCATAACAATAATCCGAGGTTTGAATGAGGATGTTCAGTTATAAATTCAACTCAAATTCCCCTACCTCAAGTTCGGTGAGCGTTGACGGAGTCATGGGAAGGCGACATCGTTCCATTGACATTGGAAATTATGAAGATGTGGAGGACGAAATTGTCAGTGTTCTTCAAGGATGATGCTCCCTCCATTGTCCCAGTTGATGAAGGAAGAAGGTGGAAGATGTCTGACATTCATTGTTGGAGAGAAATGGCTCCTCTCTAGCTCTCCCCTTTCTCTGTTCCACCCAAGAATAATGCCCAACCAAAATGAAATAATAGGTTTTCCTATTATTTTATTTTTGGGATGAATTTGAAAAGTTTTAAATTAATTAATTTATCTCACATAATAAAATGGTTGATGTTGGCCCAATTAATTAGGGAAGGAAGGTGAAGTGGGTCCCCACTTAATTGGGGTTTCCAATGGGGTTAATGGAGTTTAAAGCCCGTGTTGGCCCCACCTTAATAATAGCCTCCCAAGGGAGGTTATGATTGGGTGGACCCCACCACCATAAACTCCCATGGGAGATTCGGGTGTGGTAGCCCCCACCTCCAACCTCCCCTTAGAGGTTTCCACAAACAAAATAAAAATAAAGTTAACACATTATTTTTATTCAATTTAATTAAAAACCCCCAAAATCTAACTTCTATTCTCGTTAGAACGCAACTTCAGTGATGGAATCACTAAGAAATCACGGATGCAGTGAGTACAATAGTGCCCTTAGATTTTAGTTCCAAGCATTGGTTCAAATGATATAAAATCTCTCTCGTATGTTTACTGAATGTACCCGAAAAAAACATCATAAATTGATTTCGGGCACACCGGGCCTCGGAATTAGGCGCTGTCAAAAACTAAGGACTCTTAAAATTCCCATTAATTTAAGAAAAAAATCTTTCACTGAAATTACAGGTCATTACATTCTCCCAACCTCAGGGATTTACATCCCTGTAAGCTACAAATCACACTAAGAAAAAAAATGGGGGAACTGAGCATGCATCTGAGCCTCCCTCTCCCATGTGCTCTTCTGGAGGTTCCCGTGCTACCAGTGCACTCACACTAGAGGTATCAACCATCCACATAGGACCCGCTCTTGTCGATACCCAATATCCACTGGAACCTCCGTGAAATTCTTCCCATCGTCGATGTCCAGATCTCCATGGTCGATGATGTGAGAAGTATCATGCTCTTATCTCCTTAGCTGAGATAAGTGGAAGACGTCGTGAACCCAGTGAAACAGAGGTGGAAGATCTAAGAGGTAAGCCACCTTTCATACTCTGCTGAGGATCTGGAACGGTCCGATGAATCGTGGAGACAACTTGCCGCCTCGGCCAAATCAATGAAAACCTCATCCAGGTGAGACCCATAGAAAGATGTGGTCGCCATCCTCGAACTCCAGAGGTCTTCGTCTCTTGTAAGCATACGACTTCTACCTACTCTGTGCAGTCTTCATCCACTCCTAGATGATCTTCACGTTCTCTTTGGTAGCACGTACCATCTCTGGTCTCACTAGTGCTGACTCCCCTGGGACTGTCCAGCATAGTGGCGATCTGCAAGGTCGACCACAAAAGGCCACAAAAGGTGCCATACCAATGGTAGAGTGATAAATGTTGTTTTAGGAAAACTACATAAAAGGTAAGTGATATTCCCAACTATGAACAAAGTCGAGGACACAAGCACAGAGCATGTCCTCGAGGGTCTGGACGGTCTGCTCAGTCTGACCATCTGTCTTAGGATGGAAAGAGGTGCTCAAGCGAAGCTGTATCCCGAAAGCCTCCTGAAACCCCTTCCATAGCTGGTATGTAAACCATGCATCATTGTTAGAGACAATAGAGGAAGGTACTCTATGAAAATGCACAATCTCCTGCACATAGAGGCATCCCAAGCTCTCCACTGAGCCTTTCTCTCCAATCGTTAGGAAGTTGGCCGACTTAGTGATTTGGTAAACGATCACCCATATCAAATTGTGAAACTTGGATGTATGTGGAATACCCGTCACTAAGTCCATGGATATCCCATCCCACATCAACTTTGGGACCTCTAAGGATTGAACCATACCTGTCGGTACCTGGTGCTCCGCCTTCATTTGCTGACAAGTGAGGCATTGTGAGACAAACTCAGCTAATGCCTTATTCATACCTGGCCACCAGTGTTGTCGCCTGAGGTCCTGATACATCTTCGCCACACCTGGATGTACCACTTGATGAGATGTGAGGAACTCCATCAACAATTCCTCCTAAAGTGCTACTAGTACCATAGTACATCCTCTGAAAAGGATGACGCACTCCCCACATTCAGAAAATCCATGAGGTGCTTGCCCTATGGATATCTGAGCACGTCGTGTCTCATAGTCAGCATCCCCACGATGCGCATATCTAACTCACTGAATAAGTGTAGGAGTGACTATAAGAGACTATAGATAGGCTGCACCATTCCTATCCACGAAGGATATCTATAAGTCAGCCATCTACTCTGTCAACTCTCGTAGCAGCTGTATGCCTGATCTTCTACTAAGAGCATATACTACAACGTTCCCCTTCCCATGAGTATAGACTATCTCAAACTCATAGTCCTGGAGAAACTCCATCCATCGTCGATGTCTCAGGTTTAGGTCCTTTGGCGATAAGATATACCTAAAACTCTTGTGATCATAGTACATGGTAAAACGTTCACCCATCAGATAGTGTCACCACATCTTCAAGGTGAAGACCACTACTGCTAACTCCAGGTCAGGGGTATCGTAGTTCTTCTCTTGTTGTCTCAGCTGCTGAGAACCACACGTGATCACAACTCGCTCCTACATCCTGACACACCCGAGTCCGGTCCCTGATGCATCGCAGTAAACTACGTACCCTATGCCCACCTCTAGAAGCCTCAATATGGGGGCACTATTCAGCCTCTACCTCATCTCCTGAAAGCTTTGCTGGCATCTCTCCGACCGCACGAAGGGTTTCCCCTTCTTCATCAAGGCTGAAAGTGGTGCTGAAACTCTGGAGAAGTCTAGAACGAACCTCTGATAGTATCCAGCCTAACCCAAGAAACTAAATACCTCCATCACACTCTTGGGTGTATCCCAAGAAAGTACCGCCTCAATCTGGATCTACTGCAACTCCAGCCTCCAAGATGACATGTCCCATGAAGTGAACCTCTTGAATCCAAAACTGGCACTTCGAGAGCTTACCATAAAGCTGGTTCTCTCGGAGTGTGTCCAGTAACACCTACAAATGGTAGGCATGCTCCTCCTCAGTAGTCGAGTAGATCAAAATGTCGTCGATGAAGGCAATGAAAAAGCGATCGAGGTATGGATGGAAGATCCTGTTCATGAGACACATGAACACTGTGGGAGTGTTGGTTACACCGAAGGGCATAACCATGAACTCATAGTGGTTGTACCGACACCTGAAGGTCATCTTCTGCACATCCTCATCTCAAACTTTGATCTGGTGATAGTCTAATCTAAGTTCTATCTTCAGGAACCATCATGCTCCCTTGATCTGATCAAAGAGGTTGTCAGTCCTCGGAAGTGGGTACTTGTTCTTCACGGTCTCCTGGTTCTGGCGATGATAGTCGACAAAGAGACTCATGCTCCCGTCCACCTTCTTGGTGAACAAAATCGGGGATGCTCAGGGAGAAACACTGGGTCGGATGAATCCCTTCCCCTGCAAGTCCCCCAATTGTACCCGTAGCTCATGAAGCTCGGAGGGAGCCATCTGATATGCTAGAGTATATATCAGTGTCATCTCCGGGTACAGGTCAATATAGAAGTCCACCTCTCTGCAAGGTGGTAGTCCTAGAACATTTTCAGGGAAACCATCCGTGTACTGGTCCACCACTACATGATAAGTCAGACTCTCCACATCAACTACTACGAGGGTAAGACATGAAAAAAGATGAGTGATTGGTTGCACCCTACTCCGAGTAAGTTCATCATGTGCTTCAAATGTTCCCTTCTCACCAGTGAAGGTGAACCTGGTCCCATTCGTGTGGAGACACTGCACTTTCCGCATAATATAGTCAATCTGACCATGGAATGTAGATAACCAATCCATACCCAAGATGACATCGTAAGGCCTCGATGCCACTACGAGGAGATACCAGCTGAAGCTCTCGCCTCCTAGAGTAATCTCACACTACTGGCACCAGTGCGTAATCATCGAGTCCTCTCCCATAAGAGTCTCTAGCCGTAAGGATCGAGCCAATGGCTCCATCAGAATCTCAGATCTCCGAACGAGGGCAGTTTCTATGAAAGAGTGACTAGCACCTGTGTCTATAAGAACTGAAACTATGGTGGAGTAGACACATATCATACCTCAAATCATCTCCGGAGCGCCATGGTCGTATACCTCAGCTTCCTGAAGCTGAGCTCTCCCGTATCCACCCGCTCCCTATGGTTGGGGTGGACCTCCTGGTGGTGGTGGTGACAACACCACAAAACGTCGTCCTCTTCAAGTTGTTTGACAATCTCCTCTTCCACGTCCGCCTACGCCATGAGGAACACCTCGATCAAACCTCTTCCTATGGATGGGAGGTTCCTCACCTAACTATTGATCATCTGTATGGCGGGTTGGACAACCACGTGCCATGTGACCCTGCCTGCCACATGAGTACCATTATCTGCTCCTGGCATATAATTCTCTACTCTGTGTGCCCCGCACAACCGATCCTGAGTCCTAAACTCGACCACCAGTGGGTTTGGTCCTCTTACACCTCTGCGTCATTTGTCTACTTCCAGCTATAGGAGACTCCGCTGCTTGGTGACTAGAAGTGGTTCTCGGTGCTGGTGACTGCTTAGCAAGGAAACTGTCTACTAGGAGAGCTATCAGTAACAACCCCGCCTGCGTCAGGATGTTGAGGTAGATCATCAAGGCTCTGTTCTCTCACCTGATCCCTTGCTCGAAGGTCCGGGATCGGAAGATTGGGCTCGCACCATATCTTTGGAGAAGCGTGAGAGGTCAGTGAACCTCACCGAGTACTATGCTACTGTCACGCTGCCCTGTTGCAGATGAAGTAGCTCCTATATCCATACCGCACGAAGGGTGGATGGAAGAATCTCACCCCGAAATAGGCTCTCGAAGTCTGTCGAGAGTAATGTCACCTCGTCGTGAACCTGGACCATCGGGCTCTACCGTCTTCTAGCTGCTGCCTAAAGCAAATTCGCAGTAAGAATCACCATGAGGTCTGCTGGTGTCCCTACCAGCCTGAAAACTCTCACCCTAGCCTCCAGCCAATCCTTAGCCACCTGTGGGTCCGTCTCTCCCTAGAACATGGGTGGCCTCTAGTGCTGGAACTCATGAAATTCACTCAAATGGCGTGCATCGCCTGCTGCTTGGACTAGTGGCATCAGTTTCCCAATGGGATGTGGTACCACTGGTGCCCCCACTGGTGCCTCAACTGAAAGAGGGACCCACACCAAGGCCTCATCGCTCAGTGGGATGTTAGAGCGTAGGACTCTCAAGGATCTAACTAGTAGTCTGCAGGGAGTAATCCACAAAAAAATAGGTGAAACATTGTCAAAAGATTTATACATGGTGATATGACATAGTTGAGATGATTTAATGAATATATATTGAAAACACACACGCAATCAGTGTTTTCGTGCACTATGTCGGAAATTAGTAGTCAGGGTCCTGGTGTATGGATACGTCAGTCGCCACACCAACACTGGACTCCCTGAACTGAAAACCACATTAGTACCCTTAACAATATTTCTTCATAGAAAGGAATTATCAGAGTCCTATGTTATATGGTATAACCAACTCATCTGATACCAATTTGTCACGACCCGTCCCTCGGGGCCCGTATCTTGACTACCCCAAGCCCACCTTCCATAGGCCAGGGGCTGGAGACTAGCACCAAAAGCGTTAATTCCTAAACTGGGAAGGTATTTCCTTTATAACAGTAAACAAACACAACATAGTACGCAAATGTAAGTAAAACACTAATTAAAACATAATATAAAAGAGTGTGGTGAACGTAAAGCGGCCAGAAATACAAGCCCAACAGCAAAATAAAAAACAATCGAAAAGCTAGTACAACTGGAGAAAAGAAGTAAAGTAGATACTAGGTTATCCTCCGGCATTCCCACCCGAAGGGTGGGTACAGATGGACTCCTCAGTACCCCAAGTCCGTCTGTCCGCTCCGTGCATGTCTCGCCGAGTGGTCCACCTCCGGGTACCGTCCAGTTCTACTACTCTCTACCCCGATCAGCACTGTCCATCATCTCCAACCAACACAATGAGTTTTGGGCATAGCCCGTGCATGGGTCATTATAACAATACTTAGTAGAGACCCTGAGACTTTCAATGTCTCACAAAATCCAACAAGGATAACCACAAAGTAAATAGTCAATGGATAGCCCTTACTTAGGTATATGCACATACATATACCTATGTTATTTAGTAACCCATCGCAATCATGAGAAAACATGAAAGTAATTGACTTAGATCAAACCAGGATTTCAGTGAAGTATAGAAGTTCAGATGATTAGTCACAAACATAGATCTTCTTATTCTATCAAGAGGCACTGCTTTTGACCATACGGGGTCTGACCTACACAGGATCGATAAGTACTAACCCCTGCAATGACCCACACATGATCTGACCTACACAAGTTCGGTATTCGATGACCCACATAAGATTGCTGAGCGCTGACCCATACAGGATATGACCCACACAGGATCAGTATGCGCTGACCGACATAGGATCGCTGAGTGCGGACCTCCTTATGATCTGTCTCCAACCTCCGCCCCACTATCATCCACTGGATTCCCCGCACCCGGTGCACTCAAGTTTTGTAGAATCTTCACTTGAGATTTTGGTCATACCTCGACCGCCACTAAACTCCACAAAGGAGTAACCCAAAGTACCTCCATGTCATAAGGGTTCCACAGCGATTGATGGTGCGTCAATCGGATGCCCAGTCTGTGCATTATTGGCATTTCCGTTCTAGGGGCCCGGTTGGTTTTTAGGTTCAAACCAACCTGACCATACTCCAATTGTGTCCAAACCTCAAGTGGGGTATTCCAAAAGAACCGTCTCACTCTAAGATTTCCGTCGCCACAGAGGGCTTGTCGATCAGACACCCGTAGCCCAAGATAGGGGAAAAAAGGTGTAAATTAGCCAAATGGGTCCGGGTCCGGTCTGACCCAATCGGACAGACTCGGCCCGACCCGGTCTGTACTGGGGTTCAACCCAGTCCAACGAAGTGGCCCGGCCCGAAGGGGCGGCCCTACCCAAGTGGTCCGGCCTGAAGGGATGGCCCGACCCCAACGGGGCACGACCGAGGGCAGCTGGCCGACCCAGGTGGCCATCTGACCACACATGGGGGGGGGGGGTTACACCCCCTATCTTCCGAAACGGCCGGCGCATGGAACTTGGCTGGTAACCAATGAACACAAAGGGTCCCTTCTACTGTGCACACTGGTGGAGAGATCAGTTGTCCGCCCTCCCTTGACCGCTATGGAATATGGTCGCGACACTTCTCTCCGACGCGGCGCGACGGTGCCGTGCCGAGCTTGTTCGACCGCCGTGGCCGCATGGTCGTGCCTTCTTCTTCCGGCGTGGTGCGACGACACCGCGGCCCTCCAGTACCGCCGCAACCCACCTGGCTGTGGCTTGGTTCTCTATGTAGCACAACATCGCTGTGCCCCTTCGGCAGGCCGACGACCCTTGTGCTGCCGGCTTCTTCGGCGGTCGGCTCCTTACCGGTCTCTGCATGCACCGTCGCGGCCCGTCGGCCACGGCCCGTTTCTCTGATGCAATCCTCTCTTCCTGTGGAACCATTGCACCACCGCCATTGTCAACAAATGAGAACAATCAAAGGGGGAGGGTTGGGATCTGTTCATGCTGTCTGAGCCCTCCTCGTTACATTGATATCAATCAGCATGACAATAATACGAGGTTTGAACGAAGAATTTTGGTAATAAATCCAACTCAAATTCCCCTACATCAAGATCGGTGATCGTTGATGGAGTTACGGGGAGGTGGCGTCGTTCCGTTGACATTAGAAAGTATGAAGAAGTCGAGGACGAGGTCGTTGATGTTCTTCATGGACGGTGCTCCCTCCTTTATCCCAATTGAATAATGAAGAAGGTGGAAGATGTCCATCGTTCTTTGTTGGAGAGAAATGGATCCTCCCTAGCTCTCCCCTTTCTTTGTTCCACCTAAGAATAATGCCCAACCAAAATGGAATAATAGGTTTGCTTATTATTTTATTGTTGGCATGAATTTGAAAAGTTTTAAATTAATTAAGTTATCTCACTTATTTAAATGGGTGAAGTTGGACCAATTAATTAGGGAAGGAAGGTGAAGAGGCTCCCCACTTAATTGGGGGTTCCAAGGGGGTTAAGGGAGTTTAAAGACCATGCAGTCCCCACCTTAATAATATCCTCCCAAGGGAGGTTATTCTTGGGTGGGCCCCACCACCATAACCTCCCATGGGATGTTAGGATGTGGTGGCCCCCACCTCCAACCTCCCCTTGGAGGTTTCAAAAACCAAAATAAAAAAAAGTTAACACTTTATTTTTATTCAATTTAATTTAAACCCCCCGAAATCTAACATCCATTCTCGTTAGAACGCAACTGCGGTGAAGGTCTCACAAGGAAATCACTGACGTTGTGAGTACAACGGTGCCCTCAGATTTCATTTCTGAGCACCATTTCAAAAGATATAAAATTTTGCCCGTACGTTTACTGAACGTTCCCAAACAAAACTTCAGAAATTGATTCTGGGAACACCGGTACATAGAATCAAGCACCGTTATAAACTGCGGACTCGTAAAATTCCATGAATTTTAGAAAAAAAATTCCACGGAAATTCCAGGTCATTACAATATAGGTTTTAATCATTATTGGTAACTATTTTTTAATCAATATATTTTATTTTCTCAAGATCAGACCTTTACCATCTGGTATCATAAATATAATACTAGATCAAGGACATTATTTTTAGTTCTCATATATCTTTAACATTGTAATTAAAATTAATAAACTTTTATTTAACTCATCCACATTGTCAAAACATTCCCAATAATGACTATAGAATAAGATCCTTATTTTGATAAAACCTTAATATAAGAAATTCATCTCTCCATGTCTTCAGAACAGTCAATCACATTGATCATATGAGTGGATTAAATGTTTCTATAGTCATCTTTCATTTAATGCTTTTACACCTCAAGTGAATTATTTTATGTTTTGTTTATGAATATAGATATATTATTTGTATAAATAGAAAACATTGATTAGGATGGGGTCATTATAACACATAGAATCCATACTCTTTAAAAATAATTTTCACACCCAAATATTTCATAGTAAGTTATTTCATTAAAGTAATTCAATAACTTGCGTTACACGCAACACCGAGTTCGAGTGCATCACGACTTACCAAACTAGTTTTTCAAAAGAATATATGAATAGTATTATCTATATTTTGAATTTTATATATTCCATATAAATTTTAACTTCATATTATGTGTTTTTTAGACATAATAGAAGAACATATTCATTTTTTTCAAATAAAGGAATTATTTTTCAGAAAATGCAATTTAACCATCTTTAATGGAGAACCATTTTTAAATATAGTATTTGACACTTTTATATTTTAAATTTGACAAAATAAACTTATTCTTTAGAATCAGGACATAATAAATTTAGTTTCGATAAAATCTTTATGTATTTCTCAGAACTTTCATATTTGGATGAATAGTGAAAAATAATAAATTTTAATTGAAAACAGCATTTTTAATAAAAATCATTTATACTGATAAATTATACATTTGAATGGTTTTATAGTATAATTAGATTATATTTTTATCATTTAATACAATGTAGGTAATTATAATTAATTTCACATTTAAATTAGACATAAACACCTTTCAATCTTTTGATAGTTTTGACTTTTTAAAAACCAGCTTTTTGGTTTTGACGACGGGAATTTATTTTAAATTAATAAACAAAACATCTATGTTTTGAATTTGGTAAAATAAACATAATTTTTGAATTCATAAAATCAAAATTATTTTTGGGTGAAATTTTGGCATTTTTCTGAAAACGTTCAATTGTTGATGAATAGTGAAAAACACTGGGTTATTATTTAAAACTAGTATTTTATTTAAATAATTATTTATTTTATTTAAATTTATATTAATAAAAAATAGATATATAATACCTATATATATTAAATGCATTTCATTGAAATCATTTTATAATAATTTTTGATATATAATATTTTATTGAACATTTTATCGTCTTTTACCCACCTTTTAGTTGCATTTTCAAATTTGCACAAAATTAAATTTTACCACTTCTATGAGTTGAATTTCAAAAATCTGAGAGACACAATTGACATCAGTAAGTAGAATTTGGTTCAATAAGATGAAAATAATTTTTGGTGAATAGTAGCATTTGACTTTTATTACCACGGTTAAAAGTAAATAGGGTAATTAAGGGTAAAAATTATATTATAATTACCCTAACACGTGTCCTAATTCTATTGGATAGGTCTAATTCGACAAAAATCAACCTTATGAATAAAATATGATACTCTTTGTAACACATGGATTAGATTAGGACCTTTATTATTATTATTATTATTAAAGAACAGTTAAAAGTGTTTAATTCAATGTTTAATAACAAAACCATATTTAATATAGGGTTACAGATAAGATAAATTTGTCGGTAAATATTAATTAAAAATATAAAAATATTAGATACATAGTTTTATTTTATTTATAATTTTAAAACATTAAATAATTTAATTTATTTATGACACAATATTGATGCAGTGATTACCTTATTATTGAAATATTTAAATAATTGATATTATAAATATCCAAATAAATGTAAATTGAGACTTTTGATGAATTAAAATAATTTTAAATGTTAATATGACATGTTAGGGGTTATTATATATTTTTTTCGACGTGATAAGGTTGTTATGACTTTTACAAAAACAAAACACCGAATAGTGTCAAAATTGACATAAATTAATTTTTAAAACATATACTATATTATCATTTGATATAATATTCCTAAAAATATAAGGTTTAAAAAAAGGGCTTAAATAATATTATATATGTCATTAATTAATCACTTTAGGTTCTCTTGGAATTATAATGTATGTTTATTAACCATATAGTGTGAGAATACAAGAAGACACTGTAAAAGATAAACTATTTAACTAAGAGTTAAATCTAAAAGATGAAGTTAAAATGGTAACGTAAACTTGTCTAAAACCAATTAGTTGAGAGTATTTCAACCCATAACCACCTAAGTCTCGAAATAAATTCATTTTGATCCATTATAAACAGAAAATGTTTGTATAATAAATTAATATTTTAATCTTTTCCTAAAGTGACCTTCACCTCTCTTATAAAAAGGCACATCCACTTCTCTCAAAATCAAACCTCCATAGCAATTTGGCTTGGCCAAAACCTGAACAAATATCCTCAAAAATTACCTCACATCAACCTAGAGTCCTTACTTTGATCATAAATCCAACCTATAGATCCCTTTTGATCAACTCAAAAGGAAACACCCGAAAAAGATGTAAGAATTTCACCACCCTCTTTCAAGTTATTTTCTTCTTCCACTTACTCTTTCTTTACTATTACCATACCAATATAATAACTGTAGTATCTATTACATACTATTATGTTATTATAAATATTTTACAACCATATTCATTATTCTATCCATCCTATAAATAACAAAGTCACTGTACGTGCGTGCATACAGCTTACCGTCTCCACGTCTTGGTGTAGTTTGTTATTCAAAAATTTCATTATTTTGATGGGTATAATAATGAGTATAGCTGATTTAAATATTAAATATAACACGCTAATGATTATTTATATATGATATACCATCCAATTACATAATATTTCATCATCAATATGATGATATTGCCTCTCGTGCGTACGTACGGATTACCGTCTCCATGGCGCGATGCGATTAATTCCCACATTCACCATTCAATGATGATTATAAAAATAATTATTATTAATAGGTATTAAATATATGACATAAAAATTATAATTAATATATATATATATTTATATTTATATATTTATGGACTTACATATATCTTATTAACTTACTTCTATTCAATATAATATGAAAATGGAAACAACGTTTATGCGTACGTACGACCTACCATCTCCATAAACGGTGTCTTCCATTTCATATATCAATTTATTATAAATATTAATATTTTAAATATATATGATATATAAATAAAGGTTTATTTTTTAGAATTATTTAAATTATTATCTAAATGATAAGATCAAGAAAAACAAGTTAAAACATGTATGATAAAGAAAACAATTATTACCCAAAATGATAATTTAACATGGAAATAATTATTAAATGGTTAGTATGAAGTCATAAAGGAATCATTTATGATATAATAAATATTAATATGGTTTTGGTATAATTTAGTAACATACTATGGTCATTATATATGAGATTAAATGTAGCCTTGACCAATATAAAGTGCACGGTAAGGGTTAATTTCCCAATCTATTTATTATCCGAGGTTGTTTTTATTTAAGTATCTATTGGGAAATATTTATTATCCATGACCATGTTTCATCAAATAGTTTTCAAAATTAATTTTTTTAAAGAAATATTTTAATAAAACATCATTTTAAATGTTTTAATGTTTTTCTTTCTAAACCATTCTCAGTAATGTCCATGTTTTTTTAAAATGGTTTTAAGGATTTATTTATATGGACATAAATGTTTTAAAAAGTTAATTACTTTAAAAAATTTCAATGTGGTATGGGATACTTTGATTAGAAACTGTCTTTTAAATGACTTCCTTTATAAATTATGTGACTTTTAAATGATTTCATGAAAAACTTATATTTCTCTCAATGATTTGTATTGATCATGTTCAACTATGTCAACATCCTTTATGGGATATTATTCTTGATCAAGGCTCATTTATTATAAAAATATTCCATATTGTATTGAATTTTTTTTTGATTTGTTTGACTATGTATGTGTTAATTTTTATACCATTCATGGTTTCTGCATAATGTATTGACATTTCATATACTAATTTTAATATGAATGTTTATGTTATGTTTAAAAATTTCTATATGAGCAATTCATTGGACTTAGTAAGTGATGGGTGGAGCTCGCTATAGCTCCTAAATGCATCAGTAGGTCTAATGAGACAAACTAGTGTCTTGGAACAAGGCCTTGACCAAATCTTATTTGTAGTCTTGGCATGAGGGCTTGACTATGTTGTTATGAAGTCTGGAATTATGCATTCCATCATTATGAAATTGTATATTGATATTACTTGTGATTATTCGACTAGTAGAATATCTATGTGAATAAGTAAAAAACATTTTCTGATTCATTTTTTCCAAAAAATTATGATGATTATGTTTAAAAGGATTTTGTTTTAGTCTTATACATTGTCTCAAATATTTATACTTATTTATGCATGTTTCCGCAATATTATTATCCTTACTGAGCATCTGAGCTCACCCCTTTCTATGTTTTATTCTTACCAGGATGGGAAGAAGTATATTATGACTGACCTACATGGATAGTGTAAGGGATATGAATTTGGTCAATGGAGACAATGTTTTTTTTTGTTTTTTTCATTTTATAATGTAATGTAACATTCATGTATGTATTCTATTTTCCATCATAGCAATACTAATCGGTCATTCGGGACTTAATTCTTTGTAATCATGCCAATGTATTAAAATAATGCACCGAATCTAGGTAACTGGGGTCGGTGTGTTACAGTTGGTATCAGAGAAAGTTTAGAAAAAACCTTGGAAATAAATTTAGATAAACTCTGATTAGAGAACACTACCCTAAGATAGACATTGAGGATTAGTATAGAATAACTTACTAGAATTTTAGTAATGTAGAGATTTTGTGTATTTTCCAAGCAATATATCCTGGTCTGGATATGAGTAGGTAGAGGTGGCTCTGGCACAAATGTACCTAGGAGTGAAAAATATGACAAGGTGTTTTGGGCTTGACCCGGGGTATGCTGGTACATGACAATGGGCCTTGCAGCACTTTTGGTTATGAAACTCGTGAGGGATATGCTTAGGATAATTCACATTTTCATTAAAATCCATTATAAAGTATTTAAGAGTAAATACATCCACAAAGAAAACATTTTATGATTATAGATTATATGCATGATATTTTCAATTTACGTTAAGTATTTTAAAAGTTTGGAATTATGAATTGTGATTCATAAACTAACCTAGTGTATTCCATAGTTTATAAATTGTGCCATGTATATTGAATGATAATCCCAGTAATACACATGATCAAAAGATTAAGAAGGATTATATATTTCATTGTATTAAGAAAAATTTTAAAAGGGAAGTAGTCTCCCACGTATTCTCATCATATGAAGAAATAGTATCATGTTTTTATAAGGTAAGTAAACAATTCTTTGAGTCTTATGGCTTTTGAAGGGAATAAAGAGAAGAAAAGGATGGAAGAAAGCAAGATGGATAAAGGGAAGAGGGGAATGGAGGATTTTCCCATATGTGATAATTGTGGAAAGAATCACCTTAGTAAATTCATGAAGGGAATGAGAGTTTTTTATAAGTGTGGAGAAAAAGGACACCATGTATGTGATTTCAAGGTAAGAAAAAGGTATAAAATGTACAATCCTTTATCTTCAAGGAGTTGGGACACTAAGTGATTCAATGCCCAAATCAGAATAGTATACCCCAAATGCTGATATTGGATAATAATCATGTTGTGATACTACTGAAGATGAAGAGGAATGATTTGAGTTCTTACGTTGTTATTAATGTATTGTTTCATTTGAGTATTTTATTAATGATGTACATGTTATAAGAATTGTGAAGTATATAAGGATTATACTATAGTACTATTTCATTAAGCATTTAAGACTATATGGTTCTAAAAAAGGGATTCAATAGCAAGTGATTTTTTTGGGAAATTACATGGTTAAAGGAAAGAGAAACCTTAATAAGTTTCTAATACTAAGTTAGTAATTTTGGAATAAGAGATGATTAATTTAGATAAATTATATTGAATATTATAGACATCCTTGAAACTAATTAATAGTTTGTTTATTCCATCATTGTTAGAGTTTAGAACATTTTTAAAATAACAAGTATATCCAGTATTCAATAAGAAATAAGGGAGCATGAATGTATTTAATATGGATTTATGTTAATTAACAGTGTTACCATGTTTTAAAAGAATACACTATGAAGGTATTCACATGTTATTATGTGGAAAAAAGATCTTCATTGTGTTTACCTTCTTTATAAATTTTGGACTCTGAGTTTGGAAAGAAGTATTTTACATAAGACTCAAGGTTGGAATGGATTAAGTTTAACATTGGATACTATTGTTAAGGTTAAATAATTTCATAAGATTATTTTTGTATTGTAATGAAAAAGACAATCTGAATCTTGAGAGACAACCCGTTGTGTCCGGAAAGGCCACAAGACATGAACCTGCAACCAAAGGGAGACAAGGGTGGATCACCTACCACTAGTTTATGTGATGTCCTGGTTTGTATAATGATGTTTTTTTAAATATTCTGAAAAATGAATAATATATTCATTATATTTGGAACCCTATACGATAAGGATAAATTGAATATTTTTGAATTCTATTATCTTTTGTAGTGAAAGAAGAGTTTGGGGTAGGAATTAGTTGAATGATGAAACTCTAAATATCAAGAATATTTTTTTCCTTTTATTCTATGAATAAATTATTTCTTTAATTTTATAGAAGGGATCTTAAAACCAAACATGTGTTATCCTAATACCTTATGTTTTTTGAACCAATGATATTTTAGATCACCATATGTTGATGGTTTTGAGGCCCTCAATTTTAAACTTATTTTTGATTGATGACCTAAATGACTCCCTATAAATATTTATTTTTCCCTACAATTATGTGTCACTAATTTCAACCAATGTTCTTCTAATCAAGATCATAATTTTGTGGTGACTTTTTAATTCACTTTCCCTCTCATTAAGACTAAATTTTATTAACCCAATTCCCGTTGTGATTTTTTCACAATGGTATTTTCCTATTTTTAACCATTTATTTTTGTAGAACAATTTCAAATTGCAAGGATACAATTTATTGAAGGAGGGGGGAGTGTAACACCCTAAGATTTCATAGTACGTTATTTTTTCAAAGTAATTCAATAACATGCCTTACACGCAACACCGAGTTCGAGCACACTATGATTTACCAAACTAGTTGTTCAAAAGATTCTCCGAAAATAATTAGCTACATTTTGAAATTTATATATTCTATATAAAATTTAACATCCATATTAAGGGTTTCGTAGACATAATATAAGAACAGATTCAATTTTTCCGATAAATTAAGTATTTAAAAAAAAAGAAAATTTATTGCATTTAATGGAGAACCCTTTTTAAGTACTGTATTTGAAACTTTTATATATTCAATTTGAAAAAAAAGAATTCTTATTTATAACCAGGACATAAAAATTTAGTTTCGATAATTTTTTGGTGTTTTTCTGATAACTTTCATATTTGGGTGAATAGTGAATAATACTAAATTTTAACTGAAAACAACATTTTTATTAAAAATAATTTATATTGTTCAATTTAACATTTGAATGGTTTGGAAGTATAATTACATTATATTTTTATCATTTGATATAATTGAGTTCATTATAAGTAATTTCACATTTAAATTAGAAATAAACACATGTCAATATTTTGATAGTTTTACCTTTTTAAAAACGTGCTTTTTGGTTTTATCAACGAGAATTAATTTTAAATTAATAAATTAAACTTCTATTTTTTAAATATGGTAAAATAAACATCATTTTTGAATTCATAATATAAAAATTATCTTAGAGTGAATTTTGGTATTTTTTTGAAAACATTCAATTTTTGATGAATAGTGAAAAACACAATGTTATTATTTAAAACTGAATTTTTATTTAAATTTTTATTTATTTTATTCAATTTTTTTAATAAAAAATATATAAATAATACCTATATATTTTAAATTTAATTCATTGGAGTCATTTTATAATATGTTTGATATATATAACTTTATTGAACTTTTTACCATCTTTTACCCACCTTCTAGAAGCATTTGCAAATTAACATAAAACTAGATTTTACCACTTCTATGAGTTGACATTAAAATATCCTAGAGACATGGTTAACATCAATAAGTAATTTTTTTTCAATAAGATGAATATAATTTTGGGTGAATAGTAACTTTTGACATTTATCTTCCATGGTTAAAAGTAAATAGGGAAATAAAGGGTAAAAATGATATTATAATTATCCTAACACATGTCCTAATTATATTGGATAAGTGTAATTAAAACGAAAACAACCATTGGAAAAAAATATGACCCTCTTTGGTCCACTTGGATAAGATTATGGCATTTATTATTATTTTATTTAAAAAAGAGTTAAAAGTGTTAAATTCAATGTTTAATAACAAAACCATATTTAATATAGGGTTATGCATAAGATAAATTCGACTATAAATATTAATTATGAAGATAAATATATTTCCCACATAATCATATTTTAATTATAATTTTTAGACGTTAAATATTTTAATTTATTTATTACAAAATAATGATGCAGTAATTACATTGTTAATTCAATATTAGAATAATTGCTAATATATATGTCCAAATAAATGTAAATTGAGACTTCTAATGAATTAAACTGATTTTATATGTTAATATGCTATGGTATATCTGATTAGATAAATTTTGTTCGAAGTGATAAGTTTGTTAAAAACAAAATACCAAATAGTGTCAAAATTGTCATAAATTAATTTTTTTAAAAAGTAATATTTTATTTATTGATGTAATATTACAAAAAATATAAGGTCCAACCAAATGGATAAAATAATGTTCTATATTTATTTAATTAACTACTTGTGGTTCTCTTTGAAATATAGTGTATGTTTATTAACCATATAGTGTAAGAATACAAGAAGACATGATAAAAGTTAAACTATTTTAGTAAGAGTTAAATCTAAAATATAAGGTTAAAATGGTAACCTAAACAAGTATAAAACCTATTGTATGAGAGTATTTTGACCTAAAAACTCATAAGTCTTGAAATAAATTCACTTGGGGCCATTACAAAGAGAGTATGTTTGTATAATAAATTAATATTTTAATCTTTTCCTAAAGTGACCCTCACCTCTCTTATAAATGAGAACTTATCCTTCCCTCAAAATCACACCACCAAAGCCATTTAGATCGAACAAACCCTTCCCAAATATCATCCAAAATTACCAAAAATAATTCTAGAGTCTTTACATTGATCAGAAAGCCAACCTAAGGAGCCATTTTGAACAACTCAAAAGGAAACACCCTAAGAAGAGGTAATAATTTCACCACCCTCTTTCAAGTTATTTTCTTCTTCCAATTAATCTTTATTTGTTTTTTCCATTCCAAAATATTAAATTCAGTACATAATACATATTGTGATGTTATTATAAATATGGTAAAACCATATTCATTATTCTATCCATCTTATAAATGACAAGTCACCATACTGGCGTATGTACGGCTTACCCTCTCCACGTAGGGATGTAGTTTGTTATTCAAACACTTCATTATTTGGATCGGTAGAATAATGAGTATAAATGATTTAAATAATAAATATAACATGTTAATTATTCTTTTTATATTATATACCATCCAATTACATACGATTTCACCATCAATATAATGATATTTTCGCTCGTGCATACGTACGGATTACCGTCTCCAGGACGCGATGAGATTCATTCCCATGTTCAACATTCAATGATTATTATAAAAATGTATATATATTGGTAATAAGTATGTAATATATGGAATAATAATTCTACTGGTGATATATATATATACTTACATATATCTTATTCACTTACTTCCGTTCAAAAAGATATGAAAACGGAAACAACGTTTAAGCGTACGTACGAACTAACATCTCCATAAACGGTGCCTTCCATTTCATATATATATCTATTATAAATATTTATATTATAAATATATATGATATATAATTCAAGGTTTATATTTTTAAAGTATTTAAAACATTATCTAAATGCTACGACGAAGAAAAAACAAGTTAAAACACGTACAATGAAGAAAACAATTATTACCCAAAATGTTAATTTAATATTGAAATAATTATTAAACGGGTATTATAAAGTAAAAAATGAATCATGAATGATATAATAAATATGTATATGTTTCTGGTATAATTTAATAACATACCATGGTTAGTATACAGGAGGTTAAACGTACCCTTGGCCAAAGGAAAGTGCAAGGTAAGGGTTAATTTTACAATCTCTATATTAGCTGAGGTTGTTTTTGAGTAAGTATCTACTGGGACATATTTATTATCCATGTACATGTTTCATAAAAGAGTTTTCATATGGATTATTTTTAAGTGAAAATTTTAATAAAAAAACCATTTAAATGTTTTAAATATTTATTCTTCTAATCCTTTCTCATTAATGCCCATGTTTTTAAAATGGTTTTCATGATTTATTTATATGGAGATGAATGTTTTAAAATGTTAATTATTTTCAAAATTTTCAAAGTGGTATGGGAAAATTTCATTCAAAACTATCATTTATATGACTTCTTATATAAATTATTTGACTTTTAAACGATTTCATGAAAAATGGATATTTCTCTCAAATATTTTTACTGATCATTTTCAACAATGTCAACATTCTTTACGGGATATTATTCATAATCAAGATTGATTTATTATAAAAAACTTCCATATTGTATTAAATATTTGGTGATATGTTTGAATATGGATGTGTTATTTTTATACCATTCATGGTTTTGGGTGAAATTATTGGCATTTCATATTCTAGTTTTAATATGAATGTTTATGATATGTTTAATCCTTTTCATATGTGGAATGCATTGGAATTAGTATGTAATGGGTGGAGCCTGCTATAGATCCTCAATACATGAGTAGGGATCATGAGACAAACTAGTGTCTTAGAACAAGTCCTTGACTAAATTTTATTTGTAGTCTTGGCAAGAGGACTTGACTATGTGGTTATGAGATCTGAAATTATGCATTCACTTATTATAAAATTGTATTTTGATATTACATGTGATTATTAGCCAAGTATAATATCCATGGGAATAAGTAAATAGAATTATTTGATTTATCTTTGCTATATTATGCTGAAGTTTATGTTTAAAAGGATTTTTTTAGTCTTATACATTGTCTTACATGGTTATGCTTATTTATGAAAGTTTCTAAAATATTGTTATCTTTACTGAGCATCTGAGCTCACCCCTTTCATTGTTTTATCATTCCCAGGATGAGAAGAAGTTTATTATGACTGACCTGCAGGGATATTCTAAGGGATATGAATGTGGTGAATGGATACAATGTTGTTTTTTTATTTTCATTTTATAATGTAATGTAATGTTCAAGTTTGTAATCTATTTTCCAAGACTTTTAAACTGATCAGTCCTTCAGGACATAATTCCTTGTAATCATGCCAATGTATTAATATAATGCACCGACACTGGGTAACTGGGGTTAAGGCATTACAATAATTCTTATGTTTTTATATCAGTATATGAAGTTTAGTACATTAATATTTTTTTAGCTAGTATTTATCTCAAAGCTTTGTTTAATGATGATGATTTTAATTATCTATAAAAATATCCTTCTACGAAATAGTATCATTTTTTATAATTATTTAATTAGTAATTTTATTAAATGTTCCCCCATTATAATTTAGAGCCCTTTTATATTTTAATATCACATCCATTAGTGGGCTATGATCTAAATTTCACTAAAAAATGTATATAGTTTTGTTTTCCTTTATTAGATTATATATTTAGGTAAAATATCATATTAATAATTTTATATATGACTCTTGAAGGTTTAGTGGACAATTCCATGGAAAAAAAATAATAAGGATAAACATAACCCTGCTCTACTAGTATCCTTCATAAAGGTTTCTCTACTATGATTAACCCAAATAAAAATATAAAAAAGATCCACCTAACATTTTAGGTCACATAATTACTTTATTTTCAAACAAAATATAATACATTGTCACCCTAATTCATAATAAACATTATATATAAAGAACCTTGTTCGTGAAATTTTTTTAGTTTTGGAGGAATCTAAAACATATTATTTTTAAATTGGATTTATTCTCAATTTAATATCTTATATATTCCATTTTCATGAATTTATACATCTAATTATTTATTCTTAAATCTTCTATATCACACAAAATCAATGTGATGGTATCAAATTAATATATAAATCTTTAAATAATTATTCAAAAAGAAAGGTTTAATGTAAAACAATTGTAAATAAATTATCATACATATCATAAATCTCTTTAAATTTATGTATGATAATATAAAATATTTCTTTTAACACTTTAATCAAAATATTATATTTATTCATAATATGAACATTTTTAAGTTTCCATGAATGATGAACCGCTGAGATGGTGGTTTAAAATAATGGTGATGTTTTACGATAATCTAAAATATGTAGTAATAATCAATGATTTATCAGAATCTTGATCCTCTAAATCGTGAAACTCTCAATTTTTCATGTGGAAAATTTTCATTAAAGAACACCAACATTGTGAAATTTTATAAGTTTTGGTCAAAATGTGTGTATCTAATCCTTGTTGTATTGAGGGTTACTCAGAGGAACACATCTCAAAACTAGTTTATAAAGCTGATTATAACTTTGGATGAGAAGGGATGATATTGAAATACACACCTATACTAAATAATTTACTATAGTCTAAATCACAAGGTTTATTAAATATTCATATCCTTGTGATAGTAAAATAACTTCTAACAGACTATTATTAAATTATACTAGTAGCCTCTATTATGAAATAGTTATCCATGAAACGAGTTAAATCAACATTATCTACAAGATTCTTTTTCAAAGATGTCGATATTCTTCCAAGACATCAAAATCTAGAAATTAAATTTATCCTCCGAGAAAAATTATCCATATTGTTTTTTTCTAGATCTTCCCTCACTGTAAGATATACGTCCAAATATATAAAAAATAAAATCATAAAAATTATCCTCTATACCCCACTCGTTAATTTCCAAAAACAATATAATCTCTCTCCACTAAAATGATTCTCATTATCACAAAAGAAAAACAATAGTCCATATCCATTTATAAAAAAATTAGTAGCATTGAGTTAATAATGGACTTGGGATTTTAATACACTCAATTTATGATAATATTAGGAATTTTTTCCTTCAAGATTTAAGAATTATTCAATGACCACCTTCTATATCTCCAATGACATCTCAGCCAATTATCTTCCTCGAATACTCCATGTATCATTGTGTTAGAAATATATAAATATTCATGTATTTTTAAGATAATATAAAAAACATTCCTTTTTTAGTTTCTAATTCTCAATCATCTAGATCAAAATCACCATAATTGAAATTGAATTTACATAAATTATAAAGTCCCATCCTGGAATCATCACATTGTCACTCTCCCATTGAAATTACTCTTTATACTGTTCTGATAAATTATCCCCTATATATCTCAGAACTCTGTAGATTTATGTTATTTTAAATAACTATAAAAATATTTATTATATTCCCTTGAAACTATTCATCTCATACTCTATCATGTTGTCCCATAATTGACTCATCACATCCTCTTATTATCCTCTCTCTTCTTTCATGTCATGTCTTAAAAGTTATAGGAATTATTTGTTTACATCCAATGATGGAATATTTCATCAAACTCAAACTCCATTGTTTTATAATTAATTATTATTCATGTTCTTCTTTGTCCTTGATTAATTCCTCAACATTTACTTATTTTATCTGAACACCATCAAAACACAGTCAATAATTTTTTACTTTGATAAGTGTTCATTATCCACAAATAAATTCCATAGTATATCTAAATTCCTAATATTCTGGTTCAAAAACATTTGATCATCACTCCATGTCGATATTCTGACTTTTGATCAACCTAGATGTAATCTTTATAAGAAACGTACCTTCTGGTTCTCTTACTTTACTTTATTTTCTATACATCTTTCATTTTGTAAAATCATAAATTACTTTTCTCTGTAAAAATATTTTTCATAGAATCCAGAATCATTCCTCTAGTTGACATAATTTTTGACTAAATCATCTTGAATCACTGTAGGGTTTTGTTCAAAGTTAGTTTTCCTACAATGAATGAATATCCCATAAATCTTTAGATTAATAATCAAGTAATCCTATGACAGATCTCCAATTTTTCATGCCTTCAGTAACCTCTCATTATTTCACACTAGATTTCATTAAATAAGTTCCCTAGAACAGTATTAAAATAGTTTTAACAATATCCTCATATGACAATTAATGTTATTTAATTAGTATAGTGCTTTTAGATAACCTAATAATGTCAGAAAATTAATTTCTCATAAAGAGTAATATTCTTCTACACCTAAAACAAACAAAATATTATTTCACAAAAATTAGTATAAAAAAATTATATAATGTTGAAAAAAATACAACACCATTAATAATTCATGAGTTCATCCATATCCATCATTAAATATATTATCACTAAATTAAAAATACCCAAATTTATCATCTTTCCATCAAGCCATTGTGTTTCTCAAAGTGAGAATCCTTAAAACAACATACTTGGATAAATAAATGAATTTGAGATAATATAAACCCTCAGGGAAAATAAAATATTTCAGATAAGTGATTATGATGTAATCCATATCAATTTGACTACCATTAAAATCATCACCTTTTTTATAATCGAAATAATATATAATTCAAAAAAGGTAAAGCAGTGTTGTGGAAAACTCCACCCCTACGTAAAAATAAAATGAAATTGGAGGAATGTATTTTTCTTCCACTAAGTGATATGGAAATTATAAACATTATGTTTCATCCTTTGTTCCTCAAATATTTACATTGAAAATTTTTATATAAATATATTAGAAATTTTATACATTATGATAAAACACTCTAATATAAAATCACTACAACAGCTTTCTCCTTGATGAAATGAAACATTATTAAAATATGTTTTGATAATGAGTGTTCTACCAAATTCATAGAATGATAAACTACACATTGATTATCAGAAGTTATTTTTATTGGATTTCATAGCCACTATTAATTTATTTTGTTAAATTTTCATCCACATCATCTGAGTACAAGAAATAGTGATTTTTTTTCAAATTATATTTTCCTTAATGTTACCAAACATTTTTTGAAATATACCATCAAAAACTACATTTACCCAAAAAGAATGTTCCTAAGCATGTTTATTTTTAGTCATTATAATCCCCATACTAATTAACATCCTTGAACACAAGTATGTTTGACTTAGTACTAATTTTAAATATCAAATAATAATTTCTTGTTATTTTTACATACTTCAATAATTTATTTCTCCTCTATCATGTATGGCCCCTATGGATCATTATTATATCTTATACACAATTTGACAGAATATAAATTATCTAGAAAGGATCTAGTAAGACATAAATATATTATTATTATATTATGGAAGTTTATCTAGTCCATACATTTCCTGGATTCATCATCACTCAACTTCACACTAATGGATATGGGCATGGAGACATCATTTGATACTTCCTTTGTTTTTTTTTCGAATGATCCGTGGTATACATTTCATATGAATGGAAAATTTAACTTTTTATTTTACCATATATATCTCAAGAAATGAATTCACGTCCATAGTATATATATTCTAGTATATGTCTTCGTTTAATCTAGATATCCCTCACTTATGCAATCTTTTTTATTAGATAAAATTATCTCATCAATATATACATTGGATGTATGCATTTATAAACATTTCCATTCAATATATAATTTTTAATCAACGATTACATTATTGATATTAATTAATTTCAAAAAAATATCATGTTTAGAGTACCATTCGTGAGTATATTTCCTCTTCCCTTATACATATTTATTTAGTATAAAACTCATGTTTTTATCATGATTAGTTAAATAAACATCTGGTTGTTCAATATAAACATATTCACTAAAATTATATTAAGTAATATTGAGATTACATCCATATGATAAATATTTTATTTTTGAGAAGAAATAACCACCATAACCACTATGATGGTTTAATTCCAGGAAACTAATACAAAAGTTTCTTCAAAATAAACCTTCCTCCCTTGAATACCCAATGTAGGAAATCCAAAATTCATTACATGAAACAACTCGTTTTCACTGTTCTTTTTTTTAACTCCCACCATGTTATTATAATAATTTTAGCTTCCAAACATGGAACAAGAATCTAGAAGTCATTTGTCTCAATAAAATATTATTATTTATTCATTATATTAACACATTCACATTTCTGAATGACTTCTACAATTGATTATGGTTCTATCTAAGAAAAAAGTGATCCTTTATTTTGAGTTCTCATCTTCCAACTTATCTAGAAGGGTGCTTCCTAAATTATGATAATATTATTTTATTACACCTATAATTGATAATTACAACGATTTAAACTCTTTATACCATCAACACTTTTGTATCTATTGTATTGATAAAAAAATTTATCATCATATTTATTTTCACTGATACTGCCTTTCATTACCTCGTCGGAACATAACGATTAATTTATGTTAATCCTATATAATATTTTTTGAAAAATAACAATATTAATTTAACATAAAAACCCATTAATTTTAATAAACATACCATGTTTTTTTTAAGAAGTGTCCAATTGGATTTGGGTTCATGGGGGTTTTCAAGATGAGTAAGAGGAGGTTGGGGCAGATAGTCTAAGAACTTCATTACCACCGGATAACCGATAGAATTTAATCGGAAAATCGGTGGAATTACTCTATGATAGATAGACACTGGACTCTCCACATGAATAATAACGAATCCTACCATCCCACAAGTGGGTTATTGTAGGTTTTTTAAAAATAAGTGGTAAAAGCGTTTTTATCCATTAACCCCTATTTCTTTTTAACCTATTTTTCACAAATAATTAGGTTATAACATCCTAGTATGAAGGCTATGTACATATTATATGGTTAATGAGAGGATCTCCCTCATCAAACATCTATGTATTCTTCTATATTACATGTTCAATTACTTCTATTATGGTTTTCACTCCATAAGCTTCCAATATCACTTTTTTCCATTTAAATCTCTATCACCATGTTTAACATAAATGGAATATTTTAAAATATTACTTCTTATTTCTCGATATCATCTATTTTAACTAAAAACAAAGGATAATTTTTTTAGATAGGAACTCATCTACCCTAATATTGGTGGTACGATGGTTTTCCTTCATTATCTAACTATAGTAATGAATTATTAGATTTTACAGTAATGCTTATCTTTCTGACACTTGAAAAAAAATTAAAATTTTTAAATGCTTTTTTGTGATCATAGAAGGTCCTTGTATATACAAAAATTTTCATCAATGAAATATCCCATCAAATATTTGTCTCGTATAATATAAATAACGTAAAATAACATAGATATCACAATAAACAATATTATAAATAATTAATGAATTAAACAAGAAATAATAAAGAACATTTACCAATGTAATAGTAACAAAACCCTTGGAATAGAAACATAACCATTAAGAATAGTAATCTGCCTAATAGAATATTAACTGCACTTATGAATTTATAAATAAAATTTTTCTTCATTATAAATTTAAATATGTTAAAATTATATTACAGTATATGTAAATAAATGTTTTAAAAATTATATATTAAGTGTTGTAATTTTTATAAAACATAAATGTAGGTTTACTATTTTATAAATATTGTAAATATTTAAAAAACCATTTTCATTACATTTATACATAAATTAATTTTTTTTTCTTATGGTTGTGATATAATTTTATGAGACCTTAGGTAATTTTTCAAAGTTTCATAAATTCAGTTATAATTTTAAAAACTATATTTTTCGAATAAATGGTTATTTTAATTAAAAATTAAATTTCTCAAATTTAGAAATTGATTTCACAAAAATGGAGTTTATTAATTTATTATACAAGTCGAAAAAGAAGTTTGGGTGAATTATTTTGTTTTTTATAAAATAGTTGATTTTTTGATGAATAGTGAAGTATAGTAATTTTTGGTATTTAACAATTTCATAAAATATGGATTCATATATGATGTATCGGAGATTTAAGCCCATAATCTTGATGTGTCATTTATTATTATAATATATTTGGTGATAATGTTAAACTATTCACAGTATTGATCCAAAATAACAAACTAATGAATATAATAATAAAAAACACCCCCTCCCCCTCCACTATAAATACCAGCAATCACCACCTATTCTACTAAGAGCATCTAAGCAATGAATATTGTCCAATTTCTGCAAAATACACGTCCAAATCCAAGTTCCCAAGTCTAGGATCCATTAAAATCAATATAATACCAAAACCATTCTCCATAAGGAGGTTCTCAAGGATATGAATTCAAGAGGTAAAATCCTCATTATTTTCTTTTAATTTGTTTTCAATTAATTATATTTTTTAATTCACTCTTCATATACCCTTATCCAAGTGGTATTATAATTCAAAAATATTATATATACTATAAATTTAGAATTTTAATGGAATAATCATTCATAAAACATTTTCCTCTCTCTTTTATTTTAAAAATGGGAAGGTTGTCCGGGAGGTGTTAATTTATCACCTTAAAGGATGAAAAGTTTAATTTTCCGTTACCACCCACAAGGATAGGCCAAAACCCATTATAATGGTTGATAAAATAATTAATTGTATTTTATGACATTTTTTCTTTTTTATCTAACATGTATACATAATATTAAATAATAAGAGAAATGATTTCATTATGATCGAAATATGCCCAAATTGATCAAAATTATTATAATTAACAATTTATCTAATAATTTATCCCCAATACATATAACCAAATATTATAATAGAACAATTAAACATATTTACATTAAATAATATAATAATTTCAATTTTGGAGAATTATTATCATCTTAAATGAGCTTATATATATTTATACTAGCGAACCGATCATGAAAACCAAGAAATGAACACCCTCGGAATGATGGAATTGTACTCTATAACACATAATAAAGGCCATAAATAAACATTCTGAAATTTCAATAAATCAAATACATGTATATGTAGTTCTAGATTTATTAATGAATATAATTTTTAATATATAAGATATTTATGTGAATAATGAATTCGTATATATGGTATGTGGATTCTCGGATGTAATTTTTTTTCTATTTATTTCCATACTTCGTGACAAATTTAAGTATGGATGTTCTTTTAATATTTAATATGAAAAAATTTATTTTAATTACCTTTTTATTATTGGGATATACATTCTACTAGTTTAATTTTATGATAAATGAAATGATTTTATCAAAATAACAATTCCTTCTAGAAACACATGTTTTACATATATTGAGATTGTTTTTTCTTTACTCAATATTGATGATCGCTATACCATCTATGTTATTACGTTTTTATTTTTAGAATACCAATGTTTATTAATTATTTCATTCATTATGAAATTATCATGAAACCCATTTACTTCCCATGGGTTATTTTATGACAAATATTGTTATACGTTCTATGTAGAATGGATGATTATGTAAATGTTATGATGTGACGAGTGAACACAGAAATATATAATGAACCATTAAATTGAATAAGATGTAATATATAATGAGATAATGTGAAATATACATGAAAATTATGCAATGTTTTATCATAATTAGGAAATAATTGTTATTCATATATTTTATATGAGATCATAATGCTATATTTGATCACAACAATGTGTAGTATTTGACCACTAAGACATGATGTAACATGTTTAAGAATTGAAACATTCCATGACTTTATCTAACATTATTTCTCATGATTATGATTATGAATATATGATTATGTTATGATTATAGTTATTATCCTCACATAATATTATACTAACTCATGTTCTCATCTATCCTCTTACTAGTCTTTTGGCTCAACACATTCTTTGATATATATCATTAGGTGAATTTTTATATTATGGATTACATGAGGCACATGAAGAAGATTTAAAAGATGGAATTAAATAATATTTATCTAATTGTAATGTTTGGTCCTAAATTTACGAATACACTAAACCATTGGATTTGGGTTTTGTAACATTATTATAATTTTTACCATTAAAATAATTTAATAGTAATGTAAGAAAAAGAAAGGTTCCTATAGTTAGTATTAGAGAACAGATTATATAATTTGGAATTAGTATTATAGAACATTAATAACAATCCCAACTATGAGACTATGTATATGTGTTCTCCCAATAAACTTTATTTTTGAAAAACGCTAAAAATAGAGAACCCAAAACATAGGCCTTTATAGTTAATTTAAAAAATAGATAAATTATGTACTCTTGACATGATGAATAATGTTTTCTTCAAGCCTTTTATATGTAGAAAAATGTGGAAATAAAGGGGAACTAGGAAAAAACCACTTTTAGGTACAATGCTACAATTGCTCGAATGACATCAGAGATGCCTTTAGGAGATATAGTTCAAAAATTCATAGGGATGCTGACCCATATATCTTAAGCCATGGACAATAACATAAATAATTTTGAACATTATCTTTCACCAGAGAGGGAGAAACTATCTATTGTGTATTTTATATGGAACCGACCACTGATATTTTTTATATCTTATGATCAACTTGTCACAAAACTGTGGGTCAACTCAATGGATAAGTTCATTTCTATGATTCAATTATAAGATGGAGAATGTGACTCTGGCCATTTTTCAATGAGATGGGGAGGTCGATCAATGGTGTGGTTGATTAATAACACTAAGATTGACAATGAAATTAAATAGATAGAGTGGGAATAATTTAAAAAAATTACAAATAACGATTTCCATCAAACTCTTTATACAAATATGGAGAGAGAATGTGTATAGTTTAAACAAAAAGAATGTGAATCTATCACATCTTATGAATAAAATTTCACAAGGCTGTCGAGGTATGGCTTTGGATTTTTATCAACATTATTTGAAAAATATATATATTCATTAATGGTTTAGAACGACAGCATTTGAAAGGATATAGTTATTCAAGACATTGGGGGTTATGAAGAATTTTATTAATGTTCTATCAAATTAAAGGTGGTGTTTGGATAATAAAACCATGGCTATGTAGATAAGAAAATAAATATGGATTATCATGTTGGAGGATATAATGAAATATGTG
The DNA here is from genome assembly GCA_963277665.1 of Viscum album. NCBI lineage: Eukaryota > Viridiplantae > Streptophyta > Magnoliopsida > Santalales > Viscaceae > Viscum > Viscum album. The sequence continues at coordinate 838,997,443 of OY728143.1, read as the reverse complement.
GAATGAAAATTCAACCAATTGTGGGTAAAAATGTGGGAAAATGAATTTTGGGAACTACCTCAAAGTGATTGGGAAATGATTCACGTGTGGGAGAAAAGGCTACCAAGATTAAGAATTTTTGAAGGAAAACGAGGAAGATATATAATTTTATGGAAGAAACTAGAGAACCACTAATGGTTTGATTCTTCAATTGTAAGGAAAAAGGGAACACCCATGTTTTTGCACTAAACACTGATTCTTTTAGGGTATTCAAATCTATATCCACCAAATCAAAAGAAACAAGGGAATGATTATACCCTCACTACTGCAAAGGTGGATCCTAAAAATGATGAGGGGAAATTTATTTTGGCTATTCATTTAATAATAGTGATTGTACTATTTGATTCCAATTCTACACATTCTTTCATATATTTCATGTTTACTATAAAAATTCAAACACCACCTCAAAATAAGGAGCTTGAGTAATCATTGATAATATAAAATATGGAAATTATTTCATCCAAAGTGTATAACTCATCCTAGGATATTTTTTTTGGAGTGAACCTCCCATAAAAAATTTTCTTACTTCCATTGTTATAGTTTAATTCTATTTTGGGAATGGATTGGATAATATTATACAAATCCCACATCAGCTATCAAGAAAGGGAGATCTCACTTCACAACCCACAAAATCCTTTAATTTTGTAGATGTTTAAATAGGAGGATGAATCTATTTTAAAATCAACATCTCACATGTCGATATTATTTCCTTCTAATCAAGAAAAAGTAGCATTAATTTTTGAGACAAGAGATAATAATCATCGAAGATGTGCACATTGTATGGGGCAACAATGATGTGTTACCTAAATAATTTAATGGTATTTATCCTAATTGATACATTGTGTTCTCAACAGATCTTATTCTTTTATCTCTATTTATATCAAGGTCTCATCTTTGAATAACCACTATTTAGTTGGAGGAACTAAAGAAGTAGTTACAAGATAATCTGGAAAAGGGTTTTATTATCTCGAGTGCTTCGCAATGGGGTGTTCCATTCATCTTTATCATGATGAAGGATAGAATAATGTGCATCTGCATTGATTAACAATGCTCCAAAAAAATATAAATAAAGAAATGTATCCACTTATATGTATTGATCACTTATTCAATCAGCAATGTGGGGTAAAGTATATATCTTAGGTGGACCTTCAAATTGGATATCACCAATTAAAGGTGAGGAAAGAAGATATTCTAATGATTATCATTCATGTGAGGAATGAAATCTATGAGTTCATAGTGATGCCTTTAGTATTCACTAATTCTCAAAAATTATTCATGAAAATAATGAATACAGTATTTAGATATTACCTTGGTAAGTTTTTGGTCCTCATTAATAGTGATATTACGATATAATCCCTGAGAAAGGAGGAAAATGAGGGGAACTTGAATAATGTGCTGTAGACATTGAGAAGGGAGATGATTTATGGAAACTACAATAAATATAAAATATGGATGGTGGATGTATCATTATTAATGAATGTCATACTAGTAATAGAATAACTCTAAACCCTTCCATGACAAAGGCAATCAAAGGCTGGGCCAGGAAAACATCTATAATGGGGACCCATAGTTTATTTGGTCTAGATTGGTATTACCGATTATTCATGAATAATTTATCATTATTTTCAAACACAAAAAACACAATATCTTATATGGTAGAATGGTTTTTTTGTACTAGTTAATGTGAAGGATAATTCAATGATTTGAAAATAGGCTTATCAATACACCATTACTCACACTATAGAATATTTTGGAAATCTTTCTCATATATAGCGATGCTTTATATCAGAGATTATAATTTTTAGTGATGAAAAATGATAAAGTGATAGAATATGACTCATGTAATATGAAACTTAACTAGAAATAATTTCCCATGGATGATATGGTGTTCGAAATTGTGATCTTTACATTAAAAATATAGTAGAATTATCTTTATGGGGTGATGTTTGAAATATATATTTATCATAAAATCCTCAATAAAATATTCAAATATAAGGGTCTTAATATTATCCAATGAAAATGGTTAATGCCCATCATGGATTATGACTTCTTAATCAACTACCATCATAGAAAAGCTATTAAGGTGGAATATTCTCTTAGGTGAAAGGATATTGTTATAAAATCAATGATTAGAATTGATATAGATCCACTTCTTATTTAAATTTTCAAGGATAGACATGGGGTTACATAAGGAAGGAAAGTCATAAATACTTTCTCAAATGATTACTCAAACAAGCCTCATGGCGAAAAATAACAATTCCACAAGAAATGATTTTGAAATTTAGGAGAATGTGTAATCCATGAGAATGAGGATATCCTTAGAGTTAGAAATTGATTAGGAGAGAGTTTTAAGATTAAGGTCATAATTATGTTTACTATCTGAACCAGATATAAGTAAAGAGATTTTGTGTAATGAAGATAGATTATCCTACTCTATTCATCTAGGGAGGAAAAAAATGAGTTGAGATCTAAAAGATAACTATTGTTGGGACAATATGAATAAACATTTATATGAATATACATCATTGTGCATGGTATGTTATCATGTGAAGGATGAATGGAAAAAAATATAAGGGTATCAGGACACCATTACCCTTACCAACATTGAAATGGGAAAACAACACCATGTACTTTGTCGCCAGGCTTCTGGAGAAATCTAGGGGGAACAATTCTTTATGGGATGATGTGGATAGTCTCATAAATACATATCACTTTATCAAAATTGAAGAGGAATTCTAATTGGGTAACATGCTATGATATGAATTAGAGAAGTGGTAATGCTGGTTGGAGTACCACGAGTGAGTATATCTGATCGAGATCCAATATTCACATTGTTGTTTTGTGAAAGTATCCAAAAATCTCTAAACATTGAGCTTAACATATATATGGATTATCATCCTCAAATTTATTTCCAATGAAAATGGACTATTCATAAACTTGAAACCTTGTTTAGAGAATATTCTATGGACATCAAAGAAGGATATAATCAATATCTATCTCTGGTTGAGTTCTCTTATAATAATAGTTTACAATCGTGAATCCAAATTTCTCCATATAAATCCCTTAGAAAAAAATATGCAGAACACCAACATGCTGGGAAAAAGTTAGTGACCATAACATATTTAGACCTGAAATGGTTGATGTAATGGTAGAAATGGTGAAAACCTTTTGGAAACTCATTAAAGTTTCCCAAATTTGAAAAAATATCTATGCAGATAATCATCGACAAGATGTTATGTTTAAGAATTAAGACATGGTAATCCTATACATATCTCCATGGAATATGACATGAGATTTGGGAAGAAAGGAATTTTGGTTCATAGGTACATCATCCCCTTCAATATTGTTGATTTTTAAGATATGTGGACTATTGGAAAAAACTTCCACCTACCATATATCTAGTACATTATGTATTCTAGGTATCCCTATTAATTATGTACATACCAGATCCATCGCATGTACTAAATCTAGAGGTGGTAAAATTGGAAAATGATCTCTCTTATAATGATAATCTTGTGAAGATCTTGGACCATAGAGATAATGTTCCATGTAGAATGACTATTCACTTGTTCAAAGTACATTGAAAAACCATATGTATGAAGAGAAAACATAGGAACTGAATGAGTCAATTAAAGAGAAGTGACCTCACCTGTCTTCACCATTGTTTGTGGAAGGAGATTTCAAGGGTGAAATTAATATGGGAGAAGTATGTGACAACATATAATTTTATCAATGGAACCTTTATTCTTATAATTATATCATATTGTGTAAATCGCATAAAAACACATAGTGAACACAATAAAAACATTATAAATGAATAATGAATAAAAGAAGATAAATTAAGGATCATTTTTTTGATGGAATAGTGACTTGACTTTTACAATAGTAACATGACCATAAAGAATAGTAATCTGGCCAATAGAATAGTAACCACTCTTATAAAATTATAAATGAATTTATCAATATTATAATTGAAAATATCATATAATTATATAATAGTATAATTAAATAATTTTTTTAGAATGAGAAATTAAGTGATAGAGTATTTATAAATCATAAATGATTATTTTATATTTTTAATTAATAAAATTATTTAAAAGAATAATTATTTTGATAAAATGTATCATAAATTATTTTTTTCCATTTTATGATTATAAGATAATTTTATCAGACATTAAGTAATTTTTCAAAGTGTAATAACATCATTTATATTTTTAAAAACTCTATTTTTGGAAAAATGATGATTTTAATTAAAAATTTAATTTCTCATATTTGTAGAACTATTTTCATAAAATGGAGTTAATTTTTTTGTTCGATGTATCCAAAAATAGAGAGGGTGAGTTTTTGGAATTTTTCAAAAATAGTTGATGTTTTTGTAAATATTGAAATACGGTAATTTAGGGTATTTAACATATACATGAATTTTTGAATTGTAGATCATATGTGGCTTATTTGATTGCATAATATCGTAATCGCCTTTAATAGCTTAATTTATTTAGATATAATGTTCATACAATTCATATTCTTGAGCCATAATAATAAAGTAATAAATATAATAATCAATGTCACCACCTCCTCCACTATAAATACTACCACTCACCACCTCTTCTCCTCACACCTTCAAAGCCTTGAAGCTTGTAAAATATCTACCTAATGAACTTTTAAATATACTTCCCCACAAATTGGATTCTTTGGCCACAACAAATGACTAAAACCAATCTCTGTATAGAGGTTCTCATGGTGAAGAACTCAAGTGCCAAAATACTATTTATTTTCTTTTAATTTATTTTCAATTTAATTTCTTTTATTATTTTATACTCATAACTCCTTATCCTAGTGGAATTATAACACCACTATTTTATATATATTTTAATTTTATTATGTTAATATAATAATAAATCATCAATCCTATTAACCTCTCTTTTTATTCTAAAACATGAAACATCGTCCTTGAGGTGTTAATTTATTACATTTGAGGACAAAAAGTTTTCATTTTCCTTTACCACCTTTAGGGACAGTACAAAAGCCATTATAATGGTTAAAATAGATTTGAACATTTATCTTAAAACTAATTTTATCTACTATTACTAACACATATAAATAATATTAGACAAGAAAATAAAATGAAATCATTGTGACAGAAATCCACAAAATTTAATCTAAAAAATTATAATTTACTATTTATATAATGATTCATCCTCATTCCATATAACCAAATGATATGTAATATAAATTATACATATAGAAGTTTACTAGTAACATATATTTTCAATTTTGGACAATTGTTATCATCTTACATGAACATATATACTTGTATACATGTGACTAAATCATGTATACCAAGAAAGAAACACCCTCAGAACAATGGAATTGAATTCTATAAGTCATTACAATGGACCAAATGAACTTAAAAAATTTATAATAACTGATATAAATTTTTAAAAATGTTTTGATTTATTAATAAAGGAAAATAATTTTTTTATCCAATATATTTATGTGAAGAAATAATTCGTACATATCCTATAGATATTATCATCCCCAATTTCCTTTCTCTGGGTTATCCCTCATTCATGGAAAATTTCTGTATTTATGTTATTTTAATAATTCTAAAATATAATTTCATTCTACTTCAATTTTTATTTCAATGATATATTTTATTTCAATCTTATATTATGAAAAATGCAATCATTTTTCGAAAAATAACTATTCTTTATAAAAACACAAGATTCTTCACTAAATATTGTGAATACTTATACCTAGTACGTTATTCCATTTTTTATTTTGGGAACCCCAATGTTTATTAATGAATGTATTAATTATGAAATTCTCATGTAACCCATTTCCTTACCATGTGTTACTTTATAAGATATAATTTTATACATACTATGTGGCGTGCATTATTATGTAAATGTTATGATGTGACGGGTGTACTCAGAATTATATAACCCATCAATGAATTGTGTAATGTGATGTATCTCGTGATATAGTGTAAAATATTGGTGAAAATGATGCCTGATTTATCCAAATTGATTATTTAATTAATATAAGCATATGTTATTCATGAACATGATGCCATATTTTTTCACAACAATGCATGGTATTTGACCACTATGACATGATGTTTTATTTTTATGCAGTTCCACATTCCATGCCTTTATATAATGATTCCTATCATGATTGTTATTATGATAATATTATTATGTTATGATGATTATTATTATACTCACCCTATTTTGTAATGATTCTTGTTATTATCTATCCTCTTACTATGATTTTTCTCACCCTTTTCATTTCTATATATATTCAGGTGAGTACATATAACCCAGAGTATATATGGTCCACTAAGAAGCTAAACAAAAAATAATTAAATACTCTATATAAAAATTTCATTTTTGTCATAATTTTCTCATGACTCTAAACCATTGAACCTATGTTTTATAACATTATAATATTTTGTACATTCAAAATGATGTAATAGTAATGTAAGAAAAATCTGGGTCTCTATAGTCCCTTGGTTATAGGAAATTGTTTTGGGGTGGTTAGTCCCATGTGGAACCATTTAATTAGGTATTTCTGACTTATTCAATATTTCCTTAGAAAAAATATGGTAGTTTAGGAATTCTATATAAACCTACTGATTGAAATGGAATTTGGTATTCATATGATTTCCATTTGGACTCCCAAATTATTTTGGACATGGATGTTTTTATTAGAAATGTAAAATAGACCTAATAAATGAACTAATATTTTATAGTGTAATTGTTTGTTATGTGTAATTTTAAATAATGGAATTTTTATATTTCTTGAAATGGAAATTAGTGTATAAATGTTTTGTCTACCACCTCTTTATGATGGGTATTATAGTGGAACTCCATAGATGGGCCTAATATTTCATTAGCGGATGCATGTGAATGTTGGAGTGTAAATGAATATTTCTATTCAATGGGGTCCATGGAGACTTTAAATGGAAAATTAATTATATAGAGATTCATTACTATGAATACCTTGGGTAAGATAATTATTTTATTCAATAAATGTCGATGATTTTAAAATGCAACAAATTGATGTTTTGAATTCATGAAAGATATGTTCATTAAATGCCAGAGGTTGAGATCCCTGAATATCAAAATTTTTGTAATGGAGCTGAATTCCTTGTTTTTGAGGTGTGTATTCCAATAATGTTATGCCTATTAACAACAAGGTGGTCCATGGAGATAAAATATTTGGGGATTTTTTTCGAATAAATTGAAGGGATTTTATATTTGTTATATATGGATTCCTATGGGTTATATTATTATTGTTTCCTATATGATGCACTTTGAACTAGATTATTCTTTGATCATGTTTCCCTTTAAGACACAAGTCTCAAATCTGTTTATTTTATTTATATTTTTTATTATTATTATTATAACTCCTTTACATATAAATATTATAAACCTTTATGATTTACATAGTAAAAAAAATTCGTTAAACATCATTTTTTTGGCTTCCTATGTTTTACTCACACCCTATTCGGGCTACCACTTTCTACCCTGGTAGACTATATAGATGCATGTTGGGATCCTATAAAGAACCTAATAACTAATGCCAAAATATATATCGAGGATTTGATTTTTTAGTTGGGAGATAAGATAATAATAATGACTTTTGGGACATTAATATATTTTTAATTTTTACCCTTTTATATATATTTGGGACTTCCTACACCTAAAAAGCTTATGAAAATGTCTATATGTTTTTATATAACATCATTATGATACTACATCTTTTTTGAAATAGTTTTATTGAACCTATTCATATTATATGAATTCAAGGTGTATGATTTATCCATTATATGTTTCTACTATAATTTGTCAGTATAGTATGACCACTAAACAACCATAGAATTTCAATGATATTAAGAATCCTCGTGCGTACATGAAGGTATTCCTAAAGCTATATGGAACCCCAGATCGGGGCACCTATTTAGTGGATACCAGGTTAAGGTGTTATTAAATAGAATTAGTGTGCTATTTTTTTATTTCATTATTTGGACTTGTTATAGAGGTGGTTGGATATTTATGTACATGGTATTGAGCTTATGTTGGTGTGTAGTTTACCCATGTATGATGGAAAATAATAGTTTCTAGGGGAAGGAATTGACATTCATGGAGTCCATTATTATTGTTGTACTATTTTCACGTTACAAGAATAATTTATTTTATACTTATATGATTTATTGTATTTTTACTCTTGGGATTGTACATAATCACTGTGTGAATCATGTACCATATTATGCACATAGGTATTGATATTCAATTATCATTATTTCATGATTTCATAACATTAATAATTCCATAGGTCTTTTATATGATAATGGTTGGATAAAAATAATTCAACTTTAACCTAAACAGTGTTTTCCGACATAGATTAATGGGGAAGTTATATCCATATAATCCATATATAATTAATTTTATTTAATTTTTACTTCCTTTATAGAATAAACTTTAAGGTAGTTAAATAGTGTTCCAAGTACAACATAATGAGTCTTTTCCTTTATAACGTTTCTTGAGACTTTATATACTTGCACCTATGTAATGGATAAGAAAATATTATGTATATAATGATAATGATGTATGATATATAGAAATGTCAAAGATAGTTTGGGTAAAATAAATTTTCATAAAGTAACATAAAATTAATTTTTCCTCAAAGTTATTTAACCACGCCTCATGATGTGGGATTCCATTATTTGTGATAATAGACACTACCATTGGTAGTTTGGACTAGTAAGAAGGCCCAAGATTTCAGTATAAGAGTCTATGATTATTATTTATTTGTTTTTCTGTTATATCAATAACTGTAGTGGATGTTTTTAGAGTTTTCATTTTGAAATATTAGATAAATTCCTTCACATTGACCCGTAGTTGACCACCATGAGGAAACTAGTGAGCATGCCATTATAATGTGTAGATTCATATTCCACAGACGTTAGAGAGTTTGGGTATGGATTATTAGCTCTAGGAAAATATTCTTTGAACTATTTCATCTATAGATTGAGAAACACATTGATTTTTTCTAGATGATGAATTAGTTAACTGATGAGTTTTAGTTGTATAATCTGCCTATCTTCTCTAGGGAGGGTGTTCAACAGGATGTTGGGGTATGCCTTGAGGATATGCACATCATATTTGAACATTATAAGACACAAACTATAATGAGTGTGAATCATTCCACATATATTCATGGTGTCCATGATAGGAAATAGTGTGATATTATGATTCAAGCTGATCATCATGTAGGAATGGTTTGGATTTATTTCAAAAATACCTTATTTAACCACATGTTTTCAAAGACTATTCAATTAGATAGATCTAGATATTTCATGAACATGGATTTTTAGAGCATATATACTATAGAGTTTGTTTCTATTTTTAATGAGATACTCTAGTTTTTACCATCTATATATAACGATGAGTTTCCTAGAGAAATATTTTTTTAGAATGGATTTAGACAGGATATATTGGTCTAGGTGAATGTTTTTCATTTGACCATAAAATATAAGATTTTTAATTGGGACTTCATATATGAGAAGTGATTGAAATAGGGTTATCTAATATGTTAGGAAAAACTAGTTTTTAATGGATCATTTGGTAAGATGAAGCATCTTATTAATGGGTCCTTAAATAGTAGAATAAGACCAATCTATCTAAGAGGTAGTATGATCATACAGCACTAGTGCTGAATGGTGTGCCACTAATGTTTTCATTATAAAATACTTCAATTTGATTTTTGATACAATGGTAATATGGGATATCTCATAGGGTTTTTCAAATGATCACAAACATCCCGTGATATAGTCTTGAGTCCTGTTAAACACTTTCGTGATGGATTCACTACTTCATAGAAGGTGGGTGGTTGGATTTTAACTAGTCACACTGGTTGGGGAATTTGAATGAGTGTATAGTGTCAAAGATATTCATTCCTGTAGGGTAGTACAAAACCGAGGAGTTAGACTATTCAATAGGGTTGACATTCAAGGAAGGTACATGCACCAATGACTATTCATACTGTTCATGAAGTGGGACCTTATACCGTGAGAAGTGTGTTTTTCTTTTCAGTTTCAAAATTAGATTGTACTCATTCTGTCATAGAGGATTTACACTCTTTTATTTCCTCTTACATCATGGATTGTTTTGGTTTTTCTATCAATTTTATGTCTATTTAATTTTTATCAACCACCCATATGGTGTCTGATCTATTATATTTTGATACTATATATTGCTTGTCCTAAATATAATAGGTTACCGGTTCCTATAGGACCTATGCTAGCTGAATATGACAGGTTGAAAATAAATCATAGGAATTTATTAGATGTATCCCTTTTGAGCTCACATAAAGTACTATTGTTGAAAGGAGTCCTTATGTTGCCTAAAGGGATCAGATATGTTAATAAGGGAGAATGGAATGTATTGGATAGTTATGTAAGTCTAAATTATTATAATCTAGCAATATTTTCAATGTAGTTAGTTATCCTTATATTGGATTATGGAGGGGACTGGCTGTTATTTTATCTTCTAGTAGTCGACCAATTCATGGTCATTTTTCCTGACGAATTATTGGGATTCCCAAACTAGAGGGAGGTGGAGAATACCATCAACCTCTATATATGTATAGAAGGTATATATATAATTCTATATCGATGGATCCTATGTAGAATTATGAGATGAAGAACTAACTAGAGGATATAAGGTCCACAAGTTTTGTATTTCCTGGAACGTCTCCTAGGTGGCCTCTTATTCATTTTTTTATGATGGTTGACAACCCCTCGTTGTTATGTTTGTATTATCGATGGTTGAAATAGCTAAAAATTAAGTACTGATATCCAAAACCATGTTATGATGATTTTTATGAATAGATTCTATGTGATCAGATCATATCCATGATAGATTTGAGATCATGTTATAACTAGGTGAGGGTGAGGCCCTTTGATATAAAAGATAAATCTTTTTGAAGTAAGTATAGCCTCTATGATTATTGGATGATATCATTCAGCCTCACAAACAGACACAAAATGTTTATCTACATAATAAACATATTTATTTATTCATTCTATGATGATTTCATTGTAGTTTTTGGGGAATAAATCTTTCATAATTCCTTAATAATGGAGGATCATATTCATCGGATGGATATAATTTTCATGGCACACTATTTGAGAATGATCTTTACACCAAGCTCTCAATGTGCCCATTTTTTCATTATCTATGTAAACATCTTGAAACAATTAATATAAAAATGGTGTGTGTATGTCGACCCTCATAAAGTTATAATTGTGGCTAAAAACCCAAGAATTTTTGTTTGTTTATAGTTCTATAGGCTTAGAAGGCGACTACTAATGTTTCACATAAGACATTGTTCTTTTGGTGAAACCTCTGATGGATCTTGGGAAATTCGGGTATGTTTTATTTAGTTAGAATCATATAATATATACATACAAGAGTTTATGGGTAGGTTAATCATAACACTCATCTTCATCATTCTAAATCTATGCATGGAGTAAGTGGTATACTATGATGTGTTAGGTGTTGTTCTAGATACAATTATCTTATATTGGGATAGAGTGATTCAATATGTTTCTAATCTATTAAGGCCTCATGAATTAAATAATCCTATGCATGATATAAATAATGATTAATTTTTTCACACTATTAATTTATAGAGGTAATATTATTTGGAAATAGGATCATGGTCTATATATACTATATGAGTGTGGTGTACATTTTTATTCATTGTGATGACAAATTTTGTAGTGATGGTGGTTCATGTACCTCCTATCATTCGACATTGACATGGACAACACACAAGGATGGTAATTTTTGTTTTTGACTCTCTAATATAGAATTCATAACATTAGGTTGTCCAAGAATTGGGTAGTTAGTAAAAACTAATAGTAAAATTTTCTAAAATGCATTTGTATGTTTGGGAGGATGAGGTTAGAGTGGTTCAAACGTCCTTAATTATATTTCCTTCACTTGTATATAATATCACATGAATGAATCACTTCTATCTATATTTATTTTCCCTTGGGGACACTTTTTTTTGTGGGGATCTACCACAACCCAAGACTGCTGATGGGGATGAGATAATCTTTCTTCACGGGAATGTCTTTGTACCTACCGACTCATGAGAAGAGTTAATGGGGGAGTCTCATAAATCAAGGTGAGTGCTATACTAGGTATCAATGGAGTTGTATTCTGATATTTATTATTATAATTGGTGGCTATGAATGATGAAGTAAAGAACATAGTTAATTACCTTTCAATTCACTTATTTGCGTGTGAATATTGAACATTATTTGTTATATGGTCTCCTATAGTCATTGATCATTCTGGAGTGGAAATGGGAAAAGGTCACCATGTAATTCATTACATGTTTACCATATATTCCCTAGAGGAATGATACAGTATGGTTCATAGTAGATTAGCTAATTAAGGTCACACATTTTCTACTAATCTGAGTAACCCTTACATTGGATGGGTTGGGGAGGTTTTATTTCCATCAGATCATTTGGCTAAATGAGACCACTCAAAGCACTGTTTATGATAGGGATTATTAGTCTATATCATTATTCTGAAGGGGGTTAAATATTGAATTAAGAACTAAGGTAATTTTGAGTATGGAAGACCACCCAAGTAATAAAATATGGTCTCTAAAAAATCTATTATTGTTAGAGGACATACTAGGGAGCGTGACCAAGATTTGGGATGTCCTTGGGAGAACCATATGGAACTAGGGGAATTAACCTATAAAAGTAGTTAACATTGGAAAATTTAAAATTTTCTATATAAAGATTCCTATGTGAGGCCTTTAAATTCACCCATATGCTAGGTAGATGTAGGTGAGGTGGAAATGGTTGGATTGAGTATTTTTTAAGATATAGCAGAGCATGTCTAGATAATCTATAAGAGGATGGATACATTGTATTGTTGGAAGATATGTTATATGGATAGGCATAATTGAACATTAGATTTTGGGATAGGGGAAGGGATTTGTTTTTCTCTTCTCCTATATTTGGATATCATATATATATATATAGGGAATTCTTCTTCCAATATCTGTGGGGGTTATATGAAGTTGTGTATCTAGTCGGCCTAGGTTATTACCAACTAGCTATTCTATAGATATTTAGAATCATGTAACAAATATTTCATATATATCAGAATTGATGGTATTTTCATGATCTATCTCATACCACTGATACAGATTATTTCAATCTCAAGGGTGGTGTATCCTTTCTGGAGATTCTGGTTCGTACCATTAGAAGTAGCGAGAAGATGCTTTAGGGAAATTATATTCAACTTGTGTGTGTAATTAGAAAACATGGAAGTGTGGTAAAAGAATCATAGGATTGGGAATCAGACATGAGATCCTAAGAGAAAACAATTTTCATCCATGATGTTGAGTAGAGGTAATGGTTATAAATCAAGGAAGATCTACCTGGATGTGTGGAGATTGTAATCCCACAATATCCTTTTGAGGAACATTCCCTTTAATTTATACCAAAATCCGTTTTTATTTGAAGAGTTCACTTAGCTATTTTGGGGGTCATAGGGGTGTTTAGTATGACTGTGATGTGGTAAGGTTATGGATCTTATAGACTACACTTGCATCAGCTAGCTGTTATAAGTTGAAATGATAGTTGATATGATTCATGTAGGATGTAAAGCCTCTATAAATAACACTGGACAACTTGTATGATCCATCATCTATCCTATAGGATCTGGCTAGTTTTTAAAAAAGCTGTCAAAAATGTTTCTTTTCCTTTCACTCCAATTTCTTTTATACATGATTTTCACCCACATTTGGGATGTATCAGTTGAATATGAACATTATTAACACCTTAATTGGTTCATGGGTGGATCTCTCTCATCCCACCTATGTTTTCACATTTTTAAATTGGTATTAGAAGGATCTTCGTAAGGCTATCACATTTTAAGATTCCAATCTATATTTTATGTTCCAGCTAATTTTCTTCCACAATATTTAATTTTAACACCCTACATTCAGATATTTTGTATAGTTTTTCAATATCTTTTTTTATAAAATCAGTGGCTTTTATCCAATGAGTTTACCCCACATACCTTGAGTTATGTGGTCTCATTATTTCCTCTCAAAGTCTCACCATAATATTTTTTATTGGATAATGTCATCACACTATCCTTTTGGACACCTAAAAAAATATAAATCTAATATTTTTTAATGATTTTTCAGGTTTTAGAATCATCTATGGTTTCATAAAAGTTTTTTTGGGTTTTTTAGACCTATGTTGAATCATTTAAAGCGGTTGGATATGTCATGTTACCTATTTCCATGTATTCAAATAGGGTAATTTTGGTTATCCCAAGTGGCTTATTGATTTAATTTATAATTTTGGTTTCTTATGATGTCCACTAATATCACCTAGATTTTATTCAAAAAAAATTATTTTTAATAAATGTAATTGAGCCCTAATTAATGTAAGTAGATTATATTATATAATTTTTTATAATGTGAAATTTGGAATAACTACATGTTTATAATTCATAAAATGGTAATTAATATGGAATTACTTGGTGTACCACATTGGACCCATTAATATTTGAATACTCATGTAATTAAAAGTATGAACCTTGGATTCCATCATAGGATTCATGTGAATGTTGGGGAATGAATAAATATTTGTATTCAATGTTGTTTAATTCTATGGAATACCTTAAAAAGTTCATTGGATTATACATAGATTCAATATATAAAATGTCTTAGTGTGGTTCCCCCTTCAATTCAGGTAATGTCTATACTGTTTGAAAGCCATATATTAATATTTTAAATTATTAAGTGATATCCTTGTTTGATTTCAAGGTTTGATATCCCTTGATTTTTATCATTTTATATTGGTTAGAAATTCAATGTGTGTGATCCTTTGATACTAAAAGAGTTATCCATCTAAATATCAATGGGAGGTACCATGAGTTCAGGTTCTGCTACTGTATTTGTGTAGTGATTAATGGATGGGAATGACATTCCTATCCCTATGATTACCATTGAATTTTTTTTGTTGTGATTTCGTTAGTGATTCTACTTTAAACAAGATTACTTAAAAATACTTATATCATGTTCAAATAGTATATAGGCTGAAGTAGTGGTATTGTCCTGGGTAGTCCACTTGAGACTCGAGACTTGACTTAGATCATTTAATTTCAACTGATTATTATTATTATTATTAATTAACTTATATATACTGTTAAAAATTATTATTAACATTTCATATTTTATTTTCTTTAGGATATTTTGGTGGTGGCCTACTATCTGTTAATCAACCCTATTTAATTCATCGTCTCAAACCTAGATAGACTTCATTTATTTAGGCCAGGACAGGGGCTAACACCCTATAGATGATTCAACACATTGTGGATAGTATTGGAGGTCAAAAAAATGATAATATATAGAGAATATGACTTCTATAACATTATTATATTTTGTTTGACCCCATTTTTGATACATTTGGGACTTTTTATACCTTACTTGGCTTATGTGTGTACCATATTATTTTATATGATTTCAAATTAATATTCCATGATTAGTGACATGTATTATAGAAACTATTTCTATTATCTGGATATTAGCTGTGTGACATCTCCTTTATTCAAGATGATGTTTCCAATGTTGTATATGGATATAATCTCTCCATTCTAAAACCTTATACATTTTTTACTAGGAGATACAATCTATCGTTCAAGGAGGAATTTCTCAGACCATCTGGTACATAGACTTGAGACACTTATTTAGTGACCACCCTGTCATGGTGTCACATTCATCATATATTAATTCAAGTTGGAACGATTTTCAATAAATATTACATCACATGAGTTATATGAATTAAGAGATTTCTTGTCCAATTGTTTGTATCTTCCTCTCTTAGATGAATAACCATATAAAAATTTTTCATATGACTTTCAACCAAAATTTCCTATGTATGGATTTTTTTATCTTTTTTAATAATGGGATCCTACTGTAGTTAATGTAATTTATAGTACTGTTCTTATTAAACCAAATATTTTAGAATATTTTATCTATTCAAAAACTCAACATACATTTAATTTGAATAGACACTGATATATATATATATATATATATTCACTCTATAAAAATTTATTAATATTATAATCAACAATAATAATCCTCCCTTATCTATAAAACATCTATTTTTCCTCACTATTAATCCATTTTTTATGGTTTATAGGGTTTACTATTTTAGTTTCTTATCCAATTATTTTAAAAATTATGATTCCAAATAGTTTCTAGTATAATCCTTTCTATTTTATATTATCAACATTATAATATATTTTACCAATTTCCTCTTAACCTCCTTGCAATTTTTTTTAACATTTAAATAGTTTCATACATTTTTTTCATGAACATCACCCCAATCACTTGGATATAGTCTTCAATGATGGTTATTATATAAAGATCACATTTGGTTGATTGATGTCTTATTGGTTCATATATATCAAATTTAATTAGTTCATGATCCGAGGTTGACTGAATCTATACCCATTAGTGACTACTATGAACCACTTTCTCTTTTTGACATGCTCCCCAGATATCCACACTTTTTTTGATCACCAATGGTAAATATCATAAAATATCAACCTTTTATGATTTTACTCATTATTCTATATCCCTAATGGTGGTGTCTTCTAATAAAATTATTTTTATCATCCTATGAAATAATATAAAACAATTTAATTTTATTTACAATATAAAAATGGTTTCCTTTTGTTCCCATTCCATCTGAAACATCATTTATATTCATTAAGAACAAGATAATACAATAATATTTCTAATATAAAACTTGATTCCTATTATCACACAATTATCATAAACATAGTAAGTTATTTATAGGTTCTTTAATGAATAAAACATCCTTGAAGTTTAAATTTTATTCATATATAGAAATTTCACTACCCCTCTTGATTTTCTTGGAACAATCATTCTTAAATTTAACAAATCCTACAATATGTTCTTTAAAATCATATAAAATTTTCATGTAGCTTATTACATTTGAATAGATTTTTTTTATGTATCTTTGATCATCCTTTATAGCCTTATTTGAGAGAAATATCAACAAATAATTATTCTTCATTAATCAAATATTTCTCATCTTGCATTTAATTTATGTGTCACTAATCATATCCTAGAAGAGTACTTATTCACTAATTCAAATTGTGAGCCAGTCGGTCACACATTCAACGCATTTCTTTCAAATACCCAATAATAGTTAGATTTATAATTTTTAAATTTATATATTTTTTCTTTTATATATTTTTATTAATCATCTATGTGTCACATACATTTTTATATCTTTTGGTAATGCTCCCCCTTCAATCATTCATGTTGGGGGGGGGATAACTTGGTTTACCAACATTTATATTCTTTTTACTTGAAAATCTGGTAACACCACAAATATATATTAAATCTAGATCCTAAATTGAGATATGAGTTTTGAATAACATATGAATATTGATACTCAATAGAAGGTATTAATTCCACCTTCTTATATTTTGAAACAAATGTATTTTAAAGGTTCTATTATCATCCATCATATTTAGGGTACCAATATCTATTCTATTTCTATTTACCCTGCCTTACATTACCATTAAGATGGATTTTTTAAAACCTTTATTTTACTATGAAATCCCTTATTTTTGTCAAAAACTGGTGTTATCTAGTTAAACATGCTTAGTAACCATTGAAACATCATATTTATGAGTTAAAATCATTATAACTTCCCCAGATGATCGAGATGATTCATCTTTAACTTTTTTTCATTTTAACTTATTCACTAATCCATTCAACGTATTTTTTCACCTCATTATTTTTTACTTTTGTAATAAATAATCATTTATCCTTTAAATAAACCCTCCCATTCTTTTCTTTTAGCATCATCACTTCAATGTATCATTTTCCTTGATACATTTAATTTCCTCAATATAAATTTGTTCTTTCTTAAGGAAATTCCATTTTATATCTTCCATCATTTATAATCTAGATTCTCTATCATGTTTTTTGAGATATAATTAATATTATAATATAAAAATATGCTTCATGTGTGTCTTATAACATTTTCTTTCTTCCCTGCTTTAGGTTTCCAATTGTTTTTTAATGTGATCCCATATGTTCTATTTTATTAACTTATTCTTCAATTGGAAAAGTTTTAATAATTTAGCCCACCTCCTACTTTCATGTAATACATATGCAATTTCATATAGATAATTATTTCTTTATTTCATTGAATTAATTTACATCTTTTAAATACTGAAAAAACTTATCTTCTAAGGATTAATTACTCATTCTACATAATCATACTCATTTCCATTATTTCTTAGGAAATCAGAACAAAAGGTTTTGATTTATACAAAAATAAAACATTTTAATAGAAGTGTGAACTTGTACATACATTTAACTTTTATGGCACTTTTTTAGTTAAATTCAATAAATTTTAAATATTATTTTTTACTCTATACATCATGTTCCAATTCATTGGAAAATTCATCTTATGATTCTTTAATTTTCATCATCCTCAATATATTGGACAACATTTATTACTTGATATTCTTTATGAAAGCTAGAGCATTCCTCATTTCATAAGAAATGATAATATTATTCAGTTTATATAATGACATAACATATATTTATTCAAACACAAAAAAATATTGTGATCAAATCTATTTAGAAAGTTTCATACGAACTTTTTCACAGTGTCCAAGTCAAAAAATATTCTTCTAATTCCACAAATTTTACTGATGGTTTCATTTATCCTCTTAAAACAAAAATTAATAGTATCTTAATTATATATCTTCAAATATTTAAATTTACTTCATTAAATTAAGTATATTTCTTCCTTTAGTTTCATATTTACTTAAAAAATATGTTCCATCACAGCCCAAGACTCCATGGTTGTACGGAGAACCATTACCTTGGTAAAAACATCCCCTAGAAACATAAATGGAATATGATTATGGGATTTTCTATCAATATATATATATTCATTTTGTTGTAAAAATTCAGTGTAAAGTCATTATCCACCGGTGGAAACCCCATACTATCTTAATCAATAACCTTAGTCAAAAATAATATAAGATAAGGATTCATTATATTATTCAATACGATATATTTATTTTCATCAAATCTACATATAACTATTAAATTAAATGAGTTGAGATCCATCATCATCATTAATAAAGATAATTAAAGGGAACTTGTGTTCCATAATTTAATTTTTTGTCATTTTAATGATGTACTACTGAGAAGGGGGGTGACTCGATGGGGTTGTTTTAAAACTATCTTGAATATTGAGGTAACCACTATGATTTATTTGAATCAAAACAATCTCAATTATGATAATCTCCCTTACTCATGGAAAACATGAATATGAATAAATTATGATGATAATAATTTTTACATTGTTCATTCCTAATGATGGTTCCTACTCCATTCTATGTCTAGGGTGTGGATGGAATTATTTTTATTTGAATTTTATTAAATTTATTAAATATTGGGTTTATAGATGATCGTATTATAATAATAATATATAATAAATATTTTACTCAAATAGAATCCTTAGGGATGGTTTAATATCCACTTACATAAAATAATAAAATTTCTTATGATAATTTGGGAATGAAATATATTGGTAGACTCCAATTTTAGAAAATTATATATGAAATGATTTTGACCAAACATTATATACACATGTCTTAAGGAATGATTTTGATTTTTATTAGAGACTTCAAAATAAATAAAATTTTCTTCATCTAATATATAAATTCACTTGATTAATTTTTTTAAAACATACCTCATAAGAATATATACTTTTTTACTTTCATATAGTCAATTTTGATAACATTTTTCTTTTATACCATATCATTTGATGCCTTTAGAAATTTCTATCTTCTTCAAAAAAATTGATTATTAGGAACTCCCTAGTCAGTTACTCTTCACTCTCTTCTCAAAGAAAATGTATTTTAATCTACTTATGAATAGAATCATATCCATTATAATATCTCAATTTGATAATTATTAGAAATTTATTCTTCACAATCTAATACGTATGATGCTTTTAATTATAATTTGAATGATTTCAACACCTATGAAGATATCTTGGTCAACATTCTTCATCAAATCCTTAATGATTATCAATATTAATGACATATAAGGGCTCCCAAAAATTTTTGTTATCATAGAAAATCTTCCTTCATCAATTTTGTATCATTTATCTTCAAGTCAACATCATCACAATTGGTTTTAACATTATATAAAATGTAAATTACCTTTATAGATTAATTAAATGATTGATCTTCTATATACATTACTTTTCATCATCTACTAAGCCTTTTTCTCCCCCAATTCAGTATCTATTACAACATTAAATACCTCTAACAAAATATAAAAAGATTCATTAACATTGGGTGAATATCTCCATTTGTTTCACTAAAACGCTATTTAAACATATTAATATAGAATCCACTTCTAATTCTCTCCTTTTTCTTATTTGTACATATAAATTTTGTGATTTGTTTACTTATAGTGATCAAACCATTTAATCAACCCACCCTATAATCTTCCATGATTATAAGTCTTTAGAATTCTTATTTATTCCTAGTGATTTATTTTAACTTCACTAATTTTATTTGAAAACCTTAAAAAAACTATTAGTAAGTTTTTACTTCATTTAATTTTCATTATAATATCCCCAGTATGACTATCATATTTTTATTCTAGTGCTCATACGTTTTTTCTTCAATTAATGTCATTCTTGAAACATTCAATCAACCAAGCTTCTATATTCTCATGAACTCCAAATTTTTGCATTATAACACTGTCCTATTCTAATAGTGGTATGAAAGATTGTAAAATAAATGATTTATATTTTTATGATCACATATTTATGGAACATCTAGCATTGATATTTTAGTTTGATTAATATATTTCCAAAAAAACAGAAATCATTTTTATTATTTCACAGAAGTGAATTCTCTTTTTATGAATGAAAAGAGCCAAAATCATCAAAAATACCTACTAGATCATCATAAATTATATATCTTCTTCATATTTCATTTATCAACCACTCATTTACTGAATTTTTATTTCCATCAATTTGTGCCTTCTGATAATCCTTTCTCTAGGAGATACTCTTCTTTTGAACTAATTTATTTTACTCAAGACATATATTTTGATCAATCCAGAAAATCCAGTAGATTTATATCTGTGGAAAAGTTATCTTCCTCTTTACATAAAACAAAAAAAACCACCTTCCTTATTCAGAAAACAATCATTTATAAAAACTTTAAAAATATTAAAAAATCATAAAAATTCCATCGGTCATTTGAAATATATATATATATATATATTAAAAAGTAAAAAATAAACAAGCGAATAATATATTTATTTATAAAAGAGATAAAAATTTATGAAAAATTTGTTAATTGAAGAAATTATAATCATATTATAATTTTTCCATGAATTATAGAGATTGTACATCTAAATAAATTTTAAAAAACTATATTTTTTTTAGTATGAACTCCATTATATACGGAATTATACATAATGATATGATATCAAAAATGTAAAATTTATATATGTGAATGACTCATATATTATGTAAAAATCTAGACTTCCACACATTTAAAATTATTTAATCATTAATCATATTAATTTCCAATACTCCTTATGATATTTTTCAGTTAATTTTAATAGATAATGATTTTTTTAAAAATTTCAATTTAATTTCAATGAATTATTCACAATTTAATATAAACTATATTTTATGAATTCTTATTTTTAAATTTATATACATTTCATAAATTACCATTATAATTTTGATATAAACATTTTATATCCAAATTATAGTCTCGATTTATAAATTGAAAAATATTTAATATGAACAACTAAAATTATGGAATACATATTTATTAAATGTTTCGTCAATATTTAATAATTAATTATAAAAAATTTATAATTAATTAATTTATAAAATACTATAAATTAAATTAGTCCCCCAAAAATAACCTTTTCAATAACATATAAACATTTATTAAAAAACATTTTAAATTTAAATTTAAGAAAAATAACTCCTCTTAATATATCCTAATTTCCAGTATAATGTATATCATCATGTGTCAAAGCCCTATTTTCTTTCATATTTATTGTAGATTATTATGATTTCTGAAATATCATTCAATGCATGGGAATCACATCTTATGGCATCACCTATATTGTGAGGGGGATATGATACACTTTTATGGCGATATAGATTGATGTTATCACCCATTACAATCCCCTATATTTTATTCCCTAGACTGTTAAAATTGATGAATTAAAATTGTGTCACTCCTTATGTAATCCTATTTTATATAGTGTGACAATATAACCACTGATGATAATCTATAGTGTATAGAATTCCATATGAAAAAATACTGTATTTGAGGTATATAATAAGTAAGTAATACGACATACAATTTTTTTTAATTTTCCCCCATTATTTATTTAATCAGGTAATGTGTAATTACTCTTATACCACTGATGGGTTTTTAATGATCATATAAAAAAATTTATTATAGTGTATGAAAATATAAATAACAATTTTGGACATTACTATGAAATAAAAAACATAAACTAAGTGATTATGAAAAATGACAAAAATTTGACTTTCACCGATGATTGTCTCGACTACTACCTTCAATAAAATACTTGATTATGATCCCAAAGAAGTCACCATTAGGTTCATTCATTTATTTTGTATCCATTGTTTTAATTAAATCACCTTATGGTAGGGCATGATTCACTTTAACTCCCATGTATATCTACTACCACTCTGTAAAAAAGGGAGAATGTCGAAGAGATATTCATGTTCGAGAAATCTATAGTGAATTCATGAGAAATCATTATCATTCATATCAATGGTCACTACCTATACATATATCCCTTAAATATACACCATATGTATTGTAATCATCTAATAACATGTTATGAAATGTTCAAGTAGTTATAGGGTAGAACATGTTATATCATTTGGATGAATTTCTTCTCCTAAACAATTCATCACATGAAACATAAGTATTGATGATATGCATGATTTATAAATTTCAACACAATTTTGGGTTTATATTTATCAATATTAAGATTTTATTTTTATAACATACTTCAATTTTATGATATATTTTATGAATTTAATTTTAATTTTTCGATAGCTTAAGTTAGACATAATGGTGATTTTCTTCGATAATGTGTGTCACATGCAACAACGGGCTTCATTAGACCATTAAATAATACTATTATTACCTTTTCATTAATTAGGTGGGTATGAATAGTATTAAATATAAAAAATATACTGATAAATTTATTATTCAGTATAATTATATTTTTAATTCTTTATAAATAACCAATGCAAATGTATTAATGTAATTAAGATCTTACAAAATATGTTTTCTTCAAAAATGTTTTTTATTACTCATTATAAAAAAATATTATTATTAATTTAAAGAGATTGTAGAAAATATATTTTAAAAATGGACATAATCGTTTATATTATCGTATCAAAATTAACATATAGTGAATTTTTTGTATTTTTGGAAAATATTTATTTTTCATTGAATAGTGAATAATAACGATTTTTATAAAATTATAATTTATTTTCAAAAAATTAAATAATATCAATTCCCAATTTTGTTTTAAATTTAATTAATTATTATTTAGTAACATTTAATAAAATTAAATACATTTAAATAAAATTATTATTATATTTTAGTATACCATTATTTTGGAGATAAGAAAAATTTTAAAAAATTGTTTTAACATGAATAATAATTATCCATTGTAATTAATTAAAATAATACCAAATGTGGAATATTTTAATTTAAAATTATATACTATATATATATTTAAATTTTATTTTATATTCATAAAATTATTATTATTTGATATAGAGTTAATATAAAATCATATTATGATTATGAAACATATTCTTCTCTAAATCTTTCTTTTTCATCTAGTTTGTGGGTTTTATTTAAGTTTTTTTTAATGAAAAATTATTAGAAAAATGAATCTTCATTTTTGAAATCATAATATCAATATTATATTAGGTTCGTTTTTTAAAATAATCACGAAACATAATCTTTTTGATGAATAATTAAAAATATTGATTTTTAATTCAAAGATTAATTTTCATTTAAATTTTTATAAAGTTAAATTATTTATTAAATTATATTTAAAGAAAAATTACCTCAGTTATATATATTATAATCCAATTTAAATCACTTGATTAATTTTGGTTATGAATTTTTATATGAAAACATTGTAAACTTTTAGACATTTTCTATTTGAAAACACACTTTTTAATTGTATCTATAGGATTAATTTAAAATTAAAACTTTACAATTATATAATGTATACTTGGAAAAATGGATTATTTATTTTTAATGAAAATTATTTATATTATATAATATATTGAACATAATTTTCAACCAAAATTAAAAATGAAAATTGTAAATAATTAAATTCCACTATTATGGTAAACTGGGGTTTATCCAGGTGTTAACTAAAAATGTAATGTTTAAAATGACCTAAGAACTTGTAAAAATATATTTTATTTATATATATAGTCGCTATAATATATATTATTCTATTATAATTCATTTCAGATCCTTTTGGAATGAGAAAAACGTGGGTAAACCTTTTCTTTTAAAAAAATGACAAGTGTTTCACTCACCTCAATTATAGAAGGCCAAAACCTATGATATCTTCTTCACACCATAATACCATTTTTCATCCAATAACTTACTAAATAACTTACCAACATCCCTAATCTCATCTTATAAGCTTTATATTTTTATAACTCCAACCTACAAAATATTTTGGTGAAAACCTATGGGGGATACATGAAGAAGAGGTAATGTTATTCAATCAGTGTTTTTTTATTTATTCCTCCATAAAATTATATTATTTTTAAACTAAAATGATATAAAATATTCAGTATATTTCATATAATTATATGTTTTTATGTTTATTTCATGACCTAAATCCATTTCCAATTCCATTAAATGCGTAATAGAATCATTATTCATGTGTATGATGAACTACACCTCATGAATCGATATCATTTATTTTTCAATTACCGACTATCACAATTAGGTATTATAATGGAACTAAAGTACATATATAATATTTATAATTTAATTATTCCAATTTATTCATTATACCATATATAAAGTTTTTACGTTTCATTCCATAGGGGATACAATAATGTCGCTCGTCTGTACAGTGGACAACCACCATTTGAAGGGACGTAGTTCATTTTTTAATAACCCCTTACATAGAATATAAAATTGTTAAATAAAATTTATATAAATGATAAAATTATTATTTTAATGAAATATTTACCCTTCCTAAAAGAAAATATATAAATTGCATTCTTACCGTTTCACTCACAAAATGTTGATTACATCATTCGTGTACCTATAGACTAGTGCCTTCACAAAACCATGCGACTATCTTTTCATAACCACACCACATTGATGATATTAATAATTATAGATAAATAAATAATATGGAATTAATTATATTAATGTAATTCTATAAATATTCTATATTACTAATATTCTATCCATAACTATCCTGGAAAAATTGAAATGTTACTCAGGTGTACGTATGACCTACTGTCTCTAGGATATTAATATATTACCTTTATCCAAAATATCTTTCATCACTCATCATAACATTATATTTGATGAATATATATTATAATAATTTCATGATAATTATTGTCTCGATTTTTGAACCATGATAATATTTTAAGGAACACAAATGTTAAATAAATACATATATGAAAAACTAAATAGTTATTACCAGAAACATGACTTTAACATGGAATTGTTAATAAAAGTTTAAAAGAATATAATAGATAAATCATATATGGTATGATATATATAAATATTTTATGTAATATATGTTTAATAAACTTAATTTTAATAAATATTAGGGTCAAAATAGTACAAAGTATGTTGATACTTAGAGGATTTCTAGTATCACTTTTATTTATGAAAGATATATGTAAATTATCCACACGTTTATTTTTTTATGGTTTATATACGTACCGTTTTACATTAAATATCATGAATATCC
The DNA here is from genome assembly GCA_963277665.1 of Viscum album. Classification (NCBI taxonomy): domain Eukaryota; kingdom Viridiplantae; phylum Streptophyta; class Magnoliopsida; order Santalales; family Viscaceae; genus Viscum; species Viscum album. The sequence goes on along the minus strand of OY728143.1, from coordinate 838,971,205 downwards.
TTGATTTCATGATATATAATGTTTTATTTTATTTTTTTCTTTATCTAGGCTTGTGATTCAAAATATTACTATTGTGTTTTGGGATTTCCATTTCACTTTTTTACTTCTGTGAGACACATACCATATTGACAACATATTTAAATTATGAGGTGTATATAATAAAACTTAATGTATTTTATGAATATTTTAAATAAAATAATGTGGATTTACATATAAATTTTCAGATCTCACTTTCATGGGGTTTACGATTCAAATGTTACCCAAGTGGAAATGGATTTTGGTATCAATTTTTCTTCTTTGAGATATATGGTAATATTTTGCACCTATCTTCATTTATGAGGTGTATATACATACCCATTTAGATTTAATATGATTATTTAATTTTTCCAAATAATATATTTTGTTTATTTTAATGATATTAGTGCATGGGTCATCCGTTTCAAAGTTACCAAAGTGGTAAATAGTTCATGTTACAATCTCATTATTTATCAAAATTATTTATGACTATATTTATAATGACCAAATCATATGATAAATCTATAAATAAACTATTTAATTTTCTTATCCTACAGTAATTTCAAGGGAATAAATATTTTCCATTCATTTTGTTTCTCTCTATTTAATTTAGAGATTAAAAATAATTCTTTTATGGAAGATCGTCTTTTCGGTCAAAACCCATTCTTCATCCAAAAACATGTTCTTAAAAAAAGTGTTCTTATATTTTTGAAATGAATTATTAAAGAAATTTTAACCCTTTATAATTTTTAAAAATTATTTGATAAGAATCATAATTCCATCTTCCAAATAATGCTTAATTTTCATTTAATGAAAATTTGAAAGGAATCATTATTTTAACATGTTCTACATGGGTTTAATTTCCCATCATCATGACTATTAATTTTTTTAATCATAATTTAAATATTTTCAATGTTATTTAAAAAAAATATTTTTAAAAAAATATTTTTTTAAAAATTATTTTTCAAAGTATAAATGATGTTTTCTAGGAGAAATGTTTTAAATTCGATATAAATATTACATTAAAGGATTTCAAATATTATTTTATAGTAAAATTATTTGAAAAATATTTTATGATGTTTAGTTTTAGAATTGATTTTTCATGATAGGTTATTTTCAAAAATAAATGGTCTATGTTATTATTCTTGAAACATAATTCACTATCTAAGATGAAATCCTTCGAGGTTACTTAATCTTTACATGGAATATGACCTAATGATAAAATTTTTATTATTTATAAAAATCATTTATTTATTATGATGATATAATTTTTATAAATCCTGTTTCTTTTTCCATGGGTTATACCATGATATAAATCATATGAAACCTACATGTTTTTTCATTGGTTATGCTTTGATGTAATGATAAATTATTATGAAACCTAACTCTTTTTTATTTGTTATGATATTATGAAATGTTTATAAAACCCATTTCATTTCATGGGTTAGGATATAATGATTTTATTATAATCTTATGGAACAAATAAATAGTATTTCCACTGTGTGATAGGTGAGACCTATAACTATCGCTAATGCATTGGGTTAAGATTTATATATCCTGATATGTAATGTATATAAATGGGGGGGGAACCTTGTCATGTAATGTATTTTTTTTACTATGATGTTCCAGGTAGTGAACCTTGACTACTATGTTGGTTTGGGGATTGAACCCATTTCACTATGATATCATTGGAAATGAGACATGATTTTTTTGGAAATTAGCTTCTCTGGGTTCCCTGGTTTGTTTCCATTACAATGTGTCTCAGTTTAATCTAGAGGGGGAGGAAATTTTACAGGTTTATTCCCTTGACCTACATTACTTTCACACCCCCCCCCCCCTAGGTGGGCCCCTCTGTTTTCCCCCCTTTTTCTATTTGTTGTCTCTGCTTCCTTAATAAAAATCGTAACGTTGGATGGATGGATCATGTTATTTTATTAACTTATGATTCAAGTCTTACAAAATTAAAATAATTTATATGACACCAAAATATGATATATAATGTGAAGAGTATGATTTTAAATTGTTATGTTCATGTTATTAAACTCTAATGATCATGTTATGCTTACTTATCTCCTATATTTACACATACCAAGCATATGAGGTCACCCTTTCATTTTTTTTATTTAGTTTCATATAAAAGAAATGTTTTAAGTAGGTAATGTCTAGGAGGAGTACATAAGTGGATGGTCTTTACAAGGTAAATTTAAGATCATTCATGAAATTAGAACATGGGGTATCTAGTATCAAAAAGAAATAATCTATTATAGACCTAAGTCATGTTTTTGCGTAATATATTTAATATTTGTGTAAGATGATGTAATATCCATTTATGAAATTTATTGTCCATAATATTTAATTGGAAAGACCTTTGCAACCCATTAATTTGGGAAAATATAGTATTTGGATTATTCTAGGAGGTTATAGTGACTCGTTTCAAGAGGTTTCTAAAAAATATATTTTCCCAATAGTAGCTCATCTGACGATGAGTCTTCCATCGGTTGGTTGGAATGGTAGGTCATAATAATGAATCGTGATGGTTAATCAGGACTGGTGAGTCTAGACCAGTGAGTTAGGACTAGTGAGTTAGAATGATAACTCAAAATAGTGAGTCACTGATGGTATGTTTTTATGATAGGTTGCCAGCAGTGAGTCATCCGAAAGTGACTTTTCCAATGGTGAATTAGCCCTTGGTGACTCATTTAATGGTGACTCATCCAAAAGAAAGCCAACAAAGGGTGACTTATCCATCGGTGGATCTCTCTAGTGAATCACAACTGTAGCTTTCCAATGGTATCTCGCACCAGTGACTCGTACAGGTAGCTTTCCAGTGGTAGCTCTCGATTGGGGACTCACTATAGTGACTCACCCAAAGGTTAGTCATTTTTTAGCAGTTTTTTAAAATCCAAAATTCTCCAATTTTTTTCAGTTTCACCAGTTTCATGTTTCCTTTGACTCGAAATTAGCTTAATACCATATTAAATGGGTTTGGATCTATTCCAAATTGTATCTATAATCAAAAAACCTGATGCATACCTTGACAACCGATCTATTTTTCTTTGTCATGATCCACCTTTAATGGATTTCAAAAACTATTTCCCCCGTTGATATAGTATCTAGCCTTTCTAAACATAAGATATTATATTCCTTCTTCATTTTCCCTAATCTTAGATTGCCCTGAACCCTTACTCTCCAAGGAACATGTGTTTTTTATTTAGCCTTTGGATCAGGATTTCCCTAGAGTCTTTTCTTACTGCATGCACATACCCTATTTTACTACAACAAGGATGTGTCGATCATCTATATTTCGATGTATTGATTCCTTCATTAATATTTTACTTTTTTATCATGCAAGGAGGGTGTATTAATATATCCTTGTGAGGATATCATAATTCCAAACAATTAATGATAACTAATTGTATTTAATATTAAAAATCATGGCTAGTAAAAAGTTACTTATGTTCTACATTATTATATGTTGATGTTGTGAATATATGGGCTATATTCCTATTGAAAATCCAGGTCATTGGTGGTCTTTGTTTTCACCCCTATGATGGCTTGTGAATTCTTATTATTGATATTTTGTTGAAATACTATTTATATGGAATTTGTTAACCACATACACTCAACCAAGGAATTGATTTCTTATGATCGCTTTTTTTCTATAATGACCCTTTAATTGACAATTAAAAATTGAATGAGGATGTATTTGTTAAATTTGAATGTCCTATACCTTTGTCTATGTCGTGGTGTGCTCAGTGTGTGTTTGTTTTGAATTGTTATGTAGTACAATTGTGGTCTTTGTTGTGTGATGTGGGGTGGTACAATCATGTGATGGAATCTCATGTTGAATGATTTTCTGATTGTGGAATAGATGCTCAATGTTGTGAAGTGGGGATTCCATTGGGTTTTGCTATGTTTTTGTTTCTAAATGTGATGGGTGTTGTGTGGTTATGTATTAGGGATATCGAGAATGGTTATGGTTCGATGGTTACAGTATACATTTGTATGTTGGGTTTTTGTTGTTGTTGAGATGATGGATTGGGCGGAATGGATATGAATAATGATGATGGAAGTGGTCGGTATGGGTACTTTTTCTAGAGTTCCTCCAAGTGTAGAATGCAGAAGGCTTCACCTTGTGTCTTGGTACTGGTTTTGTTATGACATGAATGGGTGTTAAACAGAGAAAAATATGAAGTCGCTTAATTTATCATGGTTCTTATCCCTCCATGTGACTTTTTCTATGTGGCTTGTTAGGTGTCAGGATGGGTCGTTTACTAGATAGTTATGGAATGAGTTACTGAATTATTTAATAAAGAATGATATTTGGTTAAATGAAGTGGCATGGTGTATGTTTTGAGTTGTGACTTGTTGTGTGGTCGTGCATGTAGAAGTATCTACAATTTTGGTATCTTTATTTGTTTTTTTGTTTGAAACCTCATAGGTGGGGATTAAGTGCTTGGTATTATATATATATACATTTATTTCCATTGTGATTTCTATATGCACCCCACCATAGTTTATAACCATATACCGAACACCCCCATTTTTACAGGTGATGGGGTCTCTCAATAACATCATGGTGGGAGGATGGATGGGTTGGCACCTTATCGTCCTTTCTCACTCTTCTAGGTGGTTATAGCCCAAGTGTTTTTGTGTAGGATGTGATTCGTGAGACCACAATGTGCATGGGATAGATGTATTTCCCAAGTCTCATCGTGATGAAATGTTTTGTGTTTCCCAGTTATCTTTGGGATGAGATGTAGTTGTGAGGCCATTGTGTGTGCGTGCAGGATGGGATGTGGTATGTGGCCAAGGGTTTTTGGGCGAGATGTAGTTGTGAGGCCCATGTATATGTGGGTGGGATGTGATATTGTATGTGGACCAGTGTTTGTTGGTGAGATGAGGTTGTGTGGCACATGTGCGTGTAGGTGGGTGGTGACATGGATCTTTCAGAAGAGGTAGGAGAACCATGAACATTTATTTTAGGGTTTGAGAGTGACTAATTAGTGGGAAAGCATTGTGGGGTACCCTATTATCTATGTGAAAAATGCATTACTTTACATGATTTTCATTACATGGTGAGAGTGCCTTGGTGGGGGGGATGGAATGAATACTGTGTAGGGTGTTTTTTGTTCTTCTACATTCTCACAAGATAATTAGTAAACTTCTATTCCACTGTAGAGCATTAATTTTGGGTATTTACATTGGATATTTTATTTTTATTTGAATCACATTTTTTAAACATGCATGTGGGATGTGAGTTGGTTTTCAATTATATATGTCTGGTATTTTTTTGAGGTTGATATATATTTTATCTCCCTAAATTTTTATTTTAAAGGTTATGGACTCCCATATTGTGACATATTTGTACCCTTGGTGTTATTATTCACCCCGGGGCCTACTGGATGCGGGTCTTAGGGGTCATTTTCTCTCTTACTTCGTTTCTAACTCAAGAGGGCCATCATTGTTGGGAGGGGGCTGTAACAGAATGATATCAGATGTGATGGTTGAGAGATAGGATTAAGTTTTGAGTTATTGAAAATGATAATTTCATGGGCTGGTAGGGAAACCGTGTTATGTGATCTTGTTGCATGACATAGGCCAGGGATGACCGACTAGGGCATGAGATTTTATACCCCCTGTGATTCGATGTAAGGACTCTTGAGCATTCCAAATGATCAAGTGAGGCTACACGGTTCGCATGGTAGAGGCCCTAAGAAAGGTACTTGCATCATAATGCCTTAGGTTGTTGTTTAAATTGGGATGTTTTGGGAAGATTAAAATGGATAGGATTAAATTGATGAATTAAAATGATTCTTAAATAATATTCCATAACACTCAGGCTTAGGAATTCCTTGTTTACGTATTTAGTTGTGGCACTCAGTTGTCGTATGTGTTTGTCCTAGGATGTTATGGGTTAATAGGAAAATGCATTTTATTGGTAGAGGGTTGATTCAGTAGAGTAGGATGATCAGTCATAGAGAACATTATGATCATTCCAGATGCATACTCTTGGAATATATGATGGAACTATTTCAAACATGGAGATGGAGAGCATTCATAGAAGATTGATATAACCATCAGTTTGAACCAGGATATAATGAATTATTAGGTTCTTATGGCAGTGATCTAGATGTGGGGAGTTGCGCATCAGTGGAGGATATTGTACCATGGGGATAGGAAAGAGGTTTATGATCTGTGGGTTGAAATCAAGAAGGATTTTTGACCAAAATATCTATCATAGACCATGAATTCTAATAATAGTTAAGAGTTTCTCTCTATAAAATAGGCGATTAGGTCGGTATTATATCTAGGGATTAAGTTCAAGGATCTTATTTTCTTTACCCAATATAACTGTTTTGGATGAGGAGTATCATTTGAAACACCTAGAGGATACACTTTGTACTTCTATCTACTATGTGTTTACTCCATTTACATTGACAACATTTTTAGAGGTATAGAAGAAGGTGGAGGTGACTGAGAAGATGCACTCACAAGTATTTCTACTATGATAGGGGATCCAAAATGGTTCTTTTATAGGAAGGGTTACCGGTAGTAGGTCTTAGGAACTAGGGCCTTCGAGATTTTGACTGACGAGGAGTCAACCTTAGCTGTTTTAGTTTTGACCTTCATGTCCTCGTGACATTAAGGTGGGCTTGGGATGATTTGTTTAATCAATTTATTCTATGGCCTTCAATAGAATTATTGTCCATAAGTTGTGAAAGATCAATATGGTTGAGGTGGATAGGTTCTCTTCCAGCCTCAACAGTTGTTTCATGCTAGGCCATATTGATAGAATGGACATCAGGCTCATGCTCCACTTAGGGGAGATTAAGCGGGTAGAGGTTGACCTCAATGTTTTCCCAAAGGACCTCAACCTGAGCATGATCATAGTGGATGTTATCAAAATAGGGGCACAGAAGCTAGGCATTGTCAGTTTCACATAGTAGAGGCAACAGTTCTAGTAGGGTTAGAGATTGTTATAGATATGATCATCTTGTTTAGTACACTTGCTTGGTCTTTGTTTGATTCATGATCTTCATACTACTTTATTGAACCAAGTCTAGCCTATTCTCTAAGAATAGATATAGATAGGCTTCCAGTGCGCCTATTTTTGAGTATTCCAATATGAGGTTAGATGAGCTTCTCTAATATTTACTAGGGTATAGAATAATAATGGGACCTCATCAGACCTGAAAGGATATTTTTTTCTATAGATGCATACATACAATGGAATCCGAAAATCAACTGGTTGTATTCAATGCATGCTATTATTGATTTCTTTTTGAAAAGAGTCATGTTTTTTATGTGGATAAACATCTTGGGGATTTCGTTGGTGAGCAAAGCAGTCAAGTGGACAGTTGGTGTGCTAAACCTCTTAAATCCTTGTTTGTTGAGAAATCAATGGAAGTAGTAGGAACTGATGTCTCTATGGGTTTTTGGGTGTTCTTAAATGTTTTTATTGAGGTGTTTGTGTCTTTACCCCCATCGTCGCGATGTTTAGTTTGGGATATACCTACATCTGAATGATTCTATGATTACACTTTCTTCTTTTCGGATGGAACCATTTGAGTTGTGGGAGTTGTGGATTCAGATAGATGATATGATGAAAAGTGTATTTATACGAACATGTTTTTAATCATGGGGTGCACCGATGTTGTTTACAAAGAGGGTGGATTGTTGTCTAAGATTGTGTGTAGACTACCAGAGGTTGAATCTGGTGATAGTCATGAACCGTGACCCTCTCCCAAGGATAAAAGATATTTTCAACTATCTAAGAGGATAATTTTGTTTTCTAAGATCGATATCTAGTGTAGATATCCCCTTTTAAGGTTGAAGGAGGGAGATATCTCAAAGTCTACTTTTAAATGCATGTATGGGTACTTTGAGATTGTAGTCATGTTGTTCGGTGTTATGAATGCACTAATCATGTTCTTAGGACATATGAACTCCATATTTCATGAGTTCCATTACCAGTTCATCATTTTATTCATCCACAAAATCATGATCTACTCGATGTTAGAGAAGGACCATATCGTTCTTCTCAGAACTATATTGAAGGTCCTTCGACGCAACTATATCTAACAAAACTTGTCCAAGTGGATGTTACAGACAATAGGGGTGCATTTCCTTTGAAATTTGGTGTTAGAGAAGATTGTTGAAGTGGATAAATTGAAGGTAGAGGTAGTTATTTCATAGATACAAAATGATAATGTTGTAGAGGTTTTCACAACTCTCGGTATGGCAGTCTACTAATGAAGATTAATACCTAATTACTCTCGAGTTTCATCTTCATTCACAAATTTGACTAGAAAATTATAGTATTATTTGTGGATAGGGATGTTATAGGTAGAGTTCGTCTATTTGAACAATAATTTGGTTATATCTCTTATTCTCATGTTTCTAGAGGATGGTGTGATGTTCTATGTATTTTTTCATGCTTTCTGTCTAGGCTTGGGATGTGTGCCGAAGTAGAAGTGGGAAGTTATCACTTATGGGTCTCAGTTGTTACATCCCCATAAGAATAACAATGACACCCATGATCTAGAGCATGCAGTTTTCATGTTATAACTAATTATTTTTAGAAATTACTTCATTGGCAAGCACATTCTAATTTTTATGGATCACTATAGTTTGAGGTGTATATTTTCCAAGCGAGATCTGAACTTGCGACAATGGAGGTGGATGCAGTTTTTTCGGGTTTATGATATCTAGATCTCTTAGACCTTAAAGAATGAAAATTTTTAGGCTTATTCCATGAGTAGGAATTCATATATAGAGGTTTTCCAAGAATATATGGATTCTTGGAAAGTGATAGAAAAGTTTGGAACCTTACACTTAGATTCTAGAATGGATGGTGGAAGAAGTTTCTTGTTTTAGATGACAGTGAATTCTTCACTAATTTAGGTGGTGATGGAGTCTCAGTGGGGAGACATAGAGGTAGAGGGGATGTGCGATTAAATTTTCAATTTTTATTCATTATAAGGATGTCCAGAGGATGGTGATAATCATATTTTTTACATAGAGAGTTATTGGTTCCAGTGTAAATGCATGAGGGAGTCTTTTGTGAGATTCATAGCTCACCCATAGCGGTACAACCAAGAGTTTCTAAGATATAACATTGATTGATGATGCAATTTTTTTGGCCTGAGATAAAAAAGAAGAAGAGATGTTTGTGGCAATGTGCTTAGTGTGCTAGCAGAAGAGGATCAAACATCGTGATCCGGGTTGTTTTTTGTTTACCTTATATGTCCCTGAGTGGAAGTGGGATAACATATCAATGTATTTTTTCAAATCATTACCAAGATATTAGGGAGGCTATGATGTTATTTGGGTAGTAGTGGATCAGATGAAGAAATCATATCACTTCTTTGAAATCAGGATGTTCGTAGGATTCAATGCCGTGGAAAAGAGGTATGTGAATGAAGTGGTATGGATTCATGGAGTTTTGAGATCCATTATTTCATATCAGGATAGAAACTTTTCCTCGTGATTTTAGAGGGTATTATAGCATGATTTTGAAACTTAGTCATGCCCCAAAACTTCCTTCCACCCTCATACAGTTGTGAATATATAATGGAATATCCACACACTCGATATTTTTTTGTGGGCATACATCATAAAGTACTGTGATATCTTCAGTATGATTATTTCCCTTGGTGGAGTTTTCATATAATAATATCTATCACTCTTCTATTTTCATGGAACTGTTTCATGTTTTTTATGGATGACCATGTTTTTCCCCTTTGTGATGGACATGCTTTATGAGACAACATTTCTTGAACTTGAGGATTTCCAGAGCACAACAAAGAATGTTCAGTGCATTCCTGAGAGGATGAAGGCAGCGCATGACCAGAAGAGTTCATATGCTGATCATAGGAGGTGGCCCAAGGAGTTCTTGTTTGGGGACTAAATGTTATATAATTTCCCCCTCAATGTCGGTACATGAGGGTTGTAAGTGGTGTTAATCTTCCTCTTAGGGTCATTGGACCCATCGAGGTGTTTGGGAGACTTGGTGAGGTGGCATTTCAGTTTGCACTTCCACCACAGTTGGAGAGGATGCACCAATTCTCTCACATATCTCAACTCTATTGGTATCTACACGATGACTCCCATGTCATAGATAGTGGAAATATGGATATTCAATACAATATGACATTCGTGGAGCGTCCAGAAGAGATACAGAATCCTTGAGATAAAGTGATTTGTGGGTGGAATATTCCTTTGGTTCATTTTTTGAGGAGGAATGGTGGCCAGGAGGAGTGTTATTTTAAGAGATAAGAGTATATTTGTTCCATATACCCATAATTATTTTTAGTTTTTTCTTATTCTATTTTTCTTTAAAATGGTATATATGAACCTTTTTTGTTTTGAGATGAGTTGTTTACTTGTTCCCTAATGTGTCATAACGTCCTGACATTTGGAAAGGGAAGGTCTTAATTCATAATTCAAAATATTTAATTACAATGTTATTAAACCTATGCAGGAGAGTCACAATATCCTAGGGTGAATAATATCTTAACACGGAGGACATGATTCTCTGATTCATGTGTTCGGGCAGTTCGATTTTTGTGCATTGGCAGTGTGTCTTCTAGTCAGTTGGGTTAGTAGATGATGAAGGAGGTGTTATTGGATGTCGAGGTTTTAGTCTATCTTTTAAACAATATAGGGTGGTTTATCATTGAACCTTGACATTGGAAGTAGTGTTTTATGTGTAGTGAGATCCTTGAGAGGAATCTCACGGGGTGGGTTTTCAGAACCAAATTTTTTTTCTATGCATTGTATTGAATTATTGAAGGAGAGAATAGTTTGAGAGGTATCTTATGTAATGGAATAGACCTCACATTCCCATTACTTTGTGAAAGTTAACTATTTGATGTGTTTTGAGAGGTCATGATGACTCATTTCAAGAGATTTAAAAAAATATAGTTTTCCAACCGTATCTCATCTAACGGTGAGTCATCCATAGGTAGGTGGTGATGGTTGGTCGCAAAAGTGACTTGTGATGGTGATTCAGGACTAGTGAGTTAGTGTTGGTGAGTTAGGCATGGTGATTTTGAACCAATGAGTCAGTACGGTGACTCACACCAATGACTCACACCAATGAGTCATTGATGGTAAGATGCGATGGTAGTTTTCCATCCATTTGTCATCTGATGGTGACTTTTCATATAGCGAGTCACCCAATAGTGACTTGTCTAATAGTGATTCATCAAATGGTGAGTCACCCAATAGTGACTCATCCACTGGTGTCTCGAACTAGTGACTCACATAGGTATCTTTGTTGTGGTAGATTGCACCGATGAATCTCACTAGTAGCATACACGAATTAGCTCTCCACCAATGCACATGATGATAACTCACCCAATAGTGAGTCATTTTTCAATAGTTTTTCAAAAGTATAGAATTCTATGATTTTTTTAGTTTCCCACATATGGCATTTTCATTGAAGCTAAATCATTATAATACCATATTAAATAGTTTTTAGACATGTTTTAAATTGTATATATCTTCTCAAAACCTAAATATTCTATTGACTTCCAAACTATGTGGTATTGGTCATGGTCCTCCTTTAATGGATTTTGAAAACCATTTCTCCCATTGATATAGTATTTTCCCTTTATAAATCCAATATCTTACATTCCTTATTTGTTGTCCCCTTCTCTTGGTTAACCCCCATCCCTTCTTCCCCAAGTAGTTGTGTTATTTTACAATAGGCATCAGATCATATTTTCCCTGGAATCTTTTCCTACTACATGTGCACCCACTGTTTTGGAAAAACAAAAAAGTGTGGGTCGTCTTTTCATTGAGTTAGGGATTCCTTCATCAATATTTTACTTGTGTATCATTCGAGGGGGGTGTTTGAGTGTCTCCTTTCAAAAGATAGAATAATTTCAAATAAAAAAAATAAATATATTTATTTAAGAACAACATTCGGGGTCGGCAAAAAGTGACTTATGATCTTCTTTTATATCACCTGATGTTGGGATTATATGGGCTATATGCCTATGGAATATCATGGTCATTTCTGGTCTTTGTTTGTGAAACATGTTATATATTCTTAATTATTTTTCTTAATATTATGTTGGACAACTATTTATACGGAGTTGGTTAACCTCATCAACTCAGATAAGGAACGGATGACCTAAGATCAAGCATTTTCTATGATAAACCCTGAATTAATAAGAGAAAATTGAATGAGGAATTACCTATTAAATCTGAATGTACACTTCCTTGGTTTGTACGATGGTGTATTTGATGTGGGCTTGTGTTGACATGTGATGTAGTAGGTTTTTGTGTTGTGTTGTGTGATGTGGGGTGGTACGACGGTGTAATTGAATATTGGGTGGGGATTTTTTTTATTGTGTAATGGACACATAGTGTTGTGTAGTGATAATGACATTGGGTTGGGATATGTTTGTGTTGCTGGACTTGATGGGTATGGTATGGTTATCCATTATGGATGTTGAGAATGGTTGTGGTGAGATGTGTTTCATAGTGAAGCTATATGATTGGGGTTTTTTGTGGTTGGGAGGATGGATATGGCTGAATTACATTGAAGAATGATGATGGTAGTGGTTAGTATGGGTAATTAACCTAGAGTGTCTCCATGAGTTTCGTGTAGAAATCTTCACCCCATGTCTCTGGATTGGGTTTTTCATGACATGAATAGGTGTGAAATGAAGTGGAAATATAATGTGGGTTAATTTACTATAGTTCTTCTTACTATGTGTGACTTTTTCTATGTTTCATGTTATGTGTTCTGCTAGATAGTTTACTAGATATTGATGGAATGAAAAACAGAATTCTTTTCCAAATAATGAGAACAAGTTAAATGAGTTGGTTGGGGGTATGTTTTGAGTTGTGATTTGTTGTGTGGTTGTGAATATAGATGTAGTGGAAGAGGTTTTATCCTGAGTTGGTTGTTGGTTCAAACCCATAAGAGGGGATTTATTGTTTTTTATTATATATACACATGTATTACCTTTTTTATTTCTATTTTAACCCCACCCTACTTGAGAACCATGTGTCGAACACAACCATTTTCATAGGGTAGGTTGTCTTTCAAAAACATCTTGATGGGAGGAAGAATGTCTGGCCATCCACACATCCCTACTCCCTCTTCCATGCGATGATATCCCATGATTCTTTGGGAAGGTTGTGATTTTTTAGGACTAGGTATGTGCGGGTGAGTTTTTTCAGGTTACATTAGGATGAGACTATTTGTGTTTCTTAGGTGTCTTTGAGATGAGACTTAGTTGTGAGGACAAGGTATGTTGGGGTAGGATGTGATGTTGTATGTGGACCAGGTGTATGTGGTCGAGATGCAGTTGTGAGGACTAGGCGTGTTTGGGTGGGATGTTATTTGGTATGTGTCCATGGTTTCTATAGCAGAGATGTAGTTGTGAGGCATAAGTGTGTGTGGGTGGGTCGTGACATAGTTCTCCAAAAAGATGTAGGTGCATGAGGATGTTTTTGGTTAAGTTGTTAAAGAAGATAATATGTGGAAACTGGTACGAAGTACCCTATATTAAATGTGCTTACTACATTAATTTATGTGGCATGAGTTACTTGGAGATCATGCCTTGGTGACGTGGGATGACTTGGATACCTTGTTAGGTGTTGTCAGTTCTTCTGTTTCCCCAAGAGAGCATTATTATGCTTCTCCCTCTTGTGCATGAGAGGCTTTGGTTTTACTACTGAGTATAATTTTATGCTCATCCTACATTATTTTTATGCATTCAGGTTTCCAGGAGGACAATAGGGACCATGTTGGGTGTCAGTAACTCAGAATTTGGGACAGTTATCGTGTCACTACTTACCTTTAATTTTGGGTATTAAATCTGGATATTTTATTTGTATTTGTTGTAGTATTATTTTTAAACATGCCTAAGGTATGGGATTTTATTTTATTTTATATATGTATCTGTTTTTTATTGAGGCTGATACAAATAATCTCGGTATCTTGTTTCTTATAATGGGTAATTCCTCCCATATCGTGAGATCTTTTTACCCTTGGTTCATGTCCCCACCACATGGCCTACTAAAGGCAGGACTTGGGGGTTATTATCTCTCTTACTTCATTTCTATCTCAGAAGGGGAATCATTGGAGGGATGTGTCATGACATAGTTATTTTTTTCAGAGGACAAGTTTAGTGATCCATTATAAACTATGAAAAGGAATCATTAGGGATATCCTCATGGATATTTCACTTGTCTAGGGATTTCCATATGGATTAGTATATAGATGAGTCAACGTATAAAAAAATGTCCTATAATTTTTTTAAAGGATATAGTGAGTGGTGTCATTGAAATTTCATCCAAATATAGATAATACATGTTGATGTGGATCTAGAATAGAGGTATTGAGGGGTAATAACTCTGAAAATAGAACATTGAGCCAGAGTCAATTGACACCTAGTGGATGACAACGGGGCTGGCTACAAACCCAGTTTGACTCTCTTAGATGATTTTATTTGGAAATTGAAAAAAAAAACTTTATGAACCATTACAAACGATTTAAATATAATATTAATTTGAAAGGTCGATGATAACATTGTGTTTTAATAGATTAAATAGTAGATTTCATGATATAGAAATCATATAATTTATTTATAATTATAATTAAGTTATACATTATGACAACTGTTTATCAAACCGTAATTATTTCCTTTTAGTTAATTGTGGTACCTAGATGTAAATAAGATAACATTGAATTTAATGGGAAATTTGATGATGGGAATCCAAATGAGATGAAAACATGATTGAAGGTTGTTGTAATTATGCATAACTAGTAATCACATAAATTCATTAGAAACATTAACCATAACAAACACTCAGAGTCACCAAAGATGAGATTGAAATATTTCACTGAGATTTCGGTTAGTGGATTCCATATAAGAATGAATGTTTAGTTTCTTATATATCGAGAATATTTTAATAATCACTCACGTAATCATCTCGTATGGATAATTAGATGTTTTGGTAGTGTAAAATAATGACACAGGGAATGTAATTACAAATTAAAAAGAAAACCTTGTTAAATTCAATGGATGTGAATAATCATCTCCCTATGGTATCATTAACAGTTGAATTTTTTAATTGTGTAATGTATGGTAAATATTAAAATTGAGGTTTTAAGGGAAAATTTCTTGAATGATTCTTAATGGTTGTTAGGGTAATGTTTTTTCTGTTACCGATGAAGAGAGTACCATATATATATGAAAGGAAAGATGTATTAAGGAGTATGATGACGAATAATAGTTAATGTTTTTATAAGGAATTGGGATTATAGATGTATTTATGTATTTTATTTAAAGGATTATGTTAAATGAATAATGAAATATATAAGGATTTTCTAATATATGTTTTTTTAATGATTTGAAAAAATATGTTAAATGATACTGATAGACTAGAAATTCTATTTAATGAAAAGTTTATATACTGACTTAGGTAAGATTAACCTTAATATATTTTGAATATTGAGATAATGATGTTTTGATTAGGTGATGTTAGATATGAATAAGTGAATTGGATAACACAAATTACCTTAGAACTGAATAATTAATTATTAAAAAAATTATTTATTCTATCATTGATGAAGTTTACTGAATTTCTTTATTAAATGAACATATTAAATAATTTAAATTTTATGTAAGTAATGAAGAAACATGTATTTTTTTTATAAGGTTTTATATTAATATAGATTTTTTCCATGTTTCAATATAATTGAAGAAGAAAATGTTCACATTTTCAGTACGTGATAATTGAGATAAACTTCATATTGTTTGATGGATTAATGTTAAGTTTATTTTAAAATTTTAAGTTTCGTTATTTATAAATTTAATATTTAGAAAGGGAGTAAGGTTATCCATTTATTGAATGTTTTATGTTTAACTTTGGTTGAGGGTTTATAGATTAAAGTATTACTTCACTATATGAAGAATTATTCATATTGGATAATGTGTGTTATCCATTTCATTGTGATGAGAACTAAAGATAAATGGAATTAATTATCATTTTAATTCAAGGATATTATGATCCTTTAGTGATTTAAGAAATAAAATTTCACCATAATTTTTTAGTTTAAGAGATGTTGATGATATTGATCAAGGCACACCCAAACGGTGAAACTGTGCTAATGAACTGGAAGAAAATCAAGTAAAAATATCTACTCACGAATATTAAAAAACATTAGGAAAATAATCATGAAATAAATTCATATTATTATCATATTAATGATATAAGTGACTTTTTTAATATCTTTTTGCTTAATGGTTTTGTTCTCTTTTACCTCTTCTAGATCACCCACTTTCTTGTGATTAGTGCTCTCTATCACACAATAATCATTTACGTTTTTCATCAATGTAGAAATATTCATTTTCAACCTATATTATTCATTATTCAAAAATAGTAAAGTGATTCTTTAGAAAAAATTTATGTTCCATATTTTAATTTTTAATCGTAGGTTTATTATTTATTTGTATGATGTGGGATTCTATGGAGAAATTTTAAAATTTTAAAACATTGATGAATGTGATGAATTTAAATGTAGAAATTCAATATAATGGGGTATAATGTAGCATCCTGAGGTGTTATGAAATTTTTATATTAAAATAAATTTAAATTTATTGATATCTTTCAATATACATGACAATGAGTTTTCTCAATGATGTGAATGAAACGTGACATTGAGCTTCAATAAACAATGAAAAAATTTAGTCTAACCTAGACATTACGTTTGAAAGTATGGATAATACTAACTACTTTTTGAAATATAAATATAATTATGCTACTCAATATAAATTTATTTATATATTCTTAGTAAATAATCAATCTATTTTTAGTAAAGAAATTACATTCTAAAAAAAATTTATTGATTTTTATAAAAAAAACATTTATAATTAATTTATATATTATTTAGAAAAATGATTTGATAAAATGAAAATCATTTATGGAAATAAATATTATAAATATACATATGGTAAAATTTGGTATTTCTTAAGAGATATTTATTTTTCATTAAATTTGGAAAAATACTATATTTTTAAAACAATCATATATTTTAATAAAATTAAGTAATTTAAATTACAAATTATTTTTTAATGAGAAATAATTAGTAATTGGTAATATTTTACCTACATAATTAAATTTTAATAAATTTATATCAAATTTAAGAATAAGTGTATTTTCAGGATAAAAAGGTGGGTTTTTTATAAAAACTAATTCAAAGTGCATAATGTTTCTCGGATTTAGTTAATTAAAATAATCTTGAATAAGGAATTTTTATATTATAGTTATACATTATATATTATTAAATTATAATTTTCTTTCATACAATTATTATTATTAGACATAGAGTTAATATAAAATCATCTTGTCCTTGAAAAGAATACACTTCTCGAAGACCCTCATTTTCATCGCGTATATGGGTTTTTGGTTAAATTTAATTTTTTACACATTTAGAAAAAATTAATATTTTTTTTTTAAAAATAATATTATATAATTTATATTAGGTTTAATTTTTTATAATTATCTAAAAAGATTAACTTTTTATGAATAGTGAAAAAAACTATATTTTTATTTAATATATAATTTTCATTTAAATTATTTATTAAGATCAATTATATTATAATTTAGAATAAAAGTAAAATTAGTTCCAATTAATATATATTAATCTCATTTAGTTCATTAAAATCAATTTATTATTTATTTCTAATATAAAAAATAGAGTAAAATTTCCATCATTTTTTCTTTAGAAACCCGTGTTCTCATTACGTTTGAGAGATTAATTATCAATTAAATTTTACCACTTATGTGAATTAAAATTTGGAAAATGGATTTTATATTTGGAATAAGAATAATTGATATTATATAATAAGTTCAAAATTATTTTTACCAAAATTAAATGTTAAAACCTTAAAAAATAAAAGATCCCAATTAATGAAAAAATGGTTTTATGATGGGGTAAACTAAAATTATTAGCGATAAAATGATAAAAAATAATTTTATAAAACTTATTTTATAGAAATATATAGACTCCATAATGAATAAGTTTTGATAATACACTATTTTGGATCCTTGTGGTATGTGAAAAATGTGGGTACACCTTTTCTTTTATAAACTATTACTAGTATTCCACCCTCCACCCTTATAAATGCCCACCTAGTCTCATCTCTTCATAACACTTTAAATATAATTAACCTGACCTTTCTTACATTAACATAAAATAACTTTTGTGGAATACATAAAACATTATACAAACATATTCGCAAGGACTATCCTAGTTTAGTTATTTCGGAACATGAAAACATAAACACCAGTGCCTAAATATATTACATTATCTCCCACAGGGTTATTCTTGACTAAAATCCTTCTAAGAAACATTAAAAAATATCTTTATAACCTAGGGTAAGGAAACAAAAAAAGGGCCAACTTAGATGCTTAGTAAGGGAAAACAACGAGGACATTAGCATAATCATGGTTATAAGGTTATGAGAACACGAGCATGAAAATAGAATATCATACCCTATATATAAAAGATCATAAACCTAAAAAATGGAATAAATATTGTTAGTTCATATGATTAGAATCATAAGGAAATACAGAACATATCTCATGAAATCATGACATAGGAATAAAAAATTTAATTTTTTCATACACATAAACATAAATAATGATTTCCATAGTTGTCATGGAATCAATGCTAAGGCCATTTTTGTGCACAATGTCCTGAACTAGTTTCACACACCCATTCCACCGTTGTATTACTAAACTGAGTTCAATCCTCATTCGAGCTCTGTAATACTCGATTGAGTTCATTTCTAATTCCATCACTATATTTCTGAACTCTATTAATTTTTCATTCCATCCATGTCTATATAATGATATATAAATCATTTCCTAATGCATTATAAGGAGATATAGGTCCCAACCATCTCATGATAAAATCATATATACATGTTTTGAAAATTCATTAACAATCATATCATAACCCATGAAATGAAATGGGTATCATAAACCTGAAATCATATCATAAAAATTAGAATAATATATAGGTTTATATTCATTTCATCAAAATTATGACCCATATAATAGAAATGGATTTCATTTAAATATAACCCATGAAAGAGATATGGGTTTCAAAAACTTATAACCTATAAAAGATAATAGTTTTTTACAAAGACCATGACATAAAGAATAACCCATTTCGAGAAAGAATATGTATGAATCCATTAGATCATTTTCTTGAAATGTGTGAGTAATATAAAATACAATAAAAACACTTTCCTAACTATCATATGTACCAAATAATGGAATAATATTACCAATACATGAATATATCATTCTTATATCACGGATAAATAAAATACAAGAAATGAGCCTAAGAGAAGACATTGCCTCTTAATTGGGTAACTCATTTTGGATTGTGCCAAAAGTCATACTAATATTGGTTTCCCTCAATGGGGTGGCATATAGGATGATGGGATTGATTTTTTTAGTGTACTGTGTATATATTGTCTAAAATTCTATGGTTTGTGATGTGTTAAGAAGTGGGAGAGGTGGTGGCCTTTATAGGGAAATAAAGGGACATGGTAGTCATTTTGTAAAACAAGTTAGGTATACCGATGTATTTACCTAATAAAATTCATAAAAACAAACAAAAATAAATAATTAAAATTTTTATGGACAAATAATATTTCGGAAAGGGATTTTGGACATATTTATAGGTAATTTTGAGTCTTAAATGTATGGTTTAGATCTTTATAACCTAATTTCTGCTTCGTCGTTGTAATTAATTTTAATCACTTTCAATAATATTTTTGGAAAAAATTGATCACATTAGAACTTATATATTATGTTTATTATAGATATTTAATCCAGTTTTCCAAATTCTAATAATGGAATTAGTAGAAATTAGTTTAAAAATAATCCTCTTGATGGGATGACAATGTGGGTTTTTAGAGAAAAAACATCCAATTGAATTCTATGTTCTTGTAAGCAATTTCAATGTTTAATTTCTTCCAATGGAAAAAATTGGATTAATTTATAATTTTTTTTTCTAATTAGACATAAATACTAATATAATATATCAATATAGATTAATCAGATAAAAATTTAGTTTTTAATTAAACTTTAGTATTTTTGACTATTAATTAATAAATGGAACCTTATTTAAAAATACCAAAAATTTATCCTAACCTAATTTTTATGTTTTTATTTAAAATATTATATTATTTATACATATAAAATCTATTTAGGTTCTAATTATTAGGATTGAAAATTGTTTTTCCATTAAAAGGTGTTAAAATTACCTTTATAAAGATATAGGTTTTAAGCATAAAATTGGGTTTGTTCTTATTATATATCTATCAAATCTATTAGACGATTATCATTGATATTTTTTTTAATATATAACATATAAATTTAAATAATATCGTTCACTAATAGTAATTAATGTGACTTATTAAAATAAATCATCTTTTTCACATAAATATTATTTTTTATAAAATTAATGCATTTATATTCATTTGGTCTCTACATTCATTGCTAATTATTAGGTAACAAATGAATTCAACTATATATATTCATATGTTATTTATTCATATATTCATTAATTTATTTTACATGTTATATCATATTATATAATAATATTATAATAATGAATTACTATTCAGTAACACTCGGTCCTGTGTGTTACGTAATCCAACGAGGAATGTCAGATTCGCATGTAACATAAGATAATATTTATGTTCAGTGTATAGAAAGAAAAAAAATTCATGTAGATAAGTATTAAGTTAATGTTTTCTATAAATAATTAAATACATTGTTAGTTATTATAAAATAAACTATTTTTAGTGTGGTGTGAAATTAAAAATATCAAAAAAGATTAAATTAATTTGAAAAAAAAGTATTTCACAAAATCTCAGGGTGTTAAATTCTACCCCACCCCACCCAGACAATGAATTTCACACTCAATATTAATCTAGGTTGTCTAATGTTTAATACTTGAGGGTTAATTTATAGAAACCCGCATCATAAAAATGTATACAACAACATCCCTTAAAAGGGAATGATTGAACCATAATGGTTTCCCAATGTAACTCAAATTGAGATAACCACATTGGAGAACATAGCATGTAAGTGAAAACATTAACATGGAAGTGAAATATTACCATCATTTTCTGATGGAGAGTGATAGAGAACAAGGTTTAGAGAATTTTGACAATCACAAGGCCATAAATATAAGATTATATAATGGAACTTATAATTCATTAGAAATAAAGGTACTTGGACAAATTTTTTGGCTTCAAAATCCTTTTTCATAAAGCTGAATAATTTTCATGAAAAGATATACATTCGTGATATTAGTAAATCGTCACCCTTTATTGTTCATTAAAGCAAATTAAAACTTTACCTAAAACGGAAGGTGACATTTTCATTCTGAAAGTACTAACAGATCATGTTATTCATGATATGCCAACCCATTTTTCATCAGTGATAACCAATTCAAATTAGTTTCAACATGATATCTAATAAGCATAAATGCTCATGTAGATAGATAGAACATTAATCTTAATGACTTTATCTAAATATTACCTTAATATTTTTACAAATGGTTGACCTTATAATCCTTCTAAAATATAAGATTTCATATCATTGGAAAGAATGTCATGAAATCGGCTTGTCATTGATCACCAATATATCATAATGTACCACTTTATTCTAACATTCCAAATATGTGAATAATTTCATTATATATTCCCTAAAAACATGGTAACAACCTTAATTTCCCTAAATACTATTTAATAAAAATATGTTTTGACTATTTCCAATAATTACTAGATATTATCATTAAATCCATGAAGTTCTAAACTTCATCCTTGATGACAAAACACAGTTTTTTCATTAATCAGTTCCATGGTAATTTTTACTATATAATATTATTAGTCACATAGATCAAGTATTAATTAAAACATCATTTTCTAGATGTTAGGAATTAATTGAGGACTATCATCCCCTCATAAGAATATCACATTTCCATTAAATGAAAATTCAATGTCTTCATCATAATTGAAAACATCCATTCAATCATTAATGAAATATTATGATTAAAATACTTTTATATTTCATGATTCACATAAATTAATGTTTAAATTCCAAATCAAAAACATGCCATCAATCCAACCTTATTCATAGACCATTACTCAAGATTTATTAACTCATTCATTAATACCTCCTTCCTAGAATATGAAATATGAATCATTATTATGAATACCCAACCTCAATCAAATCAACCTTTTTATGATGAATGTTAAAAATATGATAAGACCATCAAATACCTTTGATATTTCATTTTTGGTATCTTTATCTTCATAAGTGTAACTAGTACTCATACCAAATTACAGATTCTCTTTATGGGATTTATACCAGGTAAATCGATTTTCAATGTGCCCATACATTCCAATTTGGAAACTTTAAATATTAACCTTGTTTCTTCTAGTTTTCTTTATTGACTAAAAATAATAATATCATGGCGAGAGACAAATATCATAGAAGAAAACCTCATTATCATTAAAAATTACTTATATGATGTTCAAATCATGACACATATTTTATTCGATTACTCTTTAATTTTATCCTAGGTTATTCAATTTCATCATCCATATAAATTTTTCATGATGCTTCATGAATAGATTTTTAAATTACAAAAAAAGTCACCTGAGAGTGTCATGCCAGGTGTCTAGAAAAGCATGTTACCGTCTACAAAATTACCCTGATTCAAGACCAGGACATCCTTTTAGAGTCATTACACCTTTGTACATCTTTTATATAGGAACATGAAATTATAGTATCCAAACATGGATGTATTACTAGGAAACCACTTACTATACCATTTACCAACATTCTAGGACAATTCTGTAAACATTAACATATTCTTATGCTTATTCTTACTAACATCCCTATACAAGTCCGGAGTAATATTCCTAGGGATCTCTCTAAATTTATCTCATCATAGTTTCCAAATATTAACTAAAACATTTCTCTGATACCAACTATACTGACCCTCGCTTTTCATACATTAACATTACATAACTTTTGTGGAACACATAAAACATTATACAATCAAATTCCCACAGACCATACCAGTCTACTATCTTTCAAACATGGAAACAAAAACACAGTTATATAAACAAGCTGCATTATCTCCCACTAGGTTCTACATGACTATCACCCTTGATAGACACATAAAGCATAATGAATATCTTCCTAACATGAGGGAACAAAACATAAAAAGTGGTGATCTCAAGTGCATAGTTAGGGAAAATATGGATATACATAAGCATAATCATGATCATAATAGTACGAGAACATGATCATGAAAATAGAAGATCATGCCTTTCATAACAAATAACACAAATAATAATCATGGAATATAGATCAGTAGTTCAGATGATATGAATCATAAAGAAAAAAAACATAATTCATGGAAGAAAAATATAGGAATAAAACATGGAATTTTTTTATGAAACATAAGTATATATAATGATTTATATACTAGTGAAGGAATTTCTACAAAGCCATATTAGAAGGAAATTTATCTTATTGATCTTGGTTAACACCATGTTCTACCACGGTATTACTGAACCAAGTTCATTCCTTTTTCCATCCTTATAATACTGAACCATGTTCATTTCTCATTCCATCCATGTAATAATGAACCGAGTTCATTTCTCATTAAATTCATGTCTATCTCATGATATATAAATTATTACCCCAAACATTATAGAGAGATATACATCCCACCATCTAATAATTAAATCATACATACATTTTCCATGAAATCAAAAACAATTATATCATAACCCATTAAATGAAATGGGATTCATAAAAAAGTTATCATATCAAAACCTATGGAATAATATATGGGTTTTATTATCCTTTAATTGAAATACAAACCCATGAAAGAGAAAATGATTTCATAAATATATAACCTATGTAAGAGAAAGGGGTTTCATTAACATATACCATGTGAAAGAGAATCGTGTTTTTTAAAGACCAGGACATAAAGCACAACCCATTTAGGGATATATTATGATTGAAACCATTATATCATTTACTATAATATTGTGAGTAACATAAATGGATTTCATGTTAGATAGAAAATAATTTTAAATGATATTTGAATAATTTTTCTTGAGAAAAATAACCATTATTCTTTGGAAAATGGATTTTTAGTACATATAACCATTTGAAATTCATTTTCATAGAAATGATGTGAATTCTTATAAAGAAGATCTAAAATCTTTTTGAAAACTTTTTTCCATGAAAACCATAGAATAATATTCAAACCACATTAAAAACCTTATTATTTGAATGTAGCACCCCATATTTTTTAAAAAATAAATTGAAATGCATGAAAAATTATTTTATGTAGATATTTATAAATTACTATTAAACATAATTTTTCAGCTTTTATGTTTTGAATTTTGAAAAACGGTCATCTACAGTTGTGATTAGAAATCTATTTGGAGTGTAATAGAAATAACATGATTTTTTGGTTAATAATAACATACCCTTATAAATAGTAATATGAATAGTCATATGACCCTAGTGAATAGTAAATATTATTATTATTTTATTTTCTTAATGATTTAAGATAATTAAATCTTGAATAAATTTTCAATGTGATATAAAAACAGTTATAGTTTTCAAATTTTTAATTTTTGAACAAGTTATGATTTTATGTAAAAATTTATTTAATAATATTTAAAAAATTATTTCCAAAAAATTGTGTTCATTTCGGAAATCTATACATCAAAAAATGAATAGGGTGAATTTTTGGTATTTTTCTAATATTCATGAATTTTTTTGAATAGTAAAATATGGTAAAATTAATTATATTCAAATTATCTGTTAGATATAGTATTTATGACATCATAATTGATGTATGCCCATATGGTTTGAACTCACATGTTGTTATTAATATTTGGGGTTACAGGAAGAAATACTTTTCAATGTCTTAAAGAAAAAATATTATAATAATGATTAAAATAATTTAAAATACATCCTTCCCTCTACTATAAATACCGCACTCATTCCCCTCTTCCTCTCCCATTTATTCAAAAACTAAAAACACTGTATGTGATGTGTCGATTTACTGACATCGTGGATGATGTGATTTCAATTTGTTTTACTACCTTCAATACTAGTCATGAAACCATTTTTATAGTTTAACTAGTTTATAATTTATGTATTATATCTTATATAAGGATCTAGAATCATTTTTTTCACATGTTATTAATTAATGAAACAAAATGAGTTCATTACGATCATATAATCTCCAAAATGACATAAACAAATACCAATAATGTTATCACTTATTAATAATTCTCATGTCAAAATTAAAAATGATAAATAGTATAATTTATTTTATTGTAAATAAGTAAATATCATTCCATTCCAATTCTAGAGTTTCACTTCCAATCAACAAGATGTCAATCAAGAACCAATCATGGAAATTATGTAATGAACGCACCCAAAAAAATGGAATGAACAAAATAAACAGAGTTAAAGGGTGACATGATGTTATAAAATGATCATATAACGCATAATAAACATGAATATGTTTATGTAAGATATTAGTATCACTATTTGTACAATTATACATTAGTTTTAAATGATTTTGAGGTAATACAACCCCAAGGTATAGGAATTCATAACCCGATTTCAATTCTTTAGGTTAACATTCTACATTATTATTTATGCGGTATCAAATTTTTGTGTGTGATGAATTTTGTTTATATGATTTTGAATTTTGTATATTTATATTGTATATACATTTCCTATACTTATTATTCATTATGAATTCAATTACATTATATTTCCAAGAGGCTTTTCTTTTAAAATCACCTTTTAAAATTCTATTTTACAAAATTCAAAAGGAATGTTTTTAGGAAATTTTTCAGGTTTTATGATTATGTTTTGGTTCTTGAAATTTGGTTATGATGAAGGGTGGTGATTATATCCCTATCCAATGCATTGGGTATGTGTAAGTTGAAGGTCGGCCATATGGTTACTCTAAGTGTAACTACGATGGTTACTCAAATTGTAAGGTAGCCATGAGGGTTAAAAATTATAAGGTAGCCTAGAGGGTTACATGATTATGTAAGTGATTCCTCAAGATACCTTTATGGTTCTATTTATGTTCTATATGGTTTGTGGAAATCTCATGGAAATCCCATGTTTCATATGGTAAGTTTATATGGGTGACAAGTTCGTCTTTTTGAAAATGATTTCATACATTAAAAGTATTAATATAATAACGTGTTATTTCCATATTTCTAAATCCCTTACTGAGATTTTTGTACTAATACCTACTTTTTAAAATATTTTCATATGTTTTAAAGATGTTTAAGACATAAAAGGTATCCATGTTTAATGTCATCAATATTTTTCAAGGAAAACATTTTTTTTAATATATGATATTTTGGAAGAAATGGATACTATTTTTTGGTATCTTCTCTATATAGATATGGAATGTAATGTATGTATTTTATATAAAATCTATAAAACTCTACACCAGAAAATATACTCAATAAGAATGGAATTTTGTTTTGACAAAAATTCACGATTATGTATTGTAATAAGGCTGGGCGATTATAGTTGCTACCAGAGAATGGTTTAAATAAATTTAGGGGTTTATATTAACTTAATAAAATACCATAAATGTTTTTTTAATTTATGGTTAATTTGAAATGATATAGAATTTAAATATTCCCTTATTTTTTTACTAATATTTGTTTGTTCAGAATACTTTTCCACTGAAGAAATAGGGAAGCAGAAGAGGAGAATCATTGATAAACGATATCCTTCAAATTTTTTAGCCTGTAATGGTAGGTATTGGAATAATGAAGTTTGTGATAGTAATGGATAAACTGACACTAGAAATAAATGGTGGTGGAATCTATTCAGGATAAGAACAAGAGGTACCATAATGGCACATGATGATAGTGGAATGTGTTATGAGACAACACCCTCCTGCTTTCATTGGATTTTATGACCCAATAGAAGCTAAAGGATGGATTAAATCCCTTGAAAATATATTTTATGTTATAGGGAGATCATATAATCAAAAATAAATTCTTTAAATTTATCATTTTGAAGATTCACCTTCAATTTGGTGGTCAATGGTGAAGAATATCATTGATAGAGAGGATTCGGATGCCTTATAGTAGGATAATTTTAAAAGTTTATTCCTTAAAAAATATTTTCCTAAGTTGGTGAAACTTAATATGGAGAATAAATTCCTTTAATTAAAGAAAAATGAGGAAGATTCAGTGTCCTTGAATGAAACAAACTTCACACGACTATTGAGTTATGCTCCAAATCTTATTCTGGGTCTTGATAGAAAAATCAACCACTTTGACTCACGATTAAAGACTATGAATCGATTGGAATTGGCCTCCCTTAAGTTTGAAAGTTATGAGAAACTTGTCCGGTGTGCTAAAAGGGAAGATAGAGAGTTTTCTTGATGATCACATGCACTTTGAAAACATTTAGAAGAAGATTTCTAGTTGGAAAGTGATGGGTAAGAGTCAATAAACGAAATGTGATGGTTGGAAATTCCACTTTCCATTTTGTGAAAGGTAATGGAAAAAGAAACATGGGGAATGCCTTACCAAACTAGAAGTTTTTTTTGATGTGGTGAGTTTTGATATATGGCATGAGATTGTAATAAAAATTATCCTACGACTAATCCTTATAATAAAACTGTTAAGTGTTTTAAATGTGGAGAGATAGGTCATTACACAAATATATGCCCAAAGAGAGATCTGAATGATGAAATGAAGATATAATATAATCATAAAGGTGTAGTGAGATCCTTTGCATCTACGTCTACAGATATTGGTCCATAAAATGATGTTATATTATGTACTTTTATTATTTACACATTTTTTGATAATGTTTTATGTGATACAAGTTTTATACTTTCCATTATTTCTGAGAAATTTTCCAGTGAATTGAAAATATCACCTCAACAAATGAGACCAAAACTTATTGTTAATACACAGGGGGGAAATATTATAGTAAATAAGAATTATTATAATATTTTTATTTTTCTCTGTGGAAATACATTAAATTAAAACCATGTATATTTTCCCATAGTAGAGTTTGATGTCATTTTGGGTGTGGATTGACATTATTGTTATCATGCTAA
Organism: Viscum album; assembly: GCA_963277665.1. NCBI lineage: Eukaryota > Viridiplantae > Streptophyta > Magnoliopsida > Santalales > Viscaceae > Viscum > Viscum album. Next base: position 838,942,968 of record OY728143.1, on the reverse strand, counting down.
GATTGAATATAGAGCTATGAAGTTGTTTTTACGAAATAGTTTCATTTTGAATAAAACAAATGATCCCATTAAATTGATAACACGACAGGTATCTGATAAACTATTGAAAGATTGAAATGATAGTTATCTTGTTTATATTGTTGAAAATACGAGAACTATTCAGATTAATTATGTGCTTGTGGTAAATGAATACCATGATGATTTTTCAAATGAGTTACTCAATGTTATACATGATAGGGAAGATGACTTCTCAATTAACTTATTTCTTGATTCTATGAAAATTTTAAAACCCCCATATCGGATGGCTCAAATTTAACTTATTTATTTGAAAAATCAATTGCGATATTTTCTGGATTAAAGATTCATTCATCCCAGCACATCACCATGGGGTGATCTTGATTTTTTACTTTTAAAATAAATATGATTCCATGAGACTTTGTATTGATTATAAAGCTTTGAATAACATCACTATTAAAAATTAGTTTCCTTTTCCTCATATCGATGAATTTTTTGGCCAGCTCCATGGAGCTCAGTATTTTCCAAGATTGAAGTGAAATCTAGATACCATCAGAGGAAATTGAAGGAGTATGGAATCCCAAAAACAACTTTTCATAATAGATATGATAATTATGAATGTGTTTTTATGCTATCTGGGATAAATAATTCACATTTTTTATTCATGAATCTTATGAATAAAATATTTTATGGGTTCTCGGATAAATTTATGGTTGTTTTATTTGATGAAATTCTGGTATTTTCTAAAAATAAAGAGGAGAATGAAAAACATCTGTGACTTGTTTTTAAACCTATAAAGGAAAATAAACTGTATAGAAAATTCAACAAGAGTGATTTTTAGTTACAAAAGATTCCATTTCTTGAGAATATTGTAAATAAGGATGGATTAACAATTGATCCTACCCAAAAAGTGGTAGATAAATTGACAAGACCCAAAAATGTTATAGAGATTCATAGTTTTATTAGGTGATAAGGTTATTACTGAAAGCTTTTAAAAAACATTGCATGATTACCTTTCCTGCTAACTAAGTTAACACGGAAAGTGGATAAATTCATTTGGATAGAAGAATGTGATGTTTTTTTGTAGGAACTTATGAAGTTGCTAGAGAATACTCCAATTTTGTCCTTGCCTTCCCAAAATGGTGTGTTTTTCATCTAGATTGTTGCTTTATTAAAGGTACATGGTTGTTTTTTGATGAATAATGATCAGGTAATTTCATATATTTCAAGAAAACTAAAACCTCATTTTATAAATTATCCCACACATGATTTGGAATTGGAAACTGTGGTTTTTTCTTTGAAAATTTAGAGACATCATTTATATAAATCCAAATGTATACTATATACTTACCATAAATGTTTGAAGTATATATTCATTTATAAGGAATTAAACAAAAGGAATAGAAGATGTCGTGAACTTATAAAGGATTATGATTTCATGATCAATTACCATCTAGGAGAAGAAAAAAAAAGTGGAGGATTCCTAGATTTGACAAAATCATGAATCATAAACCACATTATATTTGGAACATGATCCATTAATTAAAGATTTGATGAATATTGTCATAGAAGATGTTGGTGCAGGAAATACCTCTGTTTTGATTCAGGTTTTAGTGCAGTCATCATTATCAAATAGAGTTAAAAAAGCGCAGAAGGAAGAATCTGAGTTATAGAAAAATGTATTATTGGTTAAAATGGGTAAATTTATGGAATTTAACCTTGATAATGATTGTGTTTTAAGATTTTTTAAAAGGTTGTGTGTGCCTTGTGATTCTTATTTGATGAAATAATTTTTATCTAAAGATCGTAGTACTCTATTTTCAGTTCATCCTAGATGTTATAATATTTAAAGAGACTTTTAAGGGTTATACTAGTGGGATGGAATGAAAATGGATATTGCATATTTTACCATGAAATGTTTTACATGTCAATAGGTTAGAGAAAAGTGGTACTTACAAAAGGGGATGCTTCAGATGTTTCCAGTGCCAGAGTGGAATGGGAGAATATATCTAGGGACATTGTGGTGGGGCTACCTATGAATTCACGAGGTACCAATTAAATTTGGGTTTTTTGATTTAATGACAAAATCTATACGTTTTCTTTATATAAGAGATACAATGTCTTTGTATCAGATTTATTGATTGTACCCCAAGGTTATTTTCAAGATACATGGAATTCCACTTTACATTGTATCTAATTGGGAACCTAGGTTCACTTTTGATTTTTGGAATAACATTCAGATGTTATAGAAAATAGAATTAAATTTCATTACAACATTACATCCTTAATCAGATGGGCAGTTAGAATGATTGATTTAGAATTTGGTGGATATGCTTCGAGATTTTTCAATGGACTACAAGGGAATTTGGGATCATCATCTTTATTTAGTTGAGTTATCTTATAATAGTAGTTTTTATTCTAGTATATAGATGGAACCTTTTATGGAATTGTATGAGAATCGGTGTTGAAAGCCATATTTTTGGGTTGAATTTGAGGAAAGGACGTTTATGGGACCAAAATTAGTAGAGGAAGTGGTTGAGAAAGTAATGATGATCCAACAAACCATTAGGATCGCTCAGAGCATACAGAAATGTTATGCAGACAACAGGAGGAAATTCTTTTATTTTGAGGTTGGTTAACATGTTTTTATAAAATCTCACCATGGAAAAGTGTTATGGATTTTGGTAAGAAAGGAAAGTCAATCTTATCGTTCATTGGACATTATGAAATCTAGGAGAAGGATGGACCAGTCACCTATTAAGTAGATTTGTGTCCGATTTTTTCTCAGGTACACAATGTTTTTGATGTTTTGATGCTGAGAAACAATGTGTTATATTTATCTCATGTCTTGAGCCTATAAGTCGTTCAGCTGGAAGAGAAACTTCTTTATAATGATAACCTAGTCCAGTTAATTGATCGAAGGGAAAAAGTATTGCGAATTAAGGTAATATACTAGGAAATGGTTTTGTAGAGAAACCACTTCGTTGAAGAAGCATCATGGGAGTCTGAAAAGTCTCTGAGGAAATGTTACCCTCACTTGTTTAATAAGTAAATAAAATTTAGAGGATGTAATTTCTAGATTGTGGGGATAACGTAACCCCCCATGTTTTTAAAAAATAAAATTGAAATGCATGAAACATTATTTTATGTATATATTTATAAGTAGTCTTTAAACATAACATTTCTTCTTCTATGTTTATAATTTCAAAAAACAGTCATCCAATGTTGTGATTAGTAAGTTATTTGGATTCCAATAGAACCAAATTGATTTTTTTTTAATAGTAACATACTCTTATATATAGTAATATGAATAGTCATATAACCTTATTTAATAGAAAATACTGTTATTATTTTATTTTCATAAGGGTTTAAGATAATGAAATCTTGATTAATTTTTCAATGTGATATAATAGTAGTTATAGTTTTAAAATTGGCAATTTTTTAATAAAGTATGACGATTTAATATTTATATTAATAATATTAAAAACATTATTTTCAACAAATGGATTTTATTTTTGAATTCTACGCATCAAAAATTGGTTAGGGTAATTTTTTGGTATTTTTCTGAAATTCATAAATTTTTGATATATAGTGATATATGATAAAATACCATATATTCAAATTATCAGTTAAATATACTATTTCTGACATCGAAGGTGGTGTAATCCCACATGGTTCAGATTCATATTCTTTTATTACTAGTCGGGGTCACATGAAGCAATATTATTCACATCCTTGAGAAAAATATTATAATAATGATTTAAATAACGTAAAATCCCTCCCCTCATACATTATAAATATAACCCTTATTCCCCTCTTCCTCTCCCACTATTTCATGAAATTAAATCACTACCCATGATGTGTTAATTTACAAACATCGTGGAAGATGTGATTTCAATTTCTTTTACTCTCTTCAAGAATGGTCATTAAACTATTTTTATGGTTAAACAAAATTATAATCTTTGTATTATTTCGTTTATACGGTACTGGAATCCTTTTGATAGAAAATGAGCTCATTATGATCGAATAATCGTCAAAATGACCTAAACAAATTTCAATAATGTTTTAACTTGTGAATCATATTAATTTTAGAATTAAAAATTGATAAATGGTATAATTTATTGTATCAATAATATCTAAATACCATTACATCCTAATTTTGGAGTTTCAATTATAAAAAACTATAATATTCATTATGAAACGATCATGGAAATCATGCGAAGAACGCACCCAAAACAATGGAAGGAAAAAATAAAAATAATTAATGGGTAAAATGATTTTATGATATGATCATATAAGGATTTATAAACAAGAATTTATTTATTTATAATATTTATAACACTATTTTATCCACTATATTGGAGTTATAAAGGAGTTTGATGTAAGAAGACCACAACGTAAGGTAATTCATAACCTAATTTAAATTATTTGGGTTAACATTCTACTTTATTATTTATGTGGTATTAAAATGTTTTGTGTTATGAATTTTATTTATATTATGTTGAATTGTGTGTACTTAAATTGTATAAACATGTTCCATGAACTCTATTATGCATTACTTCAATTAAATGATATTTGTAAGAGGATTTTCTTTTAAATTTCTATTTTAAAATTATATTTTATAAAAATTAAAAAGATCTGTTTTTAAGAAATTTATCATGTTTTTTTATTAGGTTTTTGTTCTTGGGAATTTTTTATGAATAATTTTGGGACCTAAAGATCCCTCTAATTCATTAGGTATGAGTATGTTGGTGGTCAGCTGTATGGTTACTCCACATGAAGCTGTGATGTTTACCCAAATTTTAAGGTATCCCAGAGGGTTACAAATTATAAGGCATCATAGAGGGTTATATGATTATATACGTAATTACCCAAGATAGTTTTATTGTTATATTTTTGTCCTATATTTTGTTTAAATCTCATTAAAATACCATGTTTCACAAGGTATGTTTATATTGGTGAAAAATATGTCTTTTTGAAAATGTTTTCATTCATTAAAAGTATTCGTGGACTAATGTGTTCTTTTTGTCTTTTTATATCCCTTACTAATCTTATTTTTCCCATACCATGATTTTAAATTATTTTTATAGGTTATAAGTATGTGTAAGAAATAAAATAATGCCATGTTAAATGGCATGATGATTTTTCAATGAAAAAATATTTTATTTGAAAAATATTATATTTTGAATGAAATTGATATTGTTTTTATGGAATCTCCTATGTATGAATGTGGAATGTAATGTATGTATTATATCCCAATTATCTAAAAATATAAACCAAAATTGGTTTTCAATATGAAAGGAAGTGAGTTTTGACTAAAGTTCACGATTAATTAATGTTACAAGGATAACTAAATAATGAATAAAATTTTAAAAAATATCATGAATTCTTGAAATGTTTTTAAACCCATTTCATTGAATATATTTTCCAAATTAAAAATACAGATTGAAAACATTTCGAAATATATTTTTCTAGTGAAATTATAAATTATTTTTGAAAATAATTTTGAGAACACTTTTTTTAAAATTAACCATTAAAACATTTAAAAGAATCTTCATAGAAATGATGGTGGGCATTTATCTACATGTTGTACGATGTAAAAAAGAATAATCATTTTACAAGGTAAAAAAGTAAAAATGGATTTTGTAGAATGAAAAATGAAAAATCCCTTAAAAACATTGGAAAAATGAAAAAAATTGTTAAAATATATTTTAATCATTATATTATAATAGATAAATATTATTGGAATTTTTTTAAAAAACATGGTTTTGATTGAAAACAAATTTATAAATGAAGAGAGGGTAATGTTGGGTTTTCTTAAAAAACACATTTATAAATATATTTTGTAAAAATGATTAATCAAATGGTACCAAAACATTAACATATCATTATTATCTATAGGGGAATAAAATTCAGGATTTTTCATGACAGATGTATCCTAAAAATTCATCAATACGTGTATAATTATAAATAATCTCGATTAATGATGAGATTGTTTCAATAAACATATTATACAATGGTAACTATGAATCATACTACAAATGTAAATAAATGAATTCAAGTAAAGACTATTATATAATTAAATGAATTATATTCACTATATAACATTTCAAATACATTATATACACCTTATATAAAAATATACATACATAACCTGACATGTGTTGCAAGGAAGGAAACTTGAGATTAAATTACTCTACCGATGTGGTGACTTTTGAAATATAAATTCCATTAATTAAATTTAAATGAATATATATTTAAATACTCATAATATTATATAGATTAATCATATAATACATCCATGGTTATATCATGTATCTCAGGGAAATAAAAATTGATATAAAATCCCCTTACCCAATGTCTTGACTCTCATCATACTAATTAAAACAACATGAATAATAAATAGAAATTTATTATACATCTATTATATAACCATATTATTATAAATAATTCCATATATGTTTTTATTATGATCCTATATTACAATATTGATAACAATCCTATGTTAAGGTTTCATATAAGTTAATTTTCACTTTGTTCTTCGCTTGTTCCGTAATTTGTTATATCTTTGGTCCATATACTTATATCATGATTTACATAATGTAATCCATGATATAAATATAATTTATATTGAGCATAATTCTATTATAATAATCTATAGGATATATAATTATGAAATAGAGTTCACTATTCATGGAGACGGTACGTTTATTTACACGTTAACGCTATTTCTATTTTTTGTCATATGAAAAGAAGGAAAGAAAATATAAATATATGCATATATATATATATATTAATATTTATAGTAGAACTATTATTTAATATATATTATATAATTTCACTAAAGACATCCTTAATACATTCCATTTTTTGTGTTAAATAATAACATCTCTTTGAGGGGTGGAGAAAGAAAATAAAATAATGGAGATTGAGAGAAAGGTTGCCTCTTAATCGGGTAACTCCATCTGGTTTGTTCCAAAAGGCTTAATTGGATTTATTTCATCCCAATGGAAAGACTCTAGGATTAATGTTGGTATGTTATTAATTTCATTGGTACGATCTTTTTTGAACCTATGTGGTTTGATAGGTTTGTAGAAGAGGGAGATGTGGTGGCCTTTTATAGAGAAGGTAAAGGACTCACTTAGCATTTTTGAAACAAAAGTTGGTGTCCCAGGATTTTAAATTACCAAATTAATAACAATGACAAAAATCAATAGTTAATGTTTCATGATTGACTAGTGGCCATCAAAAGTGTTTTGGATAGGTTTAAAGGTTGTTTTGGGTTTTAAATTTATGATTTTAGACTATTAACCTAATTTTCCTCTAAATCGTTGTAATTAATTGGAATCAATTTCACTTATATTTTTTTCAAAAACAATGTTAATAATGTAAAAAATTATAAATTATTCTTATTCCAAACATAGAATTCATTTTTCAAAATTTTAATCATAGATGTGCCATAAATTAATTTAAAAAAAATCCTATTAATGGGATGGCATTACTGGTTTTCAAAATAAAAAATGTCCAAATGATTGATAAGAATTTATACCAAATTTCCAAGTGAAATTTATTTCAATGACATATATTTAATTAATTATAAAAATTTAATCTAATTATACTTTAGAACCAATATAGTGTTATGTTATAAATTATTTTGATGAAAAAATAGTTTTGAATAGAAATTCTGTATTTTTAACTATTCATTAAAAAATGAAACCTTATAGAAAAATACCAAAAAATTTAACAAACATAATTTTTATGATTATATTTCAAATATGATGTTAATCATGATATATTATATCAATTAAAGATCAAAAAAATTTAAACGTTTTATCCACTAAAAGGTTATAAAACTACCATTATAAAAATATGTTTTTTAGAGTTAAATTATTTTTTCCATTTTCTTATATCAATCAAATATATTGGATGATTATCAAAATTATTTTTTTTAATATATATCATATAAATTTAATTACTTTTTTAAATATTATTAATCAATTTAAATTTGTTAATATAAATTTTCTTTTTTATATAAAAGTAGACTTTTATAGAATCATTATCTTTATATTCATGTCGTTTATATATATTTTTTTAATTATTAGAAAAGAAATTAATTCAACTCTATATATTCATAATTTAGTTAATAATATAATATTAAATTTAATAACCATTTATATCTTATAATATAATTATATTTTTACAATGAATTTTTTTTGGTAACACTTGATCTTGCATGTTTCGTAAGCCATCGAGGAAAGTCAGTCATGCATGTAATATAGGATAACCTCTCTGTTCTGTGTAGAGAAAGATAAAATTTAATTATAATATAGTGAAAAATTAATTTTTTTGGGGTATAAATCAAGAAGATCCTAGTGAATTAATATAAAATAAACTAATTTTTGTGTGTCATGAAATGAAAAATATCAAATAGATTTCATTAACTTGAAAAAATATATTTCACAAAATCTCATGGTCTTACATTAAAACCCTTTTGTATTGGAAAATTGCAACCAAAATCCAAAATTTCATCCTCATATCATATAAACCTTATTTTTGGTATAAATAGTGGATAAGAATCATGTTTTTGCAATTCTAAAGAGGTTACCTGAAGAAGCAATAATGTTCTTTAATGATTATTTTTATATTATTTCTTCCTACACCATCATAAGTTATTATTAAACCATGATTATATAACATAATCAGTATATTAATTATAAATATATGTTTTTATTTTAAGTTAATGATCAATGTCCCTCACCACTTCCATTAAATGGGATTATGAAATCATCATTCGTGTGTACGTCGAACAATAGCTTCGTGAACCGATGTTATTCAATTTTCAATTACCAACTATCACGGTGGGGTATGATGATAAAGATATAGTATATATAAAATTTTTAAATCATAATTATACCTATTTAGTTATTATTTCATTAATGAAATTTTAAATTCTATTCATTCTGGGATACAATAACATTTCTTGGGTGTACGATGGACTACAGTCATGAAAAGTGATGTGATTCATTTTTCACCAACACTATACATGGAAGATAATAAGGATAAATATATGTGATATACAATAAATAATTACTACTTTAATTACATATTTATAATTCTAAAAAAGTATTATATGATTTTATTTATTACATTTTCACTAACTGAAAGAAGATAACATCATTCATGCTATTCTGGTCTACCTCTTTCACGAAGTGATGTGACTCTCTATTCATAACCATACCACATTGATGATAAGTGAAAGTATATTTGAAAATAAAATATATAATTTATAATATTATGATAATTATATGAAGATAATGTATAACTCACCTCCTTTCTATAATGATCATTGAAAAATAGAAGCCTTACTCATTCATATGTACAGCCTACTGTCTCTATAATTGTAATGTACTTCATTTATCAAAATTATATTTCATGATTGGTTGTAAATGTATGATTCATTTATAAATATGATAATTATTTGATTATTATTATTATTATTATTATTATTATTATTATTATAATTTATAAGATTTAATAATTATAAAAATATTGGGAACAAAAATACCATATCAAAACATATAAAAATACAAAACGATTATTACACGAAACATATCATTAACATAGTATTTTTAACAAACTGGTAATAAGAGCACATAAGTAAATAATAAATATAATTAAATATATATATATTTTTCTAAAAAATATGTATAAAAAAATTAGGATTATTATACATGAGTTTGGAATGATTATAATTTATGTTGAGCCTTAAGGTATGGGATTTCAAGTCTCCTTTTTCATGGAGACATATAAAAATACCCCTAATCATTTTATTTATGAATTTTATATAAAAAATTAAGATTTTATATCAATAATATAATTAATTTCATGATATTTAATGTTTAATTTTATATTATTCTTTATTATGTATTACAATTCAAAATAATAATAAAGGAGTTTGGAATTTTTGTCTCACTTGTTACTTTTATAAGACACGTGTCATTTACCATTTATTTATTTTATAAAGTATATATAATTCCAATGAATGTGTTTTGTTATTATTATCCTTATAATAATAGGGATTTAAATATCCATTTGGGTATCTCTATTTTATTTTGTCTACGGTTCAAGGGTTAGTAAAGACATCAGGGATTTTTGTCTTAATTTTTGTTCTTTGGGACTTATGGTTACGTTATGACCTATCATCTTTCATGAGGTGTATATACATAGAATTAGAAATTTAATAACACAATTTTATTTACACACATTATATTTAATTTTTTTCTAGGACATTCCATCATGGGGATTACATTTCAAAGATATAAAAGTGGTAAATATTTTATGTCACAATCTCATCATTCTTTAGGATTGTTTATGACTCAATTTCAGATGATCAGATATTATGATCCATATCCTGATGTCCTTTAGTATAATATTGTTATGTCAGGAGAATGAATATTATCCATTCAATTTCATATCATAATATACTCATGACTTAAAAAACAATACATTTAAAATGATTTATTAAATTCATCGTTACAAATGTATTACTTTTAAAAAATGAATTTAATGGAATATTCATGTCATTTTTCTAACAATTCCCATTAGAATTGTATTGAAAATGTCAGAGGATTAATAATTTTAACATTTATGGAATGCTCCAAGTTTTCCACATTTATGAAAATTATTTTATTTTAAGATTCCATTTTATATATTCAAGGTTATTTTGCGGGAAATTTCATCAAAAATGTTTTATATTGTAACACATTTTTTTCAAAGTGGAATGATTGTTTTCATAATAAAATGTTTTAAGTGATTTTGATGTTTTCATTATAAGTTATCAATTATTTATTTCCAAGAAAGTGAATTCTCAAATATTTCATATAGTTTAATTTTTGAAAGTAATTTCCAATGATTGGTTATTTCCATCCAAAAATGCTCCAAGTGATATTCATTCAAAATCATTCCTTGTATAATATTTAATTATTTGAGGTACATTATGATTTTATAAGGATATGATCTAAGGTTTTAATTCTCATTTATTCCCTTAATAGTTTATTTTTATGATAAAATGATTTTTATGAAACCCATTACTTATTCTAAGTGTTATACCATGATATAATTATTATCTAACTCAATTTTTTCATAGGTAATTATATGATCAAATAATGATATTATTATGAAACATGTGTCTTTTTCAAATGTTTTCATTTTTAAAATGTTTTTGGAACCCATTTTATTTAACGGTGTATGATATGATGCATTTTAATGAATTTTTTAAACACATAAATATGATTTTAATTATGTGATGGGTGGTACTAATATCTCCAACCAATGTATTGGGTAAAGATTTATATATTGGGAGACAGATAGGACTAGAATAGGAAGTGATATCAGTTTGATAAGGGAATTCATTCTATATTATTCTAACCATTACCACTATTATTTTTTAGGGAGTGAACTCATTTCACTCAGAAACTCAGGGAAGTGATCCTTTAGAAAAATGTATTTTTTTCCTATTCATATCTGTATGCCACAATTCCTTGAATTAGGCAAATTTTTTCATCTCATGGTGTGTATTAATTGATTTACTTATGAATCATGTATTGAGTACTTAAAATATTTTTTATGACCCATGATTATGATCTCTTATGTGCATGGTATGTTTTTAAATTTTTTTTATCATGATATCATACCCTTATATTAATGTTATGATTATGTATCTCACTTTATGACCCATACATAGAATCTAATATCACGCTATCTTTTGTTTCCTTACACTAGGCGATGAAGAACAATTTTAAGTATTTCATGTATATGAAGAGTAAATAATTGGAAGATCATTATGCGGGACATTAAATATCTCTCATGAAATTAGAATATATTGTATCCTATCTCCAAAGGCTCTAAACTATTATGATCATTGGGAATGTCTTCCTATAATGAATTGAATATTTATCTAAAAAGTTGTAATATACATGTATGAATATCATGGGTCATTATATTGTTAATTGTACTATATGATTAATTTAAACCACATGTATTAAAATATCTCTAAATAAAACACTTTGATTATCAGAGGTAAATACAATATGATGTCACCATATCATGTTGTTTGATATTCTTCTCCTAAGTATAAAACCTTCGATAGAAATTTGGATATTATCTCATGTGATAATTCTACGTCACACATTGTGATATAGACTAAAAGTTATCATATATATATATTATACATTAGGTAATATCTCTATCAAATATAAGATTCTAGACTATATTGAGTCGAGAGTATTTGTAAGAGGAAACAAAATTCAATGTTAATTTAGTAATGCTACTTTAGAGAAGGACATGAGAATAAACTAATATTTATTTCATGAAATTTAATTATATATAGGAAATTTCTCCTAAGATATATATATTATTACCATTTTGATTTCATATAATTAAGAGATATAAAGGTTGATCCATGTGATGTGAGGAATAAAACAATTAGAGGGATACTTCATTAAGATTTATGTAAATAAAAAGGATGTTCACAATCTTATATTTAATGTGATAAATAAAATTGGGATAAGATTATAGAAAAACTACATTTTATTATAAAATATATATTTACTGACACATTGGGAATATCTACTCTGTCAATTACTTTAAAATTTAAATTATTGAAAAAAATCTTATTGGTTACACAAATATAGATTATTCATACTACAGGTAGGGGCCAATACTTAACTGCTCTACTCAATAAATCACATTCTTATACTAATTCTTGTTTTAAATATTTTTTCATTCTATTGTACTTTAATTTTTTTTTGCATTATAATCTTCATACAAAAGACAGAACACAACTCAAACATGACTTTTCTTCTACAAAAATTACTCTTTGGTCATACAAACCTGAAAAAATAGAACTTCTCATAGGTTTTTCCCCTATCATGGTGAATTTATGCATGTTTAAGAATAGACCATGTAAAATATTGGGTATGGAATGATTTTATATCAAATATTATTTTATCTGAAAAACCTATCATGGAGTGTGAAAAATAATATTAATATTTTAACAACACAGCAAATATGCTTATTAAGTCATGTCTCTTAAGGTGATTTTTTAGTCAATCGACACTTACTTCCAATTCCAATATTATATTTCAAGATTTTTTTGATTTCAAAAAATAATTGAAAATATGGGGGTCTTATTGTTGAATAAAAATATAAAAACGTACAAATAAAAAATAAAAACATAATGAGTTAGTTAGAAGGAAATATCTCAACTATAGGGTAGACTTCTTAGGTTCCATGATTTTTTATTTTAATTTACTAAATTCTATTTTATATTCCATCCCATTTATGGAAGGGAAGACCTATTTGATCTAATGAATCAATTTGATTCTATGGGGGAAGCCTGAGTGGATCTAATGGAGAGAGCTTCTCCCAGGGGGAAGACCGAACAGAGCTAATTGAGCGAAGATATTCCCTGGTCGAGAAGACTGAGAATAACTATAAAATTTAATCTATCAAATAAACTCAAAAATGTTGGATTAATTATGTGACCGAGATAATGGAGGGAATGTGTTTTTGTTAGAGAATAGAATTAATGAAATATTAATTCCATGGAGTGGTGTATAATAATTACCCAAAACCAAAACACTCTTATCTTATTCACCATAAAAATAATAAAATCCATAATAATTAATGTGAATGGATCTTGGAACTCTATGAAAATCACTTTTAAGTAAAATCCTCATGTTAGCCACTCATCATAATTAGTGCGAGTGGCCATGGAGAATGTATAGAGAAAGAGAGATGGAGAGGAGAAAGAAAGAAGGATTTTATTAAAATAATGTATAGTGTTAAATATAGAAGGAAAGAAGATAAACAATATTATGGAATAAGGACCATAAAATTAGAAAAACTGATAAAAAATCAATGAATTGTTTAGTCCCCTCTAACTGTGAATAGTAAATATTTATATATTGGAGTGGAGGTTAAGGGTAAAATATCAGTAAAAATGGAAAGTAATAAATGAGTAATAATAACCTTAAAATATTTTATTAGACCATTGAAAATTAAATCAACCAGAATAAATTATTCTCTTGTTATAAGGAAACTTTTATGTTTAATTCACTATGTTTTTTTAAAAAATTTCTCTCTATGATAATGGAAAGAAATGAATTGGACTAAATGATATGGTGAGGTAAAATATATAAAATATAGTACCACATTGATTTATAGCCTCATTATCTACATATATAATTATGATACGGCTTTAGGTATTCAAATAAAATATCAATCCCAACAAAACTATAAGTTTTTAAAATAATTTTAAATTAAAAAAATGAAATACATAAAATTTTAGATGAACACACTAAAGTACGTTTGAAATGGAAAATTGAGATTTCCAAATTCTTTCTCTAATAATAAATTATTATTAATTAGTCACTTAAAATAAAAAACATTTCTTTGAAAATTTATATGATAGATTAATACAAACCATTAAAAATAAAAAATTATAACATTTTTACAATTCAATCCAAATTTTTTATTAAATATAAAAATGTAACAATCTCCTGTAAATTGAAAAATTGGTGGGATTTTGAAAAATTGAATTGAATGTGAAATATTTGATAATATTGATCTATAAATTCTCCCACACATAGAATTTTTTCTCTTAATAAATTTTATGAATTATATAATCTAAAAATAATTACCCATAATATGTACAAACTAATAAATGGGAAAACAAGAGAAAAAATATTCATTAATCATTTAAAATAACATACATTCCTTAAAAGTCATATACAAAACCCTAATTCTATTTAATAACCATTTCATTAATTATAATAATAAAAAGAATAAAATTTAGTGGAATTAATATTTTAACAAGTGAGACTATCATAAATTCAGCTCCCTAATTTTCTCATACCAATCATCCATATCCCAATTCCTTTATACAACCTAAATAAAATTATTATAAATAAATTTATCCCTACTTAATTTGGTGGTCAATACTCCCCTAACCAAAATCCATTCCCTTTTTATAACAGGGCAACAAAGTTTATATTATTCCATATTTATTTATTATTTACTATATTTACGGTGCCAAATATACCAAACAGTTATGCGGGATATCAATTTACTATTTTACTCTATTATCAAAGGAATTATATGAATTTATTTTATTTTATCTCTCTTAGGTGGACTTTTTATCCAACAGCATGTTACTACATATGTAGTTCAATATTTTTGGTTCCTCATGTTATAAATTTAATCACACATAAATATTTTTCATTCAAAAATACTTATCCTATTTATAAAACAAAAAATTTTATAATATTATTTGAAAGAATACCCATTAATAATATAAATTCATATTTCATGGAATTAGTAAAACTCTCAAGACTAGGATATAATTATACACTATGTAGAAAAATATTTGATGCAAAAATTACAAACCCATAAACACATCAAAAATTAATAAAAATCATAAAAAAGATGAAAATTCTAAATAGTTTGGTACTACATTTCCACACGTAAACTATTACTTCAAATTTTCTATTTAAAACATATTATTTCATTTTTTTACCATTAATGTTAAATGGGTAATAAATAAATAAATTTGAAAGGAGAAATATAAAAAAAATGTTTTGAAGTGAAATATTTAGTTAATCTCTGATGTTATACACATTCATAGGGTATAATAAAACAAAACAAAACATGATACATTTTTTTAGTGTAAAATAAATGAAAATAAATCAAAATGTAATGGATTGAAGAGAGATAAATACTATTTTAACCCCCCATATAAGAACTATGTGTTTGAAATCCCTAAAGAGGAATTATAAGTGGTTTCCCAAAACATGATGGTCAGTAGAGCTTCTTTTATTTAAACAAACACATATTATTTCATCCACTGAACATCACATCACTACTTTTAAAGGATCCCACAGATATATTGTAGCAATTCTATCCCAATAATAATAAGTTACCACTTTCTTGGTTGGTGTATGAATAAAAATGGGTCATACTATACTTTAGATTCTACTTGTACAACCTCTTTCATGGACTTTAGGTCTTGATATCATATTCTTTTATTGGATTTTTTAAATAGTTGATAAAATAAATGTTTTTTTAATTGAAAAAAAACATGATAAATTAATTTAAAAATATTTCACCGATATATGTATAGCCTATAATTCAATTACTTATAGAAAAGGAACGGGGGATTCATCCTTTACTCCCCCAAGTAGAAGTCTAATGGAATCAAGGAGCTTTATTTACTCCTCCCCATGTACATATTTTTTTTAATATTAATTCTTAAAAGTAATAATAAATTCAATATTTATTAAAGAAATATTATAGATGTGAATATTCATGGACGAGAATGAAAAATAAAAAACAATATAGTCTAGTGTAAAGTCCACTCACTTTAACTAACAGCTTCAAGTCTCAATTCTTATTGGAAGGAAAATAGGAATATTATAAAATTATGTTGGATAGAGTGGTTGTATAGTCCCACATCCACTTTCCTGATTTTTTATTTAAATATAATAGGATATGTTATTCATAAAACATGAAAACTTATTTATTTAACCCTATAAATGATTGAGATAACATTAAAAAATCCTTGGAATAAGACTCTTAAACGGGTATTTTGAGGACCTAATCTATGTCTTATATAACTCTTGGAAGTCCCTCTTTCCATTGTATTTTTTTAATACTACTATCACCTACCGAGAAAGAAAACAAACAATCTCACCCATATGAGAGAGTGAGTTAAAAAATTGTTTAATTTCATTTACATTTTTAAATTAAATTTGAGTGTGGTAAAATATTTATAAATGAAAATTAAATAATTTCTGATAGGGTTGTTTAGATCTTTAAAAAATATGGCATGTTATTTCTAACATCTCACAGGGTTTGAAAAATATTATTTATCTTTTCATGATGTGGAATAGTAGAAGAATATGGTCACATATCATGATGAGATTTTGTAGTCAGGCAATAATTAGAAATAATTATATTTTTATATATTTAAAATTTTAATATTTAATGAACATATTAAAAAATGGAGGTTTTATTATAGAAAGAAAAATAAAAAGAACATATGAATACAAAATGAAGATATAATGAATGAGTTGGTGGGAAATAACTTGGCCCTCGTGTAAGATTATGGAGTTCTTTCATTCTTTATTTTAATGTTCTAAATTTAATTAGATATTCAACCCCATCATACATGGATTACTACTCCCCTCTTTAAGTATGATATTTTTCATACCTAGGATATCTGTTTGTCACACCAAAACATGCCTCCTCAAATTTCCAATAACGATGAACATACATCAATCAAGATTGTGACACATTCCCATAACTATTTCCATCATATTTCATGAAATCTATATAACACAATCAACTTAATTGTATGAATAATATTCCTACTTCTTTTATAGAGAATATGTTGAGTTTAAGATTTATTACACAATGTGGTGGATGATCATCACACTTATCCTGAAAAAGCATCCGCAATCACTACAAACAGAATGAGAAAATTAATAATTATAGAGAAATAATTTGAAAATCCTCTGAGGAAATCCTCCACGGACAATCCCTAACATAGTGTAAAATAGAGAATATGAAAAAATAAAAAAGTGAGAAGATATTATTCTAAATTTAGGTTAACTTATAGCTAAACTCCCTCAAATGATCATTCCCCTCCAATGGTGTATAATTATTATTTTTATATTGTTTTATAGGCTTGGGTAACAAAATTTATAAAATTGGTAGGTAAAAATCTATTCAAAATGAATCACAAATATTTTCCCATATCATTTAAAATTAAAATGACTTAAAAATGTATTTATATTTTTAATTAAGTATATTATATTGATTCCTATCATTTTTTTTAAAATATTCATCCAAAACTAATAAAGTATTAGATAGTTATGTCACAAATGGTGGGATGAGACCAATCTATCAAATTTAGTGTACCATTGAATCTTGGTCTCACATTTTCTATTAAAAATTGTTATAAATCTGTAGAAATTCAAGTAAAATATACATCCCAAATTTTGTAAAATTCTATAAAACATTTTTAAATTAATATTTCTAATATTAAAAATTTTAGGGTAAAAATACTATTGTACACATTAATGTTTAAAAATAGAGTTTGCATGAAATTTAAAAAATTATAATATAATAAAAATTATCATTGAATCCTTTTGTAAAATAAAAACCTTTGCCATAAAAATTCATATAAAAACTGAATAAGAACTCATAAAACCATTAATTAACACATTTCACAATTAAACCAAAATTATCACTAAAATATAAAATTATAAAAATCACTTATAAATCAACCATTTCATACGATTTAAAAAATAAATTAAATTCAAAGATAAATATACAAATTTATTGGTTTTATTAGTGTGAACCTACTGTAAAAGGATATATTTGTTGGGTATATTTATAATTTCATGTTGAGGGTGTGAAAAGTAGATATATATTCACTTGATCTATATAAATATAATGTATTTTCTAATATTGTGCTATATGTTACTGCAATCACTTTAGACATCATCAACACTATTCTTATTATGATTTAATTTTTATATTATATTTTCCACCAGATTATTCTTACATTGTCTAATTAATCTTCTTTTATATGATTTACAATTAACCCCCCCCCTTATATTTTATCTTCCCACTATATTATGTAGAATAGTAATTGGTATCTATGTAGGATCTTTTTTAGATATAATTTTATCTGATTATTTATATTTTATTTTTTGTTATCTATTTTGTGATAAGTATTACCCTATTAAATAACAATAAAAAGGAGTGACCATATTTAGTTGTGATAGTTTAAGAGAGGATTAAAAATACAAGTTCAATAAGAAAACTATACTTCATTGGTACTAACTATGAGTATTGGAAAAACATGATTGAGGTATTTAAAAAAACTATGTTATTATATATTATTATATAATGTTGATACCTTTTATATTTCTTGAATATGATCATGTTACTTTTGTTGGTAATGATAATTTTAGATAAATATGGAATTATAATTTTATTAATTATATTTATAGTTCTATTATTAAATGTTTTTATGGTCATATATTTTTCCATTAAAAACCCTCTAAAATGTAGAGTACTTTACATGTCACTACTTATAGTATTGAAATTTTATAAATAATATGGTTTTTCAATTACTTGAAAGAGTTCCATGTGTTCAAGGTGATAGAGAATGGAAGTGTTAATGAGATGTATCATGGGTTTACTAATATAATGAACAACATGAATTATCTTTGACATTTGATATAAAATGTTATTGGTGAAATTATTCTATAGAAACTACCAAATATATTTAATTATGAATGGTTGATATTAAATAATGTAATTATTTTATTAAGTGTACTATGCATGATCTTGTTGGATCACTTTTAAATGATGAGATTGAATTTAAAAACCTTTATAATAAAGTTCATGATATTAAGAAAATTATTTTTAAAAAATTATTTATATTCATTCTTTTATACCATATGATAATGATTCGGTATCCTAAAAATTTAGGAAAATAAGTAAACACAGTTCATGAAATGAGGGTAAATATACATCAAGGATGTAAAAAATTCTCGAATAGACAGAAGGAAATATAGTATGAAAGATATATAAAGGTAGATCATGTTAAAGTTCTACTAAAATATTATCTATTATAAATTAATTAAGATAGGGGTACTAAATAATAATTTTCTATGTTTTAAAAAATGAAGAATAAGAAAGGGAAAAAAGGGAAAGTAATCTTGGAGTTGTACAGAAGACTCAAAATTGCGTTATTATCCTAGAACCAAAAAGGAATATATAAAAAATATCTAATAGAAAGAGTAAATTAGATATATTATTTTCATTATGACAATGATTTTAAATCTTTTATTTAATTTTAGTATGATAAGTATTGTATTGTAACTAAATAAAAATATTAATATAATAAAAAATATAATATTCATGATGTCATGACCCCCTCCCCACAGTGTGTACCCCTCCTGGGTTGGCCATGTGAGAAAGAAGATAATGAACCCTGAGTCCCTCCTCTAGTGGGCCCCGGGATGGCGACTAGCACCGAGGGTATAGTAACACACAGATGAGAGGCATTACCCTTTAAGAGAAGACATGCAGAAGAGAGAGATAAGATAGATATCAATCAACTCCAACTCAGAACAAGAAATATAAAACAAACTCAAGTGAAAAAATGGAATGTCATGAAAAATTACTACAAATGAAAGGGGAAAAACTGAAATTACCCAAAAGAAAGTAAAAACAGCAGCAACCATAATCCCGAATAGCTCGTGCAACCCCAAGCTAGTAGAAACCAGCTTGATATCCAACCTGCTTCAAGTAACCTGAAAAACAGTTTATATATACATAGGGTGAGTATAATAGTATACTCGGTACGATCCTCCCCGAAGCCTCTCTTGCAAAAGTAAAGAAAGCATGATAAAGCATAGTGAACAACAAGTGAAACTCACTCATCACCTAAAAAGGTATACTATGTTCCCAAACTCACCATGGATACTCTCACCATGTAACGCATATAAGAATATAGAATATAAAAAAGAGTATCAAGGGTACCCCACTACTACTTCCCCACTGGTTTACCGCTTTTCCCCAGCGTCACATGTCCTAAGCATCTCTCTCCAAAAGGCTTGCCCGCAGACACCTGTGCGAAGCACCACACCATCCTCACAACCAAAAGTAACCAGGTAGTTTTCGAGAGCCACCACAACTCGCATAACTTGTATCATACGTCGGGTATTATACCTCAAGCCATTACATCCCATACACCGAGTAAGGATCCTCAAGCCATCACGTCCTATACACATTACACCTATAGTAGTCCATAGGATACTATATCCAGAATATTTTTGTGTGAATAAACACAATCCATTACAGCCCTCTACACACATATATAGAGGAAGCTAACTGTTGTGCCTAATGGAACATGAATCTACCAAGATAAGAGAGTGGGTCCAAAGGGGGTAGTCATCCATTCATCCTCCCATCGGAATGTTGGGGAAAACACCCCCCAGGGCTCAGAATCCTCAGGGTGTCATTTTTCCTTACTTATAGGGTGGAGTAGTGTTTAGAAACACAAAAAGAACAGAATATACTATATCTCACAACCACACTATGGGAATAACCTAGTCTTAGACACAACTGTAGCTAATGTCTCTCGGACTCCAAGCTGCCACTTCTAAGTGTAGGTATCCTATAAGCACACAACCATTTAAAGAGCTTTAATAGATTAATTCATTCCCTTTTTATCGGGTTCACTTTACGTTAATTAATTCATTAAACATTAATTTACCATGAAAAATTCCACATTAAGTTTCATTAGCATCACACCCAAAGTTAATTGTTGCTTCAAAAGATTACAACCTCATCATTATGTTTCAGTGTACACCAACCCCATGTGTTAACACCATTTAATCAAACATTTGTTACAGAAACATATTCCCATATTCCCAGGCATTATAGAAAATAATTCTATGCTACTAAACACAAGGGGGATCAACACGGTGAGTAGATGTACTACCTGTCGAGTCTTTTCTAGCTATAGCAAGAGTGTAAACCCATCCTCCCCTGAGAAGATAGACACGGAAATCACATGGCATGCCCCGCACGTCTTCACCTGTTTTTGAAGAAGGGTAAGCAAGACCAACTACCTTGAGCAGTTGGAAAAAGTAAAGCAGATAATCAATCAAAGAACCCGCAAGCATCCCACAATCACATCCATCCCATTCCTTCATCCCTGGTGTCCTCATTGACACCAACATGCATAATCTGATGCATCTTTCCATTCTAGGTGTCACCCATTTCCACAACCAAAAGGGCTCTATGCCCCCACATATCACAACACCACTCCAGGGTCACATCACATCACAAGTATCAGAAAAGAAAACGTCACTTCAATTTGGCTTTTAGCCCTTTAACAATCAAGCGGGTAACACAGAACCTTTCAAGGAATTATCAAACAATCGAATTTCTTTAATCCATCTTGAATTAATAGATTTATAATCTGTTGTTTCCAAAATTGGGAACCTAACCAGTAAGCTATCACAAATCACTAAATATGATTACTACGTCAATTTGATGAACATCAACTTACAACAAGAACCAGATTCGTTTTCATGCCTCTTTATATTTAGCCAACCAATTATCAATTAATCCCAATTCATGTTCTTTACTACTTTCCATCAAGAACAAGAACTAGGAAAATCAAGCATAGAAATCACACTATCTAGCAAAGAAAGAGGCAATAATATAAAATCAAGACAATTTCATTATCCGGTTCAAAATATTTATTATGTCAATTCCATTGTCATCTAGTGGGATTAAACAAGCAAGTAATAATGTTGCACATAAAATAAAGAGAAGCAATGAATCCCCTACCTCAAAGGTTTTTGATGAAACCACAACAGTCGAAGAATACTCAAGAAACTCAGGTCGATTCTCCAAAACCTTTCCTTAGATCTGTCCTCCAAGAAAGATCAAGACCAAATATCATCATATTTCACATCCACACACTTAGATATACCCGTAACGGGTGTATATCAAAGAAACTAAGAGAATAGAAGGAGTAGATCTAAGTATATCTATGAAACCAACCATGAATGAAGAAGAACGATCACATACCCCAAGAAACCATCTTCAATTCTCTAAGAGAAGCCTTCAGATCACCTTCAAAACCCGTGGGAGAGGTTCTCATACCTTCAAAGAAGGGTAATCCCGAGTTATGACCACTTATGAGCTTAAAAGAACCATTTAGAGGCAAAACGAGTTAGATCCACAATTTTATGATCTAGATTTAAGTGCCATCACAGTTTTCTCGCACGGTTAGACAAAACGTGAATTACCCGTGCAGTCTCTACTACCTCGTCAAACACCCCTCGCACGGTTAGGCCGCACAGTTAGACAAACTGTGCTCTAACTATGTGTTAGCCTCTGCCTCCAACACCAACCTCACATGGTTTGGCCTCACAGTTTAGGAAAATCGTGCGCCTACCATTCAAAAGCTATTGCCCTTTATTTTCCCTTAAGAGTCAACCCAAACGCACCCCTAGTCACCTTAACCTCCCAGAAAACCTCTAACACCACATTTTCATAATGTAATGGACTAGAGAGGTCCGTGCCATTATACTTTATATCATGAATCAATATAATAAACTCAAAAATAAAAAAATGAACATTGATTTAAAATAAAAAGGAATGTATAGTTATTGTAAAATGATATTCTTAAAAATGTTTAATATGAGGAATTGTGTTGGATATACTATGAGATAACCAAATCACTAAAAGAACTACTTTATTAATTGTAACGACAAAGTCTTTTTTATTATTAGTTGGATTCAATTTGTTTTATTTGTACATTACATTTTTAACTAATCTTTGTGATTTATATACTTCATTGGCCTCAATAAATCCTTTATTTGGATGTATACATTTAATGTTATAAATCCTAACCCTTATATAACTTGGGTACCTAAATTATCTTATATACATTTTGAAATACATAAGATAGTATAAATTGTTAAGTATTTTTCGATTTTCCATCCAGAATCCCCTTTGTTGTCTCATTTACAGCAATGTTATAATGTAATAAATCATATGTTTTTATTTTTTGGATTATGAGAATGGGTTCTAATTGATATATCTTATTTTTTGTTAGAATGTTCTATATTTACTATAATTTCAACTTGATTATACTAGTTTCCTTAATTTATCTCTTATATATATGACATGTTCTATAATTTCTATGGTTAATTAATTTAATATCATTTACAAATTCATGGAATATATTTAAAAAGTTATACTGATCCTTGAAGGAAATTTATTTATACATTTTTATTTCACCGTGGATGAACCATCCACTATAATATCAATTTTAAAGGAAACTAAATGATCAATTGGGAGTATATATTATTATTTTATAAATGAGGAGATGTTATTCGTTATTATATTCTTTCTCATATAATTTTATTATACAATTTATATGACCTATTCAAAAACATATATTTGTTTTCAATAATTTCAAAAAGGGGGATAATTTATTGTGATCTAATTCATGTTTTGTAAAAATCCAATATGAGAATATTGTCTAGGAATGTTTTATTTGGATTTAAAGTATATTGAACCACTCCCATTTTTTCTTTCATGTGTTTTCTTTCTAAATGAATGTATACTTTCTGTTAAATTTAATATATGAATAAAATTTTATTAAATCATATTATTTATTAATTTTCAATCTTATGAAAACATGATTTTATTATTTATAACAGTATATATATGTTTCATGAGGCTCTATCGAGTATATACTTCATTTTTTCCTCTAAATATTTATGTATTCAGGTTTTAGGATATATCCAATTAATGATAATGTTTTGAAAATATAATTTCTTTTTATCACACAATATATATTGAGTTTCTAAATGTGAATTCAATGTTAAATGTGATATATTTTTATCCAATGTATCTTCAGGATCATTAATTTCTAGAATTTTTTGTATAATGTATTTTAGTCATATATTGAGGCAGATAATAATAAATACTATGATTCCTATTGACATGGAACATTAAGATATTTTTCTATATTTTATTTAATTTAATTTAAATTTTAGTTGATTTTTTGGATGATCTAATTTTTTTCATAGTCATGACAACATTTCTATAATATTTATACATATTTCATGTTTTATTTTGTTTTTTTTAATGATAAATCGATATTCAAATTTTTTATTGAGGTGAAACTTAAGGATTTGTAAATATATGTGGATTTTATAAATATATTGTAATGGAACCAGAAGTTGAATCTATTAATTTTAATGATAATTTTATTTACTAAATCCTCTAATGTTGAGTTGTACCATAAAACTAATTTGAGATAAAATAATATAACAAGGAAAAAATAATATGTACATAATAAAATTCCATCTTAAGAAATAATACAAGTTATAAATGTTTATTACTATAATTTGAATTATATAGATCAGTTTTTTATTTACATTTAAACATCTTATATGGTAATGATTATGTATCATCAATTAAAGACCATTTGAACATGGATTATCTTGAGAGAGTTTTGATGTGATACCAGATTATAAGGAATATGTATGAGATATAATTCATGAAAACACAATAACATATGGTGGATATATAAACCTTTAAAAATGATAATGTCAAGATCTGACATGATGAAATTATCTATGGATAACTTATTATTATGTAAAGAAGCAGGAGGCTGCATTGAGAGTATGATTATTTGTTAATAAAATCTAAGAGGTCACATTGGATTTAAAATATAATGTAAATATATGTTTCTAAAATACCCTGAGTCAATAATATTTATACGATCCAATACAATATTATGTTTTTTTTAAAACAATATAAAATTTGGATATCATATTACACTAATATATCATTATCTGACATTTAAATACATGTAACAAATTATTACAATTTGATATATGTTATGAATATTATGATTTTATATCATTGAAGGATTTAAAGGTATAACAACATGAATTGAATGATGAATAGGTTTTAGGGTAAACTTATCAAAATGTATATAAATCAAAGAGACATGGTTGAATATTATATTTAAGGAAATCATTATGGTTTTAAGCATATTACTGTAAATCATTTTATTTATTAATCTTGTATCTTATAAAACCATGATTAGATTCATTACAAGATGTTCTATAAGTTCAATGAGGTTATATAGTGTATTTATTTAATATTGTTTTGAAAAAATTTATATATTCATGGTTTGGGATAAATCCAATTCATTGTCAATTTTTTAAAATGTAATATCATGTTATCAAAAAATATATGTTTAGTTTCTAAATTTCCATTAAAAGGTAAATGTGAGAGTTTAGTGAGCTAATATATCATCATAATCAATAATTACTAGATATTTTTGTATAATTAATTTTAGTCATATACTATGCTAGAGAACTATAAATTGTGTGATTCATATTGATATAGAACATTATTAAGTTTTTCTACATTTTTTAACTAATTTTTTTAATTGATTTTTTATATGGTGTATGTTTTTTCATAGT
The DNA here is from genome assembly GCA_963277665.1 of Viscum album. NCBI lineage: Eukaryota > Viridiplantae > Streptophyta > Magnoliopsida > Santalales > Viscaceae > Viscum > Viscum album. The sequence continues at coordinate 838,916,845 of OY728143.1, read as the reverse complement.
CATGAAAACATTTCTATAAGATTTATACATAATTCGTGTAATGTTCGTTTTTGTTTTTGAATGATAGATTGAGTTACAAATTTTCTATTTAGGTGATACTTAAGGATTTGTAAATATATATTTATTTTATAAATATATTTTAATTGAACCTAATGTTGAATATATTATTTTTATGAAAACAAATTGACTAAATCTAATAATGTTGAGTTGCACCTTAAAACTACTTTGAGATAACCTAATATAACCAGGAAAAACATCACATTCAAATGATACAATGCTATCAAAAGAAATAAAAAAAGTTATAAATGTTGATTACTATAATTTGAATTATAGATATTAGTTTTTATTCACACATGATAGTTTTATGTGGTGAAGATTTATGAATCATTAATTAGAGAATTTTTAGATAAGGATTTTCTTGAGAGACTGTGGAAGTGATACCAGGGTATAAGGAATAATTATGAGATAGAATTCGTAAAAATAGTAAAACATATAGTGGATATATGAGCCTTTAAAAATAGAATGTCAATATATAAGATGAGGAAATTAATTAAGGACAACTTATTTTTATGTAAAGAAGAATAAGTCTACATTTTGAGTTTTGATGATTTATCCAGAGAATTTAAGAGGACACATTAAATTTAAAATATAATGTTTATTGATGTTTCTAAAATTCATTGAGTCAATAATATTCATAAGATCCAACACAATATTATGTTATGTATAGAACAAAACATAAAATCAATACATCAAAATATACACACCTTTCATTGTTTGACATTTACAAAGATGTAATGAATTCTTAAAATATTTAATATGTTATCAATATTATTATTTTATATCATTGAATGATTTAAGGATATATCAACATGAAGTGAATGTTGAATATCTTTTAGAGGAACTTTAAGAAGATGTATCTGAATCAATGAGTGATTGTAGAATATTATATTTAAGGGGATCAATAAAATTCACATCATATTACTGAAAAAATTTATCCAAATATTTTAATTACATAAATATCGATACGTTTTTAAGATATATTCCTTCAAATTCTATTAAATCCAATTATTTAGAGGAAATATTATTTTTCACCCAAATCATGATCATTTATACTACACAAAAGAGTTGGCACTTCGCTATTTTACTCTAACTATACCATTAGGCTACTTTTACTTATTTTACAATTTCTATTTTTACATTAAATTTTAATTTTTATATAGATTAATGTTCTTAATTGAGTTGTAAAACAACTCATATATAGTTTTTCTTAAAAAAAATAAGTTTCTATTTATTATCTAATGACAGTAAATAAGTACACATAGATTGGTCATATATCCTTATAAAATTTGGAAGGAAATATACTATGTCTAGTAAAATTATGGGTTATGCTTTCTACCATATAATATATACTTTTAGAATAAACACATTACAAAAATCCATATTCGGTGGATATTAATAAAATAATTTTGAGTATGTGAAGAGTGTATATAGTATCATTTGATCCAAATAATTATAAAATCTCTATTTCAAATTTTTCGTTACATTACTACATTCCCTTCACACATCATCTAAACTAATTTAGATGAACCTTAATTAATATATATGATTTTAAATTTAATTTAATATGAATATATTTATAAATTTTATTTCTTAAGATTAAAATTTCACCCAAGGTATCATTCCATATATATTTTCAATGGTAATGTAGAAATATTCACATGTTATTTAGAAATGATTTTAGGGGGACAGTGGATGGGACATAGATTCCAAATAGGTTTCTCATGCTTTAGATAGTGTGCTACAATAGTGCATGAGTCTTATGATATCTATTAAATTTGGTTATGGTTGTGGAATAGTTTCCCATGGATAGGTTCAATGAGAAGATGTTATATAGGGGTGTAGGGTAACTAATTGGTAGTGTTGATTTTCTAGATTGGACTAATTATTCACTATTGAGAAGTAACCATTGCATATTATCATGGGGTATTCCACGTATATATGTATTATATTTGCTTCTTTAATCATGTTGAGGGTGTCATTTTATGATAATCTATCTCTTTCTATCATATGTACTTATTCAGTTTTTGGACTGGGTTTGGCAATTTTCTTTCCTATAATTATATTTATGATTACCCAATTGAGAAGATGAGAGGATTATATAAAAATATTTAAATCTTAATATCTACATATTTATTAATAAAGAAAAATTTCATATTTTTTAAATCTTGAGATGAATTTTTTTCATGTGATTATTAAAATGGACCGACTTTTATGTTTTTAGACATTTATATATTTTTACTGAAGAAAGGTTACATTATTTCCATATTTAGAAGAATCATATGTTTTTTATTTCAGAAAGGTTTTATCATGATTGAATATATATTTATTTTCATTAATCATAGGGTTATTATATCAGAACAATTATGTTTGGTTATAGATTTATCTATGGTTATTTATAGAATTCTTTTCCCTATATGGTTGATAAGTACTTGGATAATTTTTTTGTAGATTTTAAATGTTTTTTACTAAAGAGAGAGATATAGTTCTTTATTGACATTATTCTCAGTACTGATCATGTCTCAATATCTCCTTATTATATAGATATATAGAATCTATAATACTTAATGATTTGGTTAGATGATCTTTAATATAAAGGATTCATCGTGATGTGTCTGTCTCTATAGAGTGATAATCTATTTTTTTTAAGAATATAGATAAGAGATTTCAATTATACATTTATTATTATATGTAAAATCATGTTACTATTAAATATTTTTATAATTATCAATAGATTTATTAATTTTTTGATCAATTGATTAGTCATTTATAATTTATAAATATTGATATTTTATTGTGTTATAATTTTTTGGGGTTATAAGATGAAGATTATCCGAATTGAAAAATTTGGGCATTTTATAGCCATTTTGATTTCTTGGTGATTTCTTTCAAGGTAAAAAATTCATTGGACATGTTTATGGACTTGATCAATCATTTTTTCTATACATACATGGATTTCATAACAATTTTTTTATATGATGATATATTGATATTTTTATAATCCTGTGATAAGCATAAGGAAAATTTTGTTACATTTTTTGGATTAAATAAGAACTCGTCACATTAAGTATTATTTTTTATAAATGAGAAGTGATGTTTCTCACCCATATTCTATATAAATATAGGATATTTTTGGATCAACAGAATATAGTTTTTCTAATGATAGTGGATATTATTACTAATGACTTCGAGATCAATGTTTTTTAGGTTGTGTAGTATATTATCATCAATTTGTCCAATAATTATCTCACCTAACTATTCAAATTATGGAATTACTAATAATGTAGGGATGTTTCAATGGTATAGTAATGTAAATGATGTATTTCATGATTGGAAAAAGATATTAACAATAGTATCTGCTCTTGTTTTATCAAATACAAAGAAGTTCCATGATGATTATTGTGATTGCTGGGGTATATGTTTAGAGTGTGTGTTAATGAATGAAGGGTGAGTAGTGGAATATATTTCTTAAAAACATAGGGTACCTGATAATAATTACCATACTCATGATATATATTTGGGTTTAATTGGTCAAACACTAAAAATTTGGAGGAATTAACCATTTAATGACAATTTTGTGGTATTCATCAATTATAAGGTCTAACAAGTATATATTTTCTCATATGGATTTAAATATATGATAATGAAAATTTGATTAAAATATTTAATTATTTAATTTATAGATATTATATAATCTTATTATTGCTAATTCCATCACCGATTCTTTAATGAAGAAATCCTTTTTGGATGATGTTCATGACTCAATAGATGAGTAGTAGCTTATATCACTTTTACCAAAGATGTACATTGATGTATGTAAAAAGAAAGTTCATATTTTTATAGATCATTTTACCATTATTTCATCCATTATTTATAGAGTAATATATATTTATATTATAAATTCTGGTTAATGGATTTTCGACGAAATATTTTATGGTATGAGAGTATATACTCGAGTTGGTGTTTGGAAGTGATTCTCACTTTTATTTCCATGGCAAGGATTTTCCACATTATGGATCAAAAATACTGAAAGAAAAAAATGTTTTTATATTTCATGATAGATATTTCATTATGATTTAACTAAGATATAATATAGTGTTTGACAACATTTTTACTTGGGAGGTAAAAAAACGGGACATGTTTGATTTTTTAGGAGGTTTCACAAGTCAATGGGTCAATTCTAAATAGCAAAGGAAAATATGTATTATTCAATCTTTATTCAATCTAGTATATAATAAGAATGATGATTCCACTTATTTTTTCATATATTTCAAAATATCTCATAATGAGAAGGATTTGGTAAGGTTCATTATTGATTGTTAGTCTAAAATATCTCATTTTATTATGATTTTAGGGACTAAAAAAAAGTGATTTTGATGGATGATTGTATTAGTGAAATAATGAGGGTTTATGTGATACCAAATTGAATTATATAATATAATTATGCGAGGTTCACATCATCATCCTATTATTCTTATATAAATATTTCCTTTCAAAAATTAAGTTAATTATTACTTATATTCCATTGATGGATGAACAACATATGTGTAATATTGAGGTTTATGAGGTTATGATTTCTACAAGCATTAAAACATTTAGTGGCGTGTGAGAAGAAATTTCCCCTTGGAATTGCATTTTAAAAATAATATCTAATAAGAATATATCTAGATAGTTATATTTAAGTAATAGATTGTGGGTTTATCTCCAACACCCTTGTGTTAAATGGATTTTGGGGTGGAATAACTCTTTGGACTGATATTTTTATAAGAGAATTATAATAAAGCAAAAATAATAATAAAATATTAAATATGTATAAAAGTTTGATAAATTCATATAATAATCATAGTTATTTCACTATTGAGTTTAATATTCAAGATCATGACTATCATTGTGTCTCGAGTTGATATGAACATTCATGGATTATATTGAATGTAATGTTTCCATTATTGTTTTCTTATCCATTTGAAACTTTGGAATGGATCAGAGAAGTTTATTATCTATTGTAATTAAAAAATAATTACATATTATAACCAATATGTTCATGTGACACAAAATAAGAATCATAAACCAGATTTCGATTATTTTTCTAGTAAAATAATATTGCTTTAGAGCATGATTCGTTTCCATAGAATAATGCTTGTGTATTGTTGAACATCAAGAAATAAAATTTAGGAAAATGTTATGCAAATCGTATATGTTATACATAATCATGGGCCAGTACCAGGGGAGACATGAGAGATATAAGGAGAAAAAAGATCTCAATGGATTCATTTGTTCAATAGAGATTCCCTTCAATTCTTTTTGATGATATGAAGCATTACGGTGGGGTGTTTCAATTTTTTTTTGTTTTGATGTAATATTTTAATTTTCATGGATTGTTTTTTGGATTGTTTTGATTTAAAAAGTGGAAAATTTTGGTAAAAAAAGGAGAAAAGAGTGGGAAATCCATATATAGAGTTTCTTGAATTTCTCATTATAGGGTATTGATTACCATTCACTGGGTTAATGGGAACCCAATAGAATAGGAATATGTAGTATACCTTAGGATAACCATTGCTAAGATAGTAGAAATATATTTGTTACCTTAGGTGAATTTATGGAATTTTTTAATTTTAGAATTTTGGAAATTTTATAGTCACACAATTTGGATTAAATAATAGATTTTTTATTTCCTATGGTAGGTTCATATGAATTTCTTTCCACTCTATTCTCCAAATTTCCATACAAATATTCAAGAACTGATTTTTCCCTATATTTTCAAAAATATATATATATTTATGACAATATACTTTTCTCAATAATCAATAAAATATCCAAGACATTTTTTACTAAGGAATCAATTTTTTTACTTTCATGTTATAATTCACTCTTTATTATATTCATTTATTTTTTATGGATACCTTGTGTTTTAGAAGATAATAATTCTTCTCTCATAGTGTGTATTATTCATTTTTTTGAGGTATGTTTTCTTTTTCACATATTATCTTTTAATTAAGTGATTTAATGATAAATAATTTACTTGAACATTTAATTTAAATGATATGGAATAAATTTTCTTGAAAGTTTATCTGTTTTGGAATTTTTTTTTAATTTTTTCGAGGATGAAATTTAGGAATTCATGGATAATGTGATTTATTAATGAGAAAAATAGAAAAATAATTCTTAAATTTGATAAAATCATTATTGGTGGAATTAATTAAGTGAATATAAAGGATAAAAATAATGTTTTAAGGATATTTTTGGCAGTTTATTTTTTGTTCACTCCTATGTAAATTCATAACATGATCATAAAAATTATAATTAAATTATATATCATAATTTATTAAAGATGTGAGTATTTTTAGTTTTCATTATCAATTAGAATAAATTCATTTTTAGTGTAAAATGCATGAAATAAGGGAATAAACAAATGTAATTGACATTAAGTGTTGTTTATGTGTGTTGGTAATTTTTTAATGAAACAATTGGGGTACTAGAATGAATTTTGTTGCTATAAATTTTACTTATGATGATTTAAAGTGATATATTTAATGGAAAATTATTCCATAATAATGATTCAAATTAGAAATATTTATTTATGGAATAAAAAAAATTATTTTTATTTGAATTATACTATCGAGAATAAATATATAAAATAATAAATTTTTATATATAATTATTACATTTTCGTGTATTTTTTTATAGTGATGGTGTTATTAATTTTGGGTTACAAGGACTTGGATTATTTTAATGAATAAATTGGTATTATTAATTACTTAAAAATATTACACTATTTATATTTAGTCATGTTGACTCTGTGGGATTTTTGGGATTTCATTGAATTATTTTTAGGATTCACTCTCACTCCTTGTACGTATACACCTTATATGAGTACAAATTATATGAAAGATAATGTGAAAAATTCAGGAATCATTAGTAGTTAATGGATGATGTTGAGAGATAACTTGGAGAATATTTTTTATTTATTTGGAGTTATGTTTAAAAGAAAGTACATACACTTTTTTATTTATCATTTCCTTTTGAATTGGTCATACCTAAACACTTCTGTTTTACAATAATGTTTGGTTTGGGATTATGTACCATAAATAAATTTATGGGATATTGATTTTATATTACTATTTTTTTATCATTTATTCACACTTCTTGTTTATATTATAAAATGTCTTTTCTAATTATTACATCATGAAACAATGCAAGGAGAATTTCTCCTGAAGAGATATCCCATTAACCCTAAGTGTTATTAATAATCCTCTTATTATTATGGGGAAAAAATTAGGCTATGTGGCATTTAAAATTAGAGTATTTATCATTACAAGGTGCGATATAACATCTCAACTATCAAATGTTTACCTAAAATAATTTGAATATCGTATGGAAAAATAATTTTTCTGGATTTTAAAAGTATAGTAAATATGTGAAATAACAGAGGAAATTACACTAGGATAATATATGAATTTTTATTTGAATAATTGTCTTATGTAATTATAGACAGAATACATGATAAATATGTTTCTCATATTGATATGTTTTTATGACTTAACATATTTGACTTATTTATAAAAATTTATAAAAAATGATTAAAATACAAGGGATCCCTAAATTTTTTTCACCAGATAACATGTGGTTTTTGTATTTTTACATTTTTATATTTAATATATATTACATACTGTGATTTCCATAAAAATAAATAAAAAATATTCATATTTGGGGGGGGGGGGTAATAAATGAGTTATTTTATCACGATGTTAATTTTCATTATGAAGTAACAATTTTCCTAATCGAACTAAAAATAATCAATTAATATTTCATGTTGAATTAAATAAATTAATAATAAATGAGGCAATTCATCAAGGATAGTAAATTATTGTATGTGTTATATATTGATTTTCTAAACATGATACCAATTCAATTAATTTTCTATAAATTAAATTTTTTATGTTTAAAGGATGATTTCTTAAAATAAATAAATTACTCATGTGTTGATTTGATATGTTTTTGTTTTTAGTGGAATGAAAATATTTAAGTTTACATTGGTGATAAAATTGTGAAATCTTATGTAAATTTCATTTAGTGTTGTTTTATAAAAATATAAAATTATTTGAATTTACCATTGTGGAATTGAAGGAGAAAATTACATCCTTTGGTATATTATTACCATATAAAAAAATAATAATACATGATAATAAAAGGAAATGATAATGATTCTTTGTTGTGAATTAATGATAAATTTTTGTAATGTCAAGTGGAAAATTTAATGATTTTTTAAAAACCATTGTTGATTTTAATTTTAGAAGGAGATAAATGGATTCATGTATAACCACTCAGAACCCACAATCCCTTGTCTGGTGAAAAAATCATAAAATTTACATTTCCATCTTTGATAATGATAATTATTTCCCATTTTTTATCATACAAACCTTACAACATTAAAAGGAAAAATTGGATCACTTATATTCCCAAGGACATTTTATGTTGGGAGTTTTAAATAATTAAGAAAATTATATACATAAACGATACCCATTTTGTTAAATTAATATTTCACCCAAATTACCTATATTTTCTTATTTTATATTATGTCCTCATCATGATCCATATGATATACATTCTAGTCATAATTTGATCAACAACATGCATTATAACTCGGGGAGGATGAAATAAAGTAAGGGCAAGCTCATATTCTCTAGGGTAAAACATAAACATTAACATTTGAAATTCATCAATGAGAAAAATAATTTGACTAGTGTATGATTAAATACTTTTATTTATGAAAAAATCATAAATAATCTTATCCATCAATTCTTGGATCATCAAATATAAAAAAATAAAATAATTCTTAACATAGGAAAAAGTGATCAGAATCAATAATCATGATAATTGTAATATTAATCTTGATCAAAATAGACATAATAAACCTATAACATGCATAAAAACATTTTCATATCTTGGAAGAGTTTTATTCAATACTCATATTAAACCCATGTCTATAATAATCAGATCCTCGTAAAATCTATTAGAGAAACCCTTGAGTTACACCCTCCAACTTTCTCCTCAAGACAATGCATGTTATCCATGGACTGGAGCACTATTTATGTGCATCTATCATTTAAAATATAATAGAATCCCCTAATTTTATCTAGGTCTACCCATTATATATGCTTTAATGACCTCACCCAGAGCTATCCTGGTCCCACCAACTTCTAATTTGTAGTGGGATCACCCCTTTATATCTGGATACACCTATTATATATAGTTTCTAATGACAAAAACATGAATAAATTACATCATTCTTTAATTATATAATAAATCTTATAAAAATAATTATTAATTTGAAAACATGATTAAACCGTGGAAAATAAATGGGTTTCATGTCAATATATTTTAAACATGATAGAATCATGGAAATTAAATCAGTTCCATAACAATATCTTTTAAATAATTTCAAACCATGGAAAAGAAACGAGATCTATAATAATTAATTGGAAACATGATTAACCCCTTGAAAAGAAATGGCTTCCATAAAAATCTCATTAAAACAGTCTTAAACCACCAAGATAAATAATGTGGATGATATCATTACAAAATATCCCCATTGGATCATAATTAACAATAATGATTGTTGATGTTGTTAAATGATAATAACATAAAAAGATCATTAAATAAATTTTTCTGAAAATAAAATTTCCAATTTAAAAATCATTTCTCAAAATATAAATTAAAAAAATGTTGTGAAAATACTTCCCTTTTGAAACAAACACAAAAAAATATAATATAATGTTTAAAAAATCATTTAATCATTTTCATCACAAATATATCCTTTCCATTTAAAAAAACTATTGAGAACATTCTGAGAAGAAGTTTATTTTAAAATAACCTTGAAATTTTATAAAGATATTTTTAAATAAAATGGTCGTGAAAGTGGGAAATTTAGTTCATGTTGTGGAATTTAAAATAATGATTCCTTTCACATTTTTGGTAAATAAAAAATGGGAAATATTTCAAAAATTAAATGATGATACCATTAAAAAAATCATGAAATTTAAAAATGGATGAAAATTTATATAATAAATCATTTCAATAATGATAAAAAATTGAATATATTTTTAGAAAACCTAGATTTGGAAGAAAAATAGTTTTTGACCGAAGAAATAAATGAAGATGATTTTTCATAAAAACATTTTCAAAATTAATTTTAGTATAAAAGATATAAAAATGGTATACTTAGATGAAAATATCATTACAAACTAGTGGATAAGAAAATTCATGAGAATTATTGAGATTCATATCATAATATTTCAACATTTGAGACTTAATAATAAATAATCCCAATAAAGGATGAGATTGTAACATAAAACACTTACCACTTTGGTCATTTTGTATCATATTCCTCATGAAAGGGATATCCTTAAATTCATTATTAATACTCAATAAATATTATTATAAGAACCATAAAATATATTCATTCTTGTCTTTTATACCACATGAAATAAATAGTTTGTGAATATGGCATGTGTCTCAATAAATTAAAATGTGATCCAAAAATCCCTTACCTCATGATCCCTTTTGATTGATCATGAATTAACCTCCTAAATAGTGGTATTAAAAATGTTATTAACTTACTATATAATAATATTACTATTTTTAATATCATATATTATCCATTTATAACATCATATTCATTTTTCATTAATAATCATTCTTTATTTTCATTGTTTCGGGTGTTAATTCCTTGTTTTATTATCCATGTTTTGTAATTAAAGATCGGTTTCCTATATATTATATAGTTTTATAACCTCTATAATAATAATTATGACATAATTATCATATATATATAAATAAATTATACTTTAAAAACCAATCATTAAATATGGTAAGGAAAAATAAATTATGTTATGATCATAGAGACGATAGGTCGTACATATGCATTTGTAACATTTCCATTTTCAAATGATCGTCAAGGATAGAGTGTATGTAATATATAATATTTCCATAATTATCATAATATTATAAATATATATACCAAATTATATAATTATATATAACATCCATGTGGTGTGGGATTGAAAAGTGAGTCATATCACTTCATGACGGAGATAGTCCACACATACATGAATGATGTTATCACCATTAAGTGAGTGGAAAAGTAAGAAAAAAATATAATCTTTATATAATGATAAATATGTCACTAATATAATAATTATTTTATTTATATAATCATAAATCATTAACTTTATCCTTATCACCTTATATATGAAGCATTAATGAAAGACGAATCACAATGCATCACGATGCGCTGGTCTATCATAAACACGAGTGAAATTATAGTATCTCAAATGTAATGGAATTTGAAAGATATATATATAAAATAATTAATAAAAATGTATATATATAGTATAAATTTAATATATATACTTTATATAAATCATCATACCCAACTCCGTAATGTTGTGATGGAAAAAGGAATGACATCAGTTTATGTGGAAGTAGTTTTCCATACACAGATACGATGATTTTATATCCCATTTTATGGGAGTGGAGATTATTTTAGGACATAAAAATTTTATATAAAAATACAATTATATGTAAAATATTGAGTTCATTATATAAATATGGTTAAAAATAATTTACGGAAATGGATAAATAAATAATATGAAGAAGCTCGTGGAAGAACATTACAACTTCTTCGGGCATCTTCCATAGAATTACACCAAACCCAACATAGGATGGATTCCTACAAAAAATAAGGGTTTTAGTATGATTTTATACAATTTTATAAGTTATTTTTTTGGTATCATTCTAATCAAATAGGTTTGATGGTTGGATGAAAAAAGCAGACGGGATGACCTTTTATATGTGGCGGAGATGCCACACATTTTGTTTTTAAAAAGAAATTGATTTTCCAAAAATTTTCATATGTACGATGGGTCCATAGTGGCTAATTATAAAATTGTAAAGGTTTCATGGTCTAAATATTTTAATCAGATAGTTTTTATCAAAGCTTTAGGTTAATTTTACCTCAATCTATTTAGTTTTAACACTCAATAAATTTTTTACGGTAACTGTGGTAATTATATTTTACTACCTTCACTAATAATATTAGTCAAAAATTAATTTCACCATATTATATAATAATAATTAATTTTATTAAAAATAAGGAATAAATTTTTCTAAATTCAAATCACAAAACAAGAAAAAATTAATTTAAAATTAATCCTGCATGTGTGATGGGAAATCTAGTTTTTATTGTGAAAATATTCAAAAGTTTACAAAGTTATTATGTCAAATTTGAATATGAATTTTTTGAATAACATAAATGGGTAAATAATTTTAATACTGAACTCATTTTACATTAATACAAATTAAAAATATAATTTTACCTTATAAATAATTTAATGGAACATGCATTGTTGAATGAAAATCCATTATTTTTCACAAATGATCAAAAAAGTAATCTTTGCAAACAATTATCCAAACATTACACTAATATAAATTTGAAATTATTATTTATAAAATTATTCATATAATTTAAAATAAATTTAATAAATTTGGAAATAATTATATTTAACAAACTTGCAAACGCGAGGAAAAAACATGTTTTTGATACGTGTCTTTTTTTCAAGCACAAGATGATTTTGTATTAACTCTATACCAAATAATAATCATTGTTTGAATATTAAATAAATTTATAGATATATAATCTGTATATTTCATTTAAAAAATTCCTCACTATAAATTATTTTATTTTATTAAAATAGAGAAACATTACGCACAACAGAACTCTTTTAAATAAAACTCATTATTAAACCCAAAAAAAATACTTATACTAAAATTGAAAATAATAAAAATTAAAATGTAATAAAGTAGATTAAATATAACTAAAGTATTATTATATTATATTAAATCATATTCATAAAATAATTGAACTTAAAAAACATTTTATTTACTGAATTGAAATACGATTTTTTAAAAAATTGGTATTTTCACTATTTTCTAAAAATACAAAAAAAAAATAAAAAAATTAAAAAGTTTCACCCAATGTAAATTTTGATATTCTGATTAAATAATGTAGTTAATTTTATAGATTACATTTTTTAAATGTTCAAAAAATTGATTAAAATATTTTTTCATTAGCAAAAATAAAAATCATTGGTGAAAAAAAATATATTTCTAAGAATAAAATTACATTACTGAAAATTGATTGAGTTTTTACATCAAATTTATGAATAATTTATATTGACTATAAAATATATATATATATATATATCATAAGGTAGTTAATTATTTTCACGCCCTCCAATTTAATGGCTATGTTATAACAATTATATATTTCATGGGTCGCTTAAGCTGGGTGTTGTGTGATGAATATTCTATAGAACATAAACATCACAGTGCTTTTTATACTAAAATCCATATAATAGATCAAATTTATGTTAAAATAAATATATAAAATTCATAGGGTGTTACATTCTCGTCTAAGATTGATTTTGTTTATCGTTTCTGCTATCAAATATAATATCCGTCATTTAAAATCTCGGGATGTTATATCCTTCCCCCTTTTATAAGTTGTTTCCTCAAAATTTGAACATTATCTCGATAAAAGAGGGAGGGATATTTTAAAATATATTTGTTATAAACACATATTATAAAAGTGTATTATAATTAATTCTCTTAACAATGGATAAATGGATGTACAAATTTCATATAGAGTAAAACATAACTCAATTTCCGAATAGAATAACATAGGTTGGAATTGAAGAAATGTGTAAATAAATATAGATTGTGATTGAGGCAGTTGATCACAATAATGTTAATGATAAATGGAATATTAAGGAAATCAAAACCATAAATCAATTATGTTCTAAAAGGTCATCTAATTCATTTGATATGAAACTAATTGGATAAATTTTTTGTTTCGAAATAATTTCCCAAGAGTTAAGGAATTATTTTATATCCAGACTAAGATCATAAGATAATGAACCTATTTGATGAGAAAAAGTTCTTCATTTTGACAATTTCCACTACAATATCATATTTTCTCTAAATGATGATTTTTTAAGAAACATTATTCATCCATAAAGAAATAAAATCAATTATTAAATACCCCATTACCATAAAAGGGATAACAAGTAATCTATCCAAGGTTTAGACAGTAACCACAACCAAAATGGTTAACACCTGTCAAGATAATTCCAAAAATTAATAAGCCTTTATATGATACATTAATCTTCAAAAATCAATAGTAAAAACCAATGTCAAAAATAAATAATTCCCTAACCCTATATCCCAAATAAAATTAATAACCTCAAAATTTTAGAGTGTTATAAACTCTATGGTTATCTCATATATTTCAAATTTCATGCCCAAAAATATAGTTATATTCTTTTAAAGTAACATTATCACTTATTGAACAAATAATTTTCTAATATAGTGTTTATTTATGTGGAAAAACTTTTATTCTTGACATCGAAGATATTATAAACCATAAATGTTATCAATACCTTAAATCTTTTTCCACAAAATTTAATTTCATGCTTCATGTTATACTAAAACCTTAAAAATACATCAACCTACAAAAAAATATCCTAAAATTTCATTAATCATATTGATATCTCATCACTTAAAAACTAATAGGGTTGTATATGTTTTTTAATATATGACTATTCTTATGAAGACAAACATATGATGGAATCCATAGATATTATGATAATATCTAATGAAAAAACCCTATTTTCCAAATCTATAAAAACTGACCTCTGATTCTAACTATAACAACCACCAACCTGCACTCCCAGATCCAGTGTAGAAATCATAAACATTAATTTTTTTTCTTTGATACCAATAATTATGACCCATTATTTTATCCAAACCATACAACATAAAATGGAAAAACTATATTACTTACGTTTTAATGTACCATTTATGTTTATAGTTTTAGTGGATTAGGAAAAACTTTTAAAAAACAACATCTATGAAATTAAATGAGCATTTCTACCAATTGGCCTAGCTTTTATTTTTTCACATTAAGTCTTCATAATTCATATAAATTCACTTATAGAAATAATTTAATCAACCACATTCTTTCTAAAATATGAAATAGGATGAAAAGACTAGGTTGGGATATTCCTAATGCTCATATGGGTTGAATTGGTGTTGGCTACTTTTTAAACCAGTCATAACTTTTTATCCCTTTATCTATAAGAACTATTAGGATCTTTATTATCTTATTATATTTTCTATTTCTTATAAAAGTATATTAAATAATTAATGTTATGAATGGATATTTTTACATGATTCACTACTCTTTAAAAATATCTAATAAATCTAATTTTCAGATAATGATCATGACCAGAAAACCACTAAAAAGTACTCCTTCGAATGTGGGTATAGTAAGTAGTTAATTCTCTTTCACATGCAATAGAAATCAGAATATTTTATATTTATTATTTTACAGCACATGTTAATATCTTTATAATATATTTTATGGTATTATCCTGTGTGTTAATTGTTTGTAAAAGCAATATTGTTTTCCACTTGTAGACAATAATTGGCTTCCATAGAACTACATGTATATTCCACTTCTTCACTTGTTACTTACAAAACATCATGAATGTAGCTATTCATACCTCTAAAGTCAAAAAAATTGAATTCTTTACTTTATTATTCTTATATTAGTCAAAATTATATTTATATATTAAACTGGTGAACTAAATTCTCCCTAACTCAAATGATAATAAACTGATATCTACATCGCCAGACACTCTTCTATTCTTCTCTCTCATTCTTCATTAGTGAAAAAATGACGGCAATGATTCATCTTCTAATTAATTCTCGAGTAAAAAACATCTTTTTTATTGTTCAAAAACTTAAGATCAATTCAGAATATCGTCATCATAATTATTCATCACTAAATAATTGTAACTCTTTTGCTGGGTGCACTCTATTTTTATTTTGTCAAATAATAATATACAGCTTTGTAGCATTGTTAATTTCTCTTTATTACATACACAATATCAAAACATGAGTGTATAATTTCAATTCTATTATTCCATGGTATATAAATGTTTTAGATAAATTTTATTTCACCTAACTTTCAAGAATAATAAATCACAATTCAAAACTATTCTCTCTGTGGATTCTGAACAGGATTTATTTGAAATCACTTCATTCAGAAAGCAAGATGCATATGTTATAAATAAAACATAACACATATATATATATATGAATTTATTATTTTATGTGTTTTCTTTATTATTTTTTCATCCCTTATTAATTTATTATGATTTCATATACAAACTAGCTTGGTTATTTTATCTTGTGAGTATGTATGTGATCATCTTCTTAAATACGGTCCAACCATGCAAAACAAATATTTATCCTTTGGTTATCATAATAAAAACCAAAAATATTCTACTGATTCCTTAATTAAATGAATTATATTAATTAACTATTTTATATATTCACCGGCTCATGTGGTTTCCTTCTTTTATAGTATCGCATAAGTTTAACTACATGAACCTAACATTCGTATTATCCATTATGCTACATAGTGGTGAGGGGACTGGATTCATTGAAAAATCATGTTACATATTCATTGAACCACTTCTTAGCGATGAAAAGTGGGCGTAATTAACTCGTTAATTGGTTCATGGATTTCTCAATAAGTTCATGAACAAAGAAAGCATCACAGATCTTAGACCTTCATAGAAGCCCTAGTGACGAGTTAACACGGTGTATTTTGATTTGTTGAACACTGTTCTTCATGAAGGTCATTAAAGAGTGGTTTACACTTGAATATGAACTATAGGACACCATTTATTTTTGTTACATAAATATCTCATGGAACATTTCTACTTCCTGAAATAGAAATATAAAAGATACTCTATTTTTGAAGAAAAATTAGAACTCTCAAAAATCATGCCAACTGTAGAACCTTTCTTTGTCTCTACGTCACAGTATTTAAAATGAGATATAAACAACCTATAATATTATTAAAATCACTCATAATATTCCATGTGAATCACATGATATGAATACCCAATGTACTTGACATTTCAACTCTCCAAATAGTGGATAATGTTACTCCGAGAAACCTTGTGATTTCCCTTTGTGATCTGGATTCTTCTTTAAAGTGTATAATCTTATGAATGTGATCATTTTTTCTTGAAAATCACCTTAACAAATCCCTGAATCTAAATTATGTTTATCTCATTTTATAGTGTCCTCCTGTAAGTATGTTTTCAGTTTTCCTGAATCTTGATTATTGGATTCTTTATATAAATCATACAAATAGAGTGTCATGATTCCTTTGATTGATTTCATATCAATTTTTTCAACTTTAGAAACATTATAAGATCCTATAGTTTGACCATGGGTGATATGTCCATATTCCCTTATGAGATAGTGTTTTGATTGGTGGAAAAGAATGATGGTGGTTATTGTTTAAAATGGTGTGGCCCATTTTGAATAAAAATTACATGGGAGATCAAAAGACCTTTGTTTAATCAAGTGGGGTTCAATGTTCATTAGAAAATGGAGATCACACTAATCGAATGAGCATGGAAATGTTTTTATTTACATTTTTTGAACAATACCACTAACATCACATCCCACATAAAAAATTTTTTAGGTTGTTCTTAATTTTAACATTCAAGAGAAGCTGTATAGTGGCCGGAATTATCCCCCACTTAGTCATTTTTCCACCCTGCATGGTGGGGCCACTAATACAATGTCTATTATCCAAAACCAAGAACATACATAGTCGTGGGCACTGGAAACCTTAAACATGGATCTTATTTATTCCTACTGAATCTATGCACTTATATTGCTTATTGGCTAGTCCTGGATGGCATACCTTGGGTGCGGTTGACCCTATGTCCCGCATGGGACCTCTATTTAGGCTAGCTAGTAATCTTGTTTGGCTAGCTCTATTTTTAAAATAAACCATATAAAAAACATAGTTAAAAACCATGTCTATAATGGAATTCATTATCAAAATCAAGGCCACCTATATTCATAGAACTTTAGTGTAGAATTATTCAATCCCAGAAACATTACATCACCAAATATTCAAATAATAATTCATGCAAAGATAATAATATTTCATAGTTCTTATTTACCTCATGAAAATCATAATCCCAATGTATTTCAAGATATTGAATGGTTCTTATGAAATAGTTAAATATTGTGTGGCACTCTTGAAATTGTATTTCTCTTATTCTTTATAGAATATGAATTCCAAATAATACTTCATATTCCAATAATCATTATACTCATACTTTTCATTGTTTTAAATAACATGTTACATTTTATATATCTATTTTAACATAAACTAGGTAAACAATCATCAAAATTACTATTCTATGTCTTTAAACATGACATCCAATTTCAACTTATAAATCTATAATAATTATCTAGACGTCTCCATGAAACCCAATGCCTTAAACAACTATATTTTTGCAATAGAAATAAAGGAATATTTCATACAAAATTTATTATCTTTGGATCTCATTCATCATAATGACAAATTTTAATATTCCTATATCATTGATCACTATTTTCAACCAATGAAAATCATTGAAAACAAGTAAAACCAAATAATAATTGGGCTCTTTGTTTCCGCCTTCCTATTTTTGTATGTACATTCAAATTACATTTCAGGAGAATGTTTCATTATGTGGATTATTATGTTCTCTCTCTAATTTACATTTCAAGCATTTATTTCAGTTTCTCACCCTTTATTGACAAGAAATAAAAAGTTCCAGGGAATAGGGTATTAGTATATACTTATGAAATGTTTCATCCATCATTTCACTCTATGTATACTAGAACTATTATCATTATTGAAAATAAGAGGGTTTTATTTAACGAACAAACATATCCATTACAAATTAATTATGGTACAATAGAAAATTAAAACACTAATACTTGTCATCGAGGGTTATTCCCTTTCATTTCATGTTGAAAATACTAAATGTTATATGATGTACTTATGTAAAAGATCAACCTAGAACTCATTCACTTACTTCAACAAATAAATTACAAATATTCAAGTGAAATAGGTAAGATATATGACCTTTAAGAACATCCATATTTCTTACACCATTGACAAATTCAATTGATCCCCCTTTATAAAATGATATTTATTTTGTGTAACCAAAGATAATAGATTAATATAGTCATATATTTTCAAATGACATGATATTCAAGAAATTCCTAGTATAATAATATTTGATACTAATTGAAATATTGATTCTGGAATATTATTCATTTTTGTCCCATCAAATGAAGCACTTCTTAACATCGTCATAATGGTGGATCTCATCAAGAATTTTTTTTATGGAATTCCATTATGGGGAATAAAATATATTGGATATTCCACTTGTAACTATCAATATTGGATAACATTCACAACTTCACCATGTATAATCTTTTTGAACACTTTCTCATTTGGATTCTAAGAAATAAGATCAAAACCAAGATTGTATCTTCTTTGTCCTTTCTTTCCAGAATATTAAATCATATTCTTATTTTTCATCAAAGATAATCCTGTATTATATTAACATATGAGTAAAAAATTTGAAATCATTCAAGTATTGTGAAATTTTCAACATGGCTATCAATTATGAACATCCCTCGATTCTTATCAGGATCTCCTCATGAGAAAATTATTCTCCTTAAATTCCCTGAATTATAAGCACAAATACATTACATAATATTTTAGGGTACTATAGTGGATCCTTCTTGTTTCGTTAATATGAACAACCCGGTTGAGATTCTTTTATGAATTATGTTTCACCATTTACTCCAATATTAATGATTTCATATCTAAAAATATTTTTTATTTTATTCTCAGGAAAAATGTATCTCTTCGCATCGACTTACACATTGTATGGTTAACTCTTATTCTTTACAACCATAAAAGATCTTAAATTATTAATCTTTTTAAAGTCAACATCCTATTCTCGTAGAAGATATAGACAACCACTAGCTATATGACCAGGTTTCTTCAATCATTGAACCATAAATTATTTAACATTGTTGTTTTAGTTTTTTTAACTCTCATGAACTTTTTCTTCATCATGTGGATGTTCTCATTTCCTTTTTAACAAACCTTAGTTTTTTCATCGTTATGTTTACAACGTCCATCCAAATTTTCATGTCAAATATCTAACAGGTTGTTTGGAACTATATATGTATGATTGGATTTCTTACACAAGTTCATCTAATTTATATACCTTTTCTTATGTCTTATAGATGATGTAATTTCCTATAAGTATTTGTATTTGGAATCCAATATCTTCTCATCTTTCCTTATTGAAATATTTCTTGGTGAATTTATGCCCAAAATATTCTTTAGAATTTTTCCCAACATTGCTTCTCCTTTTGTATCCATATTTTGGGATCTTCTTTTCTCATCAATGTTTAAGACATTTTGATTTGTGCTTACACCAACCATATATCCACTTCCATTTCATACATTATAGATGTTATCAAGCATTCCAAATCAATTTATAGTATAAAGAGACTTATAGACCATTAGATGATACTTTTTATTCTCAAAATTTCCCTCACATACACATAAGCATTATTTGGGCTTTTATACTTTGAGGATTTTAGTAAAAAAGTTATTTTTCAATACCAAAATGTATTTAAACACCAATATCGACCCAAAAATATTGATTTCATGATAACTTATGTATAAGATTGTTTGGTATTATTCATAACTAGTCATTCTCTCTATAGGGAACAAACAACTAAATTATTTTAAAATCCACCCCATTCATGGTAGTAGGTTTATTATCATATTTATTCATTCATACATGTTAATAATTCTATATCAAAAAAACTATTTTTGAAAGGAGAGTTAGAAATATCAGTACATGATGGAAATGATAAAACCTTTCTCTTTTTCATATTCCTGTGATTGATCATTGAAATATTTCATGGTATTATTATCATGTGATAAAGGTATTTCAAACATAGAATCCACCATTATGAAATGAGTAATAAAGAAACTATTTATTTTCTTTGTAACATATCATTACGTGACATAACAGGATTGGCAAACTAAACATCCAAATTTAAAAAATTCATATTGAGGATGATTTTCCGATCTTCAGTAATAATTGTCTTCTCTTAAAAAGAATTATTTATTTATTTAATTTTATCTTCTTGATTCTTAAAACTGTTATAAAATAAATATTCATTTTATTTGATTCTCAAAGATATTACATAAAATTCTGAATCCATGAGTTCAATTTTTTTCAAGTTCATGGATATGTTCTTAAATAGTATTTTTTTACTCCCTTTTCCTCTTTAACATATATGATACATTTTATAGAACTTATTTCTAGTTACATAATTTTTTCTTAAATGGTTCCAACCTATCTAGAGAGCTTTAGACATTCAATATTTCTTTTCTCAAAAGAACTTCTCCGAAATAGAAGTACCTACGTCTGACTAGGTATTATATTCTTATATACATTAAATGATTCCATAATCATAGGATTCAATTTCCTCAGAAATTCCCTATAAAATAACTCTTAATATTTCATATATTACTTATTGAGATGATATAGATTTATTATGATCATTGCTTGTTTTAAAATTTTCATCATAAGGACAGTTTTCAAATATACTACCACAAACCATATGATCTCTAGAGGTTGGAAGGATACAATTCTTCTTGGAGGACAAATTATCCACATTTTTATTACTCTCGAATTTGGATGAGCCTTCGTTTTTAGAAAGGCATGAATAAACAATTACTTCCTCTTATTTATAAAAGAGGGAATTATTATTCAATGTTTACCTCTCTTAATTTTTGTTGTTCATCATGGTCTTGGTAGAAATAGGATTCTATTCAGCGATAACCAAATCATCCCTAAAGATTCACTTCATTTTAGTCATTGGAAAAAAAATAAAATATTAAAAAGATAATAAATTCACATTAAAAATTCGAAAAAAGGTGAAACTTTGCTCTGATACCATTATAAGGGACTAGATTGGGATACTCCTAAAAATGAGAGATGGGTGACTTGGTTTTGTGGATATATTAAACCACTCTCAACTTTTTTTCTCTTTACCTCTTATACCTATTACGATATTTTTTCAATTATTCTCTTTTTCATATTTTATGTAAGTATCTAAAACAAATAAAATAAAACATGGTATTTTTTCCATGTTCACTACTCAATAAGAATAGCTAGTCCCTATAATGGTCAAGAAATGTTCCTGAACAAAAAACACAAGAAAGTAATCCTTTAAATGTGGTGGTAATAATTAAGAAATACCCTTTCACCATAAATTAATAGTATTCCATTTTACAGTGATTGTTTTATAGAACTTGGTTGGGTCATCATATTTCCTTTGAATATAGTATCATTCTTGTTAATGCTTTATCACACCAATAAATTCATCTTCATGTTGAGACCTATTGGATTCCAAAGTAATGCATTGATTTTCCAGTTCTTCACTTGTTACTTTCCCAAAAGTATGCAAGTTCTTATTTTTAACTCTTCTCAAAGAAAAAAATGAAAGCTACACATTATTATTCGACTATCATTCATTATTTAATGATTGTAGTACACTAATAAATTAATTCTCCCATACCCAAATGATAATCAATTAATATAAACTTGGAAATTCACCTTTTTTTCTTCTTCCCCCTATTTCATCATCTGTTAAAAACTGACTATACTAATTCTTCCACTTCGGCATGCTAGATTCAAAAACTAATTTATGATTATTGAAACAATACATATTTTCTAAAAATAGCAATATAAAAATTATTTTTTCCCAAATAATAATTTATATTTATCTTGAAACACTATATAATTTTCAAACACAAAATAATATGAAACTGTGTAGCTGTGTTAAGTTTTCATTTTTGGATACCCAATATCATCACATGAGTGTATCAGTTTAATTTTTTTCATCCATGGTACTTGCAATATTTAGTGAATTTTTATAGAACTACACATTAACAAATGATCAAGAAAACATTAAATTTTTCTATTCTATTTTTCCAAACATTATTTTTTGAAAGCACTTCATGAACAAAGTATGATGCAAAATCTATAAAAAAACATTAACACACACAAAAACATATATATATTTTTATAATTTAATGTATTTTGTTAATTATATTTTAAGCGTTTCTCAATTTTTCATGAATTCACATACACACTTCCTTAGTTATTTATTCATTTTTATAAGCATGTGATCATTCTTATTAATTTTGGAGAAATCCAGCACAACCAGTTTTGTGCCTTGGGTTCTCATCATTAAGACTTGAACCATTCCAATTATTACTTCACACACTTAATTTTGTGCCTGAACTATTTTATATATTCATATACTTGTCTTTCTTCCTCCCTCTATAAGATTCCAAAAAGTGTAGCTAGATGAACGAACCTTAGTTCTTCTCCATTATGAAAAATAGTTGTAAGGGACATACTTATTCCTGAATGCTAGTAAAATCATTATGGAACCAATTATTCGGGATGCCCTATAGGATTAATCGACTATTGAATTATCATAAGGATTTCATAAGATACTCGTGATCCTAGAAGTATTCTATTATTTCAATCCTTCACAAAATCCTTGGGGATACATTTTTTATGTCCCATTTTCATTGGGGAGTGTTGTTCTTCTTGAAGCTTCTTTGAATATGATTTTCACTTTTTTATGCTAAACGGGACTCTATTATTTCATGGTGCCTCAATGGAACATGGAAATTTTATCCTTTATAAAACCATAAGCTATTAGATAGTATATTTATAACAAAAATGAGAGATCCCAGAAATCATGCAAGCAACAACCCCATTATTCATCTCGGTGTCTAGGTATTTATAAATAGATTTATATTGCCTCTCATATTATTAAAATACTACATAATATTCCATGTGAAACATATGTTATGAATTCATAAAGTAATCAACATTTAGACTCTTCAAACAATATATGACATTATGTCGAGACACCTTTTGTTTTCCTTTGTGGTATGGATTGTGCTTTTCCATCTGACAACACATGCGCGCTGTCATATATATTCATGAAACTCATATTCCCAAATTCTCAAAGATCCACCATTGTGACAATTTTTTTCTTTTAGACTACTTAAACATAATTTTTGGCCAGGATAAATCTCATTTCCCAGATTTATTAGATGAATCATGTAAACTATGTTTCATAATTCCATTAATAAAGTTTATCTCATTTATTCGAGCTGAGAATCAATATAATAGCTTCTGGTTAAAATTTTAGTGATGTATACATATTATCTAGTAATTAATTTTCATTTAAAGATAGAGAAGAAATAATTTAGTGTTTGTTCAATAATTCATGACTCATTTTGAATATAGATGTTGTGAAAGATCAGACATCCTTGGTTTATACTAGTGGTGCATGATATGCAATGCAAGGTGGAGACTATAGAAATTAGACAGACATGGATATGTTCGTATTTTATGTGGTTGAACATTACCACTAAAATACCTTCCCACAAAGAAAATGTAAGTATGATGCAATTTTATTTAATAATCAAGATTTTCTGCCTAGTGGATAGAATTCCGCCTCACCCTATCATTGGGTTGCTCGACATAGTTGTTCTTCTTCTACTATAGGACATTGGTCTAACCCGGCGCCACATTGGTGGTTCACACCATAGGCCTTACAACCAATCCCTCTTGACTCATGCTAGAACTATTCTCATATGTCGTTAGTTGGTTGCCTTTGGCTAGCCTCCCTTGGGTGTGGTCAATCATGTGTCTCACATGATACCTTTACTGAGGTTCGCTTGTCTGCTTAGTAGGCTAATACAATTTTAAAAATAATCCCTATAAAATCACTTAGTTAAAAAAATCAATTTTATAATGGTATTCAACATCAAATTCATGTCTATCAATATACTTAAAACTCTAGTATATAATTTTTATATCCTAAAAAAATAACTTCATCAAATCATCAAATAATATTTCATGCAATAATAATAAAATTTGATTTTTCTTTTTCTCTTCATTTAAATAAAAATAAAAATGTTATTAAATATTATTCATGGAGCTCAAGAAATAGTGAAACATTGAATGAACCTCTTTTTATTTTTGGAATATTAATTCCAATGAATTATTCATCTTCCAATCAATGTTATACTCATTTTTTCATTATTATAGAAAATATGTCACCTTTGATTTATATATTTAAATTTAGAACCTTTTCAAAAATCATCATAATTACATGGGGAAGTATTAAACCATGATATACAATGTCATCTACCGCATCCATAATAATTATCTAGGCATCACCATGAATGTCAAAGAATACAACAAATGTTTTTTAGAATATCAATACATGATGAATTCATCCATACTCTATTAAATTTGTATTTTATTCATCATACCACAATCAATATAATATTCATATTCCATTGATTACCATTATAAACAAATTACAACCATTGATAATAAATAGAACTATACAAAAAGTGGGATCTTCATAGTAATGATAAAAAGGGTGAATTCCAATGATCAGTAAAGTGAATACTAATAATTATCATTTTGAAGTCATTGATGAAAATAAGAAGTGTATAAAGGTAATATTACTTAATAAAAGATTATGAGATAATAAAAAAACGCAAACCCAACAATATCTAGATCATCAAATATAAAAATATGGAATATTTTTTTAATAATGGAAAGTTTCATAAGAATCAATAATCGTGATACTTGCGATATCAATCTTGATCATATGGAACATTATAAAACCATAGAATGAATAACAAAACTAGGATGGTGTCTTGGAACATTTTTCTTCATAGCATGTATTAAACCCATGTCAAAAATAACTAGATCTCAGTTTAATCTATATGAAAATCCCATAAGGAACTCCCTCCTTCTTTCCAATAAAGAAAAGGATCATTTACCAATGCATTGGCGCATTATCTACATGCACTCATCATTTATGTTATAATAGGATCACCCTACACTATTTTTTCCACCAAATCATATAAGATGTAATGGTCTCACATGCCCATATCTGAGCCACACAATATTATAATCTATAATGGGATCACCGGGTGATATCTGTGTACACCCATCATATATAAAGTTCAAGAAAAATGACATGAATAATGTACTAACTACTTTTATTTTATCATGAAACTTATTGAAGAAATAATTATTATTTTAGTTACATGATTTACCCAAGTAAAATAAATTGGTTTCATGTCAATCTATTTTAAACATGATTGATATAGAGAAAAGAAACAGGTTCCATAACAATATCTTTGATGAATGGTTAGCCTATGGTAAAGAAACTCAATCCATTACAATCTCTTTAAAATGTTATTTAGTTAAGGAAATGAATTTAGTTCCATAAAAATATCTTTGATATAATCAAAATCCATTCACAGAAATAATAAGGATAGTATCATTACAAAATATCCACATTATTGAATAAGTAAAAAATAGTTTGTTTTGAATTTGATGAATAGATATAATATTAAAATATCATTGAATAAATTTTGAGAAAATAAAAACTTCATTTTAGAAGTATTTTTTAAACTAAAAATTCACAATATATTTCCAAAATCCATTTCATTGAAAAGAAAATTGGAAAAGTATAATGGTTGGTTTAAAAAAATTTAAAACATTTCTTGAAGAAAATATTGTTTAAATTATGAAATACCCATTTTAAAACTTTTTAAAATAAACTTATTTTAAAATATATTTTCAAACATGTAAAGTAATATTAATGGAATGTAATTCTAATGATTGTAGAAATTTTGTTTTATATCTTACCTATTAAAAAAATATTCCTTTCATATTTTTGACGAAAGTAAAACATGCATTGTTTGTAAAACGAAATGAAGATTAATTCAAAAAAAAATTTCTGAAAATATAATTTATTGGTTGAAATATCATTAATAAAAAATATCAATAATGTTAAAAACATTTTTTAAAACATTTTTAGAAATCATGGTTTTGGGAGATAAAGAAGTTTCGACCGAAAATAGAAAAAATGAAAAACATTCATAAAAACAATTTACCAAATATTTTAAGTAATAATTAGTGTGAAATGATAATATTACATGAAAATGTAATGAAAACACAGAGGATAATAAAACTCATTATAATTATAGAGTGGGATATGATATTATTTCATCATTAGATACATAATCATAAACTGTCCTGATAATTGATGAGATTGTCACCTACAAATCATGCCACTTTGGTAAATTTGAATTGTAAGAAAAAGAAAGTGATATCATTAAATAGATATGAAAATTATAATAATTTTGAAGATAATAATAATGAAATATATTAATGGTTAGTATATATATCGTATACAACAAATATGTGGTGAATTTGGCATGTGTCTTGCAGAAGTAAAATGTTAAATGCAAACCCCTTACATCGTGCTTCCTTTTGGTTGATCATAAATTGACCTCCTATATAGTCATTTTAAAAAAGTCAATATCTTTCACTAGAACCATGTTACAATTTATTATTTCATATGTGATTCTTTTATGACATCTAATCACCCATTCATTAATAATCATTCATTATTTTCACTGTTTCATGTGTTAATTTTCATGTTTTGTCTTTTGTTTTTTTAATTAATGATTTGTTTCCTTAAATATAACATTATTACATCAATTAACGTATAATAATATTGAAATAATTATTATATTTTTACATAAATTTTAATTTTAAAACTAATTATGAATGATGGTAATGAAAATTGATATATGTTACGATCATAGAGATAGTGGGTTGTGCGTACAAGTGAGTAGAGTTTTCATTTTCCGATAATCATTATGAAAAAAAGATAGGAAATATAAAATATTCTAGAAATATCATAATATTAAATATACCATATTATATAATTATATATATCATCTACGCAGTAATTACGGAAATTGGAGTCTCATCGCTTCATGATTTTGGTAGTCCCCACATGCATGAAGGATGTTATCATATTTAATTAAGTAAAAAGATAAGAAAGAAAAGTATATAATATCATTCAATACAGAAAAATATTTCATAAATATCGCAATTATTTCATGTATATCAAATAAAATTATTAACTTTATCATTATCAACTTCCATGTGAAGCAGTGGTGAAAGAACAATCACAATAATTCTCTCGGAGTTCGTTTAATAGACACACAAGAAACGTTATCATATTCCTATGAAATAGATGTTTAAAAATATATATATGATATAATTACTCTGGAGTAATAAATTTGTTATAAATATCATATATATAATTTATATTAAATATCTTACACAACATTTATATGTGGTAATGGAATAACCAATCACATCAATTTGTAAGGTGGTTGTTCGCCGTACACATGAACAATGATTTCGTAACCCATTTTATGGAAGTTGATATGGTTATAGTTAATTATAGTTTTATATAAAATTCCAATATATGTAATATAGTGATTATATTATATCATATTTGTTGAAAAATAATTAATTTGGTGCATAAAGAAATAAAGTAAATATGCTCATTGAAGAATATTACATCTTCTTCAAGTATCCTCATTTGTTTGTCACTAAAGCCTTCCTACATTGGAATTATATTCAAATTAAGAATTCTAGGATAAGGGAATGGAATTTTTAAGTGATCTGGGTAGGTATTGGATGATTTAAATTTTTTAAAAACTTATATTGTTCCAACATATCTCAGTTATTATGTGTTTTGATAATTCAAAAAATCTATATTTTTATTCTGTTTAGTTTACCTAGAATGATTTATATAAAACGTTTTTAAAGTAATTTATCATATTATTTCTATAAGACTTTACGTTACACCTTAGAATAAATTATATATATGGTAAATAATTTACTAATTCATGAATTGATATTTTGGAGGATTATCTTCCCTTCTACTAAGAATCATAAAACACTATGTTGAATGAATATCTTACAATGGAAGATACTATTTTATGAATATTGAGACAAATTTGCAGCTTACATCAATTAGAATGATATTTAAATAATTTATTATATTATGAAATTTTTATTCATAAAATACTGTCTTAAAATCAATAGTTTAGGATGTTAAATATAGGTATCACACCTTGGAAACATATTTATCTCAAAAATATAATTATAATTTGTATTTTTGAATTTATCTTATCAAAGGGTTTGATGATTTCGAAGATTTGTTTTATCATATAAAGTAGATCTGAAATTTTTCTTCTGAGAAAATTACTACATATTTGATATCTTAGGAAGAATTAACCGTTTTGAAAAATGGAATCATTTCCTTCAACATTATTAATAAGATGATTCACAGTTTCAAGAATAACATAAAAGGGACTATACAGTTATTAAATGATAAATTTATACATAATTTCATTTTTTAGGTTGGAAAATATCTGGAGAATATGATCTTTGACATTGCCACTATAGAAGTTTATTTCATTTCAAGAAATAACGGATTCATTCCATAACAGGCTGTCTATAACGACCCATAATTTTATCAATGGTAATTTTATTCTTATAATTATTTAATATAGTATTAACTATATAATATCACATTGATAACACAATAAAATCTTTATAAAAGAATAATTAAAGAAATAAGAGCTATTTCTAGAAGATAATGAACTTTTACCAATGGAATAGTAACTTGATCGTTGGAATAGTAATGTCAATATTTTGAATATTATATTGGCCAATAGAGTAGTAACATCATCAGTTAAATTATAATTTTTTTGACATCTTATACATAATAATATGATAAGATTATATAATAGTATAAAGAAATATATATTTTAAAAAATTATTAATTATGTTTTGGTATTTTATTAAAAGATAAATGTTCATTTACATTTTTATAATTAATATAATGATTGAAAATAATATATATTTTCACAAAATGGATTCATAAATTTATATTTTGTCATTTTATGATTATATAATGATTTTATAATTACTTAATTAATATTTAAAAGTGTTATAAAATAAGTTATAATTCTAAATTAAATATTTTCCATGTAAATGATGTTTTAAATTAAAAAATAAATTTATATTTTATAGAAAATTATTTTTATAAAATGATGTTCATTTATTAATTCTACAGTATGAAAATTTGTACGGTTTAATATTTTTTTATCTTTTCTAAAATACTTGAATTTTTTATGAATAGTAAAATATGATAATTTATAATAAAACCTAAATACATGAATAATAGAGCTATAGATGGTGTATGAAAAATATAATACCAAAATATATTACAATCCTTCATTATTTTAATATATTTTATGATAATTCTCAAACAATTCCTAGTCTTGATTCAAAATTTTAAACTAATTAATAAAATAATGAGAAAACACCCCTCTTCTCCACTGTTAATACAATCACTTCTCCTCACACATCCAAAAACTTTAGGTATATATTAATTCATCACAATACTCTTACCAACCCCCCCCCCCCCCCCAACATCTGAAATCCCTTCATCTCACCAAAAATAAAAACCCTTTTGCTACGGGGATTCCCAAGGAGGATAAATTCAAGAGGTAAAATCCATTTTCTTTTTCTTTTATTTTATTTTAAATTTAATTATTATATTATCCTCTCCTCAACCCCAATTATCCTATAGGCATTAAAATATAATATCTTTTATATAATAGAATTTTATTATGTTAATATAATGAATCATATTCAAGTATCTTCCTTCTTCTTTTTTCTAAACATGAAAATATCATCTCTAGTGCGTCGATTTACCACAACTGTCGATGATACATTTTCATTTTTAACTAACACCATCAATGATCATCTTGAAACCATCATTAAGGTTAAATAATATTTCATTATACATATTATAAGTCATATGATGTTCTGGAATCAATATAAAATCCAGATGTTAAAAAAAGCATATAATATCATAACAGTCGTAAAACCACAAAAAATAAATTTAATCATTTTTTTGACATTAAATCTAATAAATCATCCTCATAAAATATAACCAAATGATATCTAAGATTATTTAATCTTATTTATGTTCATTAATAACTTATAATTTCTTTTTTGGATAACTATTCCAATTTTATAAGATGTTTTACACTCATATATAAGCCGACCGATCATGAAACCCAACAAAATTAACAATCCCCAATGGTGAAATTGAGGTCTATAAGTCATTGAAATGATAATAAATGGACTTAAAAAATACTATAATGAGTCAAATTAATTTATAAATGGTTATAGGTTCATTAATTAATTAATATAATTTTATTATATTGTATATTAATGTTATGTAATCATTTAGACATAAGGAAAGGGGAATCTCTATCCCAACTCTATTTCTTTTGGGTTTTCATATTTATCTAAATTTTCACTACAGATGATCCTTTAATGTGCATTAAATATCATTTTTTCATTACCTTTTCATATTTGGGTTATAAAGGTTTAAAATATGGTTTTATTACAAATGATATGATTTTTTAAAAATAACTCTTCATTCCAAAAATATATATTTTACTTCTTATGATATTGTTTCTTCTTCACTCAAGATTAGAGATTCTAATACCATGCATGTTATTACCTATCAAATTTTGAAACCCTATATTTTATTCGTGAATTTATTCATTATGAAATTAAAATGATTTAAATCCATTAGTAATTTTATGTACAAGGTTGATATATTTTCTTTGTGGAATGTATAATAATGTAAATGTTATGATGTGATGAGTGCACCCAGAATTATATTGAACATGGAATGTTTATGTGGTGATGGGTGCTCCTAGAATTATATATCACTCCCATGAATTGTGTAATGTGATATATCTCATGATCTAAAGTGAAAAATTAATTAACATAATGTTATCTTTCTTCAAAACTATGTGTGATATTTGAACCCTAGGAAATTATGTTTTGTTTTTATGCATTACCACATTCAACTCCATTACCTAATGCTTCCTCTCAGGATTATGATTATAATCCCATTGTTAACTTTTTATGATGATGATTATGCTCGCTCTTTTTTCATCTATCATATTCATCCTCATACTAGGATTTTATCTTACCCCTTATTCTAATGTTTATCCCCAGGTGAATACTTTTACTATGGAGAACATGAGGGACATTAAGAATCTATAGAAGAATGAATTAAATAAATGTTTTCATTTTATTTTAAAATTTTTTTGTATGCCCACAATTTTTAAAAGAAACTAAAAATTTTCATCTGGGATTTTTGTATAATTATGTCATTTTTCATTAAAATTATTTAATAATAATGTATGAAAAAATAAATTATTTTTGGTATCAAATAATGGTTTGGTAAATTTGGTAATTAGGATTATAAAACAATAGTGAAAACCCTTAATATGATTCTATGTATATTTAAGCATCCAAGAATCTTTTTTTATGAAAATACTAAACATATGTATCGCACATGGCATGATTTTAGAGTTAATTTTACATAGGAAAAATTTATTTATACATTACATGTTTAATTTTATTTTGTTAAAAGTATTTATAATTTAAAAAATGGGGGGAACCAAACGAAACCAAGAAAAAAATCCCTTTCAATGACAATGAAATGATTTCACGAATGAAATCCCCATATTTTGGGAGGTGGAGTTCAAAATTTTATTGTGATACTTACACAGTTGTCTCAGGAAATGAAGAATAACATGAATAATGTAGAATTTCCTCCTTAACCTATGTGGGAGAAATTAGCAATAATTTCTTTTATGAAGCAATGACCACCAACATTTTCAGGATGTTCCGATCAACTTTTGATGGAATAGTTTGTCAACTCAATGGAGAAAATATAATTTTTACTTCATTGTTCTAAGATGGAAATGTTACTCTGTTTATTTATTATCTAGATGGAGAGGCCGAAAAATGGTGGGAATTGATAAAGAACACTAATATAAAGGATTAAATCGAATAGATTTATTGGGAAGACATTAATATAATTTTTCGTAACAAGTATTTACCATGAACTCTTCATTAAAATGTTGAGAGACAATTCATAGATCTAAAAAAATGGAAGGTGAATCTATCATGACCTATAAAAAAACTTCATAATTCAAGCATGGTATTCTTTGGGTTTTGTTATAAAAAATTATGTAAAAATATATAGATTATTTAATAGATTAAAAACATAACTTCAAAAGGACCTATCAATTTGAGACTTTGGGTGTTATGAAGAAGTTGTTCGATGTTCACTCCAAGTGGATATGGAGTTTAAATAATCCTCACATGGCTACGGTGATTGGAAAAGAAAGATGTACTTTCATGCTAGGGGATCAAATGAGAAAGGTGGAATGAAATCTCAACCACTCACATGAAAAACATGTGGCAAGAATCATCATGGTAACTGCCTCAAAGTGATAGGGAAATGCGATATGTTTGGTGTAGAATACCACCAAGATCAATAATTTCCAAAATAGAAGATGAATAATGAAAATGTTCTGGAGGAAAAGATTGAATCACCTATGGTTCAATGCTTCCATTGTTGGTATAGAGGGAAAAATGTAATCTAGATCAATAAAACATTAGTTCTCAATGGTAATTTTCATCTCCAACCTCCAATGCCCAAGGAGAAAGAGAAATGTTATTCCATCACTACGGATGAGATGGTGCCCAAATATTATGTGGGTAAAGGTATGTTAGTTATTCATTATGGAATAGTGAACATACCATATTATTCTGGTTCTACGCATTATTTAATATCTTGAATATTTAGTATAAATATTCAATCACCAACTCATACTATAGAGGTTTAGTTATTTGTGAGAACAAAAAATGGTGAATTATTGAATCCAAAGTATATAACTCCACCTTAGTTAATGTTTTTAGACTGGACCTCTCATAAAATCTGGTCGTATTTCCTCTGGTGGAGCATGATGCAATTTTCAGCATGGATTACCTAACTTTTTTTAAAACAAAATCAACTGTTTGCATAGGGATATCACACCTCACATACAAAAGAATCCTATTATACTGTAAAAGTGTATAGAGGTGACTGAATTTCCTTTCACATTCACCATGAAAAGTGTGAATATTATTTCATTATGGTCATGCATATCTAGCGTAAATTTTTAGGAAAAGGAGATAACCATGCTTGAGGACATTCCCATTGTGAGAGAATACATTGATGTGTTCCTTGAAAATATAACAGTCTTCCTCCTAACATATAGGTTGAGTTATCAATTGAAGTATTACAAGATCTCTACCTATATCAATTAAACCTTATTCAATGGACACCATTGAGTTGGATGAACTGAAGAAGCAATTACAAGAGAATATCGAAAAAAGGATTTATACAAATGAGTGCTTCTCTAAGGGGCGAACCAATACTCTTCATCATAAATAAGTATGGATAAATGTGCCCATACCTTTATTATATTTATCTCATCAAAATCACAATAAAAATCAATTATCCAGTTCCATTAATATATGACTTATTCAATCAACTATATGGGGAAATTATTTCTCTATGATGGAACTTCAGTTGGGATATCATCAATTAAAGGAGAGGAAGGGATATATTCCTAAGACTTCTTTTTGATTGAGGTATAGACAATATATGTATATAGTGATTCCATTCAGACTCACTAGTGTTCTAGCAATACCCATGTACATATTCAATATATTCTTTAGAGATTACCTCGAGAAAAATACAGTATTCTTTGTCAATGATAATCTAATATACTCCAAGAGAAAGGAGGAATGTGAGGATAATTTGAGTACTATTATAATGATTTGTGAAGTGATAATATATATGAAAATTGTGAAAATGTGTGTTTTGGATGAAAAAAGTGTCATTTTTGGGGATTTTATCTATTGAAATGGAATATATATGGACCCTTCCAAGACAAAGGAAATCCAATAGTGGTATAGGGAAATATCTATAATGGAGACACATAGTTTCCTTGGTCTAGATAAGTATTACTAACAATTTTTGAAGATCTTCTCATGATTTTAAAACCCACTAACTATGGAGCCTAATAAGGGATAAAGGATTTTCAAGACCAATGAATTTAAGACATATTTAAAGAGTTAAAAAATATTATTATCTCTTCTCCTGTACTCACACATCTAACACATGGGTAAATATTTTTGGTATACAATAATGCTTAAAATAAGTGATTTGGATGTTCACTATTGATAAATGATAGAGTGCAGACTATGCCTCATTGAAGTTGAGAATTCCTGAGAAAACATACCCCGCACAAGATTTGGATATTGAATTTGTGATCATTGAATTTAGAATATAGAGCATCATCATTATGGGAATATGTTTAGAATATATATTGATCATAAGATCATTAAATATATATTCACAAGGAAGGAAATCAATACACACCATCATAGATGGTTAGAGGTCATCAATGATTATGACTTCTCAATCTATTACTATCATAGAAAAGTGAATAAAGTGGATGATGCTCTTAGCAGAAAGGATCCCAAAACACTATCATTGATCTGGATTGAGAAGGATCCAATATTATTAGATTTTCAAATAATGGATATGGGAACCATTAAGAAATGAAATTCATCAATCCTTACTAAAATTATTTGTCTACATCCCTCATGGAAAAATAAATTATTCTCAAGGAAATCATTTAGATATTCAAAATAAGGTGGAACCTATAAGGTTGGGGAAATCCTCAGAGTTTAAAGTTGATGAGTAAGGAGTCGTGGGATTTGGGTCATGACTATTTTTACCATTGAATCTAGAGATAAAGAAAGATCTTTGGAATTATTCTCATATATAGACCTTTTTTATTCACCTAGGAAGCATAAATATGTATTAGGATATCAAATACAACTATTAGTGGGACAATATGAAGAATGATATTGTTGAATATACATGAAGGTTCCAGGTAAGTGAACATTTTAAGTCATAAATAAAATATTATAAGGGGATATTTCATCCAATACCAATACAAACATGCAAATTTGAGAACATCACCATATACTTTGTCACCAGAATTCTAAATATATCCATAGGAAAAAAATGCTATGTGAGTTTTTTTGGATCTTCTCATAAAGAAAAATCACTTTATCACAATTCAAGAGGAACTCACATTTGATCATCTTGAATGGAAATACAGAAAAATTTGGTAAGGCTCCATATAGTAACACAATCAATTATATCTGGCTGAGTTCTATGATTAACCACTATGTTCTGGAAAAGTCTTTAACATTCCTTAAACATAGAGTTGACCTTCTGTACAAATTATCATCCTCCAACAGATAGATCATTAGAGTAGTCTATTCAAACCCTTTAAGACATGTTGAGATCATGTTCTATGGAATTCCACATCTACCTATGGTTGAGTTCTCTTATAATAATTGTTTTTGTTCGAGAGTCCAAATGGCTCCATATGAATCTATTTATGGGAAAAGATTCAGGACACTCGCATGATGGGATGATGTCAGTGAACATAAGATGCTAGGTCATGAAATTATTGAAGAAATGATGGAAACTTAAAATATATTCACCATCACATCATGGAATCCCAAAGTTGATATAAGAGATATGTTTGAAATCATCGATGGTAAATAGAGTTTAAGGAAAGATACATGGTATTCCCCCACACATCTATAGGAAAGAAGATCATGAGATTTTTGAAGAACGAAAAGTTATGTCTGAGGTATATCAGTCCCATTGATATTCAATATCATGTTAGATATGTGGCCTATAGAATATAACTTCCACATACCATGCCACAAGTACATGTTGTATTCAATGTATCCCTCTTGAGGATGTACATATCAGATACCTCACATGTGTTGGATCTATAGGTGGTTAAATTAAAAAATGATCTCTCGTGTGATAAGCAGCTAATGAAGATATTAGACCATAGAGAAAATATCATAACAAAAAAAAACTCACTGTGTCATATTACTATGGAAGAACCATAATTCCAAATAGAAAACATGGGACCACGAGGAAGATATTAAGGATCACCTTTTTTCACCTTATTATGTAAAACTAAATTTTGAGGGTGGAATTTCATAAGACAGGAAGAATGTAAGGACTCAAAGATTTATCAACAGAAATTCTATTATTATAATTATTTCATATATTATAAACCACATAATATCACTTTGATAACACAATTAAAACCTTAAAAAATATGAATGAATGAAATAAGTGGTTTTTCAAGAAGTTTAGGAACTATTACCAATAGAATAGTAACATGAAATTTCGAATAGTTATGTAACCACTGTGAATAGTAAATTGGCCAATAGAATAGTAACCTCATCTATTATAGTATAAATAAAATTTGGTCATCTAATAAATTATAAAATGATATAGTTATATCATAGTATAAGTAAATATGTATATTAAAAAATTGTTAATTAAGTGTTTCTATTTTTGTAAAACATAAATGTTTATTTAACATTTTATAATTAATATAATGATTTAAAATATAATTTATTTTTAAAAAATTTATTAATAAATTAATATTGGGGTTTCTAATATTTATAACATGATTTTATGTTACCTTAATTATTTTTTTAATGTTTTATAAAATCTATTATAATTTTAAAATGAATATTTTCCAAGTAAAGGATGATTTTAATTAAAAATTAAATGTATCATATAAATAAAAATATTTATAATAAAATTTATTTCATTTACTAATTCAACATGTGAAAAAATTATTAGGTTGAATTTTTGGGATTGTTTCTAAAATACTTAAATTTTAGGTGAATAGTAAAATACATTAATTTACGATAAAAGTTAAACTCATGAACTATTTAGTATATTACGATTTATGATTTATTTAAGGCTAAAATTTGGAAATTTAATTTATTATATTAATATAATTTGTGATAATTCTTGAACAATTCATAGTCTTGTTCAAAAATTACAAACTAGTGAATAAAATAATGAGAAGACACCCCTCTCCTCCCCTATAATTACCATCCTAAACAAATCATTTCCTCAGACCTTTCAAGATATGAATACTGTCAAAATAATACCCAATACTCTTCTCAATCCCCTCCCCCATTCCTATGAGTCCTTTTTCATCAAAAACAAACAAACCATTATACCTATAGTGTTTCTCAAGGAGGAGAAATTCAAGACGTAAAACCCTCTTTTTCCCTCTTTTTTTATTTTTAATTTCATTATTGTAATATACTCTTATCTCTAAAATATTTCCAAAAGGAATGATAAATACAGTATCTTTTATATAATTTAATGTTATAATGTAAAGGGGATAATTATTTTTCATGTCTCTTTCCTTTTCTTTTTTCTAAATACAAAAATATCGTCAAATGTGTATTGATTTACCAACACTGTGGACGATGCATTTTCATTTGTCTATACAGCCTTCAAGCCATTTCATAAAACTATAATTATGGTTAAATAATATTATATTATTATTATTATAATTTATATAATGTTCTAGAGGAATTATTTAAAATTTATGTTAAATAAAACTATATAATCACATAATGGTGATAAAACTGCCGGCATTAATTTAATCATTTTCAATTATGTTCAATATAATAAATCATTCTCAAACCATATAAAAAAATTCTATATAAGATCATTTAATCTTATTTATTTCCATTAATAACATATAAATTTATTTTTGTATAA
The DNA here is from genome assembly GCA_963277665.1 of Viscum album. NCBI lineage: Eukaryota > Viridiplantae > Streptophyta > Magnoliopsida > Santalales > Viscaceae > Viscum > Viscum album. The sequence goes on along the minus strand of OY728143.1, from coordinate 838,878,196 downwards.
TTATTCCAATTTAAAATGAACTTCCTTACTCATATATAAGAAAAATGATCATGAAAACCAAGAAAACAAATACTCGTGGATGATAAAATAAAACTCTATTACTCATAAAAATACCATAAATAAACTAAATAAATCTATAATGAATCAAAATCATGTTTAAACAGTTCTTCATTTTTGAATTAATTATTTTAATTTTATTATACATGATATTAAATTGAATAATGTATTCATAAATAAGGTAAGAGGATTCTCACGCCCAACTCTCTTTCTTTGGGTTTTCCCTCTTACACTCAATTTTCAGTATGGATGTTCCCTTAATATAACATAAATATAATTTTTTCCCTTAACTTTTCATTCTTGTATATATAGGTTTCCGATATGTTTTTCAAAAAAATGAAAACATTTTTCAAAAAGAACTCTACTTTCCAAAAATACAACTTTTAGTTTTAGTGTGATTTTTTCTTCTACAATCATGATTGAAAATTATTATACAAAGTGTGTTATTACCTATTTAGTTTTGGAACCCCAAAATTTATTCGTTAATTTATGGTATGTAAAATGAAACTCATTTATTTAAAATGGTTATTTTATATCCAATATTGGTATTTGTTTTATATGGCTTGACAAATGATATAAATTTTATGTTGTGAGGGGTGAAACCATAATCATATAGTGCCTGAAAATGTTATGATGTGGCGGGTGTGCCTAGAATTATATAGCACTCCAATGAATTATGTAATGTAATGTATCTCATGAGATAAAGTGAAATATTCATGGACTTGATTCTAGATTTTTTGACAAATATATGTGGTATTTGGGCACTAAGATGTGATGTTTATTTTTATGGATTCCCAAATTCCATGAGTTTATCTAATGCTTCCTATCATGATTATGATTATGATTCCATGATTGTGTTATGATTATTATGGTTATTCCCACCGAGGTTTTGTGTCTCTTATTCATCCTATTATTGGTATTTTATCTCACCCCTTTTTTTGATGTAATCCTCAGGTGAATATCTATTCTATGGAGAACATGAGGACCATTAAGAAACTTGATAAGAAGGAATTAAACAAATTTTTATGTTTTACTATGTAAAAGGTATGTATGTTACTATGTTTTTCTAAACACTAAAACAATGGATCCTAGATTTGAAGCATTATTCTGTTGACTGTTGGTCGGAGTAGTTTACATAAGAGGGAAGGGGTAAATTGGGTAACTATAAAAAAATTCTGTTAAAAGAATATTATTTTCAAAAGAAATGGTTTCCCCAAAAATAGATACAACCCAGTTAATCAAGGTTATACTGTTATAAGAGTTTGACTTTTTAAATAGCTTCTTAAAGGATTGATTAATTCTCAATAATCATAATTTGTATTATTAATATTACTTTTGATGTTATCATGCTAAGACAAACTAGTTATAAATTATTTCCAATACTAACTATCAAAGTGAAATTTGTGATTTCTGGAATATGCAATAGAGAATTAAAACAAAGAAGACTAAATTTGAAAAGCACAGTGGCTATGAAACAAGTGGTTTAGTCACAAGATGAGACCTAATAAACTCCACTTGGTGATCACCTTCCACCATGAAGTTTATATAAATAAACTTGGATCCACACCCTGGATCAGGGTTATCAACAACACACAAACTATCCAGGTCACACTAGGAACTCTTCCACACTTTTCATGGGTAAAACAAAAATAATAACCTGGCCACACGGGGACCTCTTCCACAGTTTTCATTGGTAAAAAAATAATAACCAGACCACACAGGGACCTCTTATATAGTTTTCATGGGTAAACAAAAGTATAAAGAGTTGGGTGTAAGGATTTTAGTATCCTCCAGTTCAGCTCAGGAGTCAGTGTGTGTCAAAATAGATAGGGGCACACACTGCTCATAATGTAAATAAAAAAATGATTGAAGTCGATCAATAATATAGAGATGAGATTAGAATGCTCTTTTGTGATGTTAATGAAGCTATGGACTTCTTTAGATTAAAGCAGATGAATCTTTGAGTCCTTCTTTGGATGTTGTGTGAAAAAAAGAGTGTCGCAATTCTGCATGTGTTCATCACAAGTTTTGATATTGAAAAGATGTTCTCTGGATTCTAGTGTACTTCATATGTTCTTTAGCAGAGTTGGATTGAATGCATGTGACAATTATTCCATTTGAAAATCTGACAATATGTTCTTTGTGGTCATGCTCACAGTCTTGTTTATCTTTCAGTATAGCTCTTTATTGTTCTTGGGCACACTTCCATATTTATCTTCGAATGCATGAGTTTTAGACGACATGTTCCATGTGTTCTACACCTCATACCTCATATTGTCCAGTGATATGTCTACAAAGAAACATTAATTATGTCAGTTCATTAAAGGCGTCAAATATGACCATTAGAAAATAAATTGAAGGATAAAAAAATAGTTTATGAAAAGGTGTCACATAATGGTATGGAAAGGGTGTCTCCTGCACACGATGTCTAGAATAATCAAGGTGTCTGAGGGTCACAGTTTCATGTTCACTGTCTCTTGTTAACGATGTCTTGCTTCACAATGTCTTCTTTATGGTGTCTAGCTTCACAATGTCTGGTTTAAGGTGTCTGGCTTCACGGTATCTTCCTTCATGGTGGATTGCTTCACAGTGTCCGGTTTATGGTGTCTGGATTCATGACATCTTGGTTCACGGTGTCTAGTTTATAGTGTCTGGATTCACGGTGTCTGGTTTACGGTGTCTGACATTACAGTGTCCTGTAAATAACTATATTCAGACTTAAACTGTGATATGCATCAAATGGATTGAGCACAACCATTATAAATCATAAGAGAACTTAAAACATAAATACACATGATTGTATACAATATATAGGAGTAAACTAGGTTGAATAATATTTTTTATCATTAAAACATGATTAATACTTTTGGAGTCCAACAATCTACCCCTTTTTTATGATCACAAATCATGTACAGTTAATGTGTAAATTGGATGCAACAATAGAGAAAATAACAAATAGAAAATTTATGTAGTAACTTCTCCCCCTTTTGGGATTATAAAAAGTTTTTAAAGAAGAGAGGGAAAACTGTGCACATTCCCTTAAGAGTAAACATAGTTTAGTACAAAATAAAGGAGAAATACAAAAACAATGACATTCCCATCAAAAAAAGACTAAGAACTGGTCTTCTTCAAGGACTGGACATCTCTTTGCCTTTATCAGTAGCAGAAGAGGAAGCCATAGGGGCAGTAGTTTATGTAGAAGAAAGAAAAGATGTGGTAGATAAAGAGTGTAATTGGAGACCTTAAAGGACTGAGGGAGCCATGGTAGGAGCAGTAGAAGATCTAGGAAGTTACTGATCAAGAATCCCATGCATGATCTGATTGAGAGCTTGACCAATAGACATTTTAGTTGAGGCTAATGTAGAGGTGAAGGTAGGCAGCCTAGGACTCAGAGGTGCAGCTGCTGGAGAAACAATTGATGTACTCTGGACATAAAGATAAGGTCTCAGGAGTTTTATAAAGTCTGCAATAATTTCTCCACCATACTGCATGACTTTTTCAAAGTCATCATTGTTTTCCATAAAATTTCCCAACAATCGGGTAAACTCGGTAAGCTTTTAGACATAGGTTTTGAAGGCTTGAGTCACAGGAGGAATTTTCAGATTCTCTAAAAGGTATTTTATGAGGTTTGTCATATCAGTCTTGGAGAAAATTAGGTTGAAATAGAAATCTACTTTCTTATAAATCTTTTGCTCGACATCATTGGAAATCTTGCAGTGAATTTGTACAAGGTCAAGAACTCTATCACTATTATTGAAAACATCAGATAAAGAAGGTACATTAAAGCCACTAAAAGAATTATGAAGCTCTTATTTGACTATAGATATGAGGAAAGTATTGTCCAAGGAAGGTGTAGATGATTGACTAGAGGTATTAGAAGCTTTGATGGCTGTTGTCAGAGATTTGAGCTGATTTAGTACCTTTTGAAGACAACCAGTGTAATCATCAGTGAGTTTATTAAGGTTCACCACAAACTCTATAATATCCTTCATCAACGGTTTGTGCCTTCCCGCAACCTTTTCATCAATGGATTCTAGATAAGGATGAATCTGAGACACAACATCTCATGGGATTTGAGAAACAGTGGGTTCTAGATGAGCAGCAACAAGCTCTGATGTCGAATGCAACTCTTTCTGCATGTCTTCAACCATGCCTCTCCTGGTTGTGATTTCATTACTGAGCATCTTACTTCCACATCGTACTTCTTGAATCTCATGGAGCATATTAGGTTTTATTTTCCAAATAATCTTTTCCAATAATAGTGACGCATCTCTCTCACTTAAATTTGTCACAGGATGAGGCTGGTAGTTCATAATTTTCTCAACGCTAGATAAGAGAGTATCTCAAAATTTCATTAGATCATCCTTACTGACAAAGGACGGCTGTTCAGATAAAGGTTCATGTGTAGAAATTGGTACAAGTATCACGACCCGCCCTCGGGGTCCGTGCCGTGACTACCCCAAGCCCGCCTTCCATAGGCCAGGGGCTGGCGACTAGCACCAAGGCGTAAATCCCGGTAAAAAGGGAAGGCATTGCCTTTGTAAAGTAAACAAACACCATAGAGTAAGAAAGCGGAAAGTAAACACTAAGAAAAAGCAGAGTACAACTGAAAGTGCGGAAAAGTAAATGGGCCAGTATACAAACCCAAACTGAAAGTAAAGTACAACTCGAAAGGGAAAACAACAACTGAAAAGTAAAAGCCGCTACACCGAGCTGTCCACCGGAAATCCCACCTGAAGGGTGGGTACAGATAGCTCCACAGCTCCACGGATCCCGCTGTCCGCTCCGAACACGTCCTGCCCAGTGGTCCACCTCCAGGTACCATCCTGCTCTGCAAGCCTCAGCTAAGGTCAACGCTGTCCGTCGTCTGCAACCAACACAACGTAGTGCAAAGCCCGTGCAGGGGTGAGTATAAGCTACTCAGTAGGGACCCCGAGACCCCTGAAGGTCTCTAAAATCCACAAAGGATAAACCACGAAGAAAGGTACAATCACGAAGTATCAACTGACACTACTTAGGTATACGCCCATACATATACCTAAGTCATGAATTTCAAATACGTACCAACCTCCGAGCCCAAGTACAACTCAGTCCACACAGGAAGTAAACGTATTCCACACAGGAAAGCAAAACGTAATCCACACAGGATTGCACAACACAATCCACACAGGAAAGCAACAGGATTCAGCTCACACAGGTATACTTCTTCAAAAGACGATAAAGATGATCTCTGATCCATCTAAGTCGTCAGACCCACGAAGGATCGATAGGTAACTAACCCCCGCGAAAGACCCACACAGGATCGGGCCCACGTAGGACCTGTAGGCGCTGGTTCACATAGGACCGCTGAGCGCAAAGACCCACACAGGATCGGACCCACACAGGATCGGGCCCACACAGGACCTGTAGCACTGATCCACGTAGGATCGCTGAGTGCTGAAGTCATCGTCGTCGAATCCACACAGGATCTCTGTACTGTCATCGTTGCAGTCACAGTAGCAGTAGCAGCAGTAGAAGCCACAGAACAGTCGCAGCCAACACTAGGGTTCCCGCACACAGTAAGTTCGTTTGGAGGGTCCGCTCCACGAACCGAGAGGCTGATACATCAACTGTCACAAATTCCAGAGTTGATGTATACAAAAGTTCCGTATCGTCAACAGGAACTCAACGCAACAGACGGCGCGTCGATCGGACGCCCGGTCTGAGAGTTATTGGCATTTTCGTTCCCAAGGCCCGGTTGGTTTTTATGGAAAAACCAACCCGACCGTACTCCACCTGCGTCCAAACCTCGGGCAAAGTATGCCAAAAGATCCGTCTCACTAAGAGGAACACAACACAGCTGACGGCACGTCAATCGGACGTCCGTAGCTCAAGATATGAGCGTTTCCGCTCCGAAGGCCCGGTTGGTTTCGTGAACGAACCAACCCGGCCGAACTCAAAGTAATCCGAAACCTTGAGTGCAATATACCAAAACGACCGTCTCGATCCAAGGATCACGTTGCCACAGCCGGTTCGTCAATCGGAGGTCCATGGCTCAAGATATGGCCAAAAGACCGAAACTGATTCGAAACGGGGGGGTCCGGGTCCGGGCCGACCCGGCCCGACCTCCCCTGGGTCGGCCGGAACCGGGTCGACCCGAACCGGGTCGACCCGAACCGGGTCGACCCGACCCAGCCCGGCTGGCCGGCCGGCGGCGTGGCGGCGCGCCGGCCTGGCGCCGCACGGAGGCAGCGCACGGGGGGAATCAAGCCCCCGCTTGATTGACGAGGCGGCGCAGCTATATGCCGCGCCCTTTGAAAAAAAAACGGCCCCCCACGTGGGGGCCGGCTTGAAGAAAACCGGGGGGCCTCCTGCCCCTCCCCCCCCCCCCTCAAGGAAACCGCCCCCTATTAAATGAGGGGGGTTTTTAGAGCTGGCCGGGGGAATTTATTTCCCACGGCCTTTGACCTTCCGGCCGGCCAACTACCGGCCAGTTTTCTCCAACGGGGCAGGAAAATCCGGTCCCCTCTTCGGCTTCCGACGCCGGCGGCCCGGCCGCCGGTCTTCTCGTTCCGCAGCGGCCCGGAACCGGTCACGGTGTTCGTCGTCCGGCGCCGTGCGACGACACCGCGTCCCTCCGTCGTGCCTTTGATTTCCTTCAACGCGGCGCGACGGTGTCGCGTTCTTGATGATTCTTCCATGGCGCGCGCGCGACGGCGTCGCGTAATATAATCGCACGATTAACCGCGTGGTGCGACGGCACCACGCCACCTTGTTTCCACCCGCAAGGTAAATCAACAAGAACGATAGAGGGGGTTCGGCAGTGTTCATGCGGTCCGTCCCCCCTCACGTTAAAAGATAACACAACTTAAAATCCTTACGTTAATCATGCATGAACCACGAACAAGGATAAATAAATAAACAAAATACAACAACCCCTACCTTGGGTATAGGTTCGAAGATTTGACAACGTTCCGCGGAAGACAACGTCGCTGAGGTCAGGCATCGCGGTAGTCGTTCGTCAAATCCGTTGACGAAGAGATACGCCCGAAGAGATACGTCGTTGGCGAATCTTCGTATGCCGACGAAGAAGGTCCGAGGAGGAAGCAGCGTTCCCTCTCGTTGACACGGAAGACGAAGAAGAGAGGAGTGGCGTTCTTCGTCGGAGCTTGAGCGTTCTTCGTCAAGTTGATCGTTCTTCGTCAAATATTGAAGAAGGAAGAAAAATCTCTCAAGCCTCTCAAGATTAATAAACAAAACTAACCAAATAAAATTAGGTTCCTCCTTATTTTATTTACCAAGCCAAGGAATTCAAAACTTAAAATTCAATAACATAACACTTAATTAATTATACATGTCATGTGTAATTAATTAGATGTTAAGTTAACAAAATTTTAAGAGGGAGAGAGGGGAGTTTAAGAGGGAAGATGAGAGGTTTAGGTTCGTGTGGGTCCCACCACACTTAATCCTCTCAAGGGAGGTTAAGTGGGTGTGGGTCCCACCCCTAACTCCCTTTGAGAGGAGTTATTCTACAAAAGTAAAATAAAAAGAATTCCACATTTTTTTATTCAACTTTTTATAATTCTCCCAAAAACTATCTTTTGTCCCGCAACAAACACAACTTCCGAAAAGGTCTCTTTAAGCGAATATCGGCGCTGCGAGTTCATCGGTGGCCTCGGATTTCAATTCCGAGCACCGGATCAAAAGTTAGGAATTCCTGCTCGTTCGTTCACTGAACGTACCCGAGCCAAACTTCGGAAATTGATTCCGGGCACTCCAGGCCTCGGAATCAGGTGCCATCAGAAACCGCGCTCTTGTAAAATTCCAAAGAAAATTAAGAAAAAATTTCCCTTGAATTTTACGGGTCTTTACATTACTCCCACCTTAGGGCTTTACGTCCCCGTAAAGATACATTAAAAACTAGGGAAACAAATGAGGGTACTGAGCACGCATCTGAGCCTCCCGCTCCCATATGCTCTCCTGGAGATTCCCGTGCTGCCATCTGATGCGCACAAGAGGAATCGATCGCCCACGCAGGACCCGCTCCTGTCGATCCTCTATCTCCACCGGGACCTCCGTAAAAGTCGCCCCATCGTCAACGTCAAGCTCCCCATGATCAATGATGTGCGTCGGGTCGTGCACGTATCTCCTCAGCTGAGACACGTGGAGGACGTCGTGCACCCGGTGCAACTGAGGTGGTAGAGCCAGGCGATAAGCCACCTCACCAATCCTGCTGAGGACCTGGAAGGGTCCGATGAAGCGCGGAGATAACTTGCCGCCTCGTCCAAATCTCCGAATACCACGTCGAGATGAGACCCGAAAGAAGACGTGGTCGCCATCCTCGAACTCCAGTGGCCTCCGCCTCCTGTCAGCGTATGACTTCTGCCGGCTCTGAGCAGTCCTCATCCGCTCCTGGATGACCTGGACCTTCTCTGTCGTGGCCTGGACCATCTCCGGTCCCACAAGTGCTGACTCCCCAGGGTCTGTCCAGCACAATGGAGATCTACAAGGTCGGCCGTACAACGCCTCATACGGTGCCATCCCGATAGTGGAGTGGTAGATGTTGTTGTATGCAAACTCCACCAAGGGTAGGTGGTCCTCCCAGCTACGAACAAAGTCGAGAACACATGCGCGGAGCATGTCCTCGAGAGTCTGAATGGTCCTCTCCGTCTGACCATCCGTCTGAGGGTGAAAGGTTGTGCTCAGACGTAGCTGCGTCCCGAACGCCTCCTGTAACCCCTTCCAAAGCCGGGAAGTAAAGAGAGAATCTCGATCGGAGATGATAGATGATGGCACGCCGTGGAGCCGCACAATCTCCTGAACGTAGAGACGTCCCAAGCTCTCTACTGAGCCCTACTCTCTGATGGGTAAGAAGTGTGCCGACTTGGTGAGTCGGTAAACAATCACCCAGATGGAGTCGTGACCTCTGGAAGTATGTGGTAGTCCAGTCACGAAGTCCATAGATATGTCGTCCCACTTCCACTCCGGAACCTCCAAGGGTTGTACCAAGCCTGCTGGTACCTGATGCTCTGCCTTCACCTGCTGACAGGTGAGGCATCGAGAAACGAACTCTGCTACTGCCTTCTTCATGCCCGGCCACTAGTGCTGTCGTCTGAGGTCCTGGTACATCTTCACCACTCCAGGATGTACCGCCAATGGAGAAGTGTGAAACTCTCTCAGCACTTCCTCTCGCAAAGCGACTGGTACCATGGTACGTCCTCTAAAAAGGATGTTGTGCTCTGCTCCAAGGGAGAAACCATCAGGTGCCTGTCCCGAAGATATCTGAGCACGCCGTGTCTCACAGTCAGCGTCCTCACGCTGTGCCTCTCTGAATCGCTGCAGTAGTGGAGGAGTGACTGTGAGAGACTGAAGGGAGGCTGCTCCATCTCTATCCACGAAGGATATCTGCATAGAGGCTAGCTGCTCCGTCGCCTCCTCAAGTAGCTGAATGCCCGTCCTCCTGCTAAGGGCATCAGCTACTACGTTCCCCTTCCCAGGAGTATAGACTATCTCAAAGTCATAGTCTTGGAGGAACTCGAGCCATCGCCGCTGTCTCAGGTTCAGGTCCTTCTGCGAGAAGATATAACTGAGACTCTAATGATCAGAAAAGACTGTAAAGCGCTCTCCCATCAGATAGTGTCGCCATGTCTTCAGAGCGAAGACCACTGCTGCTAACTCCAGGTCATGGGTAGCGTAGTTCTTCTCATGCGGCCTCAACTGACGTGATCCATAGGCGATCACTGCCTGCTCCTGCATCAGAACACATCCGAGTCCAGTCCCTGATGCATCGCAGTAGACTACATACCCTACTCCCTCCTCGGGCAACCTCAAGATAGGTGCGCTAGTCAATCTCTGTCTCAGCTCCTGGAAGCTCTGCTGACATCTGTCAGACCACATGAAGGGTTTCCCCTTCTTCGTCAAAGCTGTGAGTGATGCCGCAACTCTAGAGAAGTCTGGCACGAATCTACGATAGTATCCAGCTAGTCCCAAGAAACTCTGAACCTCAGTCACGCTCCTGGGTGGCTCCCATGCTAACACAGCCTCAATCTTCGTGGGATCCACTGCAACTCCCGCCTCATAGATAACGTGTCCCAAGAAGTGGACCTCAAGTATCCAGAACTGGCACTTCAAGATCTTACCATAAAGCTGGTGCTCTCGGAGTGTGTCTAGTACAACTCGCAAGTGATAGGCGTGCTCCTCCTCAGTCGTAGAGTAAATCAGAGTGTCGTCGATGAAGACCACGACAAACCGATCGAGGTATGGCTGAAAGATCCTGTTCATGAGATCCATGAACACTGCTGGAGCATTGGTTACACCGAAAGGCATAACCAAGAACTCATAGTGGCCATACCGACATCTGAAGGTCGTCTTCTGCACATCCTCGTCTCTGACTCTGAGCTGATGATAGCCTGACCTGAGGTCTATCTTCGAGAACCACCATGCTCCCTTGAGCTGATCAAAGAGATCATCAATCCTAGGTAGCGGATACTTGTTCCTCACTGTCACCTGGTTCAGGCGACGATAGTCAACACAAAGTCGCAAGCTCCCGTCCGCCTTCTTGGCGAACAAAATCGGGGAAGCCCAGGGTGAAACACTGGGTCGGATGAACCCCTTGCCCTGCAAGTCCTCCAAATGTACCCGTAGCTCTCGAAGCTCGGCGGGGGCCATCCGATATGCTGGAGTGGATATCGGGGCTGTCCCGGGGTACAAGTCAATATAAAAGTCTACCTCTCTGCGAGGAGGTAGCCCGGGAACGTCGTCGGGAAAAACGTCCGCAAACTGATCCACCACTGCAGGAAAACCAGGACTCCGCACGTCAACTGCTCCAAGGATGAGGCTAGCTAACTGATGAGTGATGGGCTGTCCTCTCCTCCGCGGAAGTCCATCCTGTGCTGCTAAGGCTCCCTTCTCGCCGGTGAAGATGGACCTGCTCCCGTCGGTGCGTACACATCGCACCTTGCGCCTAAAACAGTCAAACTGTGCATGGACCGTAGATAGCCAATCCATGCCCAAGATGACATCGTAAGGCCTCGACGCTGCTATAAGAAGATCCCAACCGAAGCTCTCGCCTCCTAGAGTAAGCTCACACTGCCGGCACCAGTGCGTAATCGTCGAGTCTGCTCCCGTAGGAGTCTCTAGCCGTAAGGATCGAGCCAATGGCTCTGTCGGAATCTCCGAGCTCCGAACAAGGGCAGCGGCTATGAAAGAGTGACTCGCTCCTGTGTCTATAAGAACTGCAGCAAGGGTGGAGTAGACACAGATAGTACCTCGAATCATCTCGGGTGCGCCGTGGTCGTAGGCCTCTGCTGCCTGGAGCTGTGCCTGTCTCTGCCCGCCAGCTCCCTGTGGTCGAGGTGGACCTCCTGATGGTGGTGGTGGCAGAGCCTCAAAGCGTCGCCCACCACTGGCTGCTCGTCCAGCTCCTCTGCCTCGTCTGCCTCCTCCCCGCGGACCGCCACGGTCAACCCTCTACCGTCTGCTGCTCCTCGGCAAGGCGGGTCGGGCAGTCATGAGCCATGTGGCCCTGCCCGCCGCACGAGTAGCACTGTCTGCCTCTCGAAAGACTGGCTCTTCGCTGTGTGCCCCGCACTGCTGAGCCTGTGTCCTGAGGTCGTCTGCCCGAAGTTCTGGTCTGTCTGGACCCCTGAGTCATCCGTCGACTGCCTCCTGCAGATGACTCTGCCACGTGCCGCCCTGCGGTGGGTCGCTGCGCTGGTGTAGACTCAGCAAGGAAGCTCTCGATCAGAAGGGCCTGCTCCAGTACTCCTGTCTGAGTCGGTATGCTGAGGGAGATCAGCGATGCCCTGATCTCGTGTCTCAAACCCTGCTCGAAGGTCCGGGCCCAGAAGAATGGGTCCCGTACCATGTCGGTCGAGTAGCGCGAGAGATCAGTAAATCTCGCCGAGTACTGAGCGACCGTCATGCTGCCCTGCCGCAGCTGAAGAAGCTCCTGGATACGCACCGCACGAAGGGTGGCTGGGATGAACTCCGAGCGGAAGAGGCTCTCAAAGTCCGTCCAATGTAGAGATGCCTCATCGTGCACCTGGAGCATCAAGCTCCACCATCGTCCTGCTGCTGCGTGTAGTAGGCTCGCAGCGAGGATCACCATGAGGTCTGCTGGTGTCCTCACTAGCCTAAACACTCGTACCACTGCCTCCAGCCAGTCCTATGCTACCTGGGGATCCGTCTCCCCGCGAAACATGGGCGGTCGCTGGCGCTGAAACTCATGCAGTGCGCTGAGGCGACGTGCATCGTCAGCGGCTGCTGCTGGAAGCATCGGGGGCTTAGCGGGTAGAGCTACCGCCAGTGCCACTGCTGACAAAGGGCCCTGCACCGAGGCCTCGTCGCTCGGTGGGCTGTCGTCACGCTCGACTCTCGGAACCCTAGCTGGCTGCCGTCGTGGGGCCATCCTGAAAAAGAAACAGGTGCGCCACGGTCAGAACAGTATACCAGGTGAGCTGATATAAGTAATCACAAAGAAAACTTTTAAAACACACACGCAATCAATGTTTTCGTTCATTAAGTCGGAAATCAGATGTCAGGGTCCTGGTGTACGGATACGTCGGCCGCCGCACCAACACTGGACTCCCTGGACTGATAACCACACTCAATACGCTAAACATTATTGCTTCACATAGAAAAGATCAGAGTTCGCGGTAGAACCGAACTCCTCTGATACCAATTTGTCACGAACCGCCCTCGGGGTCCGTGCCGTGACTACCCCAAGCCCGCCTTCCATAGGCCAGGGGCTGGCGACTAGCACCAAGGCGTAAATCCCGGTAAAAAGGGAAGGCATTGCCTTTGTAAAGTAAACAAACACCACAGAGTAAGCAAGCGGAAAGTAAACACTAATCAAAAGCAGAGTACAACTGAAAGTGCGAAAAAGTAAATGGGCCAGTATACAAACCCAAACTGAAAGTAAAGTACAACTCGAAAGGGAAAACAACAACTGAAAATTAAAAGCCGCTACACCGAGCTGTCCACCGGAAATCCCACCTGAAGGGTGGGTACAGATAGCTCCACAGCTCTAGGGGTCCCGCCGTCCGCTCCGAGCACGTCCCACCCAGTGGTCCACCTCCAGGTACCGTCCTGCTCTGCAAGCCTCAGCTAAGGTCAACGCTGTCCGTCGTCTGCAACCAACACAACGTAGTGCGGGCAAAGCCCGTGCAGGGGTGAATATAAGCTACTCAGTAGGGACCCCGAGACCCATGAAGGTCTCTCAAATCCACAAAGGATAACCCATGAAAAAAGGTACAATCACGAAGTATCAACCGACACTGCTTAGGTATTTTCCCATACATATACCTAAGTCATGAATTTGAAATACGTACCAACCTCTGAGCCCAAGTACAACTCAGTCCACACAGGAAGTAAACGTATTCCACACAGGAAAGAAAAACGTAATCCACACAGGATTGCACAACACAATCCACATAGGAAAGCAACAGGATTCATCTCACACAGGTATACTTCTTCAAAAGACGATAAAGATGATCTCTGATCCATCTAAGTCGTCAGACCCACGAAGGATCGATAGGTAACTAACCCCCGCGAAAGACCCACACAGGATCGGGCCCACGTAGGACCTGTAGGCGCTGGTTCACACAGGACCGCTGAGCGCAAAGACCCACACAGGATCGGACCCACACATGATCGGGCCCACACAAGACCTGTAGCACTGATCCACGTAGGATCGCTGAGTGCTGAAGTCTTCGTCGTCGAATCCACACAGGATCTCTGTACTGTCGTCGTCGCAGTCACAGTAGCAGTAGCAGAAGTAGAAGTCACAGAACAGTCGCAGCCAGCACTAGGGTTCCCGCACACAGCAAGTTTGTTCGGAGGGTCCGCTCCACGAACCGAGAGGCTGATACATAAACTGTCACAAAGTCCAGAGTTGATGTATCCAAAAGTTCTGTATCGTCAACAGGAACTCAACGCAACAGACGGCGCGTCGATCGGACGCCCGGTCTGAGAGATATTGGCATTTTCATTCCCGGGGCCCGATTGGTTTTTAAGGAAAAACCAACCCGACCGTACTCCACCTGCGTCCAAACCTCGGGCGGAGTATGCCAAAAGATCCGTCTCACTAAGAGTAACACAACACAGCTGACGGCACGTCAATCGGACGTTTGTAGCTCAAGATATGAGCGTTTCCGCTCCGAAGGCCCGGTGGGTTTCGTGAACGAACCAACCCGGCCAAACACAAAGTAATCGATAACCTTGAGTGCGATATACCGAAACGACCGCCTCGATCCAAGGATCGCGTTTCCACAGACGGTTCGTCAATCGGAGGTTTGTGGCTCAAGATATGGCCAAAAGACCGAAACTGATTCGAAACGGGGGGGTCCGGGTCCGGGCCGACCCGGCCCGACCCCCCCTGGGTCGGCCCGAACCGGGTTGACCTGACCCGGGTCCGACCCGGCCCGGCTGGCCGGCCGGCGGCGCGGCGGCCTGGCGCCGCACGGAGGCAGCGCGGGGGGGGGAATCAAGCCCCCGCTTGATTGAAGAGGCGGCGCGGCTATATGCCGCGCCCTTTGAAAAAAAAACGGCCCCCCACGTGGGGGCCGGCTTGAAGAAAGCTGGGGGGCCTCCTGCCCCCCCCCCCCCCCCCCCCTCAAGGAAACCGCCCCCCTCTTAAATGAGGGGGGTTTTTAGAGCTGGCCGGGGGAATTTATTTCCCCCGGACTTTGACCTTCCGGCCGGCCAACTGCCGGCCGGTTTTCTCCAACGGGACCGGAAAATCCGGTCCCCTCTTCGGCTTCCGACGCCGGCGGCCCGGCCGCCGGTCTTCTCGTTCCGCCGCGGCCCGGAACCGGTCGCGGTGTTCGTCGTCTGGCGCGGTGCGACGTCACCGCGTCCCTCCGCCGTGCCTTTGATTTCCTTCAACGCGGCGCGACAGTGTCGCGTTCTTGATGATTCTTCCATGGCGCGTGTGCGACGGCGTCGTGTAATATAATCGCACGATTAACCGCGTGGTGCGACGGCACCACGCCACCTTGTTTCCATCCGCAAGGTAAATCAACAAGAACGATGGAGGGGGTTCGGCCGTGTTCATGCGGTCCGGCCCCCCTCACGATAAAAGATAACACAACTTAAAATCCTTACGTTAATCATGCATGAACCACGAACAAGGATAAATAAATAATCAAAATACAACAACCCCTACCTTGGGTATAGGTTCGAAGATTTGACAACATTCCGCGGAAGACAACGTCGTGGAGGTCGGGCGTCGCGGTAGTCATTCATCAAATCCGTTGACGAAGAGATACGCCCGAAGAGATACGTCGTTGGCGAATCTTCGTATGCCGACGAAAAAGGTCCGAGGAGGAAGCGGTGTTCCCTCTCGTTGACACGGAAGACGAAGAAGAGAGGAGTGGCGTTCTTCGTCGGAGCTTGAGCGTTCTTCGTCAAGTTGAGCGTTCTTCGTCAAAGATTGAAGAAGGAAGAAAATGCTCTCAAACCTCTCATGATGAATAAACAAAACTAACCAAATAAAATAAGGTTCCTCCTTATTTTATTTACCAAGCCAAGGAATTCAAAACTTCAAATTCAATAACATAACACTTAATTAATTATACATGTCATGTGTAATTAATTAGATGTTAAGTTAACAAACTTTTAAGAGGGAGAGAGGGGAGTTTAAGGGGGAAGATGAGAGGTTTAGGTTCGTGTGGTTCCCACCACACTTAATCCTCTCAAGGGAGGTTAAGTGGGTGTGGGTCCCACCCCTAACTCCCTTTGAGAGGAGTTGACCTACAAAAGTAAAATAAAAAGAATTTCACATTTTTTTATTCAACTTTTTATAATTCTCCCAAAAACTAACTTTCGTCCCGCAACAAACGCAACTTCCGAAAAGGTCTCTTTAAGCGAATATCGGCGCTACGAGTTCATCGGTTCCCTCGGATTTCAATTCCGAGCACCGGATCAAAAGATAGGAATTCCCGCTCATTCGTTCACTGAACGTACCCAAGCCAAACTTCGGAAATTGATTCCGAGCACTCCGGGCCTCGGAATCAGGTGCCGTCAGAAACCGCGCTCTTGTAAAATTCCAAAGGAAATTAAGAAAAAAATTTCCTTGAATTTTACGGGTCATTACAACAAGTTTACGTTTATTTTTAGGTTCCTTCTCAGGTGCAATGTTTTTGAATGATTTCAACTAAAATAGGGAAGAAATATCAAGCCTAGTTGCAGTAACTTGTTGAGACTCATTCACATAATAGAAACTAGGAAATTTAAGCTGAGAGTCTACAAGACTTGACTCACTTGGATGTGAAGCTTCAGCAGAATCAAGATTTGGGGTTTTCTCCCCCTCAATAGGTGCTTCCTTCTCAGGACTCAGAGGCTTAAGGGCTTAGTCTAAATCCATAGACTCAACTCTAAGTTCCTCATTCATTTATTGTCTAATTAGCTGAAATTCCAGCTCCATCCTTTCTTCAGGAGAGGGTATTATTTCAGGAACATATTGTTCCACAAGGAGTTTCTCCAGATTCACTTCTTGCAC
Source organism: Viscum album (assembly GCA_963277665.1). Classification (NCBI taxonomy): domain Eukaryota; kingdom Viridiplantae; phylum Streptophyta; class Magnoliopsida; order Santalales; family Viscaceae; genus Viscum; species Viscum album. The sequence continues at coordinate 838,861,659 of OY728143.1, read as the reverse complement.
AACATGGAGTTCTTCTACTATAGGCTCTTTCATGTCTTGCTTCTCAGATTTCATGACAACTGATTCTTTTTCATTCTCGGGTTGGATTTATATATTGACAATGTCTCTTGGGGAAGGACCCTCTTCTTCAAGAACAACATTAAGAACAATAGTCCTTTCTTCCTCAACAATAACTGCTTCCCTATGAGGTACTTCAGCCTCTTCATGCTCTTCTTCTGAATACATATCAAGTTCATCTGGTTCCAAACCCAGATCAGAAATGTATTTCGGCCTTGATGGATAATCCATAGGATTGAACTTCTCATAATCCTTCTCATTTTATTCCACCCATTCCATTTTCCAAGGAATCTAATTTATCTTCATTCTCTTGATGGTGGAATTAGAGAGATAGTACTCACAGTCCTTAAGCACTTCTTCATTATGTCCAACCACGCCTTTTGCAAAAACATGGATGATATTAGTCGAGAGTTGAACAGAGAAGTTGAATTGGATGTAACGTTGGTCAACTCACACATATAGTGAATGAGGTACTTGAACAGGTTGATCTTCTATCCATTTTTCATAAGTTAAATAAAAAACAAAGCTTGATGTTTTAACACAGCAAAATCACCTTTTCTTGGACTAACCAGATTTTGAAAAAACATAAACAGAAGCCTTGTTTATTCATCTAGTTCAGTAGTGATGGCCCTTCTCTTGGTGCCATTTCTGATTAGGGTTTTCAGAGCATCTTCTAGATCAAAGAAATTGGTTGAAGTTGGAGGTCCTCTTTGATAATCCTCACATATACCTTTCTGAGGTATCCTAAGGCATGAAGCCCATAACATAGAAGAGAAGGAGCATCTTTGTCCATTAACCCAGCTCCTTACAACATACCTTTCACCAAAATCAAAAGATAATTGTACGTGCTGGTAGAAATGATCCAATATCCTATGATAGATGGGTCTATTCTCTCTTAAGAACCGCTCTAACTAGCCTTGTTCTTTTAGCACTTTCAAGACCATAGATTTCCTAGACAGAATCAATTCGGGGTAGATTTCTTTCTCAGTTACAACACTAAGATTTACCATATTCGGATTTAAAGGTCCTTTGGGTGTTAGATTAGGGGAAATCTTCTTCTTCTTCAGGCTACGCTTCTCATGTGTGGATGATGACAGACATTTCATTCTTGGAATCCACTGAAGGTTCGAGAGAGAGATAGAGGGTTGCTAGGTTGAAATGGTTCAAAACGAGTGAATATGAGAAATCCAGAGTGAAGATTTGAATGAAACTTTTTGTTTTATCATTTAGTAATTCCGAACTTCACAAAAATAAAAACATGGGAAAATAGAATATGTGAACTAATAATAACCATGATATGTGTTTAAAGAAAAACACAATGGATTTTCACGGTGAGACTATGATTGGTCGTTACGGTGAGAGAGTGAGTGGTCATCATGGTGAGACAGTGAGTGGTCGTCACTGTGAGACTGTGAGTGGTTGTCATGATGAGACAGTGAGTGGTCATCACGGTGAGACAGTGAGTGAACCTTTCAGTGTGTGTTACGGTGAGACAGTAAATGTCAGACCGTATGTATAATGTGCTAACGGTGAGACCATAAGCAAAAGAGACAGTAACTGAGAAACTGTAATCATGAAACAGTAATGTATAACATAGTAAAATATTGAATAGTAAGATGAGTAAGATTCCAATTTGAGATTTATCATGCCAAGATCATGTATGATGTAGTCTATTCTCTACGAATTTAATGGTTTAGTGAATATATAATCATGTTGATATTCAGTACTAATGACTTCCAAGGTGATATCACATTTTTGATAATGATCTCTCAAAAAGTGATGTCTTACATAAATATGTTTTATCCTAGAATGTGAAATAGGATTTTTTGAGATGTTAATAGCACTTGTGTTGTCACAATTTATTGGTATATGTCTGAATTAATATCCATAATCTAGTAATGTGTGTTTCATCCACAAAATTTGTGCACAACAACTACCATCAGCTATGAATTTAGCTTCTACAGTAGATAATGCAATAGAATTTTATTTCTTACTACATCATGATACTGTTGACTTACCTAAAAGGTGACATGTTCCATATGTTCTCTTTCATTCTAACTTAAATCCAACGAAGTTAGCATTAGAATAACTAACTAGTTCAAATGATTATCCTTTAGGATAGAACTATCCTAGATTGGGTGTATTCTTGAGGTATGTGAAAATTATCTTTAAAACATTTAAATGAGATTCTTTAGTATTTTCTTGAAAACGAGCACACATACACACACTAAACATAATGTATGGACGACTAGTATTTTGGTAGAGTAAACATCCAATCATTCCTCTATAAGTGGTTTGATCAACAGATTTTCTATCTTCATCAAGAACCAAATTAAAGGTTCTACTCATGGGAGTGTCACTACTTTTAGTGTTATCCAATACAAAACGTTTTAAAAGAACTCTAGTGTATTTACTTTGAGTTAAAACAATTCCATAATTACTTTGAAAGATTTGAAATCCAAGAAATAATTTTAGTTCACCCATTAATCTCATTTCAAATTCATTTTGCATCATTTCAGAAAAATCAATACATAATGAATTTTTTGAAGATCCAAAAATAATATCATCTACATATATTAGAACATCTAAAACATCATTAGAAATTAGTTTTATAAATAGGTTAGGATCACCTATTCCTTTTTTAAAACATTTGGAAATGAGAAAAGTACTCAATCTATCATGCCAAGCTCTTGGAGCTTGCTTTAAACAAAATAATGCTTTTGATAGTTTGAATATATGATTGGGAAAATGAGGATTTGTAAATCTAGGGGGTTTTCTAACAAAGAAATCATTAGATATATACCCATTTAAGAATTCATTCTTAACATACATTTGATATAGTTCGAAATTCAGATGTGCAGGATAGGCAAGTAGGATTCTGATGTCTTCCAGTCTGGCTACTGGAGCAAAGGTCTCCTTAAATTCAATTCCTTCTTCTTGACTATAGCCTTGTGAAACTAATCTAGTATTGTTCCTAACTATATTCACAACTTCATCTACCTTATTTCTAAACACCCATTTAGTGCATGTGATGAATGTGTCCTTGGGTCCTTCAACAAGTTTCCAAGCATTGTTTCTTTCAAACTGATTATGTTCTTCTTGTATAGCCATTACCAAAAATTCTTCATTGATGGCATCCTTAGTGTTTTTAGTTTTAAGTTGTGACAAGAAGGCTTGATGTTTATCATTATTTTTAAGAGAATCTCTAGTTTTATTTCCTTTCTATTAGACTACTACAACAGCATCTAAGGGATGTTTTATAAGGGATCTAACATTTCTAGAAAAAGAGGGAATAATGATTTCAGGTTCATCAACAGATTCTGGTTCATTATGACTTGATTTTAGGGAATTTCTAGAATTGGAAGTTTTCACTGATTCTTTCAGAGAGGAATTTCAGGATTTTGAGTTGATGTTAAGATTTGATAGATCATCCTCGAGATTTTCTAGGATTGTTCTAGGCTCATGTGGATCTGTTTCATCAAACATTATATGAAAAAATTCTTCCACACATTTCGTTTTCTTATTGAATACTCTATAATATTTACTTAATATTGAGTAACCTAAGAAAATTCCTTCATCACTTTTGGATGAAATTTTTTCAAGATTGTCCTAGTGTTGATAATAAAGACATTGCAACCAAAAACACTAAAGTAATTAACCTTAGGCTTCCTATTGTTCTAGAGTTTATACGGGGTATTTTTTAGAATTGGTCTAATCAAGATTCTATTGATTTTGTATCATGTTGTATTAACATCTTCAGCCCAAAAGTAAATAGGTAAGTCATATTCAGTAAGCAATGTTCTAGAAATTTCTTGTAGGGTTCTATTTCTTCTTTCTACAACACCATTTTAATGAGGTGTTCTAGGGGCAGAGAAATTAAGAATATAACTATTTTTTGAGGAAAAGGATTCAAACTCTGGATTTTCAAAATCAAGACCATGATCACTTCGTAAAGATTTAATTTTAAGGCCCCTATGATTTTCTATAGACTTGGCATACTTAGTAAAATAAGAGCAGGCTTCACTTTTGTGAGCCATGAAGAAGGTCCAGGTATATCTAGAAAAATCATCTACCAGAACATAAACATTGTGCTTCCCATTTAAACTAGAAACTCTAGATGGTCTAAAAAAATCCATGTGAAAAAATTCGAGATGTTGAGAAGTAGAAACTTCTTTCTTTCTTTTGAAAGAGATTTTGTGTTGTTTTCCCTTTTCACAATGATTACATATTTGTCATGTGGAAACTCAAGTTTGGGTAAGTCTTTAACTAGGAATTTTCTACATAGCATTCTAAGGGAGTGAACATTACAGTTTCCTAGTATCATATGCCTAAGACAATATTCTTTATTAAATACAATTAAGCATGAGGAATTTTGAGAAGCTAAAGAATCTAAATTAACAGAATAAACATTTTCATTACTTGATGCATAAAATACTAATTCATCTTTAGAATTAAAGACATCAGAGGAATCATTTTCAAATTTAACATGATATCAATCATCACATAATTGTGAGATACTAAGCAGGTTATATTTTAAGCCATTAACAGACAATACTTTATAAATTAAAATCAAATCAGTGTAACCAATCTAGCCTAATCCAATGATTTTCCCTTTGGCATTATCACCAAATGTGACATGTCCTCCATCTAATTTTATCAGGTTCTTGAAGCATGAGTATTCTCCTATCATGTGCCTTGAGCATCCACTATCCAAGTACCATAGATTTTTGCAGGAGCTCTTTAAGTATCTTTCCTATAACATGATCAAGTAAAGCCAAATTGTGTTACCCATACTCATTTGGGTCCAGTAACATTAGTAAAAAGCTCTTTAGGAACCCATATTTGTCTCATAAGTTTCCTATAAGCATTATATAATGTATTTGAAAAATAAGCTGTATTTGGTCCTCAAAAACATGAAACGTTAGAATATGTATCATGACTTGAGCTAGTTGAGTTGTGTCCAGAACTGGAGACAAAACTATATGTCCTAGACTTTGAAACAAAATTTTTTCTACCAAGGTTTCTTTTACTAGGTTGATAACCAATGCCAATATTGTATTTAGGGGCAATTTATTTTCCTAGAATTTGGGTATGGGTATTTTCCCCATTATTAAACTTTTCTAAGTCACTTTTTAATTTCTTGTACAATATTTTTAATTCATTTTTTTCTGAGATCAGTTGATAATTTTTCTCCTTTTCAGTGGTCAGTTCATATTTAACATTTACAGTGAGAGCATGATGTTTCTTCAATGATTTATATTTAACTTTTCATTCATTTCATGTCTCTTCAAGCATTTTATAGTATTCAAACATTTATTCATTAGTCATATTTTCATACTCACTTTCCTATTCAGAATAGTACGAATTATGTACAGAAGATTTAAGTGTTACCTTAGTGGTTTTTTTTTCATAAAATACATATTTGATTTGTTAAATTGTTCATCATGTGATGTCTCTGAGTTGCTTGAACTATCCATAAGGGCACTCCAGGTTTCATTCATTGCCTTCTTGTACTTCTGGTCTTTGTCCCCATATTTCTTCTTAGACTTGAGCTTTGGATAGTTTTCCTTTATATTCCCTTTTCACTTACATTCATAACATACAATTTCATCAGTTATGTCACTTATTTTCTATTCCTTTTTCTAGGTTCCTTTTAGATCATACTTTCCCTTAAAGTTAGGATTTCTGGAAAAGTTCTTCTTTTTGTAAAATCATTTGAATCTTCTGGACAGTTGAGATATCTCCTCATCACTGTCATGTGATGATTGTTTAGTGGTGAAACTTTCTACAGAAGCTTCCAGTTTCCCTTTGTCTTTGTGTATCCAGGAGGTGGTCTTGAATGCTACAAATTTCCTCATTGGTTCATCCTCCTCTTCTTTGTTGACTTTAATCTAATCCTCATACATAATTAGTTTCCCAATTATTTATTTTATAGGTATCTTTCTGATTTCACATGATTCTCTAATAGAGACAGAGGTTCCCCTCCGTATATCAGGTAGACATCTAAGGATTTTCATAATCTGTTCTTTCATAGCGACTTCTCTTCTAAGAGAAATCATTGTGTTGACAATCTCATTGAACCTGAGATACATGTCAGAAATAGGCTCATCAGGTTTCGTTTTAAAATTATAATATTTTATACTATAAGTATTAAGTCTCATTTCCTTTACAATAGACGTTACTTCATGTGAGACAGACAAGGTATCCCAAATTTCATGGGCAGTTTTACAAGCAGAAATCCTATTAAATTCAACATCTCCTAAGGAACAGTAAAAAACATTCATGACATTGCAATTGTTATTATAGGAAAGTTTGGTAGGTTCGTCCCATGTAATTATATTAGTCACAGGATGTTTTTTTTCATCTATAATGGATGACAAAATTTCAAAAATCATACTCTCTAAATGAATTTTAATTTTAATTTTCCATTGAGAATAGTTGGTTCCATTAAAGAATGGTGGTATGTTGGTTTCAGAACCTTCCAATCTATTATACATACTAACATATTACTTTAAAAGAGATACAAATTTATAATTTACAAAAATTTACAGATCTTTAAAGTACAACTACAATCACAGTTGAGTAAGATTACACATCGTCCTAAAAAAGCATCCTTGGATACCAAATATTGGTTGGAGTAGTTTACTCAAGAGGGAAGGGGTGAATTGAGTAACTATAAAAAAATGTATGTTAAAATAATATTACTTTTAAAAGAAATGGTTTCCCCAAAAATAGATACAGCCCAGTTAATCATGTTTATAATGTTCTAAGAGTTTGACTTTTTAAACAGCTTCTTAAAAGATTGATTAAATATCAGTAATCATAATTTGTATTATTAATATTACTTTTGAAGTTATCTTAATAAGAAAAAATAGTTATATCTTCTTTGCAAGACTAAATATCAAAGTGAAATTTTTGATTTCTGGATTATGCAATAGAGTAGTAAAATAGAGAAGACTAAATTTAAATAGCACATAGGATATGAAACAAGATGCTCAGTCACAAGCCGAGACCTAATCCACTCCACTTGGTGATCACCTACCACTAATAATTTTATATAAATAAACATTGATCCACACCCTGGATTGAGGTTATCAATAGTACATAGACTGTCCAGGTCACACAGGGACCTCTTCCACAGTTTTCATGGGTAAACAAAAATAATAACCAGGCCACACAGCGACCTCTTCCACAGTTTTTGTGGGTAAACAAAAATAATAACCAGGACACACATGGACCTCTTCCATAGTTTTAGTGGGTAAAAAAAGTATAAAGAGTTTGGTGTAAAGATTTCAATATCCTCTGGTTTAGCTCAGGAGTCATTGTATGTCAAAACAGACAAGGGCACACACTTCTCATAATATAAATAAAAAAATGATCGCAGTTGAGTAAGAATATAGAGATGAGGTTATAATTCTCTTTTGTGATGTCAATGTAGCTCTGGACTTCATTGGATTGAAGCAGATAAATATTTCAGTCCTTCTTTGGAAGTTTTGTGAAAAATAGAGTTTCACGATTCATCTTGTGTTCTTCATGAGTTTTGATATTGTGAATATGTTCTATGGATTCCAGTGTACTTCGTATGTTCTTCAACAGAGTCTGATTAAATTAATGTTACAAAGATTCCTTTTAAAAATCTTTCAATATGTTATTCACGGTCGTGCTCACATGCTTGTTTTTCGTTCAATATCGCTCTCTATTGTTCTTGGGCACACTTATCTCTTTATCTTCGAATGCATGAGTTTTAGCCGACAGGTTCCATGTGTTCTGTACCTCGTACCTCGTACTGTCTGATGATATGTCTAAAAAGAAACATTTATTATGTCAGTGCATTAAAGTCATCAAATATGACCATTAGAAATTAAATTGAAAGACGAAAAAATAGATTAAGAAATGGTTTCACTGTATGTTATGAAAACGGTGTCTCCTTCACACGGTGTCTAGACTAATCACGGTGTTTGAGTGTCACAATGTCTTGTTCTTGGTGTCTTGTTCTCAGTGACTTGCTCCATAGTGTCTTTTTTATGGTGTCTTTCTTCATGGTGTCTGGTGTACGGTGTTTGGCTTCACGGTGTCTTACTTTAGGGTGTCTTGCATCATGGTGTCTGTTTTATGGTGCATGGCTTCACAGTGTCTTGGTTTACAGTGTTTGGTTTATGGTGTCTGGCTTCATGGTGTCTGGTTTACGGTGTCTGGCTTCACGGTGTCTGGTACTTAGTCAAATAATTGTATTTAGACTTAAACAATGATATGCATAAATGGCTTGATCTTAAGCATTATATAGAATGAGAGAACTTGAAACATAAATACACATGATTGGATAAAATTTATATGAGTTAACTAGGTTGAATAAGATTTGTGATCATTAAAAAATGATCAATACATGAGAATTCCAACATTGTCTATATTTAAAATGAAGTAAAAGTAATAAAAGTAAAAAAAGAAAGTTGATATACATTTATATCAACTTTTCAAAATATTATAAACATGACTGTTATAGTTATCTCAAAGATTATGTTCAATATCATAGTGGATATATAAAAAGAATATGTATCTACTGCATTAAGGATGGGTCGAATGTAATATATAATACACATAAATATGAACACTCTAATAATTGTAAGTAAGGAAGAATGTACATAGACAGGATCATATAAATTGCTCAAGTATCGATTTTTAAAATCTATAAGTATTAATTTAATATCATCCTATGTAGTTCCTTGATGATTATCATCTTCTCTTGATGTTTCTACATAAATTTCTAATTTATTCTTGCAACTTCAGGCTCGGACCACTCTTCTAATGTTTATTCATATTTTTTTTTACAATAATTGTATGTGAGTGTGTTAAAGACAGGGATACGTCATGTAAAGGAATATCCATGTTAAAATATCTTATAATTTAATAATAAGTGAATGTTTCTTTTAATCAGTTGGGATCCCCCCAAAAAGGTTTTTACTAGTTAAAATCATCAAACTCTTGTAGAATAGTTTTTACAGAGTGGACTATGAGATTTCTGTTCCACAGAACACTATAAACCTCCTACGATCAACATTAGTCCACTAATATTTTCTATTTTCAATTCATATTTTATAAGGAAAATATTTAAAATTTCATACTAAAAGATGATGTTTTTTGAAAAATATTGTTTTAGGTACACAATTAACTCGCCCTATTGAGTTTTCCATGATCCATTTTCTAGTTCAATAATTGGTATTAGACCTCATGACCCTTGATTTAATTACTTTTAAATGTTTATGTCTAAATATATTTTTTCAAATAGATGTATTGGATGATTACAGAGATTTTATGTCTATGGTTTGATATATTTAATTTAATGGTTAATGTTATTATTTCTAGAATGACCATAGGGACATCTATTTGGAAAATAAAGGACTAATGATTTATCATAAGGACTTAAAGCTCTATAAAATACCAAGACAAATCCTAAAATGTGGGATGAAACTACCAGAGTAGACTAAAATCGGACCTCCAAATATGTGGACACTATAATCGGTGGATTGGAACTAGATGAGTTCAATAAGACTTCTCAGTGTCAAATAGCTCATGAAATGGGTTCCACTATAGCATTAACATGTCAAGGTATACACAATGTGAAGGCCCTTATATATGATACATAGAATCTTATGTTTGAAACATTAAAAATGGGAGGGGGATAAATTATTAATCAATTGAATATAAGACTCATAGAGATTTTATATAATGTCCCTAATCTAGGAACACCTATCACTGATCTCGAGTAGGAATTGAAAAGTCAATCAGTTTTACCATCCATGTGGAGTGTAATCTCTACTACCATTAATAAATCAACAAATGTCAAGAATTTCAAATTAAAATATCCCATTGTAACTCTTATGATGTATGAAAATAAAATGGAATCTGGAGATAGAGAATATAAAACGGCCAATAAATAAAATTCTTCTCTAAATTTTTTTACTTATAAATATAGAATGAAGAAATGTTATACAAATCTATGAAACACATGGATAATAAGACTACTAAAGTGATTTTGGATTGAATTATGAAAATTAATAGATTTAATTGGTGTTAAATAATTAATATGAAAATAGAAGAGGTTTAATATGACCCTTCAATGAGTATAAGAAGCATGATGAAAAATATAATGATGTTGAATTTTATGAGTGAAAGGATCTTGGAAAAATAAAGACAGATATTCAATAGCTTATGTATGGTAAAATGTATGAGAAGAAATAAATCCAAAAAGTTTATTATAAGAATAATGGTAATAAATATATGAGGGTAAACGGGTTTTCTTGTGAACATTTTAGCGAGTTCACATCATCAGAATCAAAAGACGGAGCTCTAAATCAAATGGACAAAATATGCTTTATGGAACATTTGAATGAGCAATATTAATATTATTCTTATGATCATGAGCAAGAGAATCAATCATAAAATTAAAATTTCTCAATCGAAATTTTGAAGGAATAATGTACCAAGTAATAAACTAAATATGAATGCATAAAGAAAAAAAAATTATCTTAGTTACTCATAATAAAATTCTCAATTAAGAGTTGATTTAAAAAAAATTAAATTTGTAAAATAAATTTGAAAATTTTATTTCCTTATATATTGAAATTATCAAAATAATTGATAACATATAAAAGGAGATTAAAAACATTAATTATTCGTATAGGGATTCAACTAAAAGGGAATATTATCAAAACCAAATTCATGGTCAAAATCAACTCAAAAAATGAAATGTTCTGAAAATGATTTCATGATGAATGGTCTTAACATTAAAAAAATAAAATTTTTCCCTAGTTCTAAAAAAACCATTTAAATTTACATTTTTACATTGTGGAGAAAATGTACATTACAATAACATATGTAATCTGAAAAATCCTCAATTATTTGGAGAAATAATAATTTTCTGAAAAAATATATTTCCAAACATGATGATATTTTTTCTAGAAAACATAAAAAATTGATCCCCAAGTCTTTTGTAGCCAAAATTTTCGGACACATTATTATTTGGGTACCAATAAATATTTGTGTTTGGTTTTCCAATATAGATAATAAACCACTTGATGAGAATTGAAACCGGTTTTATGGATAATGGTTTTTCCATACGTACAAGTCTATATTTCTCTAACCTTCACTCTTTATCCATGATATATGGAGACAATGAAACATTTGGTGAAAATGGAAAAGGAAACACTATTAGCATTAGATAAGTTGTAAATACTCAATCAATTATTATCAAAAAAATATTTATGTTAAGGGCATAATTCCAAATGTGAAAAATATTTCTCAACATTGTATGATGGTTATTTAGTTTATTTTTCTAATAATGAATGTTTAGCTTTCAAAGATAAGTCTCTCAAATTTAAATAACCAAAAATAATATATATATATATATTCAATATCAATTCATTTAATTGAAAAAATTAAAAAAAAATTAATTCTAATGTTGATAAATCATGGATTCTTCATAGAAGGATTGGACAATATAATGTTCACACAATGTAAAAAGTTTCTAAGAAATATTTGATTCTTGACTTTCTTTATCATAAATTGGACAAAAATTAAACTATGTGATGCATTCCAAATAATTTATCAAAAACATGCATGTTTGAAACCAATCAAATAAGTTTTTACATCTATACCTATTGAGATTATCCATATAGATCAATTCATACTTACTATAACTTCATGTCTTACTAGAAAACTACTTTTCTATGTGTTTGTTGATGATTTTTTAGGATTTACATCGGTTAAAATTTTAAGACATAAGAGTGAATCCGAGATTTGTTTTATTAATTTTCGTAATATTATTGGAAAATAAAAAGGATGATATGATTGTGACTTTGATAATTGATCATGGAGTTAATGTTAAAAATCATGAATGCAATTCATATTTATCAAAAAAAATATTAATCATAATTTTCTACCCCTAGAACACCTTAATGGAATGGTTTTGTTCAAATGATGAATAGAAAATTGCACAAAATTTCGATAACCATGTTATGTGAATATAACATGCTCGCCAATGTTTGGGATAAACTATTAAAATGACATGTTATATTATTAACAGTTATATAAGAAGACATATCTTAAAGAAAACACTATATGAGTTATGGAATAATAGAAACTCAATTTTAGGATATATAAAAGTATCAGGATGTAAGGTTTAAATCACCAACACTGAGAATAATCATGGTATATTTTATCCAAAAATTAATGAAGGTATTTTTCTTGTTTACTATAAGACTTCCTAGTGTTAGAGTGTTTTCAAAAAAAGGTCTAGAATTTTTGAATAATTAAATCATGTTATATTTGATGAAAGTGATCCCTTTGATCATACATTGAATCAGAATAATGAGTTAAGTGATTCCCATTGAGATATGAGTCTGAAAACTCCCATTAGAAATAATAAGAATCCTGATTTGGAATATAGTTATCATGGACCAAATCCTATAAGAGTTGATACTAGTGAACCCGAAAGTGTACGACCTCAACTCTATAGAAATATTGAGTACTGACCATTATAAATTGTTATAGGAATCTTAGATGAAGGAGATAGAACAAGAATTTATATAGGGAGTGTATTATAATTTTCTACCTTTAGAGATCACATTGAACCTAAACTATAGAATAATATTTATCTTATAAAAGCCAGATTTTAGATATGAAAGAATAGTTAATTCAGTTCAAAAGAATCAATGTTTGATAATTAATTCACTAACCCTATGATTATCATATTATTTCAATTAAATCAGGTTTTATGAACAAACAATATGATCATTGTGTAATAACAATAAATAAATATAGATTAGTTGCAAAAGGTTACAATTAAAAGTAAGGAAAAGACTATGATGAAACCTTTTCCCATGTATCTATATTATAATAAATTATAATTTTTCTAGACTTTGAATACTATATAAATTTTTAATTATATCATATTCCTATTAAGTCAGTTTTTGTAAATGGATTATTAATGGATGAATTTTATGTAGAATATCGTACTATTATTTATGACCCCACATTCTAAATTATGTTTTTAGACATAACCATGTTGTATAAGGACTTAAAAAAGAACCAAGAGTAAGGTATGAGAGATTAAACACTCTTCTCTTATCAAATTCATTTACAATAAGAAGGGATAAACTTATATTTATTAAGAAAACATCATCCTAAAATACCTTATTAGTACAAATATTTGTTGATGATGTTATTTTTGGATTACTAAATCAAAAAATATGTACTAATATTTCAATGATTATGAAAAGGGAATTTTAAATGAGTATGATGGGTGAGTTAAACAAATTTTTAGGATTTATAATATATAAAAAAAATATTTTGAAAATATTAAAAACCAGATAAAATAATGAATTGACTTGCATGAGATGTTTGGACGTGCAAAATGTAATACTTACTCAAAAACAATGCAATCCAATATTAAAAATGATATGGATTTGACTAGAATACCAATTCATAATTATTTTCATAGTGGAATCATTGTAATTTTTGTGTATCTTATATTACGTTTGAAAGACAATATGGTTTTAGTTTTTATTTGTATGAGATTTCAATCCAATACTAAAGAATCTCATTTAAACAATTCTAAAAGAATTTAATGATATTTAAAAGGAAATGTATCTTTCTCTATAATATTACCATAACCATTTGATTTTAATTTAACCTTATATTATGATACTAATTTTTCTTGGTGTAACCTACATATAAAGAGGACATCGGGAAATTTTCATCTTCTTGTTAAATTAAAAGTATCTTGGTCAAGTAATAAAAACAACTATATAACATTACCAACTGATGAAGCAGAATATCTTGTCGAAAAATTTATTTTTCCCAATTTAGTGGATGAAATAGAGTATAAGGGATTTATGAGTGAACTTTAAATGTATTCCTATCAAATTTGATAATACTAGTGTTATCATCATTTCAACAAATCCTACCTATGATTCTAGAAAAAAGAACATTAATATGATAAATAATTTTGTATGACATCATGAACAAAAAGGTGATATCTCTATATTATTCATTTAAAAAAATCAATTACTACAAATTTTTACTAAACCTTTTCCTGCTGAAAATTATGATTTTATAAATCAAAGTGGGTCTTTAATATTTTATTGATGTTATTATAATTTTTTATAGTAATATTATTTCAAATTCAAATAAATATTTTATTTACCTTATTATATTAGTAAAATCTATTTTGAGTATTTTTAATATAAAAATAGGACATGCCATCTATATTTTGTAATAATTACTCTGAACATTACTGTGTGACCCCTCTATTACCACAAAATAAAATATATTATATCACATCTATGTGAGAAACCATTTAAAATTTTTAAACCCTCTTCTCTCTCTATTATCTGAACCTTGATTCCCTAAACATTCAATATTCCAAATCCTTTAAAGAATAGAATAAAAAATTGAGATAACTGATAGACCCTACTCAATATGATTTATGTATCAAAAACTTTCATCCAAATTTCAATATGGATGAGTATTAGATTTTACTTCGCCAGACGGAATAAAAATGTTTCTTAAAAATTGTATAAACCATCAGCCCTATAAATTTAATTTTGATGAAGCACATATTGAATTTTTTATTGATATGGAAATTCATGAATTATGCAAAAATATAGTTTTTAATTTTGGTGATAATTATGATTTACTCACCACACCCATGAACTACAAAGTATTCTCTATATCCTTTTTGGTAATGGATGGAGGGTTTATGTTCTCTTTTGTAGGCTACTCTGAATTCAGTACTTCATTTCTCTCTATAAATGAATTATATGTTCCTAAAATTATGAATCCATTGTTCATATCCAATGATATTATGTAGAATCCTTTCAAATACTTAGAACTAGAAATAATTGTTCTGATAAACATCACTCAATATACAATCTCAGAGCATAATGGTGTGTTTGAAAAATAATTCATTCAAGATGTTACTTTATTTTATTTTATAATGATTGAGAATAATATTAATCTTGATTGATATGTTAAGAGAAACAATTGAATAAGTTAGTAATTTTTTATCACTTTGTAAGGATGATAATATTAGTTTCTCGTAAGGTTGGTGATTGTATCAATGATAAAACAAAAACCCATTTTCATGGACGTAAACTGTTGAGTATGAATTTTTCATGGAGAATTAATTCATGTTTTAATAATTATATAAAATATATAGTGTCAACAAGTTCATAATAATACATCATTGTAGACCCTACATCATATTTTAGGAGTCGTCTTAGATTGTTTTTTTATGATAATGTTTTAGTTCCTTAATTCGAAACTATTTTTCTAGATATACTTGTTCAATATTTTTATATGATATATATTATAAATGGAAATACTCTTATGGAATGAAGAAGATAGGTACTTTTTTCTTGTTATTGTAGAGGAGAAGATGCTCCTAAAATTAGTTGTCCTCCTATATTTATATTAGCTAGACGTGATGTCATCCCTGTTTCTTCTGGTAGATAAGAGTTGGTCTCAACGAATACATGATTAGTGATTGTTGGTCATGGAAGGACCATATCAAATGTGTTTTGTACAATGAATATTTTTGAAATATATTAATCTAGTGAGATTAATAGAATAATTATAACTAAATCTATCAGTCCTATAAGTGAAACTGTCATTAGTGAAGAAAAATGAAGAATATAATGCAACTAAGTTGGTTTGAAGTGGAAGAGTAAGATCATAATATATAGAACTAACACATCAGGAGAGAACCAATGTTGATAGAAAGAATTAATAACATTAGCATGATGTAAATATGTTCATTAGGATAATTTTTCTCCTATTAATGATCAACATATATGATCATCAATACCTATAGCTGAATTATATAAATCTAATAAGATATCAATATATAGCTACTAAATGTTAATTTTAGAGGTATAATCATTGACTGTTTAGTTCCTAGAGTCCTAAAATGAACTAATGCCACTCTATTATCAATAATTCTTCAAATGCGATGTGAGTAAAGTAAAATTATTAGTTTAATTTGTGTTAGAAACATTTTCAGTAGAACCTATTAGAGAATCTTCTGACCAGGTGAAGGTACTATCAATATTAGAAGTATTATCTCATGGAATAAACATGATGATTTCTATAATTTTTTCAATTAAATGTGAACACTTTTACATATAAATAGATTAGTTTTTTATAGGGATGTAATAGATGAAATAAGATTGTTTTTTTATTTAATTAATGTTATATTGTATAAATTGATCAATATAAAATGGAATTCATCTCCTCTCTAAAATGATAGTTACTAGAAGTTAATATTTTATTCAAATCTTGTTCAAAATTATGTATGTTTTATCATTACATGGTTAAAAATAATGTCTAGATCCATGGCCAATAGTTCGTATGTTTTGGAAAGGAAGAATAAAGATTTACATCAAGTAGTTATAATTAGTTTGAATCTAGAATCCTCTAAAGATGAAGATGAAGTATAGGATGATGAATTTTTTATCCTCAGGACCAATAGGTGTGTGTAAGTGAAAAATAAATCATTTATGTTGATTATTCATTTGGTATATAAGTTAAATATTATAAATCAATAAATAAATTAATATTCAATTTCTCCATGAATGGGATGTACACAATTTCTTTGGAAATGTTTTTCAGCGGGTCTAGAATGGTTTTACAACACTTCTTAATTACTGTAAGAGTGACATGGTAAAAAGAATAAATGCTTGTTCTGATTTATTTTTTTAAATTTGAGGGTGATGTCTCTCAAGACCACCCATTATTAATCAACTAGCTTATACCTCTCAAAATCATAAATAAATGATTAACAATAATGAAATAGATCAATGGGAAAATATTAAGTTCACCGAAGAACTATCTTTTTCAATACCAGAACAATCTTATAAAATATACTTTATACCTATAGAAAACATTAATATGGAGAGATATCAGCAATCTTCTCTCAACATCCATTCCACCTTTTTATGTATCGCTTGGAGTGGTCGGGTATGACTTGGAGAATCTTTACTGATGTTGGGTGATTTTTTTAGTGTTATAGATGGAATTCCTCTTCCTTAATCCTTTCAACCCTCTTGAATTCTTTTATGTTTCAAGAATATATCTCCAAATAATTTTTTCAAATTCGTAAGTTGATACACCATCACAATTTCTATTACTCAATAGATGTGTCTTTTATAAACATTTGAATTGTTTTTGGTTGAATGGAATTTGAAAAACATTTTAATGATGTTTCAAAATTATTTGAATGCTTGAATGATCATTTAAATTTTTTAATTCTTCTATATTTCATATTAAATCTTAGTTAATATTTTTTCATTATTCTTCAAACAATTTTTAGAATTTATTCATTTTTTTCCTTAGGATATCTTTCTCTCCATCCTTTGTTTTAAATTTTTTTTTGAATATGTATATATGTAGCTTTGATGTTACAATGTTTCTTTGTATCATTAGTTACTATTACATAGTTTTTTTTAGTCTACCTAATTACCTAATGATATATATTACTTCATGTTTTTAACACAACTTCATGGAAACTTTTTTTCATAATCAGTATTATTAACTATTAAAAATTGTGTAATGGATAATATTGATTTTATTCCATTTCTATAAATATTCCTTATAACAAAAAAAGTTAGAATAAAATTCATAATATAAAAATTTAAAGATATAAAAATTTCTATAGGTGGATATGTCTTGTAATAGGAGATCCAAGTGAATGATTCTTGTACTCAGCTACTTTCCCCTATAAAAAGGTCTATTATAGTGAAAACACAAAACTCGAGGGGAATATTATAGGTCGAGTGGAAGAGTGGATTTTTATTCCCTAAAACAATATTACTCTATTGTTTTCAATTTATTTCTATTAACATTCATTCTATATTAATGATGCATACATTATTTAATAAAAATATTTGAAC
The DNA here is from genome assembly GCA_963277665.1 of Viscum album. Lineage (NCBI taxonomy): Eukaryota > Viridiplantae > Streptophyta > Magnoliopsida > Santalales > Viscaceae > Viscum > Viscum album. Next base: position 838,843,657 of record OY728143.1, on the reverse strand, counting down.
TATCATACCGAAAAGTGTGGTCTTAAACAAAACAAAATTAGTGCTCAATTCTGCCCCCACTTGGGTTTTCATTCATTCATTCTATGGGACAGCACCTGAGAGGTTTTAAGGAATTAATAATATATGAGAGGGGTTGGCAATTTATAAGGGGAGTAGATGACACACTTGGTATTTTTGAAAACTAATGGGTGCTCCGACATTTTTCTTATTTTAAAAGTTCCCAAAATGGTTCATTCTCAAATATTATATGTGTAATGGTATAATTATGGATAGAGAGAAATTTTACATAATTTTATAGGATATTTTTACCCAAATAAATTTATTCTAACCAATAGTAAACCAATTTTTAACTTAACCGCAGTAATTAGTATTTACTTCATTAATTACTCATTTAGGTAAATAATTATGTTTATTTTATTATATAAAATATAATTTTATGATTATAAATATTAAAATCATTTTTACATGTTTATGTCACATATGTCTAGAAGTATAATGTAATATTAATCCCACAGACGTGTTGAGGAAGCTGTTTTTAAAAGAAAGGTTAAATATTTATAAAGACTTTATATGAAAATTAAATATGAAATTTATTAAAATGAACATTATCAGATTAATTTATATAAAATTGGAATTAAATCACTGAAATAAATATAAAATATATTTTAACCATATAAAAAATTTAAATGAGAATACATTGAAAAAAATTAGTTTTTTCAAAATTCATCAAATAAATATTCATTTCAGAGAATTATCAAAACATCACCATACTATAATTTTTATATGACAATTTAAAAAATGAATGTTATTTAATTAAATAAATTTTATTGAGATTTAAAAATTTTAATTAAAAAACCTCATAGACATGATAAAAAGTCGCTTTTCGAGAAGTTTTTTTCAAACACAAGATGATTTTATATTAACACTATATTGAATAAAGATCATTATATTAATATAAATTAAAATTTAAAGATATATTATCTATAAATTTCATTTAAAATATTTCTCATTAGTTATTTGTTTAATTTTGGAAAATGGAAAAGAATTTTGTATATTAAAATAGTTTTTTGAAAAAAAATATTTCAGAACCGAAAAACCAACAAATATAAAAATACAATATAATAATTATTCAATCATAATAAATTTGAATAAATATGACTAAATATTTATTATATTTCTTTAATTCATATTCAAAACATAATTTTACTTTCCCGTTGATTTCTTTATTAAAAAATGACATTTCTAAAAAATTCTATATTTTTCTCTATTTGGGGAAAAATAAGTATTTTCAGTAAAATTCAAAAATGTTAGCCAAAATAATTTTTGATATTATAATTAAATATGAATTTAATTTTATCAAATACATGTACTAAATGTTCCAATAATTCATTATAATATTTTTAGAAAAATAAATAAAATTAATTATTTAAGAAAACATATTTTTGAATATGAAAATAACTTTAACAAAAATTGAATGATTATAAAAAAATAAACAATTTATATTAAATATGAAATATATATATATATATATATATCATAAATTCTTTAATACTATTCATACCAAAAAAATTGACGTATAAGGTATAACAGTTATATATATGGTGGGATATTTAAGCTCATTGTTGTGTGTTGAATACTCTATCATATATAGAAATCATAGGGTTGTGTGTATCATAATATATCAACAAGATTAATTTTTTTTAAAATGAAGGACATATTAAATTCTATGGGTGTTAAATTCTCTTATAACCTCAGTGTTTTATGTTATTTATTCTATGAAAAAAAAATTTCCTCATTGGTTTTTATATTGTTTTTAGGTGGATGATTGGTGGTAGATTGTGGTGGTTTAACTCTCAAGGATGTGTCTTTTGGGGTATGTAATGGTTGTGGTGGTCTCGTGATGTTTGGATCCCTTCCTAATTATGGTTTCATTATCCTTCACTTTAATTATGGTGATTCTCTTCTATGTAAAAGTTGAAGACAGTGGTTTGAGTCATTTTTGGTTTTGATGGTCCTTGGTGAATCCGTAATGTGCATAGATAACGTCACAGGAAGGCGGTGAGTGCTATCATCGGTGATGAGGGTTACATCACTATTGGTTTGGATTAATGGCTAAAATTTCGACTATATGATCATTCTTTTATTATTCTATAACACCATGATCCCAACACTCTTCTCTGATTCTCACTTTAGTGGTGGTTACTAGGATCTGTTGGGATGTGTTATTTGAGCAATTGATGGGGTACCTAGAGGCGTTGCTCATGGAGAATTGTTCTTTGAATTTTTGTCCCTCTTGTGCGCGAACATTGTTGTGATAGAGGAGCTACATAAAATAGTTGTTTTTCTATTGTAACATCAAAGGTGATGATGGATTCTAGCTGTTGGTTCTTGTTGGTGAACTGGTGGTGATGATGGTTTCCTTTTTTAGGATGATAAAAACAAGAAGGTTTGTGGGTCAAGAATGTGATGATATTTTTGTTGGATTTTTTAATTTTTAAAGTTGAAATTTGAAATTTAAAATTGTAAATTTTTTATGGGGGTATCTATGACTATGGTGTTTTTGTAAGGTTCCCACTATACCAACCGTAGATTTTGAAAATAACAAAAAAAGGATTGATGTATAATGAGGCATTTCATAGATTTTAAGTTCATTTTACAATGACTATAGAGTTTTCTTTTATGCATAGTCAAACATGGAACATAGTGTGACGTTTATGTTCATATATATTAAACCAATGATTTCACATTGTTTAAGATTATATAACTATGACCTCTAGGTATTATTTCCTAGAAATAATATATTATAGGATATATACATGAGTTGAAAATTCTTGTTTACTCTGGTTGGTGATATAGGTGATTATGCTGGTTATTACACTAGTTTGGAGGGCCATGGATTTGATATATACCTAAACAACCATTTTAGTATTCAATTATAGTCATTAGATTAACTTTTGTTAGGGATCAGGTATAAATTCATGTTAGGGGTATGGAGGCAAGGTCATTAATGGAAAATAAAAGTTTTTATGCTAGATAAGAGACATCAATGAGGGGTGATCCCAATGTATTCCATAAATGTGGTGAGTAACCGTCATTTTTTGACTAAAAATTAGATGATATGGTCCTTTAAGGTCTTTGGTGGCCAATAGGGTCAAATTAATGGAATTATCCAAATTAGGTTACCTAGTTCAATGGGGCTCCCAAATGTTCCCTTGAAGTCTTAGTGCATGATATTTCCATGTGGATGGTTCAGTCACCATATGGTGTGGGGGTCAATGGGTACGTATATTTAGTGATTGAATTAAACATAAAATCTGTATTAAATTAAGTTGATGAAACCTATATTATCGGTAAAGGTATATGGATCATTAGAAAATACTCCATTCTATTATAACAATAATTCATACAAATGAAATAGGGGAATCAAGAAACATATTTTTTACAATGTTCTGGACATTTTGAGAACCCAGACCCCTTCCATGGAAACCCCTGTTGATACATATAAATTCACAGTATTTGAAAAGTGATTATAATGATCCAACACAAATTATATTCATTTTATGTCACGGTAGCTATGAATATACTGACACCCTTTAGTAAAAACTATTAATCTAACTTCATCTAGTTACAATAATTTTCTTATCAGATGGATACAACTCAAAATAAATAGAAAATATTTCTCTAGAGACTTCTTCTAAAAAATATTCATCTGGAAACTTCATCGAGTGGGACTCCATCCAGTGCACCTCTGACATTTTCAATATGAATTAATCATACATTCTTTACCTTCTATCCAGTAATCCCCAATCTATTGTGACTCTAATATTTTTTCTTCAATACTCTATGACTCAACCTTCATTCAGTATTATTATATATAGTGTGCCTCAACACTATATGTCTTTGAATATTGTTATGTATAATGGGAAACATTAATCACATATGTCTAGTACTTTTTCTGATAACCCAGATTGAAAACCCTAATCAATTATACCTCTGAAAAGAATATCTCAGTCTATTTCCTTGGATCAAAAAATGGACTATTACTTTTTCCTCAACCAAATTCTATATTGGTAAGAAACTCCTCTTACATTGAAATCATTAGCAATTCGCCACTTCAAAAATATGTAAAAAAATTTTCTAAAACATTTTCCCATACTTTATCAACCATTTATATTGGTGTTATTAATGGAAAATATGCAAGAACTAAAATGCGTTTTCCCAATCAATTCCAATTTGGCTTACAAATATCCACCAAATCTCAACTTCATTGGATACTTCTCAACTAATCTAGAATATTACCAAGGAAGGTCTAGCATCTAGGATAATCCCTGGGAATATATATATATTTAAAAGAATGAAGTACAAGAATAAAAGTTTAGGTAGTTAAAGGGGGATTACACACCTTGGAGTGAACCACCCCACACATTTCATCATTCACCAAAGTGATATAGTAATCAGGTTCCCTGAACATCTACGTTGTTCTACCTTCCTATGGATGTTTGACAAATGGGTTAATAATAAGAAACCAATATGAAGTAATTTTTCTCAACATACCCAATAATTTATTATATCGACCGACTCAATCTTATGAAATCATCTTCTCTACAATTTTTTTTAACAAATTTCATCAGTTTTTTATTCTCGATATAGAATTGATCGGTGATGTTCATAAGATTCCACTCACTAATGGAATCACATTTTTTCAAACATCTTTCTCTATCCGATGATTCATTATACATTTATTTGGGAACCCTACCTAATCTTTTAACTTTAGACATAACTTTGTTCACAAAACTCAATCTGGTGCATCTTCACATTATCATCCATCTGATGTCATCTCATTTCTCTACCTGAGGCTCTTCTGTTTGATGTATCTTTATCGGATCATAATAATATGGAAAAATCATCATGATATCTTATTTTATAAATTTATCATTTGAACAATTCAATTTCTATTATACTTATCAATAGGGAATTGTGAATTTTCTAACTGATAGAACTCAACATCTTCTCACTGTTCATGAAAAATATTATGCTAGTATCACCATTTAATTTCTCTATATTATGATATAATAAATCTTTGGAATATGTTATCAAATATCATTATTCCCAAATAAATGGTTCCTTTGATGGTTTCTATAAATATCTATATAAACATTACTGTTATTTGAAGGATAATATCTCAGACATAGAAAATGTGGTCTAATGGATATTTATCTAAGGGGATCAGTCCAATATCCACTAAATTGAAACACAGTATATGACATCATATCATTGAACTTTTAAATTTTTTTAATAGAATATGCTTCATCTAAAAAAATTGATACAACTTGTTTATTTCTAAACAACATTTATTTCTCATAGAGTTCATAGACAACATTTTTTCCATGTGGTATATTTGATAAGATATCATATCTACCTTTACAAAGGTCATGTAAAATATAGATTTAATTTACATATATATAATAATATACTATGACATATTTTAAACACTTTAAATACCTTTATATGGGTAATAAAAAGAATGAAGTAGCATTAATTACCCTAGACAGCTTCATACAGGTCATTACATAAAATTTCTCTAGAAATCCACTTTTAAAACTTTTTACAACATCTTGTAATGTATTCACTCTATAATAAATAGTTCTTATATGTTTCAAACATACATCATCTATTTTTTCTCGGATAATATTTTGAAACTAAATTATTGGAAGTCTTTTTTATCTATTTTAGATCACATTATTCCAGTGATCAATATCCAATGATCTACATCTTGTGATCTTGATCTATTCAATCTCACCGTTTGGACTTCTTTTTATTAGTACCTTAGACATAAAATTGTTCTTTTTCTTATAAAAATTTGTATTTCTAATTTTATTACAATAGCAGTTTTCCATATGGTGTAACTATTATACTAATCTCTACTTATATAAAAGTGTACAAACATCATCTAGGATCATTAGAATCTTCATGATGTTGGGAACTAGATGATTGTATCATCATAATATAACATCAAGGATGTTTCCTAACATGGTTAATAATAATTCCTTAATTTCCTCCAACAATTATAAATATTATTATGATTGTTATCTAACCTATATAACAATCCAATAAAGAAACATTCACTTCCTCTATAGGATAAATTTCCTAAACTGCTTCTAGAAACTCAAACTCCCCCTTTGTTCTTATGATGGTTTTACCTTTAGGATAACATCATTTATAATCTTATTCTATGAACTTAACTTTTGGTGCAAACATACATTCTTTCAACATCCGCATCAAATTTACACTAAACTATTGAAAACATATACAATATATTCTAAAAAATTCCAATAGATCTTCAATCTCCCCCTTTGGATTTTTTCCAATGCCATGTACAATTTATAGTGAATGATATTTTCCACACACTTATTCTAAATTAACTAAAATCATATTTATTTTCAATAATATTTAAGTAATGGAAAATTTTATCACTCCTCAATAATAATTTAAATCTAAATCCCCCATTCGTGACATCTTAGGGTGAGGGAGGAACCTTCTTCCCACCTTTTATTATACCCTTCCACGTATAAATAGCTAACATATTGATAGAAGGAAAGATCACTTTTCTTAGGTAATTAAGCCTAAAATCAACCAACATTAAAACTATGTTTTTACTACATAGTGTAGTAAAGATGTTTTATTAACTCAAACATTAATATTTTCAATGATGTTTTTTCAAGTGATTCTAACATTTTATAAAACATAATTTAGTGAAAGATTCATCTGATTTTCATTAAACAAATATTCCAAAGTCAATTTTAACAAAAATATAAAAAAATACACACAAGAATGTGTAGTTTTTATCATATTTTTCAAGATAATACAAACAATTTCATTACTAAATCTATTTACCCTATTTACATTAGTACCATAGTTGTTTATAAATGTGGTAGTATAGTATCCCTACCTCAGGGATGAAAATTAATTTAATATCCTTTATCATCACTATTTTTAATAAATGATTATTTAAGAACATGTTCTCACAAAATTAATTTTTGTAATGACACGTAATAACTACGAAAATAAAACTTCTTATTTAAAATTCATGGATCCTATAAAATATCATCACCTCTAATCCCCCATCACATTGTAATCTTATTGATACAAATAAACAAAAAAAATTGATCATTCAAAGGTTCATTATAAATTTCAATGGATTTGAGAAATGTTTCCTAACATATAGACATTATTTTCATAAATTTTCATCACCCCAACTCAATTTTTTGACTAAATAGTAATCTTATTAGGTTGTATGGGTTTCATATCCACATTTTTCTTTTAAACATTATGTGTTATATTATTCATCAATTTATCTAGAAATTAATATTCATTTTTCTTTTTTTATTCTAAATTTGATCTACAATACCCCTTCAATTATTTTTGTCAAGAAACCATTTAATGCCTAAAAATTTATTAATCTTTCTTCTTATGGGAATAATTTCTTACAAACACCAATTTAACTTTATGATTCATTCATATGATTATTTATATAAATCTACTGACCTAGTAACATTTTCATGAAATTTTCAATATTGTGACCACCCAACTTAAATCTTCTATATATCTTACCATTTTCTAGTTGTTTAATATTATGAGGTAACACCTGATTTTCTTCAATTTCTTTATCAGAGATTTCTTCCACCATTCCAATATTATTTAATTTATTAAATGACTATGTTTCTTTATATTATTATTTTACCTATAAAATTCATGGAAGGTTTATAACTATCTATAAAGGGGAATTTTCTACTAAATAATAAGCATATTTTATTAGGTATAACATCTTTCTAAACATTATACATATAAGTAATATTCTTCCTTAATTTTGTTTACACTATAAGGTAATTGAAAATATATTTTCGTTTCGTTTTCATTCAAATTTTATTGTTCTATTCCATTACGAGTATATATATTTTTCTTCGTATAAGTAAATTTGTTATTTTATTCACCCCGACCATTTCAACCAAAAAAATTAATTTTACAATTTTTGTTGTATAAGACATTAGAATAGTTATAAAAGTATTTTTTTGATCTAGTCATTGATATGGTATGTGATTCCAAGGCCTAGAATGATCGTAATAAATTTTTGAAATATATTCAATAACAGGAATGTAATTTTTTTAGAAGAATGGGAATAAATCCCAAACAGAATTTGAGGATCTCACCACCGACAACTACACTAATTTTTTCTTCATTAACGATCAAACCAAATTGAGGTATGATGTTTTATTACTTGAAAACATTCCCCATTATTGATTAATATAAATAATGAGAATCAATCAACAAATGGATTTATTTAAGGATTGGTCATTTTGTGGGATGGGTTTATTTATGTGTATTTTTTGGGAGATTTGTTTGATTATTATCAATTCATTATTTTTTACTCTAAAGGAAATGGACTGAGGCCAACATGAACATATGCCGAGGTTCATTCATTATGATTATGATTGGGATTTTCTGCCACATTTTCTCCATTCCTCGTTTGTGTTTCATTTTTCTTATTGTTCAACCCAAATATTTAGGAAACGATCATTGCATACACTTTTCTAGTGAAATGATCTGATATCTCATATCTATACATGGTAAAGCATGTAGATCCTGAAATTTTGTTAGTGTGAAAATCAGACTAGATTTGAGACCTCCTGGATTGATTGGTGTGTATGGTGGCAACTATATAAACAAGTACTGATTCTTGATTGAATTGGATGGTTGGAATCGAGTGAACATTGACTGCCAGGGTTGGATGGTCCACATCAACCATTACTACAATTAATCATGTAATTATTTGGTGATGGATGAGTGGAAGAAAACATGGTAGGAAGAAAACTTGGATTATGTAAATACTGATATACAAGGTGTGAAATTCGTAATTACATGGTTTGTGTGACCACTTGTGTGGTGACTAAGGATTCCATTTGATTTTTTTTTCATCACAAGACATTTAACCATTTTTTCCACTACATGTCTGGCCTATTCTTGAATCTCAGTGTGTACCATAGTGTGTAGATGGAAATGGGTTGGAGTATATGGTCACCAATACACTATGTACTCCCACACAAACATGGTCAGGCTAGATGTACATGAGAATATACATGTACTAGTACACTGAAATAAGTACACGTGTTTTAGTACACCATAAACATTTACATGGTCATAGAAAATGGTTATTTACAGAAGCCTAGCCTAGTGTTGAAGGGATAGCCTATGTACTATTTCACACCATGTACTGCTTCAATGTTGTCTTATATTGCTTTTAATTTATGTCTTGTACAAGTTTTTTTGGGTGTGTTCCTCATATACATTCCTTGAGGGTTATTATGGAATCATGTCCTACCCATAGGATGGTGACCCCTTAAAAAGAAATTCTGTGATAGAGTTGTTGGAATCCCTCTATGGGGTCTAGTCTGAGATCATCTATCAAATTCATTCCTTAGGTGGAGTTCTCAGTATCATCATGACTAAAACTATGTGGGCATCCATCCTCTACTTAACGGGTTTTTTCACGACCAGTCCTTGGGGCTCGTGCCGTGACTACCCCAAGCCCGCCTTCCATAGACCAGGGGTTGGCGACTAGCACCAAAGGCATAAATCCCAATAAAGGGAAGGAATTGCCTTTCTATAAGTAAACAAACACACAATAGAGTATGCAAGCTGAATTAAACACGAAGTATACTAAGTACGAAAGTAAGTTTTGGAAGTAAATGGGCCAGTATACAAACCCAACTGAAAGTACAGTACAACTGAGAAAATAAAGTACAACAGCTATAAAGTAAAGCAGCAACCACCAAGTCGTCCTCTGGAATTCCCACCTCAAGGGTGGGTACAGATAGCCTCATCGTCTCCTTGGGTCCGACCGTCCGCTCTGAGTATGTCACACCTGATAATCCACCTCTGGGTACTGTCCTGCTCCTCAAGCCTCAACCACGTTCAGCGTTTTCTGTCGTCTACAACATACATAACGTAGTGCGGGCATATCCCGTGTAGGGGTGAGTATACGATACTCAGTAGGGACCCCGAGACTCCTGAAGGTCTCCCAGAATCAACAAAGTATGCACCAAAAAGTAAAGGTAAACAAAACGAAGTATCAACCAACTCTAGTTAGGTATGTGCCCATACATATACCAAAGTCATCAATTCCAGTTCGGCTCCAAATCACGAGCCCAAGTACAACCTAGTCCACACAGGAAAGCACAACCCAATCCACACAGGGAAGTACATCCCAATACACACAAGAAGGCAAGTCAATCACATAAATGATAATGATTGAAAATCATGACTCAGTTCACACAGGTATACTACTCATGAAGAGGGGTGGAGATGATTAGATGTAGCCTCTGAATCATCTCCTCTGCCGAACCCACATAGAATCCAAGTACAGAAGTTGTCATTGCTGAACCCACGTAGGATCCATGTACAGTTACCATAGCTGCCAAACCAACATAGGATCCAAGTACAGTCGTCATCGCTTCCGAACCCACGGAGGATCCATGTACAACCGTCCTCGCTGCTGAACCCACGTAGGATTCAAGTATAGTCTCCATCGTCGTCGCAGTCGCAGACAGCTCTAGGATTGCCCGCACACAGCACGCTCAATACAGAGAGCGTCCGCTCCACGAGCCGAGAGGTTCAATACATCAACTGTCATGAAGTCTAGATTTTATGTAACACAAATTTATGTCTAGTCATTAGGAAATCAACGTGACAGACGGTGCGTCAATCGGATGCCCAGTCGGAGAGTTGTTGGCTTTTCCGTTCTAGGGGCCCGGCTGGTTTTTAAGCTAAAACCATCCTGACCGTACTCCAGATTCATCCAAACCTCAAGTGGAGTAATCCAAAAGAAATTTCTCTCTAAGAGAAATTCAATGTAATTCACTGTACGTCATTCGGACATCCGTTCGTTAAGTTATAAGCGTTCCCGCTCCAAAGGCCCGATTGGTTTTGGGTTCGAACCAACCCGGCCGAACACACACTTCGCCGAAACCTCAAGTGTAATATACCAAAACGACCACCTCTATCCAAGGATACCTACGCAACTGACCGTGTGTTGATCAGAGGTTTGTAGCCCAAGCTATGGGTGTTTGAATGATCCTAATCCGAAAATAGGGGGTCTGAGCCCGGTCCGACCCGGCCCAATACACCCTGGGTCAGCCCGAACTGGGTCGACCCGACTCGGGTCTGGGTCCGTCCTGATTTGGCGCGGCCTGGCTCAGCTGGCGTAGCCCGGCTCGGCACTGGTGGCCCGGCCCAGCACGGGCGGCCAGGCCCGGCGCTGCCAGCGGCCCGACTCGGAAGCTGGCCGCGACTCGGCTTTAGGCTGAGCGGGGTGTGAAGGGGGTGTCGCCCGCTTGTCTCTGAAATGGCAGCCCCCAGTGGGGCCTCCCCTAAAAGAGATTCGGGGTGTTACGACCCCCCAGTTTCTCTGAAAAAACGACCGGTTGAGCCACCGTGGGTCCCGCGGGGTCCCACCTCCTGGTGCGTCGGTGGCTGGTCGAGCCTGGCCGCCCCTACTGGTGACTGCTGCGGCCTTAGGTCGTGGCTTCTCTATGACCAGTGCTGCGTGACGGCGTCGCGCCCCTCCGTCGCGGCCTGCTCTTGGCCGCAGCCTCCTTGACGTCTCCGGCACGGCGCGACGGCGCCGCGCACCACCGTCGCAGCCCACTCCGGTCGCGGTTCCTTCAGCCTATCTGGAGCGGCGCACCGGCGGCACACACCACCGCTACGGCCCGCTCCGGTTGTGGTCCTCTTCGTTCCTGTATGGTGCAAATTCACCACGCCACCTTCTCCACAATTATCAATGAAGATCAATCAAGAAAAAAAGGTGAGGAGGATCGGCCACGTTTGTGCGGTCTGATCTCCTCCTATTTTTTTGATAACAAGCGGCCAAAGTACACGAGATTCTCAATGATAAAACAAGTACAATTTTAATTCATTAAAATTGATCATAACCCCTACCTTGAAAGAATTTCACGGTTGTGAAGCTCCGCGGATGATGGCGTCGTTTCCGTCGTCGTCGGTGTCTCCTCCCTTGTCATAGAGGAAGAAGAGGATGAAGAAATTGGGCTGCCAGGTCGACGTTCCTTGTCGGAGTGTTGGCGTTCTTCGTTGAAGTTGAAGTTCTTAAAAAGTGAATAGATCTCTCTCCCAAATTCCCTCACAAAACAAAACTAACCAAAATAAAATAAGGCCTCTCCTTATTTTATTATTTCCCATCTATTCAAAAATTAAAATTCAAACACTTAGTTAAATTAATTGAAGAGGTTTAATTAATTAATTTAGTTGTGTTGTCATGAATTAAAGTGGGAGAGTTGGGAGTTGCCCAATTAAATATAATGGGATTAATGGGGGGGGGTTAGGGAATGTGAATTGTTGGGGCTCATGCGGGCCCCACCTCACATTTATCCTCACATGGGTAGTTAGGGTGCCAATAGGTCCCACCCTAACTTCCCCATGTAGGATAAAACCACCTAATATAGGAATTAAATTGTACCACGAATTTTATTCCCCTTTTTATTTAAACCACATTTTTTTAAAACTCCTCCAAAGCAAACGCATCTTCAGTAAATGTCCTCTTAAGAAATTATAAGCTTTGTGGTTCCATCGGTGCCCTCATATTTCAATTTCAAGCACCGGTTCAAAAGATAGAAAAACCTGCTTGTTCGTTCACTGAACGTACCCGAGCTAAACTTTGAAAATTGATTCCGGGCACACCGTGCCTCAGAATCTGGTGCCATTAAAAACTACGAACTTGTAAAATCCCAAAGAATTTAAAAAAATACATGAAATTTATGGGTCTTTACATTACTCCCACTTCAGGGCTTTACGTCCACATAAATCTACTTCATAAACTAGGGAAACAAATGAGGGTATTGTGCACGCGTCTGAGCCTCCCGCTCCCACGTGATCTCCTGGAGGTTCCCGTGCTGCCACCTGATGCACACTAGAGGAATCAACCGTCCACGTAGGACATGCTCCTTTAGATCCTCGATCTCCACCAGGACCTCCTCAAATGTTGCCCCATCATCGATGTCCAGCTCCTCGTGATCTATGATATGCGTCATATCGTGCACGTATCTCCTCAGCTGAGATACATGGAAGATTTCATACACCCGGTGCAACTGAGGTAGAAGAGCCAGGTGATAAGCCACCTCTCCTATCCTGCTGAGAACCTGGAATTTTCTGATGAAGCGTGGAGATAACTTGTCGCCCCGACCAAATCTCCGTAATCCACACTGAGGTGAGACCCGTAAGAAAATGTAGTCTCCATCGTCGAACTCCAGTGGTCTCCTCCTCCTATCAGCATATGACTTCTGTCGGCTCTGAGTAGTCCTCATTCATTCCTGGATGTTTTGCACCTTCTCTGTCATAGCCTGGACCATCTCTGGTCCTACGAGTGCTGACTCCCCAGGGTCTGTCCAGCACAGAGGTGATCTTCAAGGTCGTTCATACAATTTCTCGTATGGTGTCATCCCAATGCTGGAGTGGTAGCTGTTGTTTTACCAAAACTCCACCAAGGGTAGGTGATCCTCCCTGCTATGACCAAAGTAAAGGACACATGCATAGAGCATGTCCTTGAGTGTATGAATGGTCCTCTCCGTCTGGCCATCCGTCTGAGGGTGAAAGGTGGTGCTCAGGTGTAGTTCCATCCCAAATGCCTCCGGTAACCCCTTCCAAAGTCGGGAAGTAAAGCGAGCATCTCGATCGGAGATGATAGATGATGGTACACCATTAAGCCGTACAATCTCATAAATGTAGAGGCATCCCAACCTCTCCACTGAACCATGCTCTCTGATATGTAGAAAGTGGGCCGACTTGGTGAGTCGGTCGACGATCACCCATATGGAGTCATGTCGTCTGGATGTACGTGCAAGTCCCGTCACAAAATCAATGGATATTATGTCCCACTTCCACTTCGGGAACTCTAAGGGATGTACCAAGCCTGCTGGTACCTGGTGCTCTGCCTTCACCTGCTAGCAGGTAAGGCATCATGAAACAAACTATGCCACAACCTTCTTCACACCCGGCCACCAGTGTTGTCATTTGTGATCCTGGTACATCTTCACTACTCCTGGATGTACCACCAATGGGGAAGTGTGAAACTCTCTCAACACCTCCTCCTGTAATGATACTGGTACCATGGTACGTCCTCTGAAAAGGATGAAATGCTCTCCTCCTATAGAAAATCAATCAGGTGTTTGTCCTGTGGATATCTGTGCATGTCACGTCTCACAGTCAACATCCCCGCGTTGTGCCTCCCTGGCCCGCTGATGTAGTGGAGGGGTGACTATGAGTGACTGTAGAAAGGTTGCCCCATCTCTATCCACAAAGGATATCGGCAAATTGGATAGCTTCTCTGTCGCCTCTCCAAGTAGCTGAATGCCCAACCTCCTGTTGAGTGCATCAGCTACTACGTTCCACTTCTTAGGAGTATTTACTATCTCAAAGTCATACTCTTGGAGGAACTCAATCCATCTCCGTTTTCTCTGTTTCAGGTCCTTCTGCGAGAAGATGTACCTGAGACTCTGGTGGTCAGAGTAGACTATAAAGCGCTCACCCATCAGATAGTGCCGCCAAATCGTCAAGGTGAAGACCACTGCTGCTAAATCCTGTTCATGGGTAGCATAGTTATGCTCGTGATTCCTCAAATGTCGTCAACCATAGGCGATAAATTCCTGATCCTACATTAGGACACATCTGAGTCTGGTCCCTGATGCATCGCAGTAAACTGCACACCCTACCCCCTCCTCTGGTAGCCTCAAGATGGGTGCACTGGTCAATCTCTGCCTCTGCTCCTGGTAGCTCTGCTGACATATATCTGACCACACAAAGGGTTGACCCTTCTTCGTAAAAGCTGAAAGTGGTGCTGCAACTCTGGAGAATTCTCCCAAAAATCTCTGATAGTACCCAGCCAGACCTAGGAAACTCCGCACCTCAGTCACACTCCTGGGTGGCTCCCAAGCTAGTACTGCCTCGATTTTCGCAGGACCCACTGCAACTCCTGCCTCAGAGATGACATGCCCCAATAAGTGTACCTATCTAATCCAGAACTAACACTTTGAAAGATTACCATAAAGCTAGTGCTCTCGAAGTGTGTCCATTATAACCCGCAAGTGGTAGGCGTGCTCCTCCTCAGTAGTCAAGTAAATCAAAATGTCATCGATGAAGACTACAATAAACCGATCAAGGTAAGGCTGGAAGATCCTATCCATGAGACTCATGAACACTGCTGGAGCGTTGGTTATGCCGAAAGACATTACCATGAACTCATAGTGTCCATACCGACACCTGAAGGCTGTCTTCTGCACATCCTCATCTCTAACTCTGAGATGATGATAACCTGACCTGAGGTCTATCTTCGAGAACCATTGTGCACCCTTGAGCTGATCGAAGAGGCGTTCAATCCTCAGAAGTGGATACTTGTTCTTCACAGTCACCTGATTCAGGCGACGGTAGTCGACACACAGTCGCAAGCTCTCATCCGCCTTATTGGAGAACCTAATCCGGAAAGCCTAGGGTAAAACACTAGGTCGAATGAATCCCTTGCCCTGCAAGTCCTCCAACTGTACCCGTAGCTCCCGAAGCTCAGCGGGATCCATCTGATATGCTGGAGTAGATATCGGAGTTGTCCCAGGGTACAGGTCAATATAGAAGTCTACCTCTCTGTGAGGAGGTAGTCCTGGAATGTCGTCAGGAAAAACGTCCGCATACAGACCCACCATAATAGGAAAACTCGGACTCCGCACATCAACTGATCCTAGGATGAGACTAGCCAACTGACGGGTAATCGGCTGACCTATCCTCTATGTGAGTCCATCATGCATGAAAAGGCACCCTTCTCACCGGTGAAGGTGAACCTGATCCCATCTATGTGGACACACTGCACTTTTCTCCTAATACATCCGATCTGAGCATGTACTGTAGATAACAATCCATGCCCAAGATGAAGTCGTAAGGCCTCGACGCCGCTATAAGAAGATCCTAGCCAAAGCTATCACGTCCTTGAGTAAGCTCACACTACCGGCACCAGTGTGTAATCGTTGAGTCTGCTCCCATAGGAGTCTCTAGCCATAAGGATAGAGCCAAGGACTCTTTCGGAATCTCCGAGCTCTGAACAAGGGCAGCGGCAATCAAAGATGACTCACTCTTGTGTCTATAATAACTGCATCAAGGGTGGAGTAGACATATATAGTACCTCAAATCATATTAGGTGCGCCATGGTCATAGGTATCCACTGCCTGATGCTGATCCTGCCTCTGCCTGCCAGCTCCCTGTGGTCGGGGTGGACCTCCTGGTGGTGGTGGTGGTAGAGCCCCGAAGTGTCATCCACCACCTACTGCTCGGCCAACTCCTCTACCTCGTCTGCCTAATCCCTGCTAACCGCCACAGTCGAACCTCTGCCTCTGCTTGGGTGGTCCCTCAACCATCTTCTACCCCTCTGTATGGCGGGTTGGGTAGTCACATGCCATGTGGCCCTGCCCGCCGCATGCATAGCACTGCCTGCCTCTCGTATGACTGGCTCTACTGCGTGTTCCCCGCACCTCGGAACCAGTATCCTGATGTCACCCACCTGATGACCTGGTCCGCTTAGACCACTGCGACAAATGTCTACTACCGGCTGTAGAAGACTCCCATACGTGTCACCCTACAGTAGGCCTCGCTACTGGCGTAGGCTCAGCAAGGAAGCTATCCACAAGTAGGGATCACTCCAGTACTCCTGCCTATGTTGGAATGTTGAGGGAGATCATCGAAGCTTTGATCTCATGCCTCAGTCCCTGCTCGAAGGTATAGGCCCAGAAGAATAGGTCCCGTACCATGTTCGTGGAGTAGCATGAGAGATCAATAAATCTCTCCGAGTACTAGACTACTATCATGTTGCCCTGCCACAGCTGTAGTAACTCCTAGATGCGCACCGCACGGAGGGTGGCTGGAACTAACTCTGAGCGGAAGAGGATCTCAAAGTCCGTCCAATGTAATGATGCATCGTCGTGCACCTGGAGCATCAGGCTCAACCATCTACCTGCTGTTATGTGCAGGATACTCGCCGCAAGGATCACCATGAGGTCAGCTGGTGTCCCTACTAATCTGAAGACTCAGACAACAACCTCTAGCCAATCCTCGGATGCCTGAGGTTCCGTCTCTCCATGGAACTTGGGCGGCCATTGATGCTGAAACTCGTGCAGTTCACTCTCAGCTGCTGGGGCTGGTGGCATCGGTGGCTCGGCAGGTAGGGGTACTGCTGGTGCCTCCGCTGTAATGGGGCCCTGGATCGAGGCCTCGTCGCTCGATGGGCTGCTCTCTCGCACAAAACTCGGAACCCTAGCTGGCTGCCATCATGTGGCCATCCTGAAAAGAAACAGGGGCGCCACGGTTAATACAGTATACCTGGCGAGCTGACACAAAGTAATCACAAAGAAAACTTTTAAAACACACATGCAATAAATGTTTTCATGCACTGAGTCGGAAATCAGAAGTCAGGGTCCTGGTGAATGGATACATCGGTCGTGGCACCAACACTGGACTCCCTAGACTGATAACCATACTCAATACTCTAAACATTATTGTTTCACATAGAAAAAATTATCAGAGTCCTGAGGTCTGCGGTATAACCGACTCCTTTGATACCAATTTGTCACGACCCATCCTCGGGGCATGTGCCGTGACTACCCCAAGCCTGCCTTCCATAGGACAGGGGCTGGTGACTAGCACCAAAGACGTAAATCCCGATAGATGGAAGGCAATTCCTTTATATACGTAAAAAAACACACAACAGAGTACGCAAGCTGAAGTAAACACTAAGTAAACTGAGTACGAAAGTAAGTGCTGGAAGTAAATGGCCCAGTATACAATCCCAACTGAAATTACAATACAACTGAGAAAAGAAAGTGAAATAGCTGTAAAGTAAATTAGAAACCACCAAGTCATCCTCTAGAATTTCCACCTGATGGGTGGGTACAGATAGCCTCGTCTCTCCTTGGGTTCGGTGGTCCGCTCTGAGTATGTCATGCCTGATAGTCCACCTACGGGTACCGTCCTGCTCCACAATCCTCAACCACGATCAGCGCTGTCTGTTGTCTGTAACCAACACAACGTTGTGTGGGCATAGCCTCGTGCAGGGGTGAGTATACGATCCTCATTAGGGACCCCGAGACTCCCAAAGGTCTCCCAGAATCCACAAAGGATGTACCACAAAGGAAAGACAAATAACATAAAGTATCAACCAACTATACTTAGGTATATTCCAATACATATACCTAAGTCATCAATTCCAGTTTGGCTCCAACTCACAATCCCAAGTAAAACCCAGTCCACACAGGAAAGAACAACCCAATCCACACATGAAAGTACATCCCAATCCACACTGGAAGGCAAGTCAATCACATCAATGATAATGATTGAAAGTAAAGACTCAGCTCACATAGGTATACTACTCACGAAGATGGGTGGATATAATTAGATGTGTCCTCAGAATCATCACCTCTGCCGAACCCACGTAGGATCCAAGTTCAGAAGTCGTCGATGCCGAACCCACGTAGGATCCAAGTATAGTAATTATCGATGTCGAACCCACGTAGGATCCATGTACAGTCGGCATTGCTACCAAACCCATGGAGGATCCAAGTACAGTCATCCTCGCTGTCGAACCCACGTAGGATCCAAGTACAGTCACCATCGTCGTCGTAGTCGCAGCCAGCTCTAGGGTTCCCGCACACAACACGCTCGATACCGGGAGGGTCTGCTCCACGATTCGAGAGGTTCGATACATCAACTTTCATGAAGTCCAGATTTGATGTATCACAATGTTCTTTCTTGTCATTAGGAACTCAACGCGACAGACGGCGCGTGAATCAGACGCCCGGTCTGAGAGTTATTGGCTTTTCCGGTCGAGGGCCCCGGTTGGGTTTTAAGCTAAAACAAACCCGACCGTACTCCAGCTACGTCCAAACCTCATGTGGAGTAAGCCAAAAGAACCGTCTCACAAAGAAGAATTCAACGTAATTGACGGTACATCATTCAGACGTCCGGTCGTTAAGTTATAAGCATTTCCGCTCCAAGGGCCCTGTTGGTTTCGAGTTCGAACCAACCCTGCTATACCCAAACTTCGCTGAAACCTCGAGTGCAATATACTAAAATGACCGCCTTGATCCAAGGATCTCTATGAAATTGACGGTACGTCGATCAGAGGTATATATCCCATGATATGGGTGTTTGAACGAACCTGGTCCGAAAATAGGGGGTCTGGGCCCGGTCCGACCCGGCCCAATACCCCATGGATTGGCCCGAACTAGGTCGACCAGACCCGGGTCCAGGTCTGGCCCGATTGGGCGCGGCCCGACCCGTCGCTGGTGGCCCAGCCCGGTGCGGGCGGTCCGGCCCGGCGCAGCCTGCGGCCCAGCTCGGAAGCCGGCCGCGGCTCGGCTTTCCACTGAGTGGGATGCGAAGGGGGCGCTTCCCCTTGTCTCCGAAATGGTGTCCCCCGGTGGGGTCCCCCCTAAAAGAGGGTCAGGGGGTTACGACCCCCCGGTTTCTCTTGAAAATGGCCAGCCTTTATGGCCGACCGGTTGAGACATCGTAGGACCCTTGGGGGTCCCGCCTCCTAGAGCGCCAGCGGCCGACCGAGCCCCTACTGGGGACTACCGCGGCCTTAGTCAGTGGCTTCTATTCGACCAGTGTGGCGCGACGTCGCCACGCCCCTCCACTGCGGCCCACTCCTAACCGCGGCCACCATGGCATCTCCGGCGCGGCGTGAAGGGGCCGCGCACCACTGCCGCGGCCCGCTCTGGTCGCGGTCCTCTTCATTCCAGCACGGTGCAATGGCACCGCTCCGCCTTCGCCACAATGATCAACGAAGATCAATCAAGAAAAAAAGGGGAGGAGGATCAGCTGTGTTTGTGCGGTCCAATCTCCTCCCGTTATTTTGATAACAAGTGACCAAAGTATATGTCATGCTCAATGATAAAACAAGCACAATTTTAATTCATTAAATTTGAACTTGACCCCTACCTCAATAGAAGTTCGCGGTTGTGAAGCGTTGCAGATGATGGTGTCATTTCCGTCATCGTCGGTGTCTCCTCCCTTGTCGCGGAGGAAGAAGAGGATGAAGAAATTTGGCCGCCGGGTCGACATTCTCCGTCAGAGTGTTGGCGTTCTTTTTTTAAGTTGAACTTCTTCAAAAGAAAATAGATCTCTCTCCCAAATTCCCTCACACAACAAAACTAACCAAAATAAAATAAGGCCTCTCCTTATTTTATTATTTTCCACGTATTCAAACATTAAAATTCAAACACTTAGTTAAATTAGTTGAAGAGGTTTAATCAATTAATTTTGTGTGTGTTGTCATAAATTAACGTGGGAGAGTGGGGAGTTACGCAATTAAATAGAAGGGGTTTAATGGGGGGTATCGGGAATGTGCAAGGTTGGGGCTTGTGCGGGCCCCACCTCATATTTATCCTTACATGGCTAGATAGGGTGCCTGTGGGTCCCACCCTAACATCCCCATGTAGTATAAAACAACCTAAGTTAGGAATAAAATTGTACCACAAATTTTATTCACCTTTTTATTTAAACCACATTTTTTAACAACTTCTCCAAAGCAAACACATCTTCGTTAATGGTCATATTAAGCAATTACCAGCATTGCAGTTCCATCGGTGCCCTCAAGTTTCAATTCCAAGAACCGGTTCAAAGGATAGAAATACCTGCTCGTTCGTTCACTAAACGTACCCGAGCTAAACATCGAAAATTGATTCTTGGCACACTGGGCCTCGGAATTAGGTTCCGTCAAAAACTAGGTACTCATAAAATCCCAATGAATTTAGATAAAAAATCCATGAAATTTACAGGTCTTTACAGGTTATTCTAGATTGAATGTTGCTACACCCCATGGACTAGTGTGTGATCCTAATATGTGTATTTTATCTAACCAGAGCATCATCAAATACTTCTATTGACAATACTGATGAGGATTTCCATTCAGATGGATGTCATCATTGCTATCTGACTCATGGAGTGTATTCTCCGAGACGATTTCTATATGGTACCTTCATATAGGAATCCTTGGATCGATTTACAATTATTAAATTACCATGATAATGTTTTTATTTATTGGATGTATCTTCATATTCTTGTTATTTGTGATGTAGAAATATACCTATATAGAGGTGAATTTTACCCTTGATGCTTGGTGACTTATGATTCTACAGTGTCCTACTATGCATTGTTCTACTCACCCCTACATGGTTTCTACTCACACATGTAGTATCTTATGAAAAAGATAAACCTTTTAATAGTTTAGTTGGTAGAATAAGTGAAGTTGGTTCTAGTTTTTGATAGAAAGAATGAAAATTAAACTTGTTGTGTATTTTACAAAAGTCTCCTCAATTTGAGCGTGTTATAAATTACCTTATAGTTTATGTTGTTATTGTAGTTTACCCCCTTTTTACTTATACTAGTGACTGTTTCATACTATAGTTGATCAATTGTAGATTTATTTATATGTTATTCTTTGTTGTTTTACATTTATAAATTTTATGTGCATGAAGACATGTTTGTGTCTGTATAGGTACTTAAGGAAAATTACTCCCATGTGTGTGATATTCCATCTCGGCACTGGTCGCTAGCCCCTGGCCTATTAAAGGAATTCATGGGGTAGTTGTGTCATGAGCCCTGCTGAGTTGGGATGTGATTGAATGGTATTATAGATTTTCCCATTCAAAATTATTATGACATTTCTAGCATGTGGGATCAGATTTTGGAGTTTCTTTTGTAAATGTGTAAGGTTTAGTTAAGGAACTAATGAAAAAATTATGTATTTTGACTTAGGTTCTTATTCCATAGTGGCCAGAGTTGTGTGGTGGATGAAATTTCCATTCACCTGGATGTTGATAACTTTCTTGGTACCTTGATATTTGTAGAAACTAGTTTTTTGGAAAATGTTGGTACCTATATCATATACGAATGGGTTGTGGTACCCAGGTCCCTCTTGAGTCATCTCCTCATATATACTCATTTACAAGGGTGAATCTTTAAAACCTTCAATATAAAACTATTATGATGACCTTATACGACTCTGAAATAGTTTTTTTGATGACTCTATGAGTGATGAGGTTTCGGTTCTAGGGCCCACTCAAAAGATTTTTTTTCTAGGTGGGCACTAAGTAGTGCTACCCCCTATTGAGAAGAACATGGATACTTCTATGAATTAGGTAGATGATCAAAAGTAGGACATTACCATGGTATATGAAGGAAGTGGATGTTAAATGAGATCCATTGATGGGGATCACTGAGGATCCATGATTATACATACCCTCATGCGGTATATGATTGACTTGAGGCAATGGTCTATGTATCGAGTATGTGTGTATCCCGACTGATCGAATGCTTGCGCTTGTAACCAGTTTCCTCTATGGACCACCAGATTTCTCTGGTAGTTCTAAAAGATGAAACCCATATTATAAGCGTTCTCCAAATGTTTAAATGAT
This sequence comes from Viscum album, assembly GCA_963277665.1. Classification (NCBI taxonomy): domain Eukaryota; kingdom Viridiplantae; phylum Streptophyta; class Magnoliopsida; order Santalales; family Viscaceae; genus Viscum; species Viscum album. The sequence goes on along the minus strand of OY728143.1, from coordinate 838,821,140 downwards.
AGATATTTCCTAGGTTTTTTGGAGGGATAGAAACCACTTTTCAGATAGTGAAAGACTGGAGTGAACCTATGGTGTGGATGTCATACAATGATAGAACCCCTCTCTAATTGTGTTACATTTGTCAGAACATCTCTAGGGTGATTTAAGGAATTATTAGATCCCTATGAATATTATTTTTTATATAAATTTTTATGAATAATAAATCAGGAGAATTAGCTCACCGAGATTCATTTCTGAGAAATGATCCAAAACCATGCGGGAGAGTCGATGCCACTCAAAGAGGATATTGTTGAGGTGTAGTAGACACATTTTGAAAACTTTTTAATATGATGTTTTTGGTTTTACATGGTTTCAGATAAATCCATAGTGGTGGTAAATAGTTAGGATATGGAATGAATGAGTTCAAAGACATGGGAGCCCCATGAGGAATGAGTATAATTTGAGGTACAATGTATTCCTTCACTAACCCAATTGATGTTTTTACAAGGGGATATTAGACACTTTTCCTTCCATTTATCCCCTATTATAGATACATTAATATTAGTGGAGGATATTTTGCTCGACCCCTATGATAGATTATCCTACAGAGAGGATTGGTGATTTCATGCATATACAGTTGTGTGACATAACTCTGGGAGCATATGGAGAGCCCCAAGAAGAACTATGTCTATATTGGATATGGGACCCTATTATTTTTTACATAGTGTGGATATTTTATGTACCATCAATGATATGATGCTCACTATTAGTGAAAGTAGTAGTTATTTTATTAGTTGGGATGGATTTTTCTTCCTTTTATAAATACTGATACTAGCTAGGTAAGGATGATGGAGGTTATAGCCACTACCATATATTTTGGTTAGTATTACCCTCAAATTTTTGGATGTTATGATCCTTCTGTTTCCATGATTATGGAGTGGTAAGAGGTAATACATATAGAGTAAATCTCGGGTTTAACTCTTCGTTAAGTGTTTCCATTTTCTTCATATATTTTCATTAGGGATAACCTAATATATATGCTAGTATATCAGATGACCTAACCTAGAAATAAGATATAAAAGGTTGTAGTAATATGAATCTATAGAGAATTGGGATTTGTATGTCCTTGTGTGTTTTCTTAAGTATCCCCGTGAAGTTTTCCTGAGAGGAATATTATATATTGGTGTTGGATGTGGCTTGGTGTTACGTGGGCCATGTGACACGAGGGAACATACCTACTCATGAGAATTTATGGACCCTTCACCCAGTGGATTGAAGTAAGCTGGATCATAGACATGGACTTTTGGTAGCTATTCATCAGCTCCAATTAGAGTGAAGGATATACCAGAACTACATTTCTAAAAATACATTGGTCATTTCAAGTTGGGGTTGATTCCCTTTAGTGAGTTGTACTCCATAATATATTTCAGAAACTTATGGTCTGGATCTTTAAAACCATATTAGATAAGTTCATGGTAGTACTCATAATAGAAGTAATTGTATCCTCCTTGTCTGGAGAGGAGCATTAGAAAACATGAGGATAATCCTCGGCACACTCCATGAGAAATAGATTTATAAGAAGCTCTCTAAAGGTAGTTTTTTTATCTGAGTTATCCACTTACCAGGACAAAGTGGACCCACTAAAGGATGAGGAAGTTCTTTCTTAGGGCTCAACCCAAGAGTGTTATAGAGGATTGGGGTTCCCTCGCTTTTTTGGTTTGTAGTAGAGGTTTTTAGATGATTTCACTAGAGTGTAAAAAACATTGATAGATTTTTCCTAGAAGTAGTATCCTTTCATCTGGACAAAAAGGTTCCAACACTGCTTTCAGGAGCTAAGTAAGAAATTGACAACAACTCCCATCTTGAGAGTTAAATATGAGGTTGTCAAGTACATATTGTTCTGATATGCTTTAGTTATCGAATGTGTCTTTGTTTTGATGTAGAGATATGAATTTTTCTCTATAGTTCACATCAGTTGGCATCACATGAGAAGAACTGTATGACTGTTGATATTGAGCTAGTAGTGGTAGTCATCCCACTAAATATGTGGATAAACTGCCTGATTGAAAAGAGATTTGTTATCTACTTTGACCACAAGATTATTTAAATTATACAATCATAGATGGATATTCACTTTAGGGATATATAATGTCTATAGATACTCTAGTACCATGGCATTAAAATTATATATTATATGGGGAAGGTGAATGTGTTGGTAGTAACTCTCATTAGAAGATCATGTTCTTAATTATTGGAAGAAGATTCAGCGCAATTGGCCACTTTGTAGTTGACCATTCTTCGGTGAGGATGGTACGATGTTCCTTCATTTGATGGTTGATACCACTTAAAATATTCATCATGTTAGGGAGGAATTACATGGTAATTTCAACTAGGAAATATTTCATTAGCAGGTATCCAATAGATACATTTCTGATGGAAATCCATTGAAGGTGGGAGTCACATCATCATTTTTCTATAGAGGATGGTGATTCCGGTCATTATTCGAGGAGAGGTTCCATGGATATTTTTTTCCCTTAGGAATTATATCAAGTTTATGTGAGTATATACCAAGATATCTTTGAATAATGTGTGCATTTAAAGGATTTTCATGGAGTTTTGGAGTGAAATTTGGTTTTTTGGTTATCTATGGGTGATTACCGAAAAATATGTGGAGTGGTCGGGACACTTGTTCATTCAGAAGGTAGTATGGATTTGGGTAATTCCCTAAACTATCATTGTAGACTATCAATCATACATAATGGAATGATTAAGGAGAGGATGTCGGATTCCATTATGAACTCAGTTGCAGTTGGGAATAGTGATTACCCTAGCTAGTGTTCCAAGTAAAATGGATTGTTTGGATTCTTGTGAACAAGCATTGAGTTTTCATGTTGAATTTGCACCACGTCAGTGAGGGTTACCCACCGTTAATGGGGTTTGCATATATTGATGATTTCCACCCAACCCCTAGAGTATCACCTTTTCTAGAACATGTACGAGAGGCCTTAGAGAACACTATTATTCAAGTCTGATCCATTGGGTAACAGCACTTGGGTCCAAGTTTTGGTGCTACTTCTAGATGAAAAATGATGTTTTTCTTCCAAGGGGGGTTGATGACTACTCAATAATGTTCGAGTCCCATGTAGACTGATGAATGATGCCTTCAGATATGGAGAGTTACATATTTATATCTAGGGAAGCTGTCTTTCTCTATGATTCTTAGGCCCTTTATTTTCTTACTATTGTGTCCAATTAGTGAGGTGGAGCGCCCTATAAACCTGAGGCCATAGTAGTTTTGGATTTTTGGTGTTCAGAACATGTCGAATTTGAGGATATATGTGCATGAATTGTTATAAGATATCGAACTAGCTGGGTTAGGATATCAAAGTGGATTTTTCTTATCTAGGATCCATTAATGTTACGAACCGTAAGAAGATAGACCCATAGTGAAAGATTTTTTTCCTTGGGTGAATGTGTTTTAGATGCAAGGGAAACTATTCAGAGATCTCATGGGAGAAGTAGACCCCATTGAGAGCTCATTATCCTTACCTTTTTCTTGGTTGTGATTTTCAAGGATGAAAACCCTTTAAAAAGAGAATAATGTAATGTCTTTTTTATGGAATAATTTCGAAAATTTCAATGAATATTTTTGGAAGCAGAAGCTAAGATGATGTATGATTCTGAGGCCCATTATTCCCAGAATAAATTTTTAAATTTTTTAAAATATATTAAATAGAACACCTGGTTATTTTTTAAATAAAAATTGAATTAAGATGTAAATGGGGGAAATATCAAATATATAAGTTCACAATTTGGTTCAAGAACATTGTTTTCACCCTTGGCGTGATATAACATTTTTTTGGCATGGAATTGGTGGAAAAGTCATTACAGGTGTAAAATGAATAAAATAAATAAATTAAATTTCTTTACTTTTGAATTACATAGTGACCTAATACACTAATTTTAATACATTATTATGGAAAATTATAGGGTCATATATATAAACATATGAATTATTGAGATCCATTGAGATAATTAGTGGAATTTTGTTGGTGTACAATAACAGGATCAAGGCTCCATGATCGGTGTAAGACAGAATCAGAGGGTCTCTCAAACGACAAAAATGAAACATCATTCTTCATCAGAGAACATTAAAATCAAGGTATAAATTTTTATATTAATATTTATTTCCTATTATTTATTTCAATAATTCACATGAAACAATTTACTAATTGGTTGATTCACTGATTAATTATTTTTCAATGTGGGATTATTTTCCAGGATTTGTTAGGAATTTTTTTTGATTATTATAAATTATTGATTTTTTTTATAATGGAAATAAATCAAGGCCGGCATAAAAATTAGATGAGGTTGGTTGAAGGTGTTTTTGAATTTTTTTTTCGACCCAATTTTCTCTATTCATAGTTAGGGTTTTGTTTTCACGGTGGTTCTATACAAATATCGTGGAATGCATAATATCATATGAATTTATTAATGAAATAATTTGATATCACTTATCTGTACTATTTATTATGTGAGAATTATGATATGGTTGTATCGGTGAATCAATCAAATCAGATTGGTTACCTCTGGGTTTGTGTGGTGCATGTGGCAGTGATGGGAGGAACATTTTCTGATTCTCATATAAATCAGATGGCTGGAATCTAGTGAATGGTGATATAATGAGTTGTCTGGACCATATCCACCATTATCAATGCTAATCAAGACCGTATTTGGTATTGGATGAGTGGAAGACTCCATGGATGGAAGAATAATAGAATTATGGAAATCCTAATCTATACAATGTGTAATCCAATATTACACAATGTATGGGACCCATAGATTGGTTGATACAGTTTCCACAGGAAATTAAGGATCACATGACATGTGACCCTAGTCACACTACATGTGATGCCTCTCCTGGATGATCAGAACATACCTTAGAGCATACACAGATAGGGGCTGGAGTATGTGGTCATGGAAATGTTGGGTACTCCCACATGGACACAACCAAGATAGATGTACATGGACATATTTGTGTACTGGTACATGATAATAAGTACATGGGAATCATCATGTTGTGTTCTTTTACATAAGAATTGACATGGTTAGTTTACATGGGAAGGACCTAGTGTTGAAGTGACATTAAATTTACTCCTATTATATTCCAGGTACTCATTCAATGATTTATTCAATCTCTTTTCCACTGTGTCATGGAAAATATTCATTAGAGTGCATTCTAGATATCCAATCCCTAAGGGTTATTATGGAATCATATCCTACCCATCGTAGTTCTCCTCTTTATTGGACATAGTGGATAGTTTTTTTGGAATCCCTATGTGAGGTATAAAGTGATATCCTCTCCCATATTCTTACCCTAGGACTAGTTCTTGGTATTTGCGTGACCAATAATATGCCGACAATGATCCTTTACATAGCGGGTTATTCTAGATTTATTTATTGTTATACCCCATAGCCTTGGGTTTTATCCCCATTTTTTGTATCAAATCTCCTAAAATATCCATTGTATACTTCTAATGGAGATACTCGGTGACCCCTTCCTCTTGAACGGACAAAATCAGTGTTATATGACTCTTGGAGTCTGTTCTCTTAGATGAGTTCTATGTGGAACCATTGTAAATGAATCCTAGGCTATCATTATAGTTATCGATTGTATTTTAGACTGTGTGTATTTCATAAGTATATCTGTATATTCTTATTATATGTGTTGTATAAATAAAACTATGTAGAGATTACTATTCATCTTGATTCATTATGCATTGGGATTTTAGGGTGTCCTACAATTTATTTTTATACTCACCCCTACATGGGCTATGTCTTCAAAAGTCTTGTATTCTATAGATGAATGACATTTTTCTGTTGTCCATGGGGGACTAGAGGTAAGTGGATATAGTTTTGGATATACATACTCAAGTGAATATCAGTGTTTCATTGGGAAATAGTCTCCAATGTTTCAGAGTTTGGATATAATACTCAAGTCTTGATTGGGCTTGTATTTTCCCCCCTTTTTATTATTTCTAATACTTTTTCTCATACACTAGTCATTGTATTATTATTGAATAGATAAAATATTTTCAATTATTTTAAATTTCATTATTTTATGGGCTTGGATGTGTGTGTGTGCATACAGGTTCATAAGGAATATGCCTCCCATGTGTGTGATATGAATTATCAATGCTGGTCGACAACCCCTAACCTATTAGAGGCAGGATTGGGGTAGTTATATCTCATAACCCGTTGGTTCAAGCCAGGACAACTTTCCCAGAAAATATTCAACATATCCAAATATGTGCGATGTTAGTAGATATTTCTTATTTACGAATTTTTTATATACATAAATTAGTTTACCCTTCCTTTCACATTCCTCCCCCTTAATATTTTCATTAATTTTTCTTCCCGACTTCAAAAATTATACCAACAATTGATATCCATGAGTACTATCTTTCCACAACTTCTATAATAACAAATGAATCTATCATTCATTGATTTTGTTACATTCTATATCGGTGAAACATTTTTAATGGAAATATATTGTGATAATAGTCATTCTATTTTCTTTTCTGACTTCCACCTTCTAATAAAAATTGCATTTTAAAACCTTATTCACCCATATTTCTAGGATTGGTACCATGTGATTATATTTTTAGAGTTAATGCTAAAAGATTCATCATAGTTTTGGGTTAACCTTTTCTCTAACGTACTAAATTGGATGATTCTAATACTTCCACATTTTTCTTATCATTAGAAAAAATATTTTTTTGAGTAACATCTTCCGTGGAAATTTTGTTAATGTTATTTACCATAGAATTATTTCAATATTCGTCATGAGTATCTTTAATGATCCTCAATATCACCACATGATGAAGACACATTTCTGTTATAGTTTTGATAGGATCATCAACAAATCTCACTCTATCTTCACATAAAAATTAATATATATATATATATATATTCTTTAATATGCTTACATATATATTTTAATGAATGATGAAGTTCCATTACATGATTTTCAGTGACCTCAAGTTGAGAATCTTTCACCTAAAAAGTTTCTCTATGTGTCTCTTCTAGTGCATGGGTATCTTCATTGAAAACATTTGTCAAAACATTTTCTTCACCCAAACACCTTGGTAATTTTTCTTCTACAAGGTTCCAACTTTCATCATAGGATGTTTTTGATTCATTATAATTATTATTATGTTTGGTGTGGGTATCACAAACTTGTTTCATCTTAAAAATATATTTTCAATGTTTCCTCTCTTCTTATATTAATGTTCGAACCTCTTCTATTCTTCAATATTTTTCGTCCAATTAGGAGTTCTCAAAATGATGTGTACATTAAAATTCATTGAAAATATCCATAAGATAGTCCTTAATAACATCATTCTAATAGAAACATATATAAAAAATATCCTCTACAAGGTTGAAATTGTATTGGTAATATAGAATAGTTTCTTCCCCGCCTTCATGAAGTATATTGATAGATGTACATTCACTAATATTCATTCATATTTCTTGATCTAAATCATGGAATTTGGAGTTTGTCTCTAATATTTCACCCCTATTGTACCATTATATATGTAAATATGTATGTAATGTCTTCAATATAAACAATTCTCATGAATGATATGATTTTAGTGTAAAAGTCATCAATATTTCCAATAAATTATATCTCCAGTAAGACTATTTTAGTATATTAGCCCCTTCAGATTCACATGATTTTTAAAATACATTGGGTGGTGGTGAATCCTACTTCCAATGGATTTGAGAGGCTTATTTCCTATGATTCTAGGATTTTTTTTCTTCTGTATTTTCAAGGATAACCTCAATGTTACAATAATTAGTGTTTATTTAAATATTTTATAGATCATGATGAACATTATTACCTTTTAGAGATAAATTGTCTGCAAATTATCAAAAATTTTGCATCATATTTATAATTTAAAGACAACAAGGAACAAAACATATAGATTTAAAATTATGGAACCTTTACCCTAATACCAACTGAGATTCATGCGTAGATCATTCATTCACCTCAGGGTGTGAATCTGTTGTCACCAAATTTTTATTATTTTAGTCATCATAAACTTTTTCATATATGATGTTGATTAAAAAATTATATTCATTTAATATTTATAGATCGTTATAAAATAATAAAAAAATTATCTTCATTATATACATATGATATATAAAAAATTTAAAAATGTGTTTTTACTCAGTTTGACCTCAATGGAAAAACAAAAATCCTTGTCATGGTGACTCTGATCGGTCCATTGAAATTGAAAATAATAGAAATGATAATACAATGAGCGAGATATCATTAAAATCCATAAATATTTTAATAGGTATGATTATAATAACACCCACTAGTTATGAAGATTATATAGACTCCCATAAGTTACAAATTTTTCATATTAACCTGCAAAAACTCAATATAAATAAGAAGGATTTAACATGAAACATGGTTTCGGTAATCACCATATGATAACTCCATCTGGTGTACCTCTACCTTCATTTGGTATGACATTGTCTATCGCAACTCATCTTACGTTTAGTAATCCTCTACTTGTTGTCCCTTTAAACTATATGCATCAATACTCTGATCCTCAACCTCCATATGATATTCCAATTTTTGGTGTGCCTTCAAATTGTGCCTCTATTTGAATCCCTATCCAATTAACAACATTATATACTTATATTTGGTACTCTATCTGATAAACATGAAAAAATTTATTCTGGTATACCTATGATAAGAAAATATGTACATTTGTTTCTAATTAGAGCTCCGTACAATACCCTTTCTTCATACAAGATTTATCTTGGTTAGAAACTCCAATAGATTTTGAAAATTTATCATTTTTACACCTCATGCATATCTTAATAGTGTTTCTAACATATTTTTCCAAACTATTTCACCCCTTAATATATGATTTATTCTTATGATAAATTAAAGAACTAAAATTTATTTTCCTACTCATCTAAAATTTGGTTTTCAAACATCCCACTCTTCTCAATTATGCTAGATTCTTCTCAACTCTTCTAGAATATTCTTCAATTCTTAGTTAAAATATAAAAACCCCAAACCTCATTGAAATTATTCATCCTCAATTCTAATGAACTTATTCATACATTCTTATACCATTTTTATAAATTTAATTAAAATATAATCTCAACATACCATGTTTAAGTTCATTATTAAGATTAGGTATAACATCTAAAAACACCAACCAGTGGATGTTTTTTATTTACTCTTATAGAATATAATCTGATCGGTGATTCTCCTCATCATCTCCACTATTTTATTAAATCAAATGAATTATTTCAGTGAAATAAACTTCTCTATAATCTACTTTGAATGATTTATTCAATCTGTAGGACATAGTATAACTCTGACTAGTGCTCCTCTTAGGCTTCATTTGATGGATGAAATCATATTTTTCATCTTCCATTGTCAATATGATGAGTCAACATCTCATTTTTTGGCCACCCTACCTCATATTAAAATAGGATTCATGATACGATTCACAGAAGTCAGGGTGTTTCATCTTCATAGCATCATCCATATGATGAGATCACCTTACTATGTCCAATGATTATCCTTTTGATGGACATTGTGAATTTTCCAACCGTTAAAACTAAAATTCGTATAAGGTTTCATAAAATATATTTCTCTAGGAGAACATTATTATTAATTTAAATGATGAAAACATAAAACAGTTTATGATGTTCCGGTGGAACTTCATCATATCACTACACATGTTCATGTGATTATCTTTGTAAATATTTTTACAAACATTCCTTCATTTGGTAATAAAATATCTATATCGTAAAAACATAATATGACAGATCTTCATCCAATGGGATCAATCTATTAGAATATAAATACTAAAAACTCATTGAGTTTATATCATCAAAAATATAACAGGTTTTAACAAAATATTAATCTTCTTGACAATATAATACAACCAATTTATCTTTTAACTTATTAGACATCTCATAAAGTGCATTGTTGGGGTTTTATCTATCCAATATATTTGATAAGCTGTCACTTATAACATTATGTTCCTCGTGTAAATAATATATTAACTTAACATAGAATTAGGAATATTTTACAACATTTAAATTTTTTTTGGTACCTTTGTAAATGTACTATCAAGAACAAGTTAACTTTATATAACTATCAAAACATCATATAGCCATTAAATTAGAATTTCTCCAGAATCCCACTTCTCATTATTTATATAACCACATGCAAACTTTTCACCCTATAATGTAAATTTTATACAACTATTCATCTAGAACGTAATACATTTTCTGTCTGTTATTCATTATGCAAAAGAAAATAGGAACATCTGTTTTACCATTTTCTATTCACACATGCATGATGATCTACGATTAATGATATGTATCTAGTGATATCAATATATTTCATCTCACCTAATTGAATTCTATTACATAGTACCATATAATTTTTATTTATTCTTTTCAATAACAATTTGTATTGTATATCTAGTGAAATTGATCATTTTTCATCCCCTATAACTGTTGTACAAATCTCCCATAGTAGAAAAGTGTACAAATAACATCTTGGATCATGAGAATCTTCATTATATGAGGAAAATGAACGTTTGATTAGCATAATATATCATAAGGTATTTTCCCTAAAATGGTTCACAAAAATTTATTTTCCTCCTCAAACAATTTATAATCTTTTTAGAAAATATTATTAATCACTATATATTACTGATAAGGAAACATTATTTTCCACTATAAGTAATGTTTCCAAATCTTTGTTTAGAAAATAAAATTCCCCTTTTTACTTCACATTGTTTTACCTTCTATCTAACATCCTTTAGAAGAATTATTCAATTAATTATTTTCCATGTTAATAAAAACATTATTTAAACATCGTCATTGAAATCAAAAACTTATATAAAAAATATATACAATATATATTACAAATAAATCACAATAGAACATAAATGGAACACTAAATTGAAGGGGTCTTGGTGATTGGGTTGAATAGTGATCCCTAGAGGGATAGTAATGGATTTGTATTGAAAAAACCAACGACTCACCATTTTTTACCATTCTTGTATGTGTTACCTACTAAAAGGAATCTTTTTCTTTAGTTAATATGTAGGTCTAGGTGAAGAGGTCTTTCATAGTGTTTTAGGTTTTAATAACATATGGATTACCCAAATTACCCTATCTTCAATTACTTCAACTTGATTTTTAATTTAAAATCACCAAAGTTAGAGTTCCTGAAAAAAAATATTATGCAGACTCATTATTAAATTCTTTTCATTGACCCTTAGTGTCGTCTTTGAGTAATTCATGGAGTCTCATCTTTAAATGGGAGACTAGGTTGAATTTTATAAGAAACTGAGGCTATATAGCCTAGTATATTGTATAAATCATTTCATAACCACTCTATTTCACTTGTGAGACTTTAGGTATATGGTAGGAATCATTACGGAATGTGTGGGGCATTTGGGGGGTTCTTTCATAACATTGGAAAGGCATGTCGACATGATTAGGTAGAGAACATGCATGAACTTCAAGATAGTGTATGGTTGTGATTCGCGAATGCATATGTGTAACATTTTTCTACATAGTCCCAGAAAAAAAATTTATAAAACACATTAAAAAAGTAGATTAACTCAAAAATATTGCAAACATATCATTTTTACGACTACTTTAGCTTCACAATTAGTCAAATCAATGATATTGGGGTGATTTAACAAGAGGTTATAGGGTAAACCCATATAATATATTATTAATGTAAAAAATGAATCCTAAATTCATGTAAAAAATCATCCAAATGTTTATATGGAATCCATGATATATTCTAGGTAATCGGTTCTCATAACTACTCCACCAAAGTAGGAGTAATTTTTGAAAAATCATCATCCCTTTGTGTATGAGTTTTCCGAAAATGCATTGATGTTACATTTATTAATTCTTCATGAACAATGATTACTTTTTCCATACATTACTTGCGCTATTTTGGTATAGATCACATCATGACATATAGGCTCATATAGTTATTTCCTTATAGTCACACGTGTTGGAATAGAGATGAATGGAGATAAATACACACTATAATGAATATTATTATATATCTATTCTTTGATTCTCTTATAAATTTATGAAAATTCTTGAAATCCTTCCTCGTAATAATATCATTTATTCTTTAGTTAAGTTGACTAAACAAGATAGACCTTATTATAAGAATATTGTATTATGTAATTATTCAATCTCATGTTTGATCTAAAAAAATCTTCTCTATAATGTAATGCATTATAGGAAGGAACTGTGGAATTTAATTCCACCAAGGAATTCGTATGGTCTTATTCTGGTATTTATGTTTTGCCTAGGATATTGAATGGAATAATATATTTTTGTTATATCCAGTAATCCTTAAGGATTTATAATAGTGTTTACCTATACCTAAAATAGTTAAGTTTCTTCTATAATTTAGTAAAATAAAATAATTCTTATTATTTATATTAGGGTTCATGGTCTACCTTGAAGACCTAAGGGTCTATTGTATTTTTTTTCCTCTAGGATGGATTAAGTGTTACTCTAGGGTTTAAGGTCTCCAAATAAAACATTAAGGTTGCGTTAAGGATTAAATTATCCCTTTAAGAATTAATCGTTCATGTGAGTTTCACACTACACAAGAAGCCTTAGGTTTTACATTTTAATATTGAGACTCTTAGGATGAGTTTTGGGTTTAAAGGAATGGTGGTTGCTATGGTCAATCTCCAACTTGATTTTATTTAATTAAAAAATATTTAAATATTAAATGGTGAAATAGTAATTAACGTTTCATTGATTAGTACATCGTAGAGTCATCCTCATGGATAATTGTATTACATGTATAGTTCAAAGTTAAACAAATACCATTTCTTCCTACATGGGGTCCACTCCAAAAACCAAAGAGACAGCTTCCAGATTCCCCTATCACCAAGTGTGTTGTATTTTTAGGTGAGTATCCTATAGTGATTTAAATTTTCTTATAAGATTTCCTACTTTCCATTTAGGAAAATAGTTATAGTAATTAACTTAATGATTATGGAATAAATAATATATATATACATATATATATATATATAATATATCATTATTCCTCTCACCATATAGATAGTTATGATATGGATCTATGCCAACACATATTCATTGAATTGAATTTTAGGACCAATTTGTGATGTGAATACCAAAATAACATACCCCACGAGTATCTATCATGGATACATCCACTCATAAGGCTCTCAATACATAATACCACTGTGTTTATTTTGTATCCTGATATATGGTGATTACATTTCACTCAGTTTCCTCTTACAAAAACACTGACTAGTCTCAATATATTTTTTGAATTCAATATTAGGGTATCATGGAATGAGGATAAACCAAGGTATACTAAATATATATTGGTATACATGATAGTATCAGACATATTTTACCTGATTTCTAGTAGATCAAAATAGGTCCCACCTTTCATTACATCGTCTCACGAACACAAGATGTACTATTAGCCCACAATGATGACACTACATTATAAAATTTCTTAAAAAGAGGATATACTAAAATTTTGAAACCGATTCATTAAGAAGATCTAAAAATATATTTATTTAACATGGTTTCCTTAATTATAGAGATACATCTATTAATATGGTTCACCCATTCATTGTAAAAAAAGTGATATTGTATTGAGTCATATTTTAAATTGTTGTTGCATTGGAACTTTAATACAAAAATGATCCACCAATATTGAATTTCATTATAAATGGTTTTTGGACTATGAATGGTATCCAAACTATGTCTAAAATTAACTTATAAATTTCATCTACTTGGATAAATTTTCAATATGGGTCGTTGCATTGGGGGGATTGGCCCAATCTTTTCAATCTACCTATATAGAATGTTCGTATTGCTATATCTATAAATACATAAAAATATTACACATTTATGAAGTATAAGTTTTTATATTTCCTAATAAAATTCATATTCAACAACACATTATGGATTTTTCGATATTGAATTACTATTTTGGGATCTAGGTTTGGATCTAGGAAACATGGAAAATAATGTGTTCTAACAAGATGTCGTTCCAAAAATAAATATCAATTTTTCACAAAATCTAATAAGAATTATCAAAGACAATTCATATTTTACCTAATAGTCAATTCCAAATTTATATGGGAAAAGAACATCCCATTGATATTATTTGTATTATGCATCAATAATTATTAAGAGATAAATGATCATATAGACATCATTCTTCTAGGAACTCCCATGTGATTTTATAATAGAGGCCAAGAATAGTATCATCCATGTTATGAATGTTAACTCTAATGAACAAAAATGAAGTTTTATTTATCCTATATATATATATATATTCTATGATTAATAGTCCAAATTTAATTTAAAAAATATGATTTCAATAGTTTTATTCACCGCATTGGGTACCTTAATTGCTGTAAAAATATGTATGGATGTAGAGGAAAAGACACTCTAAATTAAAGAAAAAATCCCCCCAATTGAGATAAAATTATTCTTCTTGTCCTTAATGTTACCTATTATTTTTTAAACCAATGGGTCAAAATTTATTACAAATCACTTTCAATAGATAGAGGATCACCAAGATATATCAACATGAAATAGTAGATAGAGTAATGGATCAATATTTCTATTAGCAGCGATATCTTAGCCAATTAATTGGTGAAAACATAATAATTTCTTTTAGTGGAATTAAAATTATGGTTTCTCCACTTTTCATACCTCTCTATCGGTTCCTTGAAATCATTTAAAAAATATTATTTTCTATTGAGAAAGAACACCATGTCATTAGATAATAAGAGATTAGAAATTATTTGGGTGTTGAAAATACTTATGAAATAACCTACATTCCCAACCTCTATCATTGATTTAGGTGATTTTATAAAATATTTTTATTTTATGATGATGAGGCTAGGAGAGAGGGGGTAAACATATCTTAGTCTTTAATAGGATTTGAAAAATATGATGCGTTTAATTATTAGGGTTATAGATTATAAAATAAATGAAAATTTTATGATGTTATTTTGGTATTAGGACTATAAAAAGGGTTTCTACGTGTCCATGATAATAAAATCTAATACCCTTTAGTCTGGTTCTATATAATTATGCATGGTGTACCATTTAGGTTCATGTGACAGGTACCATTGGTGTACCTTTTAATTCCATTTATTTAAAACTCAATGATATCCTTTTATGTTCATGCATATAAACCATTATGTCATTTAGTTTATGTAAATATGATTAATACCTCAATTAATGAGTGCCTATAAATACTTTTTCTAATTATGTATGATCTCAACAATTTTCTATTCTCTAGAAGACAATTTAGGTAAAATTATCAGGGATTAAACTAGATTGGATATCCATCAATTTTTTATGATTAAATCTCAATTTATGTATTCAATAGTATAAAAATCTGGTCTCTTAGGGTAATGATCTATATGAAATTATTCAATTATTTTTTTGGTGTTAATTTATAAGAAATGGGAGGGATTAACCTATATGGGAGACTTGGGTGGAGGTTGAGAATGGGGTAGGTCATTAGGGCACAGAGAAATTGAGGAAAAATAGACCCATGCTTAGGAATCTAGTTCTAAAAACACCATATTTTATTTAATATAGGACTTAAAATGCTATCTCAAAATTAAAAATATAAAATTATAATCTAAAAAACAATTATAGAGTCACTTACATCAAGGGGGATCTATTTTTGCTTATAGTATGAGAAAATTAAGAACATATAACAAAAACTAAAACACCTGACAATATTTAAAATTAGAATTAAAAAATTTGTTTAATTATCAATTGAACGTTACTCAAGTTAATATTATATTCATAATTTCATTTATTTATCACTAATAAATGTGACAAATCATTTTTTGAAAAAAAAAATATGGGGGGAATCACTTTGTAAGGGTTATAAAAACATATATATATATATATATATATATATATAAATCCCATTAATCATTTAAATACATGAAAACTATTTTATAATATTTTCATCAATAATAAAACATCGACATAAATGGAATGGTTATTTTCGGACAAATTTAAATTTTCTTTTTAAAATAAGAAGTTTATTAGAAAAATTATATGATTAAGAAGAATAATAAAAATATTATTTTCTAGAAATAATTCCATGAGGACATTTTAAAAAAAATAAAACCCATTTTATATTGGGAATCGTAAATATATTATAAAATCATGAAATACATTTCAAATTAAAAAAAGAAATATAATATAAATTATTATCCTATAAAATAAAACTAGTGATTATCAGAAAAACATTTCAAACCTTTTAAAAATATAACCATGTATAAAAATAGATCATTGAAGAATATATAAGACCTACCCATAACACATTGGATGAATCCCCATGAGGTTTTAAGTTAATCAACATTCCTCATTATTTATCAACATTTGAGTACCAAATTTTAAGTAATGCTTTTTATGGACTTCCCCTTTATTCACTAGTATTTTTTAAAAAAATGTCATATTTGAAAAAATAATAAAGGATATATTTATACATATATATGTATATCAATATATTATATTAAATAATTAAAAGTAATGGTGTTGTATATATAAACATAGATGCTCCCTTAAAAACATGCATGGAACGTTATAAATAATAATAATTTCATGGTTAGACATCAACAAAAACATTTACTAAATCCATGAAATAAATTTTAATCAAAATAAATATTTATTACAGAAAATAATAGAATATGGAGTTTGAAATTTAAAACATTTTTTATATAAAAAAATAATTTTGAAATAAGAGTTCCCCTTAAAGATTGAATGATATCTTTAAAAATATCTAAAACTAGTTTGAAATCAAAATTATATACTAAGACAAAATATTTCCTTAAATATTTCTTAAATAATATAATTTTTGAATAAAATCTCTTTTAAAAAACAATTTTATAAACTAATATATTTAAGAGTATATTTAAAAAAATCAGAATAGGGTATATGTTCAAACCCTTTTTAAATAATTTTTTTTTAAAATAATTCCACTGACCTAGTGTTGATACATGATGCTTACAGATCCACCCATTATAAGATCCCCCTCTTGAATCTAATAATGAAACCCCTCTCACTCCCTCAAAAAAATAACTTCTTCAATGGGAGTCTTGGAAATAGTTTTTCCATCATATAAAATAAAAAAATTCGATTATTTATATAAAAAATAGTTACCATGAAACTATTTACAATGACCCTTAAATATTCGTCTTTATTTTCTACTTTTCTGACATGACTAAAATGTTTCCTAAACTCTATAATTAGTAGACTTATCATTTCTTGTCCACCCATCTTTTTGTACTTCCATAGATGAAAATAAGTTTCAAATATTTTTATATTAACAAATATATTTTAATATATATAATTTATATAAAACCTACAAACACCTATAGATATCATTGATACCTATTTGAGAGAGGTGGAAAAGCAGGGTGTGCCTTGTAACACCCCTCCCCTACCTCATTGGCATGAGGAGGCGGTGAGGTTTACTTGGACTTAAGCGACATCTCCAAGACGCCAAAGGCTGACAATAAATGACGAAGGGTTTCAAATAAAATTGGGGGATGATTTACCCTTTGAGAAATAAACCCATACATTAACCATTCACTATATGAGGCATGAAAAAATGAAGGACCAATCAATGAATTCATTTATATTAAACCACATCTCAGTACACAACAGAGGTAGACCAACTAAATAGAAAGGTACACAGTGGAAGAACAACACAAGACTCACAAAAGACACCACAACATTGTGATCCACAAGCTCCACGCTCCCCAGTATCTCCCTACATCACCATGAGCCACCGGTAATGAGATGTTTTACATTTACATGTGTCTCAGAATACAACCTTTGCAAAAGCACCAAAGTGCCAAAGCAGGGGTGAGTGTAAAACTCAGTAGGTTTTCCCCAATGACTTCCCTACTCATGCCACTAGGATAAGAAAGTTAGCCACATTTATATAAAAACAGTTTATATAAAAGAATTTCACCAAAGCAGTTTATAACTAAACATAATCAAGTTTTCCAAAACCATCCATGCTCAAAAGCATCAAAGTGAAATTTAAACTAGCTTTTCCAACACGTTATTTTTCCAGAAAAATAACCAAACAACTTTGCAAACCATTTCACAAACATACCATTTTGGCATTCCCAACCATTTCAAAAACCCATGAAATCTACCATGCATGCATCCTTATGACAGTTCCATACTCATGAGCGGTCTCTCATTGATCTACCAAGTCATCACAAGGTAATTGTTTCCTATGTGCCATTAAACCTTTGGCACCGAGCACAAGGTCATATTTCAAGCAAGCCTCGTACATATAGTTACCATCGTGCCATTAAATGTTTGGCACCGAGCACAAGGTCATATTACAAACAATCCTCGTAGAATGCAATATGAACACACACTACACATTTCCAACAATCATGCCAAAATCACCTTTCAATAAAACACCTTTTATTGAAAACCATTTCCATCAAAACCAAGTGTGTTCAACTAATTCAAACCATTTCAATAAAAATCCCTTTCTATTGAAAACCAAATCCATCAAACCATTTCAATAAAACACATTTCTTATTTAAAACCCATTTCTCATCAAACCATTTACAATTTCAGAAATTTCATAATTCAAAATCAACATTTTAAATTCAAATATCCAAGTCACTTTTCACACAATTCACCAAGATTTCCCAATTTCATCAAAACTATAAATCATCACTAAAGAAGATTTATTCCATGATTTTCACAAACAATTCCATTCAAATAACCAATTTGAAACTAAGCCAACCAATTCTAATAAGAGTAGTCGATAGTGAATCCACCTACCTTTAGGGTTCCTAAGAAAACAACCCACAACCCACCGCACCTCAAAACCGGCAAACGCACCACCAAAACCTCTCTAGATCCCTTTACCTAACAAACAAAAGCCTTAATATTAACATCCAAGGCAACTCCAACCCTATATCTACACAAAAAAAGTGTAGATATAGAAAACCAACAAAGAGAGGGATGTAGATCTAGAGGAAAACACAAGAGAAACAAGATGAGAGACTTACCCTGGAGAAATCACCTTGAATCCACCATGAAACCCCTTCGAATCTCTTACAAAACGGTTGGGAGAGCACCCCTAACCCCTGAGAAACCAAAAACCCAAGTGTAGCTCGAGTGGGAGGAAGAGAGGAGTGAAATGAGGCAATCCCAAGTGAGACCGGGTTTTAAAACCTTAACTTTAAGTGGCCGCACTGTTAGCCCGCACTGTTTGGAAAACCATGCGCTAACCATGCGCATGCCACTGCCTTGAGAGAAAGAGTCCACACAATTTCCTCACACGGTTTGGAAAACCGTGCACAGGCAGTGCAAAGCCTACTGTATCCCCCAACATGGTTTATTGGAGCATACACACGGTTTACACTAACCGTTATCAAACCGTGTACCCCTATAAAAGCCTCCAAACTCATCCAAAACCATTCCAAACACTTCCAACCTCTTCCCAACTCATTCCATGCACTTTAAAAAGATAAAAATGAATAAAAAAATGCTACATACCTCAAAACGGGGGTTCTACATTCTTCCCACCATTGGAATTTCCGTCCTTGGAAAGTAATGAACCCGCCCTTTACCAAAAGAGCTTGGGCCACTGCACGACCATCTCCTTCTCCCGCTCCCAAGACTCCTCTTGAATCTGACCATGTTGACACAATCATGAACTAAACTGATGCTTTTACAACACAAGACATACTCTTGCCTATCCTCAACTCACACAGACATGTGCACCAATGAAGCATCTGGTTCTAGCTCAATATGATCCCAACGAATTACATGGTCACTATCTGGCTGATACTTTTTCAACTGCGACACATGAAACACATTGTACACCAAACTAAACAGAGGTGGCAAAGCCAAATGATAATACAACTCACCAATTTTCTCAATAATCTCAAAATGCCCAATATACCTCGGAGGTAACTTTTCCTGCTTCCCAAACCAACGATGTCCCAACCTAGGAGAGATTCTCAAGAAAACATGATCACTCACCTTGAACAAAAATGGTCATCAATGATGATCCTCATAAGATTTATGAAGACTCTGAGACGTCTCCATTCATTTTCTGATCAACTTGATCTTCTCCGTAGTCTCCTAGACAAGGCTCGGTCCAACCATTAAAGACTCACCAGTTTCCACATAACATAGTGGAGAACGACATTGCCACCCATACAATGCTTCATACGGAGCCATCTGTATGGATGCCTGATAACTGTTATTGTAAGAGAACTCAACCAATGAAAAGTGCTCCTCCCATGAGCCACCAAAATCCATGACACAAGCCCGAAACATATCCTCCAGAGTTTTTATCGTCCTCTCGGATTGACCATCCTTCTGAGGGTGATACGCCGTACTCATCATCAACTGCGTTCCAAGGGATTTCTGTAAGGATTTCCAGAGACGAGATGTAAACCTCAGATCTCTATATGATACAATCGAAACTCGAACACCATGCCTCTTTACCACCTCCCAGAAATAAATTTTGGACAGATCCTCCACTGTATGAGATTCACAAATCGAGATGAAATGGGCCGACTACGTTAGCCGATCCACTATCACCCAAATGAAATCGTACTTTCTGACCGTTCTTGGGAGACCTGTGACAAAATCTATTGCTACCTAGTCCCACTTCCGAACAGGAATTGGTAATGATTGCAACATTCTGGCCGGCCCCTGATGCTCTTCCTTGACCTGCTCACAAGTCAAGCATCTCAAAACAAACTAGGCCACACTTCTTTTCATACCAGCCCACCAAAACTGTGCTTTCAATGCTTTATACATTTTCTAAATTCCAGGATGAACAGACCACTGAGAATGATGATACTCCCTAAGAAGATCCTATTGAAAAGAAACGGGTACCACCATTCGATTCTGAAAACACAAAACTGAATATCCATTCAGTTTCCAACACTCAATGGTCTCCCCACCATTGAGTCTTGACCCCATGGTCACACACTCCGAATCGGATATCTGTGCCTCTCTAACCAGGCCAACCAAGTAACGAATCAACAAAACCGGAAAGAAGACCACTCTATCGCTCTGGTCCTCACATTCCAACCGCATATGAGCTATCACCGACATCAACTACCACAATTCTGATGCATGTTTTACCACCTGAGCATATGTTGTCCTACTCAATGCATCCGCCACCGAATTTCCCTTACCCGATGTGTACATTAAGCCAAAATCAAACATTTTGAGATACTCCAACCATCTCCTTTGCCTAATATTCAATTCTTGCTGTGAAAAAATGTGTTTCAAGGTTTTTTGATCCGTAAACATAGTAAATTTCTCACTAAAGAGATAATGTCTCCATGTTTTCAAAGCATGGATGACTGCAGGAAACTCCAAATCATGTGTTGGGTAATTTTTATCATGCACTCTCAACTGCCTTGAATCATAAGCAACCACATGATCTCATTGCATGGGAACACAACCCAACCCTGATTCTGAAGCATCAAAATACACCACAAACCCTTGTCCTAATTCTGTAAAGATCATGATAGGTGTCGATGTAAGCCAAATTTTCAGTTCCTGAAAGGATTTATAACATTCTTCTGTCCATTGGAAGAGAGCGTTCTTCTTAGTCAGAGTTGTCATTGGTGAAGCTAGTCGTTAGAAATCATGCACAAAGCATCGCTAGTAACCAGCTAGACCATGAAAATTGCATATCTCGAACACATTTTTCGGTGGTTACCAATAGATAACGGCTTCTATCTTTGTAGGATCAACAGAAACGCCTTTCTCCGAAATGACATGGCCAAGGAAACATACTTCTTGTATTGAAAAATCAAACTTTGATAATGTGGCGTACAAATGGTGATCTCTCATGATTTATAACACTGTTTCTAGGTGCACCTCATGATAAGACCTTGTTTTTGAATACACCAATATATCGTTGAAAAACACCACAATAAAAGAATCTAGATTTCGTTGAAATATCCAATTCATCAAAGCCATGAAGACCACTGGTGCATTTGTTAGACCGAAAGGCATGACTGCATATTCATAGTGGACATATCATTGACATTATCTTTCACTAAGAGGAGTTTGCAGTTTCAAAACCGAAGCTCCCACTATTCCCCATGGGTACCACCATGCTTCCTCTGCCTGAAGCTCCCAATAGATCCCGCTGACCCACCGATGATCGGTTCGCCATCTCTGTGTAATCACCGATACACAGCACTGCTATTTTGAATGGATATCTTACCTTAACCCTGCTTCAAATATCTTTTCATTCAACCACGTGCTACTCACCACCTCGGGTGCAAACTGCACTAAGGTCATAAACATAGTTGCATACTCCGTCACCGATATATCCTCTTGCTTCAGACTGAAGAAATCAGTTGTGCGCTGAATTATGAACATATGTGGGTGTAATTATTTGTTAAACAATTCCTCAAATCCTTCCCATGTCATACCCTTGTCCATTCCCACTTGGACTACCAACTCCCACCTATGAAGAGCAAGACCCTCTAGCTTATACGTTGGTAGATTTACTTTCAGCTCTACCTGCGTCCCCAAGAATTTGTAAATTCTGTTCATTCTGGACAGTCACGCCTCTGCCTATTCTGGGTACGAATCACCCCTAAAAATGGGTGGGACCTACTTTTAAAACTGATATGCATAAGCAAATTTTTTTAGCTCTTATGCTCTATTCACACTTCCCACAGCTTGGAAATCTTGCACTATGCTCTAGAGTAACTGCTGGTTCACCTGGGGCTCGGTGCAACCACGTTTTCATCGGCCACTTCCTGTTGGTCTCTACTACACCTACCCAGTATATATAAACAGAACAACCAACCTTGAGTCTCACTTCCATAGACATAAAGAATTCCCATTTCAAATCACATTAGACAACACTATCAAAACGAGTCATTCTACCTTTTCACATTTACCATTTTCTAAATGGACACGAACTCCGTCAATCTCACTCTCTAGAAACTGTTGGATTTTCATTTCAAATTATATCACATCAACTATCAAAACATTTTTCTCAAACAAAATTTTTCCATGTTCAACCATTTTTGAAAACAGTCAACACACTTTTTGAAAATCAATCCATTTTCAAGACACACCAAATACCTTATTTTCAAAGTCTTTCGGTTGAAAACAATTTCTTCATTTTTCAAAAATTGTCACCTTTCACAAAAAATCTTACTCATTCCTCACAATGAGATATGAAATCCTAGTGGGAAGTCATTCCTCTACAATGCATGTCATGCTCCACTCATTGGCTAAACCCACGACAATGAGATTTCCAACATTATGAAAGTGTATCCAAAATACTTATGTACCAAACACCCTGGTAACTTGAAGTTAAGTATAAATGGGTTTACTACGTCCTTTTATGCTATACATTTCATGTTTCGACAATCTTACTCGTGTCTAAGATGACCACCCAAGGAACAGACAAGAAGGAATTTCAACACCAAGAACAAGAACATCGATGACAACTTGTTAGGAAACGGCTGAACAAGATGATACCATTTGTAACACCCCTCCCCTATCTCATTGGCTTGAGGAGGCGATGAGGGTTACTTAGACTTAAGTGACATCCCCAAGACGCTAAAGGCTGGAAATAAATGCCGAAGGGTTTCAAATACAATTTGGGGATGATTTACCCTTTGAGAAATAAACCCATCCATTAACGATTCACTATATGATGCATGAACAAATGAAAGACCAATCAATAACTTCATTTATATTAAACCACATCAGAGTACAAAATAATGGAAGACCAACCAAACAGTAAGGTCCACAGCGGAAGAACAACACAAGACTCTCAAAATACACCACGACTCAGTGGTCCACAAGCTCCAAGCTCCCCAACATCTCCCAACATTACCACAAGCCACTAGTAATGTGATTTTTTACCTTTAACTGTGTCTCGGAATACAACATCTGCAAAAGCACCAAATTGCCAAAGAAGGGGTGAGTATAAAACTCGGTAGGTTTTCCCCAATGAATTCCCTAATAACGCCACTAGGATAGAAAAGTTAGCCACAATTATATAAAAATAGTTTTTATAAATGAATTTTACCAAAGTAGTTTATAACTAAATATAAACAAGTTTTCCAAAACCATCCATGCTCAAAAGCAACAAAGTGAAATTTAAACCAGCTTTTCCAACACGTTATTTTTTCAGAAAAATAACCAAACAACTTTCCAAACCATTTCACAAAAATCCCATTTTGGAATTCCCAACCATTTCACAAACCCATGAAATCAACCATGCATGCATCGTTATGACAGTTCCATACTCATGAGCGGTCTCTCGTCGATATACCAAGTCGTCACAATGTAATTGTTTCCCATGTTCCATTACACCTTTGGCACTGAGAAAAAGGTCATATTTCAACCAAGCCTCATACAATGAAATATGAACACACACTAACATTTCCAATAATGATTCCAAAATCAACCTTTCAATAAAACACCTTTTATTGGAAACCATTTCCATCAAAACCAAGTGTGTTCAACAAATTCAAACCATTTCAATAAAACTCCATTTTTATTGAAAACCAAATCCATAAAACCATTTCAATAAAACACCATTTTTAATGAAAACTCATTTCTCATCAAACCATTTACAATTTCAGAAATTTCATAATTTAAAATCAACATTTTAAATTCAAATAACCAAGTCACTTTTCACATAATTCAACAAGATTTCCCAATTTCATCAAAACCAAAAAACATCACTAAAAAAGATTTATTTCATGCTTTTCACAAACAATTCCATTCAAATAACCAATTTGAATCTAAGCCAACCAATTCTAATAAGAGGAGTCGAGAGTGAATCCACATACCTTTAGGGTTCCCGAGAAAACGACCCACAAGACACCGCACCTCAAAACCGGTGAACACATCACTGAAACCTCTCTAGATCCCTTTACCTAACATTAACATGTCTTAATATTAACATCCAAGGCAACGCCAACCCTAGATCTACACAAAACAGGTGTATATCAAGAAAACCACGAAAGAGAGGGATGTAGATCTAGAGGAAAACACAAGATAAACCAGAGGAGAGACTTAACCAAGAGAAATCTCCTTGAATTTACCATGAAACCCTTTCTAATATCTTCCAAAACGAGTGGGAAAGAACCCCTAACCTCTGAGAACCCAAAAACATGAGTGAGGCCCAAGTGGGAGGAAGAGAGGAGTGAAATGAGGCAATCTCGAGTGAGACCTAGTTTTAGAAGTCTAACTTTAAGTGGCCTCACGGTTAGCCCGCACGGCTTGGAAAACCGTGCCCTAACCGTGTGCATGCCAATGCCTCGAGATCCAGAGTCCGAAAAGTTTCCTCACATGTTTTGGAAAACCATGTGCAGGCCGTGCGGAGCCTACTGTCTCCCCCTTCACGGTTTCCTAGAGCATACGCACGATTTACACTAACCGTGCTCAAACCGTGCACCCCTTTAAAAGCCTCAAAACTCATCCAAAACCATTCCAAACACTCCCAACCTCTACCAAACTCATTCCATGCACTTTAAAAACATAAAAATTTATAAACAAATGCTACATACCTCAAACTGGGGGTGATACATGCCATGTCATGGCTCAGTGGGATTTTTTTCCCAACCCATGTGATACAAACCTAGTGTGTTCTTCATTAATGTAAATATTTATATATATATATATTTACTTGTTTTTGTGTGGCTGGATGTGTGTGTGTTGTGTGAATATAATGTTTTATATAGGGGAAGATGAAGTCCAAAGCTACAACTGTATCATTGTGAGCTTCATCCGATAAAGCCTCGTGAAACTACGACCACATGATACCCTCAATATAGGTTTTTATGTGTGTGTGTGTGTGCTTTCATGTACATTTGGGGTTTTTTTCTATATATATATAATATATATATATATATATCACCCACAATGACCCACATCTGTGATGCATTGGGTAAGAAAATATGGCTTATAATATCATTATAGGATTATGAGTTTCAATTTATCCACATTTGTTTCATCGCAGCACTACCCAAATACATCAATTATATCCAAATAAGAACACATAAACACAAACACACACACACATATATATATATGTATATCATCTATGAAAGTATACACTGATGATGGTTGAGTTGATGATGATGAAATGGGGGATAATTTGACGTTGTTAAGTGACATGTTAATGTTATTTCAATGTCTTTTAAAACTAGATCATCACTTCCCATTTATGTGAATCACATATCATAATTTTCTTCTTTCTTCATTCTTATAATCATATAAACTCCATTAACTACATGAAAACCACTACTCTAGGGATCCCCTCCTGGATACATGATCACACACTCATCAGATTGATCTTAGTAGTGTTCTCTTTGCTACCTTATGTTCGCCCACGTGCATGTGTTTACACCGAAACCCATGGATGGTCATTATATTATCGCACTCCTTGTGTATCAACACCTGACCCCTCAAACCGAGCTTGCCTAGAAGACCCAATTATTTTAATACATGTATAGATAAATTCAAATACTCCAAATTATATATAAATAATAAAAAATATATATAATACTTATAACATAATGTAATTATTTTTAACATATTAATTACTTTGCTTATTAATTCTTAGTTATATATCATAATTATTATTTCAAGTTTTTTAATTATATAAAATCATTAAATATTGATAACATATATCATTAAATATATTAATTCATATAGTATTCCCACTTTTACATATTATATTTCAAATAAATGAAAGAATTATATTACCATTTGTAATCTTATTAATATAATTCACCTATAATTACAATCATATCCCAATTTATAATTATCAAAATAAATTCACCTCTAATTGATGTAATATTTTTATATATTTTCATTTAAAACTAATATTTTATTTATTGTAACATTTATATTTCATAGTTAATATTATAATACTATTAAAATATATAAATGTAACTCAAATAAATATTTTATAAACCAAAAAATTTATAATAATTATTATTAAATTACATTTATACCAAAATAAACATTATTTTATTATATTTACACTGAATTCATATTTCTAGTAATAAAATTATAGTCCAAGTATAAAAACATTAAGTGCGATCATATAAGTACAATTTAAAGAGAGACATTATCTTATTGAATTGTACTTAAAGAGGTATTTTAGGAATGATGTTTTAATTTTTTTTCCTTTTATCAAAAAGGCATGTAATCATTTTCCACAAATTGATACTAGTTGATAGGAATGATAAAAATAGAAGGAGTTGTTCCGGATGTCCATGCATTTGTTGAAATTATGTTAAGGACATTAGTTTTCAATCAATGTTTTGGATTGAGGTTTCTAGAAAGAAGTTGTTTGAGATGGGGTTCAACCAAGCATTCCCAAGTTCAAGAAATTTTATTTTGGTTACTTTATCTTGTACTTCCTAATTTTGGATATTCTTTTAGTTATGTTATAGAATTATTTGTTTTTTGGATGAAGTATAAAATTTTATGTTTTCTAAATGAGATCCACATTTGAAATAACAGAACAAATGTATTGACACGCCTTTTGGAGGTCAGTGGAACTAGATGATATGATGTTATTATAAATAAATAGGGAGTTCATCCACCTATGTGGGATATTAATTTTTAATATAGAAATATTTTTATTAAATTTCACTAGTAATCTAGAGTGACTCATTATTCTCTAAGTTGTAACGTTTTATTTCTATATAAGTAAAATATTTCAATGTTTCTCCAAGTGAAATTGGTCTATCAGTATGAACATGATAAAACCAAAATATTATTTTTATTTATTACATTTACTATACATTCATGAATAGTGTATATGTTAGAGTGAACATATATATAGTTGAGGTTGAAATTAATACATTTATTTGGGTTATTTTTGTTCTACCATGATTGATAACATCATGTTAAGATAATTTCCTTCCTAAATAGGTTTCCATGAGTTTATTCTGATATGAATACTTCTCGTGGACCACACGAATTATTATTGGAGTTGAAGTAATTACATTTAAGTTGTATCAAAATAAAATTTAATAAGATTCTCTATAATTTTCTCCATTTATGTACTATTATTTTACTCTAATGTCATTATAATTTTAGTGGGAGTCTCTATCTGAAGTATAGAACATGGTTTTGAAAATTTAAATTAATAATATTACAATATATTTGATGGAGTACCTAAATGATATGTATGAGAAACATATATAATAAAACAATTACATAATATGGAGGTTATTCATCACGAGTTTATGGAAAGGGTGATTGGAATCTGATCTATCGAATGATTTCGACAAAATTCAGAGCCCACATGATTCTATAAAGATAACAGTTACAGATGATATTTTGGAAAAAGAATATTAAAATCCTTACCATATTCATGCAATGAAATGATAACAACAATGAGAACTTCAAATGGAAGGAATTATTTGGGGTTTACTGATTTTTGGAACTTTATTCTAAATAAGGATCTCCAAATGAATGATAGTGCGACATATTCTGATATAGTATTGAATATAGATGGAATGGTTCTCTTTCATCATCAAAATTATGAAATGTTTACATATAGTAAATTAAAGGAAATAAGAAAAGGGTTGTCTTACAAAAGTGGTCATGTATGTTTGTACTATATAATGATAGGTTACCTTAGGAATGATTTGTGTGATATGAAGAAAGCATCCAGAATAAATTCTTCCTTAGAGTTGAGTGTGGAAATTGATGCTAGAAAAAATTTACTTGTAATTGTTTCTATAGAAATGGAATCTTATATTATTATAGATCTTTATTCCTTCCATTGAAGATAAAGGGTGTCAGTTTCTAGAAAAATTTCTAAAATTCGTCTTACTAATAATGAAGCTCTTCATAATGTCATAAAGATATAAGTGAATGTCTAGCTGAAAAATTGATGTTTTATTATACTGAAAGTAGTGTTACAAATTTTATGAAATTAGAATATCATAATTTTTTAGGATATTATGGATGAAGAATGATATAGAATGATTTGTGAGGAAGGGGTATAAAATATTACTCGGGGTTCTCTTCTCATTGCTAGAAATTTAATATATGGGTAATTGTATCTTTATAGAAGGACAGTGGGAACTATACTCACTAGAATGAAATATCCTGGATGTTAATTTCATAACTATTTTTTGAATCGATGTAAAAGAGTATGATGATTCTAGAAAAAATCGGCATACTGAATCTATATCTAATAGAATTGGAAAGTTGTGAGAGTTGTGTCCCTAGGAAGTAATTGAAGGTGTATTTCAATAATTCTAAAAGGACACAAAAATGTTAGCGTCTATAGTTTTTATATAAAGATGTTTGGGGATTGGTCAGAATACATTCCTTTGAAAAATAAATGTAATTTGTTACATGTTTGAACATTCCACAAGAAATGTATTTTATTACTTCTTGAAACAAAAAATTGAAGTGTTTAGAATATTTTTTTCAATTGATGGATATAGTGGACATTGAAAATAGAATCATGATTAATTTTCTGAAGTTATTCAATTATTTTGAGAAACCTAGGAGGAGTTGTGATATCTACTATATGAAAAGAGGAATATGGAACGATAATTATATTCTAGGTACACCTAAACAAAATGGTGTATCCAATAGAACCAATTAGATCTTTATGTATTGTAAAAGAATTATATTATCATCTTCTTAAAATCATAAGGATTTTTTCATTGAACAAGCCAGATCAGAATATTACTTGATCAATAGAAGTCCTTTGGCACTAGTTGGATGAAGATTAATGGAATAATTATGGTCAATAAAAGTTCAAAAAAATGATCATTAGTTTTTAAAAGTTTATCATACCTGAATATTGATGGAAAAGATAGAGATAAGCTGGAACAATAAACATAGGTATTATTATTCATAGTATAGGGTAATGAAGACATTGGATTCATCTTTGAGATGATGAAAGAAATAATATTTTAGGATTTCATCATGTTCCATTTATTTATAAAATCTTTTGGAAATATTGAAAATTCAAGGTAAATGATGTTTTTTATGAAGATTTAACTTCTATTAAAGTTGATGTAAATGTTGGTTCTATATGATCACATCATCTATAATTTGTAGATTTTATTTAATCTAATGAATGGATAGAAATTATGGGTGGAGGTTAATAGAAAGGTTCAAAATTTTTGGAAGAATCAAGTAAAAGATATATTATAAATCCCTAGAATTATGGAATCTCATTCAAGATTTCTCCAAGGATATGTTTTGAATGTAGGATCTTCAAAAATGATAATTTCTAGAATTTTAAATTATATAATTTTTTTTACACATGTAATTGTGTGAATATCTTGGAGGATCATAATTTTTTAGAATTGGTATGGATAAGATATATTCTACATACTACTAAGAGATGTAGGAGATCAAGAGTTTCTAGAAAAAATGACAACTTTAAGATTTTTTGAATTATAGGAGTTAGAAATGTTGGAGGAGTTTGACTAAAAAAATTGAATAACACATATGAGATAATAAAATTTTCACCTGAGAAGAATGAAATTGAGAACTAATTAGTTTTAAAATTGAAAGTAGAATCTTATAGAAGTCAAAGATATGAATTTAGGCTATCTGTGAATGGTCAACAACATAAGGAGGGAATTGACTTCTAAGATACATTATCTCTAGTTGTAAAACATAGTATCGGCATATCCGAACTAAATTTGGTTGCTTTGGAAAATTTTACCTTGAAAAAAAATAATGTGGAAATATCTTCAATTCATAGGGATTTGGAGGAAGAAATTTAAATGAAGTGACATGTTGGATTTATTAATAGTCAGAATCAAAACATTGTGTGAAAATCGAGAAGCGGTCTCTATGGTTTGAAACAAGAACCAAGTTGTTGGAATAGAATGTTTTATTACCTCAATTAAGAAATAAGTTTTTTATGGATTAAGATTGATAACTATTAATATTTCAATATGTTTTGTAAAAATTATTTAATATTAAATATTTTGTATGTGGATGATCAATAATTTGTAGGTCTAGATGTATATCTGATTTAGATGTTGTTTGAAGATTTATCTATAATTTTTAAAATGACACATCATAGTGAAGAAAAGAATATATTGGGATTGAGGGTGGAATGTTTCATGAAAATTAGGAACTTGGTTTTATCACAAAATATTTTAATATGGAATATCATTAAAATAATTAGAATAAGTGGATATTATCCTGTTTAAACTCATATTGTTTGTTACTCCAACTAATTAATTAAACAAACACCATTAATGGCGGAAGAAAATAATTACACATTGAATTTTATTTTGGCCTCAGCTATTGGAATCTTGATATATTGTATTGTGTTTACATTTCCACATATTTCTCATGTAGTGCGTGTTGTTTTTCAGATTATGTTGAATCCAAGAAAGGCTTATTTAGAAGATGTAAAATATATTATTAATTTCCTTAATGAAATGTATGGAAGAACTCTATGTTTCGTAGATGATGATATATTACATGGGATTATAGATGAACACAATTAGGGTGATTCCAATTCTAATTCGATAATATCTATATATGTTTATAGTATTAATAGAACCAAAGGGAGTTGGATGATCTGGTAATAACAAGTGATGACACTTTATATAGTGACAGAAAAGTATGAAGATTTAATAGTAAAAATATGGTAGATGGTATAGTTAATAAATTTAGTTATGAAACATTATTTTATTCAAGAGAAGGGACTTCACTATTGTGATAGATAGACTACAACTGATTTGGTGATGAATCGTGTGTTTTAATAAATAACTAGAAATGTTGATCAGAATTACCATTAGATATGAACAATTGTAGGGGATGGTGAGTTGGTTTTATGGAATGTAGCTATAAAATAAAATCCATATTATATATTTAATTATAGTTTGAGGCCATAAGTACTATGGAAACATAATTCCATATTATTAATTGTGAGAATATTAGGATATAGTGGTATATTATGGGAGTTAGAATAAAAACATGTGATTCATAAGTTGAAGAACATTATAAGTCTTTCTCTAAAGTACAATTCTTGTGGGTGGTTATTGGGAAGTGATTTATACATCAGTTTATTAGAAGGATACATCCAGAATGTGTGTTTCTTGAGGAACTTTCATTTAATTATGTTAAGATAGCGGTAGTGATTTTCCTTCAGTTTTCTGGAATGAGGATTTATTAATAATGATAATTTTTAAACTGTTCTTCTGAATATTCTCAGTCTGAGAAAATATCGTTCCATAAGTATTATCATAGAATTTCAAAAGATTGTGAGAGATTCAATATAACTATGGAATTATTGTATTACAAAATTATGTAGTCACATTCATGCTTGAAAGAAGAAATTGTGAATTGGAATAGTGGAACATATGGACACCCAACATTTTTTCATGTCAATGAAATAGATTGACTAAATGTCACTCTTTATAAATAAAGGATGGGGCCACCTATGAGTGGTATTATTGTGTGATGTCAAAATATGTGACTAAATATCTCTAATAAGATATATTGACTCATTAGTCACTATGTTATAATTTTTTCTTACAGATAAATGTATTGATATAGTGTTTCACATGTATATGTACGACTCTCAGTATGAACAATATAAGACATAATTTTTATTTTACTTTATTAAATTTATTTTAATTTTTTTGTTGTTGTGTATGGATGAGTGAATAGGTATGAATTTTAGGTTCATCTTACCTAGGGGATTTTCATGAACATTATTCTTCCATTTTCTGGAATATTATTTTTTGAGATGTCACTCCTTGAATAAATCTCTATCAGGTGATTCAAGAATAAATTATTTTGGTGGACTATCAGAAAGAAAATTTAGGCTAATAGAATTCTATACAACAAGAATTTTTTAATGGTCATGTTTTTTCCTCTTTTATCTCATTAAATAATAATTCATTTTATCTATGGATTTGAATCCCAAAAATAATTCCTATAGTTTCTCTAGTTTCATTTTTTTGTAATTGCCTTTATAGTAGAAATTTTCATAGTCATTCTTGATAATGCGTCATTCAACCGTTCTATTTTTATGTTCATATTCAGTTATAGTCCCCTAGTGATCATAGTTATAGTATTTAATGTTTTTATATCATAAAATTATTAATTTCTTTTATGTTAGGTTGGATTTATTTTTCATCAATTAATCAAATAATTTTATTCTATGAGGGATAGTTTTAAATTAACATTCAATTAGAGCATTTTAGTTCGGTCTTATTAATTTTTTATACAATTATATTAATTTCAATACATACTTCTATATGTTATATTCCAGGCATATTTTTATAAATTAATTACAGATGTTTTTTCCTTTGGATACGGGAAAGTGATGAAATCTAAAAAATTACTTACACAGTTATAAGAAATAAAATAAAATTTATTAAGTTGTTACATCCCCCAAAATAAATTGTATTCTCGTAATTTTGTATTATCTCGTACATCTTATCATAAATTATTTCAAATATATAAAAAATCAAATGTTTTATTCCATAATGCATATCACTTTTTATCCATGTTAACATAGAACTATCATCCTCGTGTCGTTCTCAATAGAAGATGGTTCTTGTCGTATAATAATGCATGAAGGATTTTTAAAAATTCTATTTTTCTATTAACAAAATAAATCTTCTGTAACTTGGATCATATTTAGGAAACTAACAATGAAATTTTCATAATCATAAATTTTTACCATATACATTAAAGACATTGAAAATGGCATCATTTTTATAAAATATCCAAACTAAGTTTCTTTTGAAACTTTTAATTAATTTTCCTTATAATATATTCGGTTTATTCTACAAAAGAAAATAGGTTAAGAAAAGTTTCATTTAATCTTCACAGGGGTTTCCCTTTTCTAATTCTATTTTAAAATCATCACGATCTAAATAATCATGAGACTTAGTTAAACATCAAAAGGTAACCTAATAATACCTTTTTTTCTGGTAGAATGAATGATTTGAGAAGTTTGAATTTGATTAAAAAAAATTATACAACCCATGTTGATTTTTGGTTATATAGGAGGGTTTTGATATTTTATAACCTTCTTTCAGGAGTGTTTTGGGTTATCAATGGATTATGTACCATGATAGAAATCCATTGAAACAATAATTGAAAGTATGTATTCTAGAATAGATAGAAAAGTATTTAGATATTGTTCTCCTTTTATCTTTGATCAAATCCTAAAATAAACAAAATTTTGTAACAGAATTTGGTATGAAAAATCACAACCCTAAATTATGTATATATGAAATTATCCTTTCCCTAATTAGGATTTATTATATTTTAGTAAAGATGTCACCACCTGAATTTTTTTATGATATCATTAATGATTCCTAAATATGAAATATTAAAACCCTAGAGGTTTAATATAATTATCCTTGTATAAGAAGGTGTTTCTGAGATCAACATATCCATTATTTTGGGAATCTCTTTAATGTTCCAATTATCAGATTTCCAATTGTATATCTCTTATTCGTGATTAATATCATCAAAATATACCAGTGTATTTGAACCTTCCCATTGATACAAACTGTATTGGTTTCAACCCACACTCCTTTTTAATGTTGAAAACATAATATTTTTATTGAAAATGATAATTTAAAAGTGACTCAAAATAAAAAAAATTAAAAATTACAATTTCAAATCCAATTATCATGTACAATTCATATCATAAAATCTATATAAGTGTAGTGTTTTATAAAATTAGGTACATATAATAAAAAAAATCCTAAATTATTTTAAATAATAATTAAAACAAATATTTAATTTTTACTGTACATTCCCTCAATCTAAAAATTCCATCATATTTACTCCATCTTGACGATAATCTCTATGAAAAAATATTGATAAAAACATGGGATGGGGCACAAAAGTTTCCCAGAATATTTTTTGAAAATTTTTATGAAAACCCATTATGTATTTAAATACATTAAAACTCCTTTTAATTTTTTTTAATCAGGATTGAAAACTTTTCATTCAATAAAAATAATATTTCGGAATAATAATACATTTTAAGAAATTTTATGTATAGCTTTCCTATTTTTAAATAATATTTTTATCAAAATAATATATTTAAAACATTATCCAAGTACATGTTTATATATAATATCAATATATATTAAAATATCATATTAAAGAAATTCTAATGAATCATGAGATAGATATATTAATTTTAAAAACATACAAGGATGTTTACTCTGAATTAAATAGTGCATAGTCATACAATAATATCAATATAGATGACATCAATGAAATAATCATTTTCAAAAGAAATCATGTTTAAAATAATATTGGAATTAGAAGTTTTAAATTAAAATCATTTTTTATATAAAATAATAATTTATATATAATGGTTCCCCATAAGTGTATAAATAAATCCATAGAAATAAATTAATTCATATTGATATAAAAATAAATTTATTTAGAAATTAAATGATTCTTTAAACTATTTTCAAAATTATCGATTTTTTTAAACAAATAATCTCCCTTACATACCAATTTAGGGAAAAAAATCTTTAATATTATGTTTGAATATAATAAAAATAGAAGATATTTTGGAAATCATTAAACATAAATGTTTTCTTAAAATAATTCCCCTAATTTGGTACAACTAATTGATGCATATAGATGCCCCCATCGTAGTAGGTCACCCTCTCAAATATAACACCCAAATAGTTGTCTCTCTTTGTAATAACATATATATTTTTCATTCCGCATGAATTATTCAAGGAATTGTGCCTTTATACAAGCCAAATTCCTTAAATGAATTATATATCAAAATATTTATCATCAATCTTTTGATAAGGTGCCCCAAATATGGATGGTTTCATGTATATTTTCTCTACGTGATCAAGGATAAGAAATTTTCTACTACCTCCAATTAGGTGACTAATTATTTTATCCAAACATTATTATTTGGTTCCAAACACGAAAAAAAGTGGTTTCAAATAGGTATATATTTCTAAATACCTTTTTACAGGTAAATATAATTTCTAAAAACCATTAGATATCCTTTCAACTTGTTCATGTGGGTGGAAGAAGAGGACACACGTTGTGAGGGCTCAGTGATCTTTGTTCGGCTTGGCCTATGTTATAACAACATAGTGAGTGATGCTTTGATGAAAATATATATGTATTTATGTATTTATGTAGGTATGTATGTATGTATGTTTGTTTTTTTGTTTTTTTGTCTGCTTTTATGTACGTATGTTTGTATGTATATTTGCGTGTATGTATGTATGTATGTATGTATGTATGTATGTATGTATGTATGTATGTATGTATGTATGTATGTGTGTATGTATGTATATACAAATGTATGTATGTCTGTCTGTACGAATGAATGTCTTTATTTATGGATGTATGTTTGTTTGTATGTATGTATGTATGTTTCATTCATATAGTGACATATGAGGTGGGAGAAGAAGACCTAAGCTACCACATTATCTATGTGAGCTTCATTCATCCATTCCTCATAAAACCACAAAAAAATGATACCCTAGATATGTGTTATATATATATATACATATGAACCACATTTACCCACTTCAAAGATTCAATGCTGAAGAAAAGATGATAGTGTCATTTTAGGTTTATGAGTTTCATTTGTTCCTCATTTCGTTCATTACTACACTACTCGAATCTCGTGGTTTTATTTGTATACATATATATTTATATATATTGATACGAATATGTGGTGACTATAGGGAATTTGGGGATGAAGCAGAGGGGGAGATGATGAAATAATTATGTGACACACTTCTCGTATGGTTATTTTCATTCCTTTTATAATCAGTGCAATAGTTTCCATATATATTCTATACACCACATACTTTTCATCATTTGTGTGATCAATTATATGCATGAACAATTTCTTCACTATGAAACTACCATAGCTCCAGGGAAGAAATACCAAATACACAATCCCCTGAGCACACTAACCTACGTGTTCTCTACTACATTTAATGCACCCTCACACAAGCGTTCATGCACATTCTCATGGATTCTCATCGCATGTTATCTCCCTTATTATGCATCAGCTCCTCAACCCTTAAATTATTCTGTCTTACGAACCCCATTCTTAAATAGAACTATATATGTGAATTATAATACATATAGTTATATATATATATATATTCCAAAAAGACAGAATACTTATAATGTATTTTTAAATTTTTATTTTTTCACCTTATTAATACTTGTCTTATTTATTATTTGTTATATATCCCCATTATTATCATCAATTTTCTCATTATATAAAATCAAGAATTATTAATAGAAATTATCATCAAGTATAATAATTTCTATAATGGTCTTATAGTTATATATTATATTTAAAAATATGTAAACATTATTTTACAATTTATAAGAAACATTTTATAATTCACCTATAATTACATTCATATATAAATTTATAATAGGAAAAATATAGTTTCTTATAATTAATTCAATTTTATTTTATATGTTCATTTTTAAATAATATTTTATTCGTAGAAACATTTATATTTCTCAATTAATATTATTCTACTATTAAAATAAATAAACTTATCTCAATTTAATATTTTATATACCAAATCATTTATAATAATATTTATTACATTCTCTTTAAACCAAAATAGTCATGAAATTATTATATTTATACAGTCTCTAAAATTACATCAACACCAATATGGTCCTTGTTTAAATTTTTTAATGTGATAAAATTAATACAATTTATTGTTTAATAATATCCTATAAATGTAATTAGATTTTTCGTTTCATTATAAAAATGATTTAAATTATTTTAAATTTTTATCTGATATCGATGATAATGATTATCCTCTAATTGATACAAATGGTTATCCATACCCTCTTTAGAATTAATATTTTCACTATTTTCCTTCTTTAAAAACCAATTCTTCTTACCTTTTCATTAAATATTTTAAAAATATTAATATATTTTCAATTTCATTCATTCTTTTTTATTCATCATTAGAGCATTAATTTTCATGGATTATCATTGTAATGTCTTGCATATTCTGTATAGTTTTTTTTTTAAATTTTACGGAATTATTTTGAGACTGCGAAATCTGACGTCACATGATTCCAAGGCCCGAAGTGCCTAGAATGGTCCGTCAAAGTTTGGTTAAACATTAAATAGTGTGGGTATGCACTTTTCCTAAAAAAGTGGAATAACTCTTAAATAGTTAAACGGATTAGAAATCTGAGGGAACCATTACATTCAGGATAGCGAGTTTACCCTAGGCGCAACTTACATTTAGTTGGTGGGGGCCTCCTGTGAGAAAATCCAAAAATGGCATAACTGTAAGTAAAATAATTAAATAAATTATTTTATATTTCAAATTCTTATAACTCACAAACGGTGGCTTGTATTGAAAATCTCAGACCACCGCTGAATACGTGAGGGCATGCTTTATTTAATAAGATACTAACGTTTTCTGACACGAGCCACCAGTGAAAGTAAGTTTTTTTCCATAAATGAAATAATTTAGTGACAATTATTTAATTGAAATATCTATTTCATTTAAACGACAACTCGGATTAGAAATCTGAGAGTACCGTTGGGTTCATTGGGGCGTGTTTCACGTATCCAAAGCCTAACCTCGACCGATGCGGGTCGAGGGTGACTGCTAATAAATTTCTAAACTTTTTTTCAGGTACATTCAGTAAATGCACAAACGACGTTCTGTAACTTTTGACTCAGTGCTCGGAATTGAAATCTGAGGACATCGTTGTGCTCGAAGCGCCAATATTTTCATAAAGAAACTTTCACCTCGACAGTAGTTGGTCGAGGTTGAAAGTTAGGTTTTTTCTTTTTCGTGGGAATAAAAATAAAATAAACTTTTATTTTTAACCAACCACTTGTTGTTAAAGAGGTGGGGACCACCTGAACAAAAACCCCTTTTCTGTGAATCCATGGTGGTGGGGACCACCCAAACCCCACTTAAATTTGGGGAATTCCCTTGGAATCCTCCTAATTAATTGCTCCAACGTAAATTAATTGGATAGACCCTTTTTAAATACTATGTAACAAAGTTATTGTAATTTAGGAACGTTCCTATTAAATGAACTGTCATAAATTCCAAGATCGTTACATACCTACCCCTTATCCCATTTATATAGAGCATCAGAGGGGGATTTGCAATGGATTTACCAAGCGACGAATCGCTAGTAAACTGCTGCGATGCCCAACACTTGGTGAAACATTATGGTTCTCCAACGAAGAACTTCTACAAGGAAGAACGCACTCCGAAATTGAGGAACAAGGATTATGTTCAAACCGACTTCAGAAGCGTGATTAAGGAAGCGATGATCGTGGGCATCCTCTTCGCATTTTCCATTTCCATCTCACGACCTCCGTCAACAATACACTGAGGTAGGGGTTTAATTATATTTGATTATGGATTCCAATGTTCTTCCATTCTAAACAAATAACGGGGATCAACTCATTAACTATTTGATCTGCGGATGATTTCTTTTTGTGGATTTGGGAATAATCATTGCCGGAGGTTGTAGGGTTTGACGTTATTCATTCAAGATTTATTAATCCACTTTCTACTGACCTAACGTGGAGGGTGTGGGCCAAACGAACATGGCCCGACCCCTCCACAAGTCTTGTGGTGATTTGAAGTGTTGAACACGATGAAGGATACAATGTAACGACACCGCCCCACCACTCGGCCATACGCAGCCCCGCCGCCCTGCCCACGGTGACCACCGTCTGGGTCAAGACGCCGCCGCCGCCCGGGCCGAGATTCCGCTGCCGTCTGTCGTGCCACCGCCATCGTTCGCTGAGCTTCCACTGCCGTCCACCTAGCCACCACTGTCCTGCCAAGCCGAGGCCTTCCGAGCCACTGCGGTCGCGCTACCCGCGACCTTCCAAGACACCCAAGCCATGCTGCATGCGGCCTTCCAAGATGCCACATCCACGCTGGTTGTAGACTTCTGAGCCCACTGCAGTCGAGCCGCTCTGGCCGAGCACCTCGCGGCCAGCCCGCTCCGGCCGAACCGCCCGCAGCCCCGAGCCGCCCCATGGCCCCAAGCTGCTTCGGCCGAGCAGCCCCACAGCCTCCACCCTCCTAGCCGAGTTTCCCCATTCGAGTCGCCTTGCGGCCTCACGTCATCCCTGGTCGAACCCCCGCGGCCCCTTGCGGCCTGCCAGACCGCCCATAGGGCCGGGCCGGACCCAGTGGGTGGGTCCGAACACAATGGGACGGGCCGCACTGCAGGTCGGGCCTGACCCAGCAAGTCGAGCTGAGGCGACCCGAAACAGGTCGGCCTAGGCTGGGTCATTCCCGGTCGGACCAGACTCGGGGCCACTACGACCCATTTACTTATTTTGTCCATAACTTTGGCACCAGATGTTTGTTTGAAAAACCATCAGCGGCGTTGGAAAACTTGGAGTGAGACGGTCCCTTTGAGTAAACCCCACTATAGTTTCAGATTATGATGGGGAATGGTCAGGTTGGAACGAGCACGAATCCAATCGTCCCCCCGAGACAAAAAGGATAATAACTCACAGACCGAGCGTCTGATTGAATCTCCATCTATTGCATTGAGACCCCTATAATGTGGAAGACCTTGAAGATGCTTCTTCATGGGGCTTCATAGCTGTTGGAATATCTACTAGTATCGTGTGGAGCGGATCCTCTCAGAGACAAGTGAGCATAGTGCGGGAACCCAGTAGCTGGCTGAGTCTTGTTGACTGCTAACATTTTAGACTCGGAGTGACTTGATAGGCCAAGTGGGGAGTCCCTCTGTGTGAGGCGGAAGACCCATGGTGGGGAGAGCCTCTGTGTGATGTGTCAGATGCACGGTACTCGACAGGAGAGGTACCTCAGCAGGCTACGGTGGGGGGTGCCTCTCTATGACGTGACAGACCCATGGTACTCGACAGAAAGAGTACCTCAGCCATTCATGAGGGGGAGTGCCACTGTGTGATGCGATAGACCCATGGTGGGGAGCGCCTCTTTGTGACACAAGAGACCCACAGTACTCTACAGGAGGAGTACCTCAGCAGTCCAAGATTAGTGGGAAGCGCCTTTATGTGACACGGCAGGCCCACTATACTCGATAGAGGAGGGGTTCTCTGGAAACCAAGGTGATCGATGATGTGACTGGAGATGTGACTGGAGATGAGACTTGTTACTACCCCTAGAATAAATCTAGGTGGGAGTTGAGTTAGTACCCTTATGTTTTCCTTATGATTGAGATGGATTACATGATAACATAGTTATATTTATGGGTATATACCTAGGTAGGGTTATCTGTTGATTTCATACCTTGTGGTTTATCCATGGTGGATTTTGTGAGTCCTTGAGGGTATTGGTGTCCCTATTGAGTATCGTTATACTCCCCCCTGTACGGGCTATGCCCTCACCTTATTGTGTTGGATGCAGACGATGGACAACGCTGACTGAGGTTGGGTGTACCAGGACTACACGGTTCCCAGAGGTGTACCATATGGTGTGTTGGTATGCAGAGGAGATGGGTGTACATGGTGTGCTGAGGAGGTGATCTTTACCCACCCTTCAGGTTGGAACCTTGGAGGAAGATCCAGTAGCTGTCTTTTTCTCTTTCTTTAGTTGTATTGTATTTCAGTTGTACTTGTACCTTTACTATTGGACTTGTATTTTGGCCCCCTTTTACATTCAACAGTATTTTGGTTATACAGTTTGTTTGTGTTCGTATCTTTTTGTGTGCATGGTTTGGTGAGTTTACAGGTTATAAAGGAAATGTCATCCCAGTTTTAGGGAAAATTCCTTTCCGTGCTAGTCGGCATCCCCTGGCCTATGGAAGGTAGGATTTGGGTAGTCACTGCATGGGCCCTGGGGGACGGGTCGTGACAAATTGGTATCAATGGAGTCAGTTCTACGATAGAACATAAGACTCTGATCTTTTTAATGTCAATAGTATTAAGTGCAGTGAGTGTGGTTATCAGTTTAGGGAATCCAAAGTTGGTGTGGCGGCCGACATATCCACACACCAGGACCCTGACTTCTAATTTCTGGCTAAGTCCATGAAAATAATAATTACTTGTGTGTTTTCAAGAGTCTTCTTTTTGATCTCTTTGATTCAGCTCACCAGGTATAACTAAATGACTATCGCACACTTGTTCCTTATTAGGATGACGTTGTGTCGATAGCCAGCTTGGATTCATGAGAGAGTACACGATGACAGCCCACCGAGCAATGAGGCTCAGGTGTAGGGCCCTCTTACTATGTTGGAACCTTCGAGTGGTGTACTAGAAGCGCCACCACCCATTGGTTAGAATATACCATCAGTCACACCAGTGGACGGTGCACGCTGACTGAGCGCGTTGCACGAGTTCCAGCAACAGAGGCCTCCGAAGTTTCGAGGCGAGACAATT
The DNA here is from genome assembly GCA_963277665.1 of Viscum album. Classification (NCBI taxonomy): domain Eukaryota; kingdom Viridiplantae; phylum Streptophyta; class Magnoliopsida; order Santalales; family Viscaceae; genus Viscum; species Viscum album. The sequence goes on along the minus strand of OY728143.1, from coordinate 838,778,647 downwards.
TCCCACACAGCTGAGGGCTAGTTGTAGGTGGTTTCTTGAGGTTTCCGCCTATTTGAGACAACAGTAGAGCATATGGTGATCTTAGCTACTAGTCTTCCTCAGTGGGTGACCATGAGGATGGTCCTCATAGTGATGAGTCTTTGGTACATGGACCATTACCCGAGATAGAACCTTCCGGTAGTGTGTCAACTATATCCCTACCTGTTGGTCAGTAGTAACAACTTGCGATACCGATAAAGGAAACATATAAGCTTAGTGCCTTACAAGAGTTTCAACATTAGTTACCCCTCAGGTTCTGAGGTGATCCTGACTCACAGGTGGCTGAGAACTAGCTTGTGGAGGTGTTTGAGTGTCCTCTAGAGCATCTACAGCTTCAGCAGGACAACATGTCGGTAGCTAAGTATTAATCAAGGTGTGTCGACCATTCCTAGTACTCAATTAATATGATATGATCAGTGCTTCAGTGCTCATACTTCCATGCAAGGTGTGTTTAAGGACATCTGATCCAGCACTATTCCTCTATGAATTCCAACTTATGTTAGGGTGATAGAGAGAACCTTTATTGTTGAATGTTATTCGGCTGATCGGATACAACCAGTGAATGTTAGTAGTGGTAAAGTAGGAAACTGGAACCAGTCTCCGAGACTTGGGCGTGTAAGATGTTTTGAGAATAGGATGTAATAGTGGCAGATTAATCTACTGGGCTGAAAATGTGGGAGTAGAGCTCGTAGAGAAGCATGTCGTGGCGTACTTTTCAACATGTCACAACCACCCACTTTTTGAGGACCCCACCAGGCTCAGGGATTTGGAGGACAGGGGAAGGGAGTTACTGCATGTGGTCAAGGAGTGCGGCCAAAGGGCTCTAGGAATGATTTGAGGTACAGTCTGTGTCTACTAATAGCTTCTATATCAATAGACATAGGTAAAAATAATTCCTTCCTTCCAAGAATCTCATCCAAGGCCTAAAGTTTATGGTTAAACCGTTGACTTGACCCTCTCATCTGGAGATTAATTTGGGAAGATACTTTATAATCACACTTATGCCGATGGTGTGATCTAACCCTTAAGACGAGAGTTTTGGTTGGAAATTCTTGGTGGCAGCATTGACACCTTACGACGTTAGTTTGGGAATGGACTAGACATCCACAGTTCATTCTCAAATTGACTGTCCTAGGAAAAAAGGTTGTGGGTTTCCGACAACATTGGAATGGGGTTTTCCTTGGTCAGTGAAAAAGGAAACTTGGGGAGCACTGGTTAAACTCATGCATTGGAGTTTTCAGTTTTCAGTTCCAAACAAGAGTGGCAGAGCGTGGGGACATCTTTTTAAAATATGTATCCAAGAATACCTCCCTGAAAGGATAGAGAGTTCTACTATGGGTAGGTACTGCCAAATATTTGTACCTGAATTCTCCATGGTAGTGACACCTTTTTCATCTTTTACGAAAATGGGGGAGTATTTCTTGTGGATGGTTAAGTATTAGCAAAGATTTCAGGTGCTGAGACAAGCACTGACAAGTTGAACTATGCTACCCATGACCTAGAGTTAGCAGCAGTGTGGGCACGCTGACTGTGAGACTCTACGTACTCAGATTTCCACTGGACATGCACCTTATGGATTTTCTAAAGGTGGGGAGCATGTCATTCACTTTAGAGGAAGTACCATGGTACCAGTGTCAATTCAAGAGGAACTGTTGAGGGAGTTCCACATATCCCCTCTAGCGGTACATCCTGGTGTGGTGAACATGTACCAGAACCTTCAGCATTAGTAATGGTGGCCAGGGATGGAGAAAGCAGTGGCAGATTTTGTATCATGATGCCTCACTTGTTATCAAGTGAAAACTTCTTAGAGATGGCAGAGGTCTTTTTTTGGAATGAGGAGGGAGACCATTTCTTCCTACGGGTCTCACCTCGATGAGGATTGTAGTGTTTTTTCATAGGGGGAAAGTTATCACTGAGGTTTATCGGTCTTTTTCTGATCCCTCAGAGGATAGACGAGGTAGAATACCACTTGTATCTTCTACCATAGTTGGAGAGGGTGTGTGAAATCTTCCGCATATCCCAGCTGAGAGGATACGTCCACGACCCATCTCACGTCATCGACCACGTCAAGCTGGACTTAGATGATGGGGCATCGTTTACGGAGGTTCTAGTGGAGATTGAGTATTGACATGAGTGGGTCCTTTGTGGGTGGTCGATACCTTTGGTACATGTATGCTAGCAGCACTAGAACCTCCAAGAGATCACATGGGAGTAAAAGGCTCAGATTCATGCTCAGTATCATCTTTTGGTTGTTTTGCCTTTGTTTTGGATTTCAAGGATGTAAATCCATAAGGCGGGGAGAATTTAATATCCCAGAAATTACGTATAATTTCTTTTAATTATATTGAATTACTTCGAGATCGTGAAATCTGAAGGTGCCTGATTCCCAGGCTCGAAGTGCCTAGAATGGTCTGTCGATGTTTTGTTAATCTTTTAATAGTGCACGTAAGCAGTTTTCCTAAAAAAGTGGAATAACTCTTAAAATGTTACTCAAATTAGAAATATTAGGGCACCATTGCATTCAGGATAGTGGGTTTACCCTAGACGTGACTTAATTTTAGTCGGTGTGGGCCTCCTATGAGAAAACCCAAAAATTTCATAACTATAAATAAAATAGTTAAATAAACAGTTTTATAATTCAAATACTTATAATTCAAAAATGGTAGCTCAGATTGAAAATCTTAGAACACTGCTGAACTCATGAAGGAATGATTTATTTAAGAAGATAATAAATTTAGCCGGTGTTGGCCACCAGTAAAATTTAGTTTTTGTCTGTAAATAAAATAATTAAGTGACAATTATTTTATTGTAAAATCCATACCTTTTAAACGGTAATTCAGATGGGAAATATGAGAGTACCATTGGGTTCATTGGGGAATTTTTCACTTAGGCAGAGACTAACCTCAACCGGTGCGAGTCGAGGGTGACTGTTAATAATTTTCTGAACTATTTTTCAGGTAGGTATAGTTAACGCACAAACAGAGTTTTGTAACTTTTTACCCGGTGCTCGGAATTGAAATCGAATGACCCCATTGAACTCGTAGTGCCGATATTCACTTAAAGAGACTTTCACCTCCACAGTAGATGGTCGAGGTTGAAATTTATTTTTGTGCTCTTTTGTGGGAATAAAAATAAAATAAACTTTTATTTTTAACCTCCCACACGTTGTTAAAGAGGTTGGGACAACATGAACTAAAACAACTTTTTGTGAATTTATGGTGGTGGGGACCACCCGAACCCCTCTTAAATGTGGAGAAGTCCCTTGGAATATCCCAATTAATTGTGCCAATGTAAATTAATTGTCCTGAACCTCTTTAAATACTAAGTAACAGAGTCGATGGAATTTAGGAAGGTTCTTAATAAATGAACCGTCATAAATTCCATAATTGTTACTTACCTCTCCCCCACTCTCCAATTTATATGGAGTTTGGGAGGAGGATTCGGGATGGCTTCTCCAAGTGATGAAGTGCTGGTAAAGTGTTCTTATGCCCAAAACTTGGAGAAACATTATGGTTCTACAACAAAGAACTTCTTCAATGAAGCACACACTCTGAAATTGAAGAATGAGGATGACATTCGAACTGACTTCGGAAGCAGGATTGCAGAAGCGACGATCGTGGGAATCCTCTTTGCCTTCGCCGTTTCCATCTCATGACATCTATCAACAAACATTCAAGGTAGGGGTTTAATTGTGTTTGATTATGGACTCTCATGTTCATCACTTCTAAACAAAGAACACGGATAAACTCTCCAACTAGTTGATACGCAGATGATTTCTTTTTGTGGGTTTTAGAATAATCATTGTCGGAGGTTGTAGGGTTTGACGTTCTTCATACAAGATTTATTAGTCTTCTTGCTACCAAACTAACATGAAGGGTGCGGGCCAAACGAACATGTGCCACCCCTCTAGAAATCTTTTGTTGATTTGTGGTGTTGAACGCAATGAAGGTGTCGGCACAACGACACCGCTCCGCGGCTCCGCCAACTGTGGACCCGCTGCGCCACCCCCGACCACTATCATCCGGGTTTAGCTGTTGCCATCGACGTCATCCGCTAGGCTGCCGCCATCTGCCGAGCCGCTGTCGCCGTCCACTGAGCTGCAGCAGCTGTCCGTCGGGCCGTCGTCATCCCGCCAAGCCGCGACCTTCTGCGCCACCCCAGCCGCACCATCTGTAGCCTTCCGTGCAACCCCGGCCGCACTGCCTATGACCTTATGAGCTTCCCATGGCCACGCCACCCACGGCAGAGCCACCCGCAACCGCGTCTCCCTCAGCCGAGCTGCCCGCAGCCAAGACACTCCGGACGAACCACCCACGGCCCTGAGCCACTTCGGCCGAGCCGCCGCACGGCCCCAGGCTGCTCCGGCCGAGCCGCCCCGACCGAGTTGCCCTGTGGCCTCGCATCATCTGTGGTGGAACCCTTGCAGCCCCTCACGGCCTGCCAGATCGCCCAACAGGCCAGGACGGACCCAGCGGGCTAGGCCAAACCTAATGGGCTGGGCCGCACTGTGGGTCGGGCTGGGTTGTCTGGAACCACGTCAGCCCAGGTCGGGTCGGCCTGAGTCTATCTGACCGGGTCGGCCCAGACCCGGGGCCACCATGACCCATTTACTTCTTTTGGCCATAACTTTGGCATCAAGCGTCTGTTTGAAGAACTGTCTGCGGCATTGGAAATCTTGGAGCGAGATGGTCTCATTGAGTATAGCCCAATGGTGTTTCAGATTAATATGGGGAATTATCAGGTTAGATCGAGCATGAATCCAACCGGGCCCCGAGATGAAAAGGATAATAACTCCCAGACCGGGTGTCTGATTGACGCGCTGTCTGTTGCATTGATACCCCTATAACGTGGTGGATCATTACGATGCTTCTTCATGGGACTTCGTGGCAGTTTGAATATCGTCTAGTAACTTTTGTAGTGGATCCTCCTAGAGATGAGAGAGCATAGTGCGGGAACCCAGTAGCTGGTTGAGACTTGACGACTGCTGACTATTTTGATTCGGAGTGACTTTATTGGCCCATTGGGGAGCGCCTCTGTGTGACACGGCAGACCCATGATGGGGTCACCTTTATGTGACGCAGCAGCCCCACAGTACTCGACAGGAACGATAACTAATCCGGCCATAGTGGGGAGCGCCTATGTGTGACGCGACAGACCCACGGTGGAGAGTGCCTCTGTGTGACGTGGAAGACCCATGGTAGTCGACAAGAGGAGTACATGAGTAGTCCAAGATTTATGGGAAGTGCCTCTGTGTGATGAAACAGGCCCACTATACTCGATAGAGGTGGGGTTTTCTAGCAGCCAAGGTGTTCGACGATGTGACTAGAGATGTTACTTGTTACTACCCCTACCATAAATCTTGGGGTGAGTTGAGTTAGTATCTCTGTGTTTTCCTCATTATTGAGATGGAATACATGATAATTTAGGTATATGTATGGGCATAAACCTAGGTATGGTTATCTATTGATTTCATACTTTGTGGTTTATCCATGGTGGATTTTGTGAGACTTTTCGGGTCTCGAGGTCCCTACTGATTGTCGTTATACTCACCCATGCATGGGTTATGCCCTCACCATGTTGTGTTGGATGAAGACTAAAGACAATACTAATTGAGGTTGTGTGTACCAAGATAGGATGGTTCTCGGAGGTGGACCATAAGGCTTGTCTGTACGCCAAGGAGATGGGTGGACGTGGAGTGCTGAGGACGAAATCTGTACCTACCGTTCATGTAGAAACCTTGTAGGATTATCTAGTAGCTGCCTTTTTCTCTTTCTTCAATTGTATTTTATCTCAGTTAAACTTGTACCTTTACTGTTGATCTTGTATTCAGGGCCCCTTTTTACTTTCAACACTCTTTTGGATATACAGTTTTCCTGTGTTCGTATCTTGTTGTCTTCTTGCTTTTGTGAGTTTACAGGTTTTAAAGGAAATGCCTTCCCAGTTTTAGGGAAAATTCCTTTCGGTGCTAGATGCCACCCCCTGGCCTAAGAATGGCAGGCTTGGTGTTATCACAGCATGGACCCCGGGGGATAGGTCATGACAATCATGAAAATGATTTTTTAACCTTTTTATTTTTATGTTCTTCTTCAGTTATTCTCCACTAGTGAACATAGAAAAAATCATCTCTCTTCCTTCTTCCTGACATTATTAATTCATTTTTATTTGTGTTTGTCTTATTATATCATCATCAAAAGACAGAAAAGAAGTGTATGAGGTAATGTTTTACACTATCATTTGAGTTGTGCATTGTAATTTAGTTTTCATAATTTTTTATAATATAATCTAATTTATATAAAATTTCAGGGATGTAATATTCTTTACCTAAATTTATAAATTCAACACCAATGTCATTAGTTTTTTGTTACTGGGATGTGATAAAACCTATTAAAATAATTAATTATTTAAAGAAATTCTAATACAATGTCTCAATGGTTTATATCTCTCCACAAATTAAATTAATCCATCATAGTTTTAATTATCCCTTAAATCAAATCATAAATGATTATTAATCAAATTCAAAATACAATTTCTTGATTCAAAATTTATGGACATTTTCAACAGGGAATCTATTAATTATCATCATTAAGTTGTTACTAATGGAAGATGTTCCTTACCATACATCAAATCATAAGGCATTTTTCAAATTTCTCAGATTCCATTGTCCAAAGACATCACAAAAAACTCAGATTATATTCATGGATCTAACTATCAACATCTTGGAATCGATCATTTCTAACATAAGATTTCAATATTTTGGAAAGGATCCAATTTTTATAAAATAAACGATATATTTTTTAACATATCATTAACTAGCCTTCCAATTTATAGGGTATATCCTATAAAATTAAAAATGTTAAAACAAGGTATATATAGTATACACAATGGTTTCACTCTTCGGATACTACTCCAAAAATATCATGGAATTCAGAATCGTTTGACACTGTGAAACTCTAAAGGAATCTATATCAATACCTTCCATATATAGAGGATTGAAAGAATTGTTAATAAAGGATTTGATTTAAATTGGTCCATGACCCATGGGGTTTCAGGTGTACCAAGAAATTCCTTGATAATATATATAACAAATTACATGTGTTTTTTATATTATAAAGGGGTTCTTCATCATGGGATATATTTATTAAAATAATGATTGCATTTATATAATCTAAAAGATATAGAAGAGTTATTTGAGATTCTCTTTATTATATCTTTTATCTAGTAAAAAAATTTCCACTGTTTCTTAAGAGAATTATTTAAGATAAAGCTCACCCCGTAGTTATGCACTGAAGAAATAAAAATTCCCCTAATTATGAATTATTATAGTTTTTATAGAAATCCCCTACCATTATTGATTATGTTTTAAAGAATGACTTTTATGACTCAAAAATTTAAGACACTAAATCCACAGAAGTTCCATGGAATTCTCCAAACACCAGATGAATTTTCTGGGATTTACATAACCCTTATTTTACGAATCACCTTAATATTATTTTTACAAAAAATCTAAATTAATTACCCTTATTATATATTATAACCATCCTAATATATATAAATATTTAAAACATATATTTTATACTAAATGTACCATTCTATACACATTATCTTTGGTTCGATGATAAAATTTTATTTTTTATATAAAAGGTCACTCAAAAATTAAATAAAAATTTAAAAATATAATGTTTCAAAATCAACTCCAATTATCAAGTAATTTAAATCCAAGTAAATAATTTGATGAAATGATTTATAGGTATTTTGTAATAGATAATAAAAACAAAAACTCTTTCTTATTTTAAAATTATAATTAACAAAACTCTAAAATATTTTACTACAACATCTCTCAACCTAATCTTATCTTCATAATTTCTCATACAAATTACTATGTTATATAATGTTTTAAAAAAACATGGATAAACACAAAATTTCTCTTTAAGTATTTATTAAAATGAGAAAACACCATTTTACATTATTATATATGAAAATTACTTTAAAATATTTTCATCAAGATAGAAAAAATTGTGTCCAATAAAACATATATTTAGGAATAAACTAATGATTCTTTTTCGAATCCAAAGGGTGTCCATAAAATATAAAATATATACTTGAATTATAGGAATTTTGTTTTCATAAAATATTTCATTGGGTATTTTTTTTAAAATACAAAATAAGGAAAATTAATTTGAGTACCATTAAAAAAATTAGAAACAAAAAAAATCCATTTCCAATTCCACACATTTACATTCGAAAATAAATTTAAAAATATTATCTTATAAAATAAAACTACTGATTGTTATAAAATAACTCTTCCAACATAGTAAACAAGACCACGAGTCATCTTGGAACATTCAAGGATATATAGGGCCTACGTGTCACTAGATGGAAAATGACCCTTGTGTTTTTTGTTCACTCTTAATTTCTCATCTTTTTATAATGTTTGTGTTCCCAATTTAATGAAAAATATTATATAACGTTCCCATTTTTTCACTATGATTTTTATAAACACATGATTCCTAAAAAAATTAATAAGGATATATTTTTTATAATATATATACATTATATTTTTGGAATTGATGAAAATTAATTCTAAGACTTTTATATTCTTTTTGAATAATTAATGAAAAATCATTAAGAATCAAATAGTTCATTGAAATACAATAATGTAAAGCTAGAAAACATATCCAAAATAAAAAAACTTTTAATAATATATTATTAAAAAAACCATACAAGTGGTAAGAGATTAAAATTAAAAAGCATTTTTTGCGTAAAATAATAATTGTTAAATAATGGTATTTGTTAAATATGGAATAACTATTTAAAATTATTTAAATACAACCTCAAATGAAAATTAATATTTAAAATAAATAAATCATTCTTCTAATGTTTTTAAATATAATTTTTGAAACAAATATCCTTTAGAAAATACTTTCGTAAAAAACATTAAGAGGAATTTTAAATACGATAAATTATAATTTAAATTTTTTAATCATGTTTTAATATAAATTTTCTAAAAATAATTCCCCTTACCTGGTGTCCCTAGACGATTCTTTCTTATCACACCTTATCATAACACCCTCTCTAATATAATACCCAAAACACAAACACACAATCTCTCTATAATAATAAATACTAATTTATTTGTTGTCATGATAATACTAGAAATATTTTTTACATTATATAAAAAAACATCATTTAATTAATTAAATAAAAAATATTTATCCTCAAAATAGTGGCTGTGACCCCCAAATAAAGATGGTTTTGTATTCATTTTATACTTCTCCAGTAGGTCTTGAAAAATGCCTTCTCCATGGTGAATTATTATTTTTTTCCAAACATTTTTTGTGTCCTCCAAACATTCAAAATCAGTTTTAGATAGGTATATATTCATAAATATTGGTTTATATATATGTATATAAAACTTGAAAGCACATACTGATATCATTGATATTTGTTTAACCTAGTCAAGAGAAGATGGCACAGGTTATTAGGGAAATGTGGTCTTTGTTCATCCATACTCATGTCATACCAACATAGTGATGTTTTGATGAAAAAATATGTGTGTGTGCATGTGTGAATATATATATATATATATATATATATATATATCTTTATGTCATACAATGTCATGCCTATGGGAGTAAGACATCCTGATCTACAACCTTAACCTTGTGGGATTCACTTGGTCATGACTCATACAACTATGGACAGTCTATACCCAGGATATATGTATCTATGTGTGTGTGTGTGTGTTTTTGTTTATATATACACATAACCTAAGGTCTCCTTCTTCAACAATGCACTGAGAAGAAATAGATTCTTAGTGTATCGTTATTGTTTTATGATTTGTTTTAGATCAATATTTTTTTATCCAAACCCTAGTTAAATCCCTTAGTATTTCATATATATATATCATTGATGACAAGATAGAGTGACAGAGTATGAGTTGAAGATGAAACTGAGGGGGATAAGGTGTCATTGTTAAGTTCCATGTAATGTGATATGATTATTTCTATGTCTCCCTAAAGTGGTCCTACACCTATTATTTATGTGTGTCCTGCATATGACATTCCTTTGTTCATATGCTCAATTATATGCCTGACCACTCGATTCGCTATTTAAAATTCATGGCTCTATTGATCATCCCTCTGATACAAACATACAGACTCACCAGAGTGAAGAGGATCATGTCCCCTATACTACATTTCATGCATCGACACACATGAATTTGCACCCATTCCCATTGTTACTATGCACATGTTATCTCCATCATTGTTCCTCATCTCCTCACCCCTCCATCTAGGATGGCCAAATAACCCCTTTTATTATAAAATTATATATACAATTTTTAATGCACACAGATATATGTATATATATATACAAGAAATTTATAATACCTATTACATATTATTATTATTATTACTTACTTATTCTGTCTTATATATATTTATTATATATTTTAGTTTTTTTTTATATTAAAATCATAAGTATTAATACAAATTATCATCAATTATATTTATTACTACAATATTCTTATAGTTTTATTTTATATTTCAAACTAATTTAAAATTATTTTACCATTTCTAATTTTTTAAATATTATTCAACTATAACTAAATTCATTTAATAATAATTAATTATGAAAATATATTTATTTTCAATTAATGTTGTTTTATATAATTGTTTGTTTTTAAATAATAATTTTATTTATGATGTTTATACTTATCAAAATATGTTTACATCTAACTAAGGTATATTTTTAATATATGTTTATTTTATACTAATATTTTAATTTTTATAACATATATATATTTTTTTAAATATAATTCTACTTTTAAAATCATCAAACTTATCTCAAATAAGTAGTTTATAAACCATACAATTTATAATAATTATTAATGAATTATTAATATAAGAAAAAATGATTATATTGTCATATTTAATATGAATATAATTTTTTTGTTATATAATTATGGTATAAGACAAATTTTTTAAATGTGACAGTATTAATATAATTTTATATTTAATAATATCTAACAGATATGCTGTTAATGTGGTATTTTCAGAATTAAAATGATTTAAATTATTTTAACTTTTAATCCAAAATATTTGGTAATTATGTTCCTCTAACTATTTTTAAGGGCCCTCAAACCAATTTTTAATGGTCATATTTTTTCACTCTATTATCTATTTGAATATTAATTCTTCATATCACCTTATTTCACTTCCAAAAGTGATAAATATATTTTCACTTATTTTCATTCAATCTGTAAGCATCTTTGGAAGAACAATTTTTATAGCCGATCATGATGAGGAATTATTATACCATTTAATTTTTTTGTTCCTCTTCCATTATTTTGCCCTACTGCTCTATGTTATAGTCTCTAATGTTATTGGTTAATAGCGTTATTTTTATTTTTTAGGTTATATTTATTATTCCATCTTTCAATTACATACTAGTAGTCTATGAGTGATTTTTTATGTTAACATACAAGTTGTTCATTATAATTCAATTAGATTAACTCTCTATACTATTACGTAATTTAAGTAAAAAAACATTTATTTAATAGTCTATAACAAAATTTATAAATTTCATCAAAAAAATAATTTGTTTTTTATAGGTGTAAATTTTAGAAATCTTCGAAATAACAATTTATTTAATGAAATCTAAAAATATAGGAATATTACAAAAATAAAATTTTCTAGTTTAGAACCTAGAGGTGTTATAGAAATAGGGCTCGTTAGAGGCATGTAGGGTGAAAATTTTGGAATTTACCCAAGTTGGTGGCATGAGAAAGTGGAGCATAGAAATGAGCCATTGAGGGCTGTCTGTGGAGGAAAATAAGTGATTTGTGGTCAAATAGGATTCCCTAGTGATCCCTTGGGGGAAGGGCATGGATTTTCATTATAAAATAATTGGAATTAGAAATGTTTATCATTTTTTCATAGGATATTTGAAACTAAATTTTTCATTATCCTAATCTTCGGTGGAGCCTTGGGTGATTCTGTCATTCACATATTTTTTAGGTTTCAAACCCATTAGATGAACCATATAACCCTATTTTATGTCTATTCTCATATGTTTTGAATTTTAAAGTCATCATATTAAGAATTGTAAAATATTTTCCATATATATTTATGATTTTTTTTCTCATGTGGTTCTCATTTTAGACATGGTGTATATTCCTCTTAAAATGGATGGTTGGGATGTATTTTTATTGGAAAAACCTTTCTTAGGTTCCCATAATTGTGAGTAATCCATTTATTAAACACATGATAACCCATGTGTGAATATAAGAGAGTTAAGAATTATAATGGTGTGTGTGCAATTAGTCGGGTGCCTCATTAGAAATGGAACAACACACATACAATATCAACAAGGTGTTCACAAAACTAATGGATGCAACATTCCAGGATTTTGTATAGTGTTTACACATCGTTTATCCATTGTATACACATGGAATTTGGAAGGGTGTTCATTGAACAAAATATGATAAAAATCCATTATAAAGAGTCCAACATGATGGAAAAATAACACTTGTCTTCAGTATCCATTTTATCTCCAAATGGATTAAAATTCAATCCAACTGACCAATTTAACACCCCATATAAATAGGGTTTACTGATAGACTATTTTTCATACCTAAAATATGTCTATAAACCCCTTAAAATGTTTTCTAGGTGAATGGATTTTCCAACTGGTAATGGGGAATACTCGTGCCATATTTTTTTCTTGGACAATATATATCATGACCTCCCTATAAAATAATTTCATTTAATTTTATATAATTCTTGTTATATTCATGAAAAAAAGTTATCACCAAAAATCAACTAAATTAGGCAACATTTTTATTTAATTTTCATCCCATATTATTTGGAAAAATGGCCAACACATGGATTACTCATTTCTATATTCATTATTCAATGAGTTAATTTTTTTTCTAATATTAACTTATTCCATATATATAAATATAACATCATGACTCACCCACAAGTATGTTTATTTATATATAATGAAGAATGTCATAATCAATAGTATGTGAGATCAAATAATCTAAAAAATGAGTGTTTTATCCTTTACGATATGATGATATATATTTAATAAATATCATGAAACTCTTCTTAGTAATATTATTAATTATCATTTTTTAAAATTTATTGATCAATAACAATTTATTTAGACAGATTTTACATATTGGAATTATGATGTACAAGAATTTGATCTAAACTTATGTTTAATCTATAATGAAAATCATTATAGGAAGTAATTATAGAATTTAAGGTTTACTAGTAATTAAAAACGTGTTACTTTGGGGATTAAGGTCTTCTAGGAATAATTAAGGGTATTTTAGGGATTTAACTCATCTAGGAAATTATAAGGTGTTATGTTTTGGTTCAAAACCATCCATGAAAACATAACAGTTTGATGGAGTTTCATGTGAACCATGATGGAGTAAGGGTTGTAGTAGGTTTTAAGGTCTCCCAAGAAGACATAATTTTTTTGCAGAGTTTCATTCCATCCAATAAGGATTATGGGTAATTTGGTTGTATGAGGTATCCTTGGAGTAATTAAGGGTTTTGCTTTGGTTTATAGTCTCCCATGTATAATTGAGGGTACAATGTTGTTTTTTGTTATCCATGAAATATAAATGGATATTTATAGGTTTAACATATCCTAGGAAGTCTTAGGGTTTTATATATAGGTAGAAGATGATGTTCCCAATTGATCGGATAGTCACACATAGAGGGGGTGAGTTAATTTTTATTTGTTTTATATAATTCTATTTATTTTATTTTATCCGATTTTGATTCAAACATTTATCACCTATTTAAATAATTTTGTATTTTATTCAATGTATAATATAAATTAAACACAAATAATAATAATTTTACAATTTTTGAAACAAATACCAACCCCTTATTATATCGGTTATACACCCCCCCCCCTCACACAAAGGCATGGATTCACCATTATAATCCTTTATAAATTACCATGGTTCAAGAAGAATTTTGTTATACACCCATTATGTTGATACTCCAGTTGTTTCATTTTATAAACCTCCCTCTAATGATCTAGATCATTTTTGTTGGTTCATTAGACCCCTAACTATTCTACTAGTTAGACCCCTACGACTCTAGCTTCTTAAGTAATTTTTCAGAGACCCCAGTCATAAGATCCATTCCTAGCTTGATCCATTATATTATAATCTCTTTATCTTCCACTATATGATTTCTAGATTTTATTTTCTCATGCACAAAATCATGTACATTAAATATCCACTAATTTTGCCTATCAATAATTCTCAATAATTATAATCTCCTTTATATGATTATTTTCCACAATGAAACAACCATTAAGAAATTTTTTCTTATTCCTGATAAATTTCTAACCTCACTAGTCATTGAAAAATAATATATGAATTCTTATAATACATCACTCGACTCATTATAAAATTTCATCCCACATTTCATGGAAATAATATTCTGTTTCCATCATTCATTATTCTTTCATGTAAACTAAAATGTATGATATTTTGTATTTTAATGATGTATTATTTCATGTTCATGAAAATTAAAAAACTTCTTATATATAATACTTTCGGTATTACTTCAAAATTTAATTCACACCCTATATTTTTCATATATATTAAGACATGTATCCTCCAACTTAGTCACATAACACAATGTTTTTTTTATAAATGTACAATATATTCATGAAAGGGATTCTTGTGATGGATCATGTGATCCCAATATCTTCTTCTCATAAACAAGAGTACATGTGATATCTTCCTCAAATCCACCTTGTGGAAAAAAATTTCCTTCACACAAATAACAATCACAAATTTCAGTCACATATCTTATTCACATAAAAGTATACAAGGGTTCAATTTTCCATTCTCCTTTACACAACAATGTGTGTTTAACAACACTAATTATTGGAATAAAAAAATCAGGAGAACTCAATTGTGTATAAATAATATACATGATTTCTCGAAACAATACATAAATATAGTGTGTTCTTGTTCACTCTATTTCACATCTATATCACTAAATTTTTTTTAATAACACAATGAAAAAGATCTTGTCAATAAGAATTTATTTATAAACCCCGACAAGATTAACTCCACTTACTCAACTTATATTTACACTACTATTCATCTATGTGCACCACCTCAACAGCTTATGTGACTTCAAAAATCACATCATTACAAAACATATCTCACACTATCTCCATGTAATTCAACCTTATCCACAACCTCTATTGAGACACATCAATGAATGTCATCTGGCATTTTGATATACTTACTATCATATGTGATCGACCAAATCAACGAATCGATCTTGATTTGATCCTGGGTAGTTTTTTCATATAGATACTAATGAATAGAAACCCTTGTTCAAATGCTATAGGCGGAATATAATTTCAGCATCAATTGAATAACTTAGATGGATACCATCAAACGAATGGAATTCTTTAAGTAACCTTGTCAATAGATAAATAGTGTTCTTATTTGAGCCTTTTCCACATTTATATTTTGAACATAATGTCACTCCTTGATAGTATTGAGTGTTTCATATATGGTTAGAGCAGTTACAAGAGTTATCCACTATCAACAATTCATTGATATTATGTAGTCTATGCATACCCACCATCCCTCTCATGAACTCTCAAGAATAAGTTCTCCTACATGAACTCTATGGTCCCAAAATAACCTATTGACATCAAACCCTTGTCGTATAGAGGTAGAATACACAATTATACATTGTTTGTGGTCCCTATGGATGGATTTAGTAGTTTTTGAGATAACCACTTTGGGATATACTCAACACTAAGAGGAAGGGTGAATTAGTTTTAGGAACATTTTCACCAATTATATCTTTTATCACGTTTACCTCTTAGACCAATAAATATATTGATTATCCTGTTATCTTTTTCTATAATCATGCATGTATATAAAAACATGTAAAAAATAACATGATATTTTAACAAGGTTCAATACTCAATATGATTAGCTAGTCCTTGAAAGGGTTTGGTAATAATACAATACAGCATACCACTAGAATGCACTCTTCTAAATGTGGCCACTATAAGAAACAAATAACCATTCACTTATGTTGCACTATAATCAGTTGAATGTTATTTTATTATAGCTCACGAATAGTTCTTCATACGACCTATGAATACATTATTCCCTTTTTATAAGGTGATATGTAAAACCAATAAATTCTTCCACAGGATTATACTTATTTTGGATTTCATAGTTCCACATTGTTCTTCCACTTACTTATTCTTTGCTTGTTACTTTCTTAGATGTAGGAAAGAAAGATTCATCCTTCACTGTAGAAAACTAAAATCTAATAAATATTCTACTTCTTATTCTTATTCAAATAGATATTCACAAAAAACACTACATATATTTCTTAAATCACAAACTTATTTTATGATTAATGATACAATGAATTCTCATCTCAGGATAGTTATAATTACATCATTTCATCAGTAAAAAACAATGAATGTGTAATGGACTAACACTCTTAAAATTATTATCCATCCAAAATGATAACCACTAAATAAATATTAAGAAATCACTTATTTTTAAACAAAAAATAAAATACATTACTTTTGTAGTGTTGTATTCTCTTTCTTCGATGCATAATATCAACAATTGAGTGTATCGGTTCTCTTTTTTTATTATAGGTGTATCCAAAATATATGAAACGAAATCGAATTTCAATGTAAATATTATATCATTCATGGATGATCATAGAATATTTAGGAACTTCTCTTCGTTACTTATAATTTTCCTAATGCATGGATTTCATAGAAATATCAAGTTTGTTAACCATAGCACATATGAAATGTTGTTTTAATTATTTAATTATATATTTCGTTATAGGTTGGTGTTCCAATTGAGTTTTCCTTTGGTTTTAGTAAAATCCTTATCTTTTATTTTATTGGGTAGTATTCGATACATTCATAAAATTTATCACTACCTATAATTCACACATGGCCCATCACACAAACCCAATTGGGTGTTCTTTGTTATACATCATTTTTATGGAAGTATGTACGCATGAAACACACAATGACTTATTTTTAATTTTCTTCTTGAAAATGGTATAGAATATTTGATTTACTATGAGTTATCTAGAAACAAAATTTAATATATTCATTATATTATCTTTATGGAAAGTATATTCTCAATATCTTCCTTCCCGTGTGCAACTGTGAGTGACTGATTTTTTTGTGTAATGCTTAATATACGGTCACAATTCTAAATTAATATTTTACGATTTTTGAACTCTATATTCATTTAAATCAATGAGAAAGTCTTACTCACACTTTTTTTAAGAACATATCATCATGCAATCAGGAAGACTGAAACACAACATGACAACATGGAACTTTCTTCTTCATGTGATCATTGTGCAGTTCTTCTCTCTTTATAAAAACAAGTTCTTGAAACTCCCCTCTTCACAGAGCCATGGTGGATCATGAAAGAATATTTTAATTTATGTAATATGAATTCTTTAATATATGATATTTTTCATAAAAATGATAGAAATTAGTTATATCATGAATGGAAATATGTATTTCCTCCTCCTGGATTTGATATTTATTAGGGAGGGTCACATTCTATGCCTCATGTAGTCACTGACATCGGTTACCAAGTTTCATGACAAATCATATATATCTTTAAGGATACTATAAAGAAGGAATGTATCAGTTTTTTGAATCAATGAAACTTGTAACTTCTCTCATAAATACGTTGGCGGAAAATGATGGTGTCTCATGTTCATGATGATTTCCTAACATACATTTGATGATGATAAAATGAATCAACATGCTTGAATTCTGATATGTGAAAAACATGATATAATTATATATCATCATTTTTAGAATGAAATTCATCAATATACTAATTTCATTCATATCAAAGAATCATATCCGATGATCTAGTATATGACCATCCCAGTATCTCAAGTGTAAAACATTGTCAGCCTTAGCTCTATTCGTGGTGTCTTCCAACATTAAGCACTCTGATGTATAGTAACTGTTTAATAGTAAAAGGATAAATAAAACAATGAGGATTCTAGAGAGTCACTGGATTACTATTGATTGGATAGACGTGATATATATGTATGTTTTAAACACATATTAATATTTTGTGTGTCTCTTTTTCCCACATTAACATTATGCTTGGTTGATTTGTTCTTAATAATAAAATCAACTATTGATGATTCTTCAAGAGAGTACTAGGGTAGGAACCTAGACACACCTTTGATCAATCACCCTTTCAAATGTCATAACTCACAATATGTGGTCCACATGGGCATCCTACACACTCTATGTATGCTCTGTGTAGTCTCTATGAAATCAAGTTTTCACACCTTCAGCCTGGTGTTGTCCAAGTTGATTTCCTCTCATACGGTAGACCCTACGGTCCCATATTTGGTTATGTGGTCCCTTGTAAAATTATGGTTGGAAACTTTTGTGGGAAACACTTTGAAAAAAATTTGTTTGTGAAAAATTGGAATTTCCAAATACAATTGCCAACCATACATTCAACATCATCTTCCAATATTCATCACGAAAATGAATATTTTAATGGCCTTCAAAATAAAACAAATGAAATAATAAAATATTTCATGGAATTATTTTCAATTCCCTTTATAATAGATATCCTCAAACAATAATAGAGATATTACACAGTCTTCAATTCATCAACATGAAAATTATGATTTTTTATGGTATTCAACTCTTTCATTATATTAATACAATGATAAAATATGTCATTACCTTTTTTATGACTCTCTCTCACCTTTATTAAACATCATCCAATATAAAACACTATTGTATGGATCACATTCCTTTTTATTGAAGCATATAATGTGCTTTTTTCATATACCAATCACACTAGTTTTGAGAATTATTATTGGATCAAAAAATAATCATACTGGAAACTCAATGTCATATAAAATCCTTAAATATTAATACATGAGTACTTAAATTCATTTATTCTCTATTCAAACATCCAATCTATATCAACTTTATTATTAGAATTTGATATTTCATATGAATTTTATTAAAAAATATTCTTTAAAACATAGTCACCATATTGACATGAATGAATCTATTTCATTTAACACCATTAATAACCAATGAAAACCATTGAAAAAATACATCTCATACACCATGTGAGATCTTCAATCGACCCCTTTATATTTATTAAAGATACCTTGAAATTTTATTCAACATGAATATGTAAATATTGGATTATATACCCTTTCATTTTCAAAAAAAAAACCTAATTTCAATCTTACCCCCCCTTATCGACAATAAATTCAATGCTCATTTGAAATGTGTATCAGTCCATAATTAAGAAATGATTCATTCATCATATCAATCTAACTCCATGTGACAAATTCTTGGTGTATAAAACAACAGTATTTTATTTAGGAAATAATGATATCCTTTACCAACTGATCATGATACCACATGAAATGAGACCTCTTATGTAACACCCCAAGCTTATGTGGTATGTTTCCCATGGAATAATTAATAGCTTGCATTGTATAGAATATGGAGTTTTAACACACCACGACCAATCAAACAAGCCGGCATGAATAGTAATACCCACTTTTTGAAATATTATGAATTTTATTTTTCAAAATGGACTTCATTTTTGGATTCAGAATATCAAAATTTGCTTAGGGTGAATTTTGGGTATTTTTCAGAAAACATTCATTTTTTGATGAATATTGAAAAACTATACATTATTATTTAAAATCGACTTTTTATTTAAATAATTAATTATTTTATTTAAAATTATTTATGTAAAAATAGAAAATTAATACATATATATGTTCAATGAAATTTATTTTAGTCATTTTATAATAATATTAGATATATAAAATTTTATTTAACTTTTTACCGTCTTTTACCCTCCTCTTAGGCACATCTGCAAATATTCATAAAACCAATTTTTACTACTTATATGAATTGAATATCAATAATCAGAGAGACATGGTTGAAAACAGTATGTAAAATCTGGTTCAATAAGAAAAAAATTATTTTTGGTGAATAGTAATTGTTGACATTTATTTACCAAGGTGTAAAGTAAATAGGGTAATTAAAGGTAAAAATTGAAATTTTAATTCCCCTAACACATGGCCTAATTCTATTGGATAAGTTTATTTAGAAAAAAACACCCTTAGGAATAATATATAATCCTTTTGGTCCACTTGGATTAGATTAGAAAATTTATTATTATTTTATTTAAAGAAGAGTTATTAGTGTTAAATTTAATGTTTAATAACTAAACCGTTTTTAATATAAGATTATAAGTAAGATACATTCAACTATAGATATTCATTAGTAATATAGAACTATGACCTAAATAATGGTATTTTATTTATAATTTTTAGACATTAAATAATTAAACTTATTTATGACACAATGATGATAAAATAATTACATTATTAATGAAAGACTAAAAGAATTAATATTATCAATAACCAAATAAATGTAAATTGAGACTTATGATGAATTAAACTAATTTTATAGGTTAATATTACATTTTAGGGTTTACTAAATAAAGCTTTTTCGAAGTGATAAACTTGTTATGACTTTCACAAAAACAAAATTCCAAATAGTGTTAAAATTGACATATATATGTTTTTAAAACAAATACTATATAATTAATTGATATAGTATTCATAAAAATATATTTTTTAGCCAAAGGACATATATAAGGTTGTATATATCAATAATGAATAATAAGGGGTTTTCTAGTTGTTTATAGTAATATTATTAACCATTAATTATAATAATAAAATAATACATTGTAAAAGTTAAACTATTTAACTAAGAGTTAAATCTAAATGATAAGGTTAATATAGTGACCTAAATGTCTCTAAAACTAATTGTTTGAGAGGCTTTAAACCCATCCCCACCTCATCCACTAAATAAATCATTTTTTAGACTTTATAAATCGAATAAGATTGTATAATAAAATAATATCTCAAGCTTCTCATAAAGTGAGCCTCACCTCTCTTAGAAAAGGGCACTTCCCCCTATCTCAAAATCTCACCTCCAAATCCATTTTTCTCGGACATCCCCTGATCCAATATCCTTTCAAATACTCTCCCATAGACCTAAATTACTTACTTTGATCATAAATCTATCCTATGGAGCCCTTTTGATCAACTCAAAAGGAATGAACTAAAGAAAATGTAATAATTTCACCACCTCTTTCAAAGTTATTTTCTTCTTCCACTTCCACATTCTATCTTGTTTCCACACCAAAATAATTACCACAGTACCTTATACATACTATGATGTTATTATAAATATTGTACAACCATATTCATTATTATATCCATTCTATTAATGACATTTCACCATACGTGTGTACGTACGACTTACCGTCTCCACGTCGTGGTGTAGTTTGTTACTCAAAAACATCATTATTTGGATGGGTATAATAATGAGTATAAATACTGTAAATAATAAATATAACATGTTAATTATTATTTATATATTATATACCATCCAATTACATACAGTTTCACCACCAATAGAATGATATTGTCTCTTGTGAGTACGTATGGATTACTGTCTCCACGAACACGATGAGATTAATTCCCCATCATAATCATTCAAGAATAATTAAAATTTAATGACTAAATTAATTTTTAAGAACTTAATATCATTATGGATATGAATCAAATACATCATATACATAACATACTTGTCTTATGTAACCAATCATATAAAGGAAACCAAATTTTTTTAACACCTGAAACGATGATACTACTGAAATATTTTTAAATAATCAATATTAGAAGATCTTATATGATATCATATTTATGTAAGTGGGTCTTTTATAATTTAATAAAAATTATTTAACTATTAAAATATTGGTTAACGTACCCTATACCAAGGAAAATTATAAGTTAGGGGTTAATTCTACAATCTATTAATTATCCGAGGTTTTTTATACGTGAGTATCTTCTAGGACCTATTTATCATCCACATCTGTGTTTCATAAAACTATATTTAAAAAACATTTTTACTATTTCTTATAATATTATTTCAAGTCATTTATACCCTTGTTTGAATTTTGATAAGATTTTTATAAAATAATCTTTCCATATTTTTCCAAACAAGGTCATTTAAGACCTTTTCGACAAAATTAAGAAAAGAATGTTTTTTAACTTATACGGTGTGTGAAAATATTTTCTACCGCTATAACACCTTCAATGATTCCCTTACCTGCTTATAATAATACTTCCAAAATAAATGTTTTCTTTTATAATTACATGACTTTAAAATGGTTTCAAAATAGAAAGAGTTATACCTTTCAAACAGTTTTTATTTCATCTATGTCAACATCCTTTGATGGATTTTAAACCTGTTTGAAGTTGACTTATTATGATATAAATCTTTTATTTTGTATTGAATGTCTTGAGATATGTTTCAATGTGGATGTGTTATTTTTATACCATTCATGGTTTGTGGATAAATTATTGACATTTCGTATGATTTTTTTAATATGAAAGTCTATGTTATGTTTATACCTTTTCATATGAGGAATGCATAGGGCTTAGTAGGTGACGGGTGGAGCTCGCTATTGCTCCCCGATGCATCGATATGTCTCATGAGACAAACTACTTTCTTAGCACAAGGGCTTGAAAAAATCTTATTTTTAGTCTTGGAATGAGGGTTTGAATATATGGTTCTGATGTCTGACATTATGAATTAAATCCCTATGAAATTGGCTATTTATATTGCATGTGATTATTAGACTAGTATAATATCCATTTGAATAATTAAATGGGATTATTTGAAATTTATTTTCAATATTATGCTGAAGATTATGTTTAAAAGGATTTTTTTAGCCGTAAACATTTACTTTAATGATTATGCTTATTTATGAAAGTTTAGGCTATATTGTTATTCTTACTGATCATCTGAGCTCACCCCTTTCTATGTTTTATTTTTTACAGGATATGAAGAAGTATTTTATGGTTGACCTACATGGATTGTCTAAGAGATAAAAGTGTGTTCAAAGAGGACAAAATGTTGTTGTTGTTTCATTTCATGATGTAATGTAAAACTTATGTATGTATCTTGTACTTCCATTGGAACTAAACTAATCAGTCTTTCGAGACATGATCTCTTGTAATCATTCCTTTGTTATGTAACAACGCACCAACTCAAAGTTAATAGTGTTGGGGAGTTATAGTTTGTATCAGAGAAATTTTACTACAAACCATGAAAGCTAGATTTAGAAAATCTGTTATTAGAGAACATTATTCTAAGATAGACATTGAAGATTATTATAGAACAGAATCCTATAATTTTGTTAATATAGAGATTTTGAGTATTTTACATGAAATACATCCCTGTCTGGATACAAGCAGGTAGAGTCGGCACAGGAACAGAAGTACCTAGAAGTGAAAACCCCGACAAGTTGTTTTGGGGTTGACCTGGGGTATCCTGCTACATGACAATGGGCCATTCTGCACTGTTGGTTAAGACACTCCTGGGGGATTTTCTTAAGATAATTCACATTTTCATTACAAACCATTATGAAGGATTTATGTTTATATACCTCCCCAAATAATTTTTTTCCCTGATTATAGATTATATCCCTAAAAATTTCAATTTATGTCAAGTATTTTACATGTTTGGAATTATGTAATTCAATTCATAAACTAATCTATTTTATTCCATTATTTCAAAATGGCACTATGTGGAAGGAATGGAAACTATATCAATGCATTTAAACCATGTAGGGGTTTTCCTCCTACACGATATAATTATAGTGGATCTGGTAATGATACTGGTTCTGATCAGCTTATCACCATACCGGGACAACTCACTCAAGTTATGAATAATAACCTTAACCGTATGGAGCACCTTGTTCCACAACGCGGAAGATCAATATCAGACCGATTCATGAGGCGACAACCACCATCATTAAATGGGACTACAAATAAATTTGTAGATGAACAATGGATAGGTTCCTTAGAAAATATATTTCATTCATTGGGGAGTAGCAAAAGGGAAATGTTTTCGTGGCAGTTTATCACCTCACCGGAGAGGCAGATCAATGGTGGTCATTAATTTGAAACAAAATACAGGATGAACAAGTATAAAATATGGAATGGCTGGAGTTTAAATATAGTTTTATAGAAAAATACTTTCCTTGTGACCATTGAGTGGATATTGAAAGACAATTTTCGTGTCTGAGGAAAAATGAGGATGATTATGTCTCAAAATACGAGGCTAACTTTACAAGTTTAGCAAGGCAAGAAAAAGATTTTATACATAACCCAAGGAGTAAGTTTGATTGATTATTTTATGTGTTAAAACCATTTCTCCGTCGAGTATTAGTCTCACAATCCTTCACATCAAATGATGATATTTTCTCATGTGCTATCAAGAGAGAAAATAAATTCTCTAAGTCTTACGGCTTTAATGCAAAGAAAAAGAAGAAGAGCTTTCCTGAACACTCTGGAAATTGAAATAAGGGGAAGAAGGGAAAAGTTGAATTTCTATCCAGAAGTAAATGTGGGAAGAAACATCATGATACTTTCCTAATGGGAATGTGATTCTATTACAAGTTTGGTGAAAAAGTACACCAAGCTCATGATTGGAAAGGGATGAAAGAGATTGTCAATATTGAGTGTTATAATTGTAGAAAAATGTGGAATTATGAAAATGAATGTCCTAAGGGCCAAAGAAACTTACCTCAGAGAAGGAAAAGGGAGAATGGCCAAGCATATGTGATTACTACTACTAAGGTTGAAGATCCAAAGGATGTGGGGGCGTGTAATTTAATGGATTCTTCAAATTTAGCCAATGCATTGTTTGATTTTGGATCATCACATTGTTGCATATCTTCCCAGTTTGCTAAGAAAATTAGATATTTTCAATTTGATTTATCAAGGGAGTTGTAAGTTAAAACTCTTATGGGAAGAATCATCACAACAAAGTTTTTTGAATCAGTCTCCTTTAGGGAATAAAAATGTTCTTTATCTACTGATCTCATCGCCATAGCCAGGATTGAATTTGATATAATCCTCGGTATGGATTGTCTTTGGGACCATGATGCAAAAATTTATTTAAGAAGAAAAAGTTTACAATTTTCAATGATGAAAAGTAGTACCTTGTATTTAGAGCATAATTGTCACCACTTGATTCTTATCTAGATCTACCCTCAATAGCTCTTATAAATTCAATTATTGGGTAAGAAATGAATGAAATAACTATGGGTGATGGAAATAATGTCCAAATATAGGATAAAATTATTGTTGAAAATTATGAGGATGTATTTCAATAGTATTTACTTGGACATCCTCTGAAATGATAAATTAAGATTTCCATTGATTTAATTCTGGATTTAAGGCCTATATAGAAGACCCCTTATAGAATTCCCACTGTGGAATTAGTGGAAGTAAAGAAATAACTAGAGGAATTGGGTAATAAAGGATTAATTTTCCCTGGTGTTTCTCCATGGGGAGCCCCTGTTCTTTTTGATAAAATGTAATATGAATCTATGAGGTTGTACATTGACTATAGGGAGATCAATGTTATAACAATAAAGAACAAGTATCCCCTACCTCGCATTGATGATTTATTCGATCAGCTTCATGGAGCACAATATTTTTCAAATATTGAACTTCATTCTAGATATCATTAGTTGTTTACGAAGATGGAAGATATTTTGAAAACAACATTTCGAACCAGGTACGGGCATTACGAGTTTAAGTTATGCCTTTTGGTCAGACTAATGCACCATATATTTTCATGGATCTAATGAATAGAATTTTCACGGAATATCTTGAGGACTTTGTAATGGTATTTATTGATGATATATTGTTTTACTCAAAAATCAATTAATATCATGAAAATAATTTGTGAACTGTTTTACAAACATTAAGATGAAATGAATTATATGGGAAGTTTAGAAAGAGTGAATTCTGGATTCATGAAATTTATTTTCTTGGCCATATTTTCTTAAATATGGATTATTTTTTGATTCTTCCATGACCAAGGAAATCCAAGAATTTCCAACACCTACTTGTATAACTGTGGTATACAGTTTTCTTGGTTTAGTAGGTTATTTTCAGTGTTTTGTCCAGAATTGTTTCCAATTTGCAAACCCATTAACCAAGATCACACATAATGGGGTTAAGTTTTTATTGGAAAAAAGAGTGTGAAGAATGTTTTCAAGAACTTATGAGAATATTAGTCAATGCTCTTATGTTGACTCCACCGTCGAGGAATGATGGGTTTGTTATTTATAGTGATGCATCAAACAAATGACTTGGTTGTGTCCTTTTGAAGAATGACAGGGTTATTGGCTATGCATCTCGACAGCTAAATATTCATGAGAAAATCTATCCAATCCATGATCTTTAGTTAGAAGTTATAATCTTTTCTCTGAAAATATGGATACCCTATCACTATGGTGAAAAATATGCGATTTATCCTGATCACAATAATCTGGTGCATATTTTCTCACAAAAAGACCTCAACATGAGGCAAAGATAGTGTATTAAACTACTTATGAATTATGATTTCACAATACACTAAAATCAGGGGAAGGAAAATAAGGTGGAAGATTCTTTGAGAAGAAAGGATCATGGAGTTTTGAACAAGATAAGAGTTTAAAGGGATCATTTGTTCATGTATATAGTAAATATGGACATGGAAATAATCATAGAGGGTGAAACATCAAAAAAAAATTCAGATGGTCACAAAACCAACATTTCTAGAAAGGATAAAAAGTTCTCAGACAGATGATAATGAGTTTAAAAGGAAAATTAAAGGTTTTAACGATGGATTATTGAGTTAATTCATATATGAAGACAAAATTTTGAAATTTGGGAAGAGGATTTGTGTTCCCAATATACCTGATCTAATAAATAAATTGTTTGATGATGCTCATATCTTTAATTTTCCTATACACCCTAGTAGCACTAATATGTATATATATTTGAAGAAACATTTTTATTGGGACAAAATGAAGAGAGATATTGATGATTAATTGTCACGATGTATGATTTCTCAACAAGTGAAAGCTAGAAGACAACATCCTAGAGGAGACATTCAACCTATTCCCATACCTAAGTGGAAATGGGATGATATTAAGATGTAAATTATCATGGGACTACCAAAGACTCCTATAAGGAATGATGAAATATGGTTCATTGTTGATCGTCTTACCATGTCACCACGTTTTCTTGCTATAAGAGAAGATTTACCACTTGAAAGTCTAGAAAGGATTTATATTAATGAAGTTTTAAGACTTCATGGAGTACCCCAAACGATTGTTTTTTTACCATGATCAGCATTTTAAATAAAGATTCTGGAAAAGTCTTCACAAGGCCTTGGATGATAATCTTCGTTTGAGCATTGCCTACCACCCTCAAAATGATGGATAATCAAAACAGACTATTCAAACCATATAATACATGTTGTTATATTGACCACTTGTCTTTGAAGGTATGTGGGATCAATATTTACCTCTGGTATAATTTTACTATAACAATAGCTTCCATTCAATTATTTATATGGCACCATATGAAGAGTTATATTGGAATAGATGTCGGACACCAACTTGTTGGGATGATGTTGCTGAAAGAAAACTCATTGGCCCAAAAACCTGATGAGGAAACAATGAAAAATGTGAAGATTAACCAAACCCACAACAAATAATCTCAATGTAGGCAAGAATTATTTAGAATTTAAGGTCAGAGATTATG
Source organism: Viscum album (assembly GCA_963277665.1). Lineage (NCBI taxonomy): Eukaryota > Viridiplantae > Streptophyta > Magnoliopsida > Santalales > Viscaceae > Viscum > Viscum album. The sequence continues at coordinate 838,750,835 of OY728143.1, read as the reverse complement.
TTTTCTTGAATGTATCTTCTTGTAATGGTGTTATATGATTTGGTAAGAAAGGTAAATTACGTCCCAGTAACATTAGACCTTTCAAAATTCAAGAACAAATTGGAGTTGTATCTTATCTTTTGGAAATTCCACAGAGTCTCTTCAAATTTCATAATGTGTTCCACATAAAAATATTATGAAAATACATTCTTGAACTAATGCATGTACTCACCTATGAAGAAATAGAACTGGAACCCAATCTGTCTTATTGTGAAGAGCCTTTCAATATTCTTAATACCATAGAACAAGTGCTGAGAAACCAGATGACTCGCCTGGTGAATGTTCTAGGGAGAAAACACAAGACGGAAGAGGCAACATGGAAACCTGAAGAAGTTATAATGAAGAAAAACCAGAATATTTTTATGGAGTAATATTGTAGAAATTTTTAGGACGAAATTATTTGAGGAGAGAAGAATGTAACACCCCAAGCTTCTATGGTACATTTCTCTTTGAATAATGCAACAACTTGTGTTGTACGCAACTTGGAGTTTTAACACACCCCGACCAATCAAACATGCCATTATAAATAGTTAAACCCACTTTTCAAAATTTTATAAATTTTATATTTTAAAATTTACCTCATTTTTGGGTTCTGAATATCAAAATTATCTTAGGGTGAATTTTTGTTATTGTTTTTTGAAAACTTTAAATTTTTTATGAATAGTGAAAAATATTGCGTTATTGTTTGAAACCAACTTTTTATTTAAATAGTTAATTATTTTATATAAATTTATTTTAGGTAAAATTTTATACATAATACCTATATATTTTCAATGTAATTCATTGGAGTCATTTTATAATAATATTATATATATATATATATATATATAATTTTATTGAACTTTTTACCATCATTTACCCAAATTATAAGGGCATTTGTGAATTTGCATAAAACCTAATTTTACTGATTTTGTGAATTTAATTTATAATATTTGATAGACACGATTTAAATCATTAAAAAAATGTGGTTCAGCAAGAAGAAAATAATTTTTTATTCTGAATAGTAACTTTTGACTTTTATTTGCCGCGGTTAAAAGTAAATCGGGTAATTAAAGGTAAACAATGATATTATAATTACCCTAACACATGTCCTAATTCTATTGGATAAGTTTATTTCAACTAAAAACAACATTAGGAATAAAATTTGATCCTTTGGGTCCACTTAGATTAGATTACTACATTTATTATTATTTTATTTAATGAAAAGTTAAATGTCAAATTCAATGTTTCATAACTAAACTATTTTTAATTCCATGATATACAAAATATAAATTCAAAAATAAATATTAATTAGAAAGATAAAATGATTTCCTACACAATATTATTTTATTTATAATTTTTAGACATTAAATAATTTAATTTATTTATGACACAATGATGATGCAGTAATTACCCTATTAATGAAAGACTAAAATAATTGATATTTGAAATATCCAAATAAAAGTAAATTGAGACTTATGATGAATTTAAGTAATTTTATAGGTTAATATGACATGTTAGGGTTTATTAAATAATTTTTTTTGAAGTGATAAAGTTGTTATGGCTTTTACAAAAACAAAATACCAAATAGTGTCAAAATTGACAAAAATATGTTTTTAAAACAAATACCCTATTATTAATTGCATATAATATTCCAAAAAATATAATATTCAGAAAAAGAACATTGATAAGGTTATATATATCAATAATTAACCACATGGGGTTCTCTTTTCTTTTTATAGTAATATTATTATACATTTATTATAATAATACAAGAATACATGGTAATGTTAAACTATTTAACTTAGAGTTAAATCTAAAAGATAAGGTTAATATATTGACCTAGACCTATATAAAATATATTATTTGAGAGGTTATCATCGCATCCCCACCTTATAGACGAAAGAAATAATATTGGAGCCATTATAAACTGAATATGATTGTATAATAAAATAATATTTTCAAGCTTTTCACAGAGTGAAACTCTCCTCTCTTATAAAATATTACATCCCCTTATCTCAAAATCACACCTAATAATCCATTTTCCTTGGAAAACCCCTGATCAAATATCCTCAAAAATACCTTCCCTTTTACCTATAGGCCTTAAATTGATCAAAAATCCTACCTATGGAGCCCTTTTGATCAACTCAAAAGAAAACCCCTGAAGAAAATGTAATAATTTCACCACATCTTTCAATGTTCTTTTCTTCTTCCACATCCCCTTTCTTTATTTATTCCATAAAAATATAATAACTCTAGTACCTTAAAAATGATATTATGTTATTATAAATATGGTACAACAATATTCATTATTCTATCAATCCTATGAATGTTATGTAACTATATGTGTGGATGTACGGCTTACCGTCTCCATGACATGGTGTTGTTTGTTACTCAAACACATAATTATTTAGATGGGTATAATATTGAGTATAACTGATGTAAAGAATAAATATAAGATATTAATGATTCTTTATATATGATATACCATCTAATTACAAATTATTCCACCATCAATAGAATGATATTGTTGCTCGGGCGCACGTACGGATTACTATCTCCACGAAAGTGATGAGATTCATTCCCCATTGTAATCATTCGAGAATAATTTGTATTTTATGACTAAAAATAATGTTTAAGAACTTAAAATAATTCTGTATATTAATAAAATACATCCTATCCGTAGTAAACTTGGCCTACTTAACCAATCATATAAATGAAACTGAATCAGTTAACACCAGAAACGATGATACTACCAAAATATAATAAACAAATCAATATTATACGATTAGATTTGATATCATATTTATGTATGTGGCATTTTTATAATTTAAAAACATTTATTTAACTATTATATAGGATTTTAACATACCCTCAACCAAGTAAAAGTACAAGGTAAGGGTTAATTTTGCAATCTCTTTGTTATCTGAGGTTGTTTATACATGAGTATCTACTGGGACCTCTTTATCATCGATATCGGTGTTCCTTAAAAATGTATTCAAAAACATTTATACTATTTCCTAGACAATGGTTTAAAGTATTTTATACCCTTGTTTGACATTTTAACATATGTTTATAATGGAATCTTTTCGTCATTTTCCAAACAAGGTCCTTGACGACCTTTTCGAAAAAATTAAGGAAAGAATGTCTTTTAACTTATACTGTGGGTGTGGATATTTTCCTCCATTATGACACCTTCAAATCATCCCTTAAAATATTATAAGTATATTTTAAAAATAAATATTTTCTTTTATAATTATGTGACTTATAAATGGTTTCAAAAAAGAAAGAGGTATTTCTTTCAAATAGTTTTCATTCATCTATGTCAACATCATTTGATGGATTTTAAACATGTTTAAAGTTAACTTATTATGATAAAAATCTTCCATATTGTATGGAATATTTTGTGATATGTTTTTCTGTGGATGGGTTATTTTTATACCATTAATGGTTTATGGATAATGTATTGATATTTCATATGCTAGTTTTAAGATGCATGTTTATGTTATGTTTAATCCTTTTCATATGAGGAATGCATTAGACATAGTAAGTGACTGGGGGAGCACCCTATAGCTCCTCTATTCATCGATAGGTCTTATGAGACAAAACAGTGTCTTCGAACAAGGCCTTTACAAAATATTATTTGTAGTCTTGGCACGAGGCCTTGACTATGTGGTTATGATGTCTAGTATTATGAATTCCATCATTATGAAAATGGCTATTGATATTGCATGTGATTATTCGACTAGTATAATATCCATGTAAATAATTAAATAGAATAATTGAATTTATACTTTAAAATTATGCTGAATATTATGTTTAAAATGATTATTTTTAGCCTTATACATTACCTTAAATGTTTATTCTTATTTATGAATGTTTCCACTATACTTTTACCCTTATAGAGCATCTGAGCTCACCCCTTTCTATGTTTAATTTTTTCCAAGATGTGGAGAAGTATTTTATGGTTGACCTACAGGGATAGGCTTAGGGATATAAGTGTGTTCAAATGGGAAAAATGTTGTTTTTTTATTTCATGATGTAATGTAAAAATTGTGTATGTATCTCGTACTTCCAAGGCTACTAAACTAATCAGTCTTTAGAGACATGATCTCTTGTGATCATTCCAATGTTATGTAATAATGCATCGACTCTTGGAAACTGGGGTTGGGGCATTACATCATATAATTGTATTCAAGGGTTTCACACTTTTTATTTAAGTATGAATATTCTAAATTTTATGTGAAACATTGCGAAGATAAAACACCCTAAAATATAAGAACTCACTTCATCAAATGGATCTAATCACATCAATTGAAATAACCAAGATATATGGCCTTTCGGCTCTTCCTCACTTCTATTTTCTTATTCCATTGATTAATTTAGTTAATCCCAATTTTTAATATGTTTACCATTTGAAATTAAAATGTATGATACATTAAAAAAATATAAAATTTATAATGACATGAAATTTAATAAATTTAAAAAATACTCAGATTTTATACTAATTGAAAAAATGCTTTCGGATGAAACATCAATTTTATTAATTTTTATCCCACTCATGGGAACCGTTCCTAAACATCTTCATAATGTTCTATAACCTCACGAATAAATTTTAATATGATCCATAATGTATAGTACAGTAATATAGATTTTATCCTTGTGATTTTATACCTTTAAAAACAACCTTGAATTCAACAAGGATTATCTTATTTAAAAATTACTCTTCATGATACCAAATATAAGATCAAATAATTATGATATATTATTTATCCATTTATCTGGTGTTTAGAAGAATAGAATTTATCTTGATTAAATATAATCCTATATAATATTTATATTTTAATACCAATTGATTAATTATTCTATGATTGTTACTTATAATTTTTTATTGTAAAGAATTGATATCTCTCAATGCTTCTCATATTATTCTCCAAGGAACATGTTTCACCATCAATTAACTATATTAAAATCACATATAAAATACATAATGATGAATTGAATGATGTGGATATTCAATTATTGCCAATTAGAACAAAAAGGTTGGTATTTTTACCCCAACCAATTTTCCCTATTTCCTCTGGTCTTCATGCTTCTACATATGACAGTCTATTCTAATTTGTGATGTGAAAGCATGAATCTCTTCACATTATCATCGGATTTGTGTGTAGAATTTTTCTTCTTAATATTCTTCATGTATGATTCATTCTTAATCAATGGTTTGACTGATTCTTATTCTATATGAATACTTCACCAACATTTACAACATTGTACTTCTTCATTACATATCTTACACAAAATATCTTTAAAAAAAGTGTTATCTTTTGTGAAGAACCTCTCATTTAATTTATCTTCATCATATGATATTTTTTTATTTTCTAACTAGCCCTATAGTGTGTATCTTCTATTTTCTAAATTCATTCCAAATCATCTATCAAGATAACAAACATATTATTAGGAACATTGGATGTAAGTTTCGATCACACACAAGGCTTCTTCTAAGTCTCATCTATATTAAAGATCCTTTTGGATGTCACAATTTTCTTCATCTTCATGGATTTTGAATCCAAAGAATTATCAATTATCATATTTGAAATATTCATGGGATATTTAATTTTATAACATTTTTATTCTCTCTTTATAAGGATGCATCTTCTTCCATCACCAAATTCTATAGTCTTATTTTTTACATCATATTTGGATACATGTCAAGATGATCGTACACCATTCTATCGACCAAAACCATTTCTTGAATCACTAATAATTTCATGTATTCCAAGTCTATTATTACTATACAGATTATTCCCATCCTAGGAATGTTTCTTATTTTTCCCTAGATTGATCCCCTTTTTCATAAGATTCCATCTTTATTTTCCCTTTATGATATTATACAAAAAATATAATGAACAGTGAAAAATATATTTCATTACCCACATTTACCCAAAAACATCAGGCTTCGTATTTCATCTATATGATGTTTTTTGGTCATATTCATAACTTTTTAGGCTCTTCATGTGGAACCATTTTCTGTACTCTTTTTTTCAACTCATCCTAGTTGTAGTTTTTGAATTTTCCTCGCCTTTCACCATCCATTCCTGTGTAGATTTTATTCACTAACATGCACTATTTATGATAGTAAATTTTGAAACATCATTACAATATAGAAAGGATGAATACTCTTCCTTCACATCATCTTGATATAGAACATTAAATGATTTCAAGATCTTCTTATCAAATGTCAGATGTATTAAACAATAAATTCCTCAAGTGATCATTGAGTACTAACATCAACAATATCCTTCTTTTATGATGTCTTAAAATGTGTCTTCTCAAAATAGGTCAACTGAACATACAATTCTAGAAATATCATATTGAGTTTATTTTTATTCAATCATAATCATATTAGCTTCATAATCCTTTATCAAAAATTCAAATTCCACTCTATAAAATATAAAATAAATTAAAAAATAGTCATGTTTTTTATTTTTTAATAATTTTCTTCAAATTTTAAATCATTGACATTGATGATGTTTTTAAATTTTCTATCAAGTGAATGTATCATTTTTATATTCTTATTGAATATATATTTTTCTTCAAACTCTATTATCCATTTTGAGGAATGTATTTCATGTTCCATATTTTTTAGTTCAATGGATCCAACCAATCGAGATAGCTTTAAACAATCTATAATTTTTCCTTGTAAATACATCTCCATAAAATATTCTTCTTCTTTTAGTTGACTGACTTATTCCTACATACTCTGAAATACTAAAAAAAATAGAGAAACTATTTCAATTGGAAAACAATGAAAAATATTACATTATCTATCAACTGATATATCTTGAGAAGCAGTAGATTGATAATCAGCACCACTTATGTTGGAACATGTTTTTTCACACAGTTATGGATAATTTAAAATTTCTGACTAAATCTTTACTTTGGACCTAATATAGAATCCTAATGGGTTAGTATAGGTCTCAAGGGTGTCTTGTAAAATGTTTAAATCCTGAAACCAATCTTTTTGGGGACACAAAACATGTTTCACGGTTGGAACATGGTTGGTGCATGGTTTTCCTAACCCTAAGGATGGTCAATTTTTCGACAGAAATACATCGCACAGTTTGTGCATGGCATACGGCCTACACTTGAAATGTTCCCTTATGCCTAGATGACCATGCATGGTTTGTGTGTTTTTTGTCAAACCATGCAGACAAACCTTGAACATGCCATTTATGTGGGTATTTTGACAACTTTTTTCTTAATTATCTAATTAGAACCCCTCTTCTTCCCTAATCCATGAACCAAGGGGATTAACCCAATTATATCTTGAATTAGATATTTTTTAAGTAAAAAAATAAGAATTCAAATATCTCATTCAGCTAGGATCTGATTGAGCTTTCATTCATCATGTTGGATGCACAACGGAAAGTACTCAAGTCCTCTTGAGTCATTATCCTTATCTATTGATCTCGTCTGAGTTATCAGGCTATGAGAATGCATCTTAGTTTCATATATCTACTCTGATCTAAGCTAGATCAAGGGCTAATAGCAGAGGAAGAAAGTCATACATGCCAAATTTGGGTGTTCTATAACTCTTCCCTCAAGTTTCTTCATTTTGGATTTGTTGTGTGGGGCCCACAGATTTTATCATTTTCCATTTATAGAATTTATATTCCATGAATAAAATCATTAGAACCATATGGATATGATATATCCCTATATGTGATTAATTGTTGGTTTTTGTGACCACAACTCCATCCCTTGCATGTTTCAGGATATGCCATAATTGTTGTTAAGTTTTTTGAGATGTTTGTGCCACTGTTCGGGTGTTCTTTGGATCGACCTTATTAAGGGTAACTGTTTCTATATAAAATGGCATGTTTATAATGATAATTGAATAATAGAAAGTACCATAAATTTTAACCACTTGAACCACCTAAGGTAAGTGATTAAATTTGAAAATGAAATGTGAATTGTGAATTGGCATGTATACTAAGGGTATTACTTGGCCATAAATGTAAAGGAATAATAGGTTGCATATCAATAGAACCCCTTAACGTATTAATGGAAGGTATAATAATGATACCTGAATATTTAATATGCTTTAAATGTATTAAATTAAAGGATTCATGCTACATGGTCTTTTCATATTAATAATGGGAAAGGATTGAACCCAATGGACTTATTGTATAATTATGACTTGATTAAAAGGTTCCATGCTACATGACATTATCAAACTAATTAAAGGCAAGGGCTGAACAAATGGATTCATTATAATTAACCTTATTTCAATAATAAAAGGAAAGTATTGAACAAAATGAAATATTACATGATTTCATAATCAAATAGTAATGGCCTAACTTGAGCTCCCCTTGTATTTCAATTAGGGAATGCCAGGAGAACTCGAGAACCATATTATGATTCAAGGATACATATTTCTTAGGTTCAGACCCACCTAGATATAAATCCTTTTATATTATTGAAATCCTGGTATGACACCATAGGATCCCTTCATATTATTATATGATGCCTCAAATTCACTCCTTGGATCCAGCATTGACAAGTAGGTTCCATGGTTACATCCCATATGGTCATATCTCAACTTGTCACCATCTTACCTTGAACGATCACCCTGGTTTAGGTACGAATCATATTATGGAATGACTTGTAATATGATCTTTGGATTAACTCTTATCCTTATCTGGAATATAGTTACTATTGAGTTGGTGACCCTTGAGGTCTATGATGCCTTGGTTATTACCATGGAACTTCATTATTAAAGGACATTACAAGATTCCTTGCCATAACCAGGAAACTTCATGATCATTAATATGTGGATAATTTATAAAATCATAATAATAAATTAATGGTCTGGTTGTGTTCAAACACCAGTCGAGAAATGAAGAAGGTAGTTGGGTATTTAGTTACATCGTAATGCTTTACTTTATAAATGGAGACCTGCATCCAATTACACTTCCATTACGCTGTCAGGATGTTATATACACCACTGGTGGTGTCCCAAGGGGATTTATATCACACCCTCTCGGAGTGACCTTTGGTACTCGGGGTATATTACATTGTTGCGGGTATTGACAGACGGAAGCATAAAGGTTCAAACTCTTGACTGCTTGTTGTTTACTGTAAAACTTGATTGAAGATGATTGATTCGAAGATTGGGATTCTTGGGATATTCATTGATTTATATTTTTACTTGTGTTTAATAAGTTATTCCTGCTATCATGTATCCATTTTTTCCATTTTCTAGTGACATGACTTGTCATTTTTTGTAGAAATCTATTCCAGTTGTTTTAGTTATTGTTACTATTGCCTCTATATTCTATTTTGCCATCTATTTCCCGATACTTCATTCATTATTTATCTAATATTATTTCATATATTTCTCTACACTTTGGTAATGAGGTAATAGTCTTCCCACAGACGCACCATAGGCCATCACTTCTAGTCCACAGCCTCTAGCATTCGAAGAGATTCACTTGAGGCCTTATGTCGCATCGAGATCGGGGCACCCCTTTAGGGGGCCTCGGGGTCCAGGATGTCACATTATGGTATCAGAGAATGTTCCTTTCTTGATTTACTATTTGGATATAATATATTGTATATTTGGAATTCTTAGGACTTATTCATAACCCAGGATTTGGAATTGAGAACAATTTTCTGCGGTAAAAACCATGATTCCAAAAATTAAAATAATTGTTCTACTTTTTCTTGTTCAAGTTGATATTATTTCACCATTGGGTGATGCATAACTTTTTGTGTAGTTTTTGATTATTACTCTGTTGGAGGATTTTATTTCATCCCTGGCTGGATGATTTTAAGGCAAATAGCATTGTTAAGTGCCTCATTATTGGAACCAATAATTCAAATGTCATTCATATATCAAATCCATATAAGTTCATTTCACTTATTTTCATTTCTTGATATCCATGTGACTACTGAGTGATGTTTCGATAGTTATCTTTTTCTAGTATTACTCTGGGATATGATTGAGTGATTGACTATCTCTATTCTTAATGTGTGTAGGCCCTCATGGGTTGGGATAAGTAATTTACTAAGTCGACCGATTATGCTATAAAAATGGGTATTTATCATGATCGGTGTATGGGAACTGATTCAACAGGAATGGATATCAATTATAAAGTCAAATATAAAATCTAATATGAAATTGTTTCACATCCTTATCCCGCATTATCATGTTTATGAAATGATAATGAGTGAACCTCATAATTAAATGTAAAGGAAATGAAACTTATACTTTATCACGTACTGATACCTGGCCGTCTAAGTGGGTAGTTGGGGTAGTAATCTATGCGTAATTAGTTTTCCTACATTTAGCTTTTGATTGCGATGATATCTTACATCTTATGTTTTTTCTGAGGCATGTGCTTGGAAATTATAGACCAGTGTTGCCACAACATCCTCATATCATATGCCCGGTGGGTGGCGATAACCATACTCCAGACGTGGTGGGCCCTATTATTCCAGTATTACCTCTAGGAGTTCCACTTGAGTCACTGTGTATTGTACCTAATATGGGCACTAATTCCCAAGTTCATAATGGTTTTATATTTCTAAGGCATTCCATGCATGGTGATCCTCACCTTGAACCTACAATGGATAATCTGACTCGTGAGTTCCCACAACAGCATCGTCCTACTTTCCTAGGGGAGGGTGGTCCACAGGCTACGAAGTCTTGGATAGAATCCACTCTATCAATATTTTATCATCTAGAAGTGCTTCCTGAGTGGAGGGTCAAACATTCTTTATACGTGCTTTGGTATTCTGCCAAGCATGAGTGGGATGTGATTACCCAGGTTGTTCATCATCAATGCTAGTTATGGGATGATCTCCAGACAACCTTCTATGATCATTTATTTCCGTAGTTGATAAGAACTATCATATGCAGAAATAATAAGCACCTATAGCATGGTTATATGTCATTCATTGAGTATTTAGTGCATTTCATATAGTTACAGCAATTTTCACCGCTTCTAGATGGTGATGAACTTTCGCATGGTAGAAGAGTTGAGGATGGGCTCTAGTATTCCATTCAAATACAGGTGAATGTATTTATCCTGCCTAAATTTTTTTCAATAATCTATCAAGCTATTATCACTAAGAATAACATGAGGGATAACAATAGTACTAGGTTTAAAGTATCAGTGTCGCATTAGGCCAGTAGTTCTTCTAGGGGAATGAAGTATTCCCTTGAGGTTTCTCATTAGGGAATTAAAAACTAGAGTGTCAATTTAGATATCTCTAAATTATATCATTAGTATGGAAGATGTTGGAATATATGTTTTAGTGTGATACATATCCACTATAGTGTTGATCTTGTGGTTGTATGGGGCATCTCCAGGGTATCTGCAGGACCATTCCACCATCTTCAAGTGGAAAAGAATTCACACCCTCACCACCCCCAAGAGCGAGATCTTTTATGTCATATCAGGTTGGTAGATAGAATAAAACTAGTAGGTTTGGTTGAGATGCAATCCATTGATGTGGTAGCCAGACCGATGATTACCCACACTACCAAATGAGTAGTTATGAACCTGGTAGACCGTCTCTTTCACAGGTCCATGGATCAGGCCAGTTGAATGCACTACATCCGATACCCAAGGATTTCGTTATGGGGACATCTATAGTATGAGGTATTATTATAGTAGTATGTACTATAGTATCTATTTTATTTGATATAGGCGATTCAAACTCTTTTATCTCTGTATCTATTGTGGAATGTCCCATACTATAGATACAATGTTACTATGGTGTAATAACCCTATATGCATTGTTAGGGGGGAGATCAGAGGGAATAAACCAGTGCAGGGACATCCCCCTTGAGCTAGGTTATTACCCTTTCTTATGGAGCCTCTTTATTCTCCAGATGATGAGATTTGATTTAATTCTTTGGATTGACTAGTTGGTTTACTATCATGATTTTCTATACTTCTATCACTACAGGGTATCATTAACATCACTAGAGAGTAGCAGTTATCTATATAAGGATGACTGTGATATCCAAGTTTCTAAACCTAGACTAGAGAATCATGGGAAAGGTGGAGTGAGGACCTATATTGAAAATATCTTAATAGAGGATCAGGGTTTATGAAAATTTTATTTCCATCCTATAATGGAACGTTTTAGGGTTGTACTACCCGACTATTTTTCTATCTTTCCTATAGAGAGAGAGGTATATTTTAATATTGATCTATTTCCATGTGTATATCAAGTGATTAATACTACTTATAGGATATAACCTACTGATATTTAAGATTTCAAGGGGTATTTTAGGATTTAGAGTCCAATGGTTTTATATGGTGCAGTACAACCTCTTAGGCTTCACCTATGCTTTTCTCCAAAAATGCGGATGGAACCTTACATCTATGTGTTGATTATAGAAGGTTACACTAGCTTATGGTAAAGAAACGATATCTATTTCCTTGAATAATGATCTCTTTGACCAGATCTAAGGAAAAAATGTCTTTTCTAAGATCGACCTGAGATCAGGATATCATCAAGTGTGAGTCAGACCATCAAACATACCATATACATCATTACATAGCAGATATGGTCTGTATGAGTACCTTGTTATACCATTCTATCATACAAACAGACTTGATATTTTCATGAATCTAATGAATAGAGTGTTCCACCCATATTTTGATTATTTTTTCATGGTCCTATCAATGACATCTTCAAGTATTCTTACAGTCATAGTGACCATTCAAAACATCTTGAGATCATTCTGCATACACTAATAGAGCATCATCTTTATACCAGTCTTGTGAAGTGCCACTTCTGGATTGAAAAATATCACTTCGTGGGTCACATTACATTACAATAAGGCATGTCTATTGACCTGTAAAAGGATAGTGTCGTGGTTTCATATGATCATCCCAAGAACTTGTATGATATATGGAGTTTGTTAGGGATACATAGATATTACAGAAAACTAGTACATGAATTTTCATTCCATTATTCACCTCTTCACGGTCATACAAAGAATGGTGTCAACTTGATATGTTCAAAAGCATGTGATAATTCATTTCAAGAGTTGAAGGGAGGCTTGTATCTTCACCTATTCAGACTCTTCTAGAGTAATGTATATGTTATACTATCTTCTGTTATGTATCAAGCATCATCCTAGGAGCAGTGATGACATATCAAGATGTAGTCATTGAATACGAATCTCGACAGTGGAGGCCTCATGAGATGAATTACCTGATGCACAACCTTGAGCTAGAAACTGTTGTCCACGCCTTACGTTTCAAGAGACTATCTATTGGGTGAGATCTTTGTGTAGTAAACGAGCTGCAAGAGCCTCAAATATATCTTTTCATAGTGTGACTTGAACCGCAGATAGTGGAAATGGGTCGAATATGTACAATCCCTTGATTTTGACCTTTCCTATATGCTAGAGAAGGGTGATGCGGTTGAAGATGCAGTGTGTAAGAGAACCCCAACATAGGTCCTATGAGAATTTAGTGATGAATGGTAGTTAATGGACCTCTTTGATAAGATGCATCTGGAGTTACAGGATAGTCCAGGGAAGTATTACATTTCATCCTTTAGAGTTACCTATTCCCTCTTTAAAAAGGTGAAGAGTAGCCAGTTTTCAAATCATGAAGTCTAAGTTCTCCAGGATAGTATATCTGGAGATACCCCGCCTATAGATTGGACTATGGATAGAGATTGCATCCTATGTATAGGTGGATGTATCTATGTTCCTACATAAATGTTAGAGGAGTTTATTAATGAATCCCATGCTTCTCAATTATAATTCTATCTAGGCATTTTGAAAATGTTTCGAGATATGAGATTCCAGAATTGGTGACTTGGGATGAAAGGTCAGATAGAAGGCTTTATCACTAGGTGTTCCACCTATCAGCAAGTGGATGCAGAGAAATAGAGACTTTAATGCTTGTTATAAACCCAACATGTCCTGGAATGGAAATGGTAACATGTTTCCCTGGATTTAGTAGTTGGCTTACCATGGTCTCCAAGGGGTTGAAATGCTATCTGGGTAGTCATTTACTGACTAACAAAATCATCCCACTTAATTTATATTTTTGATACTTTTCTTGTTGATGAGATGGGAAGAATATATGTCTTTGAGATCATATGACTCTATAGGGTTCATCACACTATCATTTCATATGGGTATTCTCATTTCACATCTCAATTCTGTACGGGATTGCAAAAGGCTATGGTAACATAGGTGCTTTTAAGAACAAATTTTCCCCCTCAGACTAATAGAAAATCAAAATAGACAATATAGGTTCTAGAGTATATGCTCCGAGCATGTATCTTGGATTTTATTAGTTCATGGTAGTATCATACCCCTCTCATCATGTTTTCATAAAATAATAGATTTCAAGAAAAACTACAGATGGATCCTTTTAAGGCCTTTTATGGTTGGCTATGTCGTTCACCCATGTGATATATAGAGGTAGGTGTGTCACCCCTGATAGGTCCTCGTCTCATTTAGGAAATTTCAAAGTAGTTTCAACTGATCAGAAATCGTATGACATCTACTCATTGTAGACGTAAATATTTTGTCAATCGACATCAATGAACTCTTGAGTTTGAGGTTGGGGATCCTGTTTTTTAGGCACCTACAGGCTAGGGAATATATGCTTTTGGAATTAGGAATTTTATTTCCTCGTTATGTTAAGGTTTTTACGACTCTAGAGAGAGTTGGTATGGTATCCTATCAGTTATTATTACCTCAGATGTACAAAGAAATGCATGAAATATTTTGTGTTTCAAAGATTCACCAGTATCATGTTGATCAGTGTCATATATTTGATCCCAAGTATGTTTAGTTAGATGTTGATGCTACATTTGAGGAGTATACTTTATGCATCATTGGTCAGAGAACGAAGGATCTCTGAGGTTGGGTTGTCCCGCTTGTATGGGTGATATGGCGGCTTGGCCGAGTAGAGAACAAGACATAGGAGAGTAAAGACGGTGTACATTCCCAATGGCTAGAGTTTTTCTCAAATAGTTTTTCTCCACCCTTGGAAGGTGAACTTGGGGATGAGTTCTTTTAAGGGGAAAATATTGTAAGAACTTGGTTTTTCACTCAGGTATGGATTAATGAAAATTTTGATCTAAATCATTACTTTGGACCTAATATGGATTCTTAATGGGTTAGTAGAGGTCTTAGGGGTGTATGGGGAAATTTCAAAGCCTGAAATCCATATTTTTGGGGAAATAGGACATGTCAATGGTTGTCACACGGTTAGAATAACCGTACAAATGGACGATTTCCGGACATAACCACTTAGTATGGTTTGTGCATGGCTATGTGGCCTAACCATGTAATGTTCCCTTTTTCCTGGGTAATTATGCATGGTTGACGCACAGTTTTTTAAAACATGTGAACAATTTGTGCACATGCTATTTTTCTGGGTTATTTCAAAATTGTCCCTTAATGATCTAATTAGAACCCCTCTTCTTCTCTAATATATGAACATGTGGTACTAACCAATTTCTTTCTCAAATTGGTTCTTTTTGAAGTCTAAATCTGGGGAATCAATGATCTCTTTCATAGAGGATCTGATCGATCTTTTGTTCTTTATGTTGGATATGCCAATGTAAGTACCCGAGTCCTCTTGAGCCGTTCTCCTTCTCTCTTGATCTCAACTAAGTTATCGAGGTATGATATTTTTTCTCTTTTTCTTAGATCAACTCTAGTCTGTTCCAAATCGATGGCTAATACCAGAGTAGGATAGTCATACAAGACTACGGTGGGTGTTCTAGAACCCATCCCTCAAGTTCATTGATTTTAGACTTGTCTTGTGGGACCCACCACTTTCATCAGGTTCCATTTATAGATTTTATATTTCATTATTATAATCATGATAATCGTATGGATAAGATCTTTCCATATATGTGATTAATATTTTTTTTGTATTTATGACCACAACTCCATCCCTTCCATGTCGAAGGCTATGTGATAATTATTGTTTAGTATTTTGACATGTTTACGCCATTGTTGGGGTGTTTCTTGGCATAACCTTTTTAAGGGTAATCATTTTTATATTAAATGGATTTTTTATAATGAAAATTTCATAAAATAATGTACCTTATATGCGGACCACTTGACCCGCCTAATATAGGTGCTTCAATTTGACAATCAAATGTGAAATGTGAATTGGAATGTATGCTGGGGATATGACATAGCCTTAAATGTAAATCAATAATAGGTTTCATATACATTGCACCCCTTACCATATTAATGGAATGTAGAAGAATAAACCTTGAATATAGAGTTATATATAAATGGATTAAATAAATGTTTGCATGCTACATAGCCTTTTCAAACTAATGAAAGGAAGGGAAAGAACCAAATGGACTTATAGATTAATTATGACTTGATTAAAAGGTTACATGCGGCTTGGGTTTATCACACTAATGAAAGGAAATGATTAAAACAATAGTTTCATGCTACTTGACCTTATCATGATAATGAAAGGAATAACTTGAACCAAATAAAATATTACATGACTTCACAATCAAATAGAAATGGAAAGAATTAGGCTCACCGTGGATTTCGAATAGGGAATGTCATGAGCACTCGGGAACCCCAGTACGATTCAAGGATACAGATTTCATAGGTTGAGACCCACCTAGATCTTGATCCCTGTCCTTTCTTGGATGCCTGGTATGACACCATAGTATCCATTAATACTATTAAAGTATTTCTCAGATACACTCTTTGGATCCATCATTGACAGGTAGGTTCCATGGTTACATCCCACATGGCCCTATCACTACTTAGCCCCGTCTTACCTTTGATGATCACCTTGGATTCGGTAGTCACCTTATTGTGGCATTCCATGGAATATATTCCTTGTATTACACTCTTATACTTATCCAGGATATAGTTACTATTGAGTTGGTGATCCTTGATGTCTTTGTTGCTTTGGTTATTACCTTGAAACATCATTATTAAATGACATTATAGGTTTCCTCATCCTGACAAGGATCCTTCACTATGGTTAACATGTGACTCATTTATAAACTGGTAATAATAAATAAATGGTCTAGTTACATTCAGTCGCCAATTGAGGGATATAGAAAGTACTCAAGTATATAGTTACATTGTACTTCTTTACATTATATATGCATGCATGCACACTACTAAATTTCCATTACATAGGCTTTATGTTATAAACAATGTAGGTGGTGGCCCACTAAGATTTATCTATTACACCCCAAGCCTCCATGATACGCTCCTCTTTGAATAATACAGTAGCGTGTGTTATACGCAACTTCGAGTTCTAACACACACCGCGACCAATCAATCTAGCTGTTATGAATAGTAATACATAGTTTTTGATATTTTATACATTTTATCATTCAAAATGGGCTTCATTTTTGGATTTATAATATCGAAATTAGATTAGGGTGAATTTTAGGTACTTTTCTGATAACTTTCATATTTTGATGAATAGTGAAAATTACTAAATTTTAATTAAAAACAACTTTTTTTATCGAAATAATTAATAGTGATAAATTATTAATTTGAGTGGTTATAAATTATATTTAAAATATATTTTTACAATTTAATCCAATGTTGGTCGTTGGACATAATTTCACAATTAAACCCGACATAAACAAGTGTCAATATTTTGATAGTTATTGTTTCTTAAAAACAAGCTTTTTGTTTTGATAGCGGGAATTAATTTTAAATTAATAAATGCAACTTCTAAGTTTTGAATTTGGAAAAATAAACTTCATTATTGAATTCTTAATATCAAAATTATATTAGGGTAAATTTTTGGTATTTTTCTGAAAACTTTTAATTTTTGATGAATAGTGAAAAACATTGAGTTATAGTTTAAAACCAAATTTTTATTTAAATAATTATTTATTTTTTTTTCAATTATTTCATGTCAAAATAGATACATAATTCCTATATATGTTCAATTTAATTCATTGGAGTCGGTTTATAATAATTCTAGATATATAAAAATTTTATTGAACTTTTCACCGTCTTTTACCCACCTCCTTGGAGCTTTTGTAAATTCACATAAATCATAAATTTACAGCTTCTGTGAGCTGAATTTAGAAAATTAGAGTGAAACGGTTAATATCAAGGAGTAAAATTTGGTTCAATGAGATGAAAATAATTTTTGATGAATAGAAACTTTTTACTTTTATTTACCAGGGTTAAAAGTAAATAGGGTAATTAAGGGTACAAATGATATTAATATTACCCTCACACATGTCTTAATTATATTGGACAAGTTTATCTCGACCAAAAAAACCTTAGGAATAAAATATTATCATTTTGGTCCACTTGGATTAGATTAGGACATCTATTATTATTTAATTCAATGAATAGTTAAAAGAGTTAAAATCAAAGTTTAATAACTAAAACATTTTTAATATAGGATTTTACATAAGATAAATTCAATTATAAATATTCATTAGAAAGAAAAAAAAAATTTCCTACATCATGGTATTTTATTTATAATTTTTAGACATTAAGTAAATAAATTTATTCGTGACACAATGATAATGCAGTAATTACCTTATTCATGAAGGAATGAAATAAATGGTATTATAAATATTAAACTAAATATAATTTCAAAGTTTTTAAGACATCCACGAATTTTCTAGGTGAATATGACATGTTAGGATAGATTCAATGTATTTGTTTTGAAGTAATAATGTTGTTATTATTTTAACAAAAAACAAATACCAAATAGAGACAAAATTAACATAAAATAGTTTTTAAAACAAATATTATATTATTAATTGATATAATGGTCCTAAAAATCTATGGTTCGGCCAAAAGACTTATATAATAATATATATGATCCAATTGGGGTTCTATTGGTAGTATATAGTAATTTTATTATCCATATAGTGTAATAATACAAGAAGACACGGTAAAAGTTAAATTATTTAACTTAGAGTTAAATCTAAATGATATGGTTAAAATGGTAAACTAATGTTGTCTAAAACCTATTGTTTGAGTTTTTTTCGACCTATCCCCACATTATCCTTTAGATAATCAACTTTGGAGCCATTAAAAACCGAATATGATTTTATTAGAAAATAATATTTTAGGTTTTTTCTAAGGTGCCCCTCGCCCCTCTTATAAAAGGGCACTCCCCCTTATCTCTAATTCACACCTTCTAAGCCATTTGTCTCGGCCAAACCCTGACCAAATACCCTTTCCAATATCCTCCCTTAATCCTTGATGCCTTATTTTGATCATAAATCAAACCTATGGATCACTTTTGATCAAATCAAACGGAAGAACC
Organism: Viscum album; assembly: GCA_963277665.1. Lineage (NCBI taxonomy): Eukaryota > Viridiplantae > Streptophyta > Magnoliopsida > Santalales > Viscaceae > Viscum > Viscum album. Next base: position 838,731,516 of record OY728143.1, on the reverse strand, counting down.
CGAAGAACACGTAATGATTTCACCACCCTCTTTCAAGTTCCTTTCTTCTTCCACTTCCTTTTTCTTTATTGTTTCCATTATAAAATAATAACTTCAGTATAATCTATATACATTGATGTTATTATTATTATGGTACAAACAAATTCATTAATCTATCCACCCTTTGAATGAAATGTAACCATACGTGCGTACGTACGGTTTACCGTCTCCACGTCGTGGTGTAATTGTTATTCAATACATTATTATTTGGATGGGTATAATAATGATGTGTATTTTATGTAAATAATTAATATAATATTATAAGTATTCTGTATATATTATATACCATCAAATTATATATTACATTAATATCAAAATAATGATATTTTCGCTCATGCGTACGTACATATTACAGTTTCCAGGACGCGATGAGATTCATTTCCAAGTTCACCATTCATCAACGATTATAAAAATATATATTACTAATAAGTATGTAACATATGACATAATAATGCTAATGTAAATATATGTATTTATATATATAAGTATTTATGTATTTACATATATCTTATTCACATACTTTCGTTCAATACTATAGGAAAACAGAAACAACGTTTATGCGTACGTACGGACAACCGTCTCCTAAACGGTGTTTTCCATTTCATATATACGTCTATTATAAATTTTTTTATTCTAAATATATATGATAAATAAATCATGTTTTATATTATGGATGTATTTAAATCATGATCTAAATGATGCAATCAAGAGTAACAAGTTAAAACACGTGTGATAAAGAAAGCGATTATTACCTGAAATATTAATATAACATGGAATATATTATTAAATGGGTAGTATAAAGTCATAAATGAATAATATATGATATCATAAATATTAATATGGTTCTGTTATAATTTAATAACATACTATAGTCTTCATACAGGAGGCTAAACGTACCCTCGACTAAAGGAAAGTGCAAGGTAAGGTGTTTTTATCTCACTCCTTATTCCCATGAGATTCTTGTCATATTGCCACTATTACCTTTTGTGTGGTGTATGTACTGACCATAATTGTATTTATTGTGTAATAAACTTTAATTTATGTGTATTTAAATATTCATTATATGGTACTTCTTTCATGGGGTGTGTTTTTTGTAAGTTACCAAATTGGTAAGGGTTTATTTCATAATCTCTTCATTATCTGAGGTTGTTTATACGTAATTATATACTGGGACCTATTTATCATCCCCATCCAGTTTCTTAAAAATGAATTTCAAAACAATATTACTATTTTATACAATATGGGTTAAAGGCATTTATACCATTGGTTGACGTTTTTTAAGAAGTTTATAAAGGAATCATTCCATCGTTTTCCAAACAAGGTCCTTTTTAACCTTTTCGACAGAACTAAGGTAAGAATGTCTTTTTTTAAGTTATACGGAAGGTGCAGCTATTTTATGCCATTATAAAATCTTTGAAGCTTCCCTTACAAGGTTATAAGAATATTTTCAAAGTAAATGTTTTCTTTTATAATTATGTGACTTTTAAATGATTTGAATAATAGAGATATTTCTCTCAAATAGTTTTGATTTCATATATGTCAACATATTTTGATAAAATTTACACTTGTTTGAAGTTGATTTATTATGATACAAATCATCCATATTTTATTTATATTTTTGTGATATGTTTGACTATGGATGAGATATTTTTATGCCATTAATGGTTTATGATTAATGTTTTGGCATTTCGTATGCTAGTTTTAATATGAATGTTTATGTTATAGTTCATCCTCTTCTTAAGATGAATGTGTTGGACTAGTATATTCCTGGTTTTGGGCTGGTAAAAGTAACCCCTCCCGGTTGGGTTCCGGTTACATTAGACCCTCCTGGTTGGTGTAAGGTTATTAGAGGAAATTGAGGTTGGTGTCTGGTTATTAGAGGTACTCCGGGTTGGTGTCTGGTTATTAGAGACACTCCGGGTTGGTGTACGATTATTAGAGGCACTCCGAGTTGGAGTCCAGTTATAGAGGCTCTCTGGGTTGGGTTCCTGTTATAGTTAGCCACCAGGTCTTGGCATGAGGCCTTGACAATGAAATTAAAGTTCAGAATTATGCATTCCATCATTATGAAAGTGGTTATTGATATTTCATGTGATTATTCGACTAGTAGAACATCCATGTGAATAAGTAAATGGAATTATTTCATTTTATTTTTTCCATACTATGATGAAGTTCAATTTTAAAAGGATTTTGTTTTAGTTATACATTGCCTTAAATGTTTATGATTATTTATGATAGTTTCCACTATATTGTTATCCTTATTGAGCATCTGAGCTCACCCGTTTCTATGTTTTATTCTTCCAAGGATTCCAAGAATTGTGTTGTGATTGATATGCAGGGTTAAGACAAGGGAATAATGGCATTCATAAAGGATTATTTATGTTGTTTTTTATGTTATAAAGTGTAATGTAACATTCATGTATGTAATCTATTTTCCAAGACTGCTAAATCGATCGGTCCTTCAGGACTTGATTCTTTGTAATCATGACAATGTATTAAAATAATGCACCGACTCTAGGTAACTGGGGTCAGGGAGTTACAGTTAGTATCAGAGGATGTTTTGCAATAACCTTGGAAACTAGATTTAGATAAAGTCTGATTGGAGCACATAGCCCTAAGATAGACTTTGAGGATTAGTAGAGAATAACTTCCTAGAATATTGAAATTGTAGAGATTTTGTGAGTTTTCTGAGCAATACATCCCTGTCTGGATACGAGCAGGTAAAGGCGGCTATGGCACAAATATACCTAGGGGTAAAACCCAAAAACTCCTGTTTGATCTAGACTTAAACAGGAAATAGTGCACGACAACGGGCCTTGCTGCACTCTTGGTTACGACACTCCTGGGAGATATGCTTAGGATAATTCTCAATTTCTTTACAAACCATTATCAAGGGTTTATGAGTATATACTTTCTCAAAGAAGACATTTTTATGATTATAGATTATATCTATAAACTGTTTAATTTATGTTATGTTGTTTACAAGTTTGGGATTTGGTATTGCTCTTCATAAACTAATCTAGTGTATACCATTGTTTAGAAATGGCGCCCAGTAGAAGGAATGATAACTCCAACAATAAACATGATCCCAAGGGTAAGAAGGATCATATCTTTCATGGTCCTAAGCCAGAATTTAGAAGGTAAATAGTCTCCCACATAATATCATCATATGAAGAAATAGTATCATGTGATGATAAGATAAGTAAAGAATTCTGGGAGTCCTATGGCATTGAAGGGAATCCAGAGAAGATAAGGATGGTAGATAGAAGGACATATAAAGGGAAGAAGGTAAAGAAGGATTTTCCCATATGTGATAATTGTGGAAAGAATCACCTTGGAAAATTCTTGAAGGGAATGGGAGTATGTTATTAGTGTGGAGAAAAAGGACACCAAGTACGTTAATACAAGGTTAAGAAATAGGTTTCAAATGTACAATGCTTCATCTGCAAGGAGTTTGGACACTACACGAACCAATGTCTCAGTCATCACACTATGCTGTAAATGATTATATTAGATAATAATCAAGTTATGATACTACCACAGATGAAGAGGAATGACTAGTGTTCTTATGTTGTTATTTTGGAATTATTTCATTGAAGTGTTGTATCAATTATGTTCTGGAAATAAATAAGGAGTGTACTACAATACTATTTCATTGAGGATTTGAGATTTTATGGTACTAAGAAATGTGACTCTACAGCGAGTTAAAATTTTCTGAAATTACATGGTTGAAGGAAAGATAAAATTTAATATGGTCCTAATATTGAGATACTGATTTTGGAATAAGATATGGTTGATTTGGGTAAATTATATTTGATATTCTTGAATACCTTGAAACTGATTATTGATTTTTCATCATTAGAGTTTACAACATTTTTTATAGATGGAGTATATCCAGTATTCTATAAAGAATAATGGAGCATGAATGTAATCAATAAGGTTTTATAGTAATTCAGGATGTTTCAGTGTTTTAAAAGAATACATGATGAAGGTATTCACATGAAATTACGTGGTAAAAAGGATCTACATTATGTTTACATTTCTTATAAATTTTGGACTGAGAGTTTACAGAATTATTTTGTATAAGTATAAAGGTTGGAATGGATTAATTTTGAAAGGTTGTTTTTGGATTTTTATAAAAGGACGACACGTAGACCGTGTGGCGACCCGTCATGTCGGACAAAGCTGTGGGAATCGAACCCACAACCATAGTGCAATTGGGATTTATCGGCTACCACTAGACTACGTGAAGTTCCTATATGGTATAATGTAGTTTCTTTTTTAAAGGGCCAGATATGTGAATTAAAATTTCATTAAATTTGGAACCCTATACGATTAGGATAATTAGAGTATTTTTGAGTTGTATTATGTTTTGGGGTGAAAGATGAGTTTGTGGTAGAAATTTAGTAATGGATAAAACTCTAATTATAATGTAAGTATATCTCCTTATGATCTTAGCCAATCTCAAAAAAAAATTCCTCAACATTAAGAAAAGGAACTTAGAAAAAAATGTTGTCCTAGATGGTACCTTAGATCATCACAAATTTATGGCTTTGGGATTGTTGGCCATTTTATAGCCATGTTCTCTACCACTCTCCATCAGATATTGATGGTTATATTTCTCTTACATATCAATATTTTCCTACATGGAACCGTAGTATGTGTTATTTTCAGTAACCTTCATACTTACCACCCTTTATTTTAAATAGAGGCCTCATTAATCCATTATTTGATGTGGGATTTCAACTAAGACATTTTGAAATTTCAACCCAAAGTTTCCAATACCGAGCATAAATTGTGAGGACACAATTTATTGAATGAGGGTAGAATTTAAAACCCCAAGCTTCCATGGTACGCTTCTCTTTGAATAATACAGTAGTGTGTGTTGTACGCAACTTCGAGTTCTAACACACACCACAACCAATAAAACTAGTGATAAATTATGAATTTGAGTAGTTTTAAATTATATTTAGATTATATTTTTACAATTTAATCCAATGTTGTTCATTGGACATAATTTCACATTTAAACCTGTCATAAACAGGTGTCAATCTTTTGATAGTTATTGTTTCTTAAAAACACGCTTTTTGTTTTAACAACGAGAATTACTTTTAAATTAATAAATGCAACTTCTAGGTTTTGAATTTGGTAAAATAGACTTTATTATTGAATTCTTAATATCAAAATTAGCTTAGGGTAAATGTTTAGTATTTTTCTGAAAACATTTATTTTTTGATGAATAGTGAAAAACACTAAGTTATAGTTAAAAACCGATTTTTTATTTAAATAAATATTTATTTTATTTAAATTATTTAATGTAAAAATTGATACACAATACTTAAATAAGTTCAATTTAAGTAATTGGAGTCATTTTACAATAATTTTAGATATAAAAAAAATTATTGAACTTTTCACCATCTTTTTCCCACCTCCTAGGAGCTTTTGCAAATTCACAAAAAACATAATTTTACCGCTTCTATGAGCTGAATTTCAAAAATCTGAGAGACACGTTTAATATCAAGGAGTAAAATGTAGTTCAATGAGATGAAAATAATTTTTGGTGAATAGTAACTTTTTCACTTTTATTTAACACGGTTAAAAGTAAATAGGGTAATTAAGGGTAAAAATGATATTAATATTACCCTCACACATGTACGAATTCTATTGGAAAAGTTTATCTCGACCAAAAAAAACCTTAGTAATAAAGTATTATCATTTAGGTCCACTTGGATTAGATTAGGACATTTATTATTATTTAATTTAAAGAAGAGTTAAAAGAGTTAAAATCAAAGTTTAATAACAAAAATATTTTTAATAAAGGGATTTACATAAGATAAATTAGATTATAAAGATTAAGTAGAAATATAACAAAATTTACTACATCATGGTATTTTATTTATAATTTTTAGACATTAAATAAATAAATTTATTTATGACACAATGATGATGCAGTAATTATCTTATTCATGAAAGAATCAAATAAATGGTATTATAAATATTAAAATAAATATAATTTCAAATTTTTTATGACATACACGAATTTTCTAGGTGAATATGACATGTTAGGATATATTCAATGTATTTTTTTGAAGTAATAATGTTGTTATTATTTTAACAGAAAACAAATACCAAATAGTGTCAAAATTAACATAAAATAGTTTTTATAAAAAATATTATATTATTAATTGATATAATGGTCCTAAAAATGTAATGTTCTGCCAAAAGACTTATATAAGAATATATATTAACCAATTGGGGTTCTATTGGCAGTATATAGTATTCTTATTAATCATATAGTGTAAGAATACAAGACGACACGGTAAAAGATAAATTCTTTAACTTAGAGTTAAATCTAAATGATACGGTTAAAATGGAAACCTAAACTTGTCTAAAACCTATTGGTTGAGTTGTTTTCAAACTATCCCCACCTTATACTTTAAATAATCAACTTTTGATCCATTAGAAACTGAATATGAATTTATTATAAAATAATATTTTATGTTTTTTCTAAGGTTCCCCTCACCCATCTTATAAAAGGGCAATCCCCCTTCTCTTTAATTCACACCTTCTAAGCCATTTTTCTCGGCCAAACCCTTCCCAAATACCCTCTCAAATATCCCAACATCATCCAAGTGGCCTTAGTTTGATCGAAAAGCCAACCTAAGGAGCCCTTTTGATCAAATCAAAAAGAAGAACCCGAAGAAGAGCTAACGATTTCACCACCCTCTTTCAAGTTTCTTTCTTTTTCCACTTACTTTTTCTTTATTGTTTCCATTCTAAAATATTAAATCCAGAATATTCTATATACTATAATATTATTATAAATATCGTACAACCAAATTACTTATTCTATCCACCCTTTTAATGACATATCACCATACATGCGTACGTATGGCTTACCGTCTCCACGTCGCAGTGTAATTGTTATTCAAAACATTATTATTGGGATGGGTATAATAATGATGTGTATTTTATGTAAATAATAAATATAACATGATAGGGATTCTGTATATATTATATACCATCCAATTATTTATTATATTAATATCAAACAAATGATATTTTCTCTCGTGCGTACGTACGGATTACCATCTCCACGACGCGATGAGATTCATTTCCAAGTTCACCATTCATCAACAATTATAAAAATATATATTACTAATAAGTATGTAATATATGACATAATAATTCTACTGGAGATATATGTATTTATATATATAAGTATTTATGTACTTAAATATATCTTATTCACTTACTTCCGTTCAATACTATATGAAAACGGAAACATCGTTTATGCGTACGTATGGACAACCGTCTCCATAAACGGTGTTCTCCATTTCATATATACGTCTATTATAAATTTTTATATTCTATATATATATGATAAATAAATCATGTTTTATATTCGTGAAGTATTTAAATCATGATCTAAGTGATACAATCAATATTAACAAGTTAAAACACGTACGATAAAGAAAGCGATTATTACCTGAAATCTTAATATAACATGGATATTATTATTAAATGGGTAGTATAAAGTCATAAATGAAAAATTTATGATATAATAAATATTAATATTTTTATGGTATAATTTAATAACATACTATAGTCTTCGTACAGGAGGCTAAACGTACCCTCAATTAAAAGAAATTGTAAGGTAAGGGGTTTTCATCTCACTCCTTATTCTCGTGAGATTCATGCCATATTGCCACTATTAACTTTTGTGTGGTGTATGTACTTCCCATAATTGTATTCATTGTGTAATACACTTTAATTTATGTATATTTACATATTCATTGTATGGAACTTCTTTCATGGAGTGTATGTTTCGTAAGTTACCAAATTGGTAATGGTTTATTTCACAATCTCTTCATTATTTGGGGTTGTTTATATGTAGTTATCTACTCAGACCTCTTTATCATCCACATCCATGTTTCAAAAAAATGTATTTCAAAACATTCTTACTATTTTACAGTATATGGGTTAAAGTCATTTATACCCTTGTTTTACTTTTTATAAGAAGTTTATAAAGGAATCTTTCTGTCGTTTTCCAAACAAGGTCCTTTTTAACCTTTTCGACAGAATTAAGGTAAGAATGTCTTTTTTTAACTTATACGGCAGGTGCGGGTATTTTCTGCCATTATAAAATTTTTGAAGCTTCCCTTACAAGCTTATAAGAATATTTTCAAAGTAAATGTTTTCTTTTATAATTATGTGACTTTTAAATGATTTCAAAAAAAGAGATATTTCTCTCAAATAGTTTTGATTTCATCTATGTCAACATCCTTTGATAAATTTTACACTTGTTTGAAGTTGATTTATTATGTTACAAATCATCCATATTGTATTTAAGGTATTTTGATATGTTTGACTATGGATGAGTTATTTTAATGCCATTAATGGTTTATGATTAATGTTTTATCATTTCGTATGCTAGTTTTAATACAAATTTTTATGTTATATTTCATCCTATTCTTAAGATGAATGTGTTGGACTAGTATGTTCTGGGTTTGGGACCGGTAAAATTAATCCCTCCAGGTTGGGGTCCGGTTACAGCAGACCCTCCGGGTTGGTGTCTGGTTATTAGAGGAACTCCAGATTTGTGTCCGATTAATAGAGGTACTCCAGGTTGGTGTCCGGTTATAAGAGGCACTCCAGGTTGGTGTCCAGTTATTAGAGGCAATCTGGGTTGGAGTCCTGTTACAGAGGCTCTCCAGGTTGGGTTCCGGTTACAGTTAGCCCTTAGGTCTTGGCACGAGGCCCTGAAAAAGAAATTAAAGTTCAGCATTATGCATTCCATCATTATGAAAGTGGTTATTGATATTGAATTTGATTATTCAACTAGTATAATATGCATGTGAATAAGTAAATGACATTATTTCATTTTATTTTAGCCATACTATGCTGATGTTCAAGTTTAAAAGGATTTTGTTTTAGTTATACAATTTCTTAAATGTTTATGCTTATTTATGAAAGTTTCTGCTATATTGTTATCCTTACTGAGCATCTGAGCTCACCCCTTTCTATGTTTTATTTTTCCCAGGATTCCAAGAAGTGTATTGTGATTGATATAAAAGGTTAAGCCAAGGGAATAATGGAATTCATAAAGGATTATTTATGTTGTTTTGTAAGTTATAAAGTGTAATGTTACATTCATGTATGTAATCTAATTTCCAATACTGCTAAATCCATCAGTCCTTCAAGACTTGATTCCTTATAATCATGGAAATGTATTAAAATAATACACTGAATCTGGGTAACTGGGGTCGGGGAGTTACATTATCTCACACCCTCTTGAGTTGCTATTTGGTACTAGGGGCAGATTACATGGTTGTGGGTGTTGAGAAATTTGAGTATACCACTTCAAACAATTTTTTTCATGCTGTTATTATACATCTTGATAGTATATGACCTAATCATAGCTCAGGATTCTTGGGATAGTCATTGATCGTTTTTTACATATGTGGATCAAGTTATTCATGAAATCTTCTAACCATGTTTCCTTGTTTTCTAGTGACATGACATATCATCAGTTGTTTAATGTTATTCCATTGGTTTTAGTTATTTTTACTATGATCCCTATTTACAACTATGAATTTTGTTTACATATATTTCTTCCACTATTTACATTTGATTACATTCATCATCTATGCTAAACTTTGTTAATGATGGATTAGTATTCCCAGAGATGCACCCTAGTACCTCACTACTTGTTTGAAATGTTTGGAATTCAGGGAGATGTTCTTGGGGGTATGTGTCCCATAGGGCTCAGGGCACCCCATAGGTGGCATCTAGGTTTAGGATTTCACACCATAATCTAGGATCTTCTTGAGTTCATCTTTGAATAAAATTTACACATGATTCTTTATCACATAAATCTATTGATGGAATATAGTTGAATATTATGTCCATATCCTTTGTGGAATGGTGATATGCCTGCTCTTTGCTTTCAAATCATCATTTTTAATGATTGTCGGAAAAGTATGAAGAAGCTAATAATTACTATTCATTAGATAATAACGATAACTAATTCATGTTTCTCTTCTATTTATTTTTTTTTTTCATCAAAATCTTGATTGAAATAGAATTATTCTCAATGTTAACTAATTTTTAACTAAAAATACACTTCCTTGTTAATACATGAAAAAAACTACAATCTTAAAAATATAATAACTAAAATATAAAAAAAAATCATAGAGGTAAACCATGTATTTGATACCATTTTAGAGTGCCACATTAGGATATACTCAATATAAACTTGGCTTGAATTTATTTTGGAACCCTTCGAACAAATTTTATATTTTATCCCCTTTACCTCTTACACCTGTTAGGATTTTGATTCTTCATATATCTATTATTTCTTATATAAAATTATATGTAATAGGTTAAATATATCATGTGATATTTTTACAATGGTTACTACTAAATAAGAGTATGAAGTCATTGTAATGATTAGTAAATAATTCAAAATTACAAAACCAAAAGAAAAACATTCCATTAAAAATTGTTATAGAAAGAAATGAATAATCATTCACATGAATATCAATTTAGTTAATCAACATTTCTTCTTTCGCATAACCTATCTGGTTTATTATACTACTTCTAAATACAATATCCCCCTTCTTTTACTATGTTTTGTAACACCAATAAATTCTTCCACCAGATGTGACTTCTATTGGATGTCACAGTGCTGTTTTTTAATTTCACTTACTTATTATTAAATTTTTACTTGAATTATATAAGGAAATAAACAAAACTTCATTAAAACTGCTAACTAAATTCTAATAAATCTTCTTATTAATATATCTATGATAAAATATGTTCATAATAATAACTTATTCTCATAATTAAATCACAAAAAACGTTCTTGACTATTGAATTAATGAATTTATGGCTCATCATCATCATAAATACCTCAATTCTTCACTCAAAATGATATGAATGTGTAGTGTAATGAATCTCTTAGAATTATTCATCATTCCCAAAGATAGTTACAGAATAAACATTGATCACTCACTTCTTCTTTGACACAATAATATAATGTTATGTTGTGTTGTTTCTTTCACTTTATTTGATTCACAACATCAATAATATAGTGTAGTGGTTCTTATTTATTCCTCTATGTGAGGACAATATTTTCTTCAACTAAATCATACTTCAAATTAATATTATTTCATTCAAGAAGGATCTGAAACAACTCAATAACTTCCTTAGATTACTTTAAAGTCCCTGTCACGACCAGACCCTACCGGTCCCGAGCCGCAACTACCTCAAGACCGCCTCCATAGGCTAGTGGCTGGAGACTAGCATTGAAGGCGTAACAATCACGGGGAAGACTTAGCCTAATTACTTGTACACACACACACACAACCCCCTCGATGAAGAAGTGCATAGAAAAAAAAGAAAACCACTGGACAAACAACTATAACTTAACCACAGTCATGCATCAACCACTAAAAAGAGCAAGTAATGTGCTGAAAGTACTGACATGTAAACTTAACAGTAAAAAGGTAAAAACAGGTGCACAACCAAAAAGGTGCTACAACCCAGCAATAGGTAACAAAAGGAAACAACTAGATAAATCCCCACCTGAAAACACTAGCACGACCACGACATTCTATTTGAGCTCCTGTGACCTCTACACTCCACCATAGTCACGATTGACCTGTCTGTTGTCTACAAGGGCACACCAGTTGCGGGAAAAGCCCAAGTAGGAGTGAGTATAAAAATACTCAGTAGGATGCCCCGAAAGCTCGAGGAAAAAATAAAGAAGGCACTAAAGAGGTGAGCAGTAGACAGAACCAGAACAGTAAAAGAGTACAGTAAAGAGTGCAGCTCAACCCAACAAGAGGAAGGAAGTAAACTCGTCCAAATGCAAGGAGCTAGGAATGGTGAGAAGATGATCTTCTCACTGAGTCCTCGCTACCTATAGTAGGGGAGTGGACTCATCCATCCTAGAGGAGATAAACACGAATAGCATGTGGCATACCCCACGCGTCTTCGCCCCTCCTAGAATGAGAGAAACCGAACCCAAGGAGTGGGAACCGAAGTCAGGTGTATATGTATATATGCTCAACAAGAAACCCGAATGAGTGTGTAAGGGGATATACATCTCCAAACTCATCCTAGGAAGATTTGCCAGTAGTTCTTGGGATATCCAACATTGTGCTCAAACATCTCTCACATCAACCTAGGAGGTATAAGTCAAAGGGCTCAATCACTGCACCTCGATAATATGCCCTTTAGGTGGCACTAACTCATCCGTACGGCCTTTAGGTCGCGTCGCATGGACATGTCTCGGGGGGGAAAGTTTCCCTCATCCTTGTATTTCCAAAGATCACGTCAAAGATATCATATCGCTGATCCGTATAACCAAGGATCCTGCTACGGTAGTCACAGAGAAAAAAGTCACTGACTAGTCCCATAGAAAGGTATGAGTCTAAAAGAAGTCACTGGGTAACCCACTACCCAGTCCAGCTGGAGGGTAAACCCCTAGAGGTCATCGGGTAACCCACTTCCCAGCCCCGTTTGAGGGTAAACCCCTAGTAAGTGAACGGGTAACCCACTGCCCAACTGCACTAAAGGGTAAAACCTAAAATCAAAGGGGGTAACCCACTGCCCAGCCCCGATGGGGGGTAAACCCTAAGGTCAATGGGTAACCCACTACCCAACCCCACTGGAGGGTAAACCCGGAACTGGTCAGACAACTCCGTGCTGCCCGCGCCATCACTGGGTGTCGCTAACATCACAACCGTGTATTGGGTCGGATTGCGTTAATGAGACCTCCGACCAATTCCCTTTCATATTTACACATATAATAAGATCTCTAATGAGGCTTCACATGCCCCAATAGATCACACCACTGCAATCCTCATGGAAACCCTCGCGAGATAGACTATTCATTCACCTGGAACAGACCCCCGACATAAAAGTTGTTCACCATGACTTTAGGCCCGCACGGTACCTCATGAGGCCCACTCTCAGTTCCGAAAGAGGTCGGGCAGACTAAGCCATTGTGATGGCCTCAGAAAAATACATCTAATCGACTATTCATCCACCCCAAATGTATGCCAGACAAAAACGTCGCAAAACGTTACATGTCGCTTAAAAGATGGACCGTAGGGCCCACCTCTCCGCTCCGACTTCCACATCTGAAACTATATTGGAAAAATCTGCCTCAATGTCGGGGTCACAATTCCCCTGACGGTGCTCAAATTGGACATCAGATTTGTTTACGCCATCCAAAACAAGAACCTCCAGAAAAACGCTCATCCACTTAATGGGCATGTTGCACCACCAAGGCCCCCGCATCGGTAATTAAAAATCCCCGAGAACATCTCAAAAGATTAGCCTCGACGCCATGAATGCACTTCCACAGACGGTGCTCAAAACGGACACCCGTAGCAAAAATTACGGGTTTCCGAAGTTGGAGGAGGTGAACCCCTTGGGCTGGACCGTCCTGGTCGGCCCGGTCTGGGCCGGCCCGCGCCGGCCGGCCCGGAACACAGTGTTGGCCCGCAGTGCAACCGCGTGGCCCGGCTGTGGACCTCGGGTCTATGCAGTGACAACCAGCCACAAGGGACGGTTTCGGTCTTCCTCGGAGACTCGCCTTCGGTGGGTCTCGGTCCCCACATGTGGTCGCGCGCCGCGACCCCGTCTCGTCACACCCGGCGCCGACGGTCTCACCCGCGGCCTGGAGCTTCCGCCTAGAGCAGTGGCGGAGGCCACCTCCTGGGGCATCGCCGGAGTCTGCCGCCATGCCGCCTTGTAGGAACCACGCCACCGCTAGCTGAATGCCACCGAACCGTTGTGCCGATAGCCGGAAAATGAATAAACGGATGGAAAACTTCCCGGGGCTGCCCCGGACCCCCCGGGACTCTACAATTTGATATGAAATGTTCTTTAAGAAGATAAATCCAAGACCTACGCAACCAGGGTCTTCGCTCGACGATCGGACAAAAGATCGACATTGGAAATTAACTTTAAATACAAACAGAAACAAAAACGAAGAATGGAAAAACCTCCTACCTCGTTGGGCGTAGCCCGAAGCTTCATGATTTGGTCCACCCGAGCCGACTGCCTAGCTGGAGTGGAGGAGGAGAGTGGAGAAGTTCGCCGAGAGGGAACCATCAGGGAAGAAGCAAAGGGAGGGGAGGAGGAGAAGGGGGAGAGTGTTTAAATAGGAAAACACTTAAACCCCCTGCCCGAAGGCCCCATGCCCGAACCCTCAGCGAGGTCGAGATTAAGCCTTCCCTAGGGTAAATGCCTTTCCCTTAGTGCAACGGACATCTCATAATTTTAATCTGATCCTCTGTTCAAATTTTATAAAGATCCCACCCGGGGCCGCTAAATTACGAAAATTCCCCTGGTGGTGTTTTTTCACAGAAGGGTCGCGCCCGCGAATGTTATACCCCTCATAGGGTAAACGACACGTTCCGGACTCAACGGTGCCCTCGGTTATCCCATCCGCACAACCTTTTAAGAGTTATTATGTTTAATTAGCGTGTCCAATGTGAACGCGGATAAATTTTAATTCAGGCCACACCATGGCTTGTAATTTCACGCCATCTGAACATCCTGATTTGAATAAACATCAAAAAAAAGTGCTAAGTCTTATAGGTTCCAAAACCGGGTTCTTACATCATTCCCCCCATCAAGTTTTTCATCCCTGATAAACAAAAATAAAAAAAACTCGGTATACTGAGCTTGCATCTGGCTCTCACACTCCCAGGTGCTCTCCTACAACCTCCCATGCTGCCACAACACTCGAACTAGAGGAATGGCCCATCCGCGCAGAGTCCGCTCCTGTCGGTCCTCAATCTCCACTGGGTGCTACGCAAAGGTGTCTCCATCCTCAATTTCCAGCTCCTCCCAGTCAATAACGTGTGTGGGGTCGTGCACGTATTTCCTCAACCGCAACATGTGGAAGATGTCATGCACTCTCTCTAGCTGCGGGGTTAGAGAAAGACGGTAGGAGACCTCACCAACCCTGCGCATGATCTCAAAGGGCATGATGAACCGCAGGGACAACTTGCCTTCCCGGCCAAACCTTTGCATTCCACGCTGCAGGGAGACTCTAAAAAAGACATGGTCTCCCTGCTCAAACTCTAGAGGCCTGTGACACTTGTCTGCATAGGACTTCTTTCAGCTCTGTTCCGTCCTCATCCACTCACGAATGACCTGTACCTTCTCTATCATTGCCCGCACCAAATCTAGTCCCGTGAGGGAGGTCTCCCCAACCTCCGTTCAACACAACAGTGACCTAAAGGGTCTCCTGTAGAGGGCCTAAAAAGGTGTCATGCCAATTGTAGAGTGGTAAAAGTTGTTAAATGCAAACTCCACAAAGGGAAGGTGATCCTCCCAGCTCCGGCCAAAGTTTAAGACGCACGCCCTGAGCATATCCTCCAACACCTGGATAGTGGGCTCGGTCTACCCATTAGTCTGGGGGTGAAAGGCTGTACTCATCCACAATTGAGTCCTGAATACCTCCTACAGGCCTCACTATAATCCCGATGTAAACTACATGTCACGATCAGATATGATCGTCGAGGGTACTCCATGAAAGCGGACGAACTCTCGAACAAATAACTGCCCCATACACTCCACCGAGCTCTGCTCCCTGATAGCAAGGAAGTGAGCTGACTTTGTGAGTTGGTGAACTATCACCCAAATGTAGTCGTGGCCCTTTGTTGTGCATGGAAGCCCTGCGATGAAGCCTATAGATATGTCATCCCACTTCCACTCCGGGATATCAAGGGGCTGCAACAACCCTACCGAAACCTGGTTCTCTACCATCACCTGCTTACAGGTAAGACACCGAGAAACAAACTCAGCTACACTCCGCTTCATTCCAGACCACCAAAACTGCCGCTAAAGGTCTCTGTACATCATACCCACACCAGGATGTATGACCAAGTAAGAAGTGTGGAACTCCCTCATCACCTCCTCCCACATCTCTACAGGTACTACAGCTCACCCCTGGAATAGTATCTCATGATTCCCTCCTTCGGAATACCCATAGGGTGTGTCACCCGTGGATATCTGATCACGCAGTACCTCACTGTCAACATCCCCCAACTGTGACTCTCTCACACACTCATGGAGTGAAGGGTTCAACACCATCAACTGCAAAAAAAATCCATTCCATCCTGCTCCACCAAGGTCAGGCGTAGGGAAGTCTACTACTCTGAAGCTTCCTGCACTAACCGAGCATTGGACTTCCTGCTGATAGCATCTGATACCACGTTGCCCTTCCCTGGAGTATAGACTATCTCTAAATCATCGTCCTATAGAAACTCTAGCCAGCGCCTCTGCCTACGATTTAAATCCCTCTAAGTGAAATTATACTTGAAGCTCTGGTGGTCTGAGGA
Source organism: Viscum album (assembly GCA_963277665.1). NCBI lineage: Eukaryota > Viridiplantae > Streptophyta > Magnoliopsida > Santalales > Viscaceae > Viscum > Viscum album. The sequence goes on along the minus strand of OY728143.1, from coordinate 838,715,107 downwards.
GACTACAAAACACTCACCCAAAAGGTAGTGTCTCCATAGTTTCAAGGAGAAGACCACCGCTTCCAGCTCCAAATTGTGAGTCGCATAATTTGGCTCATGGGGCCTCAATTGCCTCAAACCATATGCAATCACTGCATGTTGCTGCATCAGCATGCACCTAAGACCATATCCTGAAGCATCGCAATATATGAAAAACTCAACGCCCTCCACTGGCAGCCTCAACACCAGAGCACTAGTCAAACTCTGCCTCAACTCCTCGAAGGCCTTTTGGAACTGATCAGTATAGGTAAACTGTCATCCCATCCATATCAATGCGGTCAAAGGTGAAAAAATCCTGGAGAAGTCATCCATGAACCTTCTATAGTACCCTACCAATCCAAGGAAACTCTGCACCTGAGACGCATTCTTGGGTGGCTCCCATGCAAGAACTTCCTCTATATTTGCGGGATCCATAGCCAAACCAAGTTGTGTAATGACGTTCTCCAAAAAGTGAACCTCATGAATCATGAACTGGAACTTTGAGAGATTCCCGTATAGCTGGTGCTCTAGAAGTAAGTCTAGGAACATCCTCAAATGCTCTGCATGCTCCTCCTCTGTTTCCGAGTAAATGAGTATGTCTCCAATAAAGACAACCACAAAATAGTCCATGTATGGCTAGAAAATCTGGTTCATCAAAGCCATGAAGATGGCAGGGGAATTTGTCACACCAACGGGCATCACCATAAACTCATAGTTCCCATATCGACAATGGAATGCTAGATTTGGAATGCCAGCCTCACGAACCCACAACTGGTGGTGGCCAGATCGAAGATCAATCTTCGAGAACCACTTCTCACCTCTCAAATAGTCGAAGAGGTCTTCAATCCTCAGCAAAGGGTACTTATTCTATAACATTTCCTGATTTAGGCAACGATAATCCACACAAATCCGCAGACTCCCATCTGCCTTTTTCACAAAAAACTAGAGCTACTAAGGGAGACACACTGGGCCTGATGAATACCTTCCCACGAAGGTCGTCCAGTTGAATTCGTAGCTCTCGAAGCTCTATGGGTGCAATCCGATAAGCCGCACATGATATTTGGGAAGTCCCCGGTTGCAAATCAATGCAGAACTCCATATCTCACCTCAGAGGTAGTACCATAACATCCTCGGAAAAAACATATATGTAGTCCTCTAAAGTGGTAGGGATCTAGGTCCTGTACCGTCTAATTCTCCAAGAGACATGCTCTCCAGCTGGTGCGAAAAAGGTCGGGGTCTCCTGCTCAAAGTAACCATCTGTTCTGCCATGAATTCTCATTCACCAAGGATGGTGAACCTCGTCCGATATGAAAATGTTCCTCTGACTCGTCTGTGGTGACATTCAATCTGAGCATGAATCGTAGAAAGACAGTCCATGTCCAGGATGAGGTCGTAAGGTTCTATCATGATTACGAGAAGGTCCCATGTGAAACTCCCTCCTCCGAATGACAGTTCGCACTCTCTGTAGATAAAGGTCACTAATGAGGTGCTTCCCTTAGGAACCTCAAGGCTATGTGAAAGTGCCAGCACCTATATTGGAACTCCAACTCTCGTACTAATAGAAGTGATATAGAGGAATGGATGGTGCCTGTCTCTACTAGTACTGAAGCAAGTGTAGAGTAAACACCCTCGAACCATCTCGTGCGGTGGAGGGTCTCGAACACCCATGGCCTGAAGCTGCCCATGGCCTCCACCGCCAGCACCCTAAACCTAGTGTGGGCTGCCTAGTGGTGGTGGTGGAGGGATCACAAAACATCATCCTCCACCTTTGAGTCCTGCTTCTATGCCTGCACCACCACCCGGAGGACCACTCGGTCCACGCCTAGGTGACCCCTGGTCACGGCGCTGCCTCTGCCTCTGTGGTGCTCCCGCTGCCTGCCACGGATAATCTGCACGCCTGGTCAGGCAATCCTGTGCTAGATGGCCCCGACCATCACAAGCGTAACACCAACTATCTCACGTGTCCCCTGGTTCCCTACGGTTCCACTAAGGTGTACGACTCTGGCCATGGGTCAGCTCACAGAAGGGACTCCTCAGTTGAGGCCCATCCCTCTATCATCTTCCTGCTGACGACTCCACTCTAAAGCGGCCACTACTAGGTCCTGCCATCTGGCACCCCTCAGCTAGGAAGCTCTCAGTTACAAGTGCCTTCTCCAGTACCCTGGCATAATTGGGGATGCACAAGGGTACCATGCTAGCACAGATCTCCTTACAAAGACCCTGGTCGAACTTCTGTACCCTGAAGTAGCTGTCATGGATCATGTCCTGCGAGTAGTGTGTATGTTCAGTGAACTGGGCCAAGTACTGGGACACGGACATCCCCTTGCTTCAGCTCTAGAATATCCTGGATCCGAATGGAGCGTAAACATGAGGGGGAGTACTCCTCCTAGAAAATCTACTAGAAGTCATCCCACGTGGGGGATGACACATCATGGTTCTGTGTCACCAAACCCCACCATCATCGGGTTGTCCCGAGGAAAAGACTGGCGGCTAGGGCCACCATATGGTCTATTGGGGTCTATACCAGCTTGAAGAGACATGCCACTAAATCAATCTAGTCCTCCACCACCTGGGGATCCGTGTCCCCGCGGAACCTCGACAGCCTCTGACGCTGGAAGTCTTGCAGCCCGCTCAGTCTGCGTGCAACCTCAGCCTCAGCTGCTGGTACTAAATACCTCACTACAGATGGGGGGGGGCTACTGCTGAATCAAACACATACAGTCGAAGACTTAGTCCTACAAGATTCATGTTCCATAGTTCCCTGCAACAAGTGTCTCAGCATGTCGAGTCGACAAGCAGGTTATGAGGGTCATGATGAATGGATACGTTGGTCGCCCATACCATCACTAGACACCCCGTCCTGAGAGCCTCTCTCGAGACACATCAATATCATTGTCGTAAATCCTAGACAATTCCTTTTTAGGGACGTCCAAACAATGTACCAAGGAACGAACCACCTCTGATTCAACTTTTTCACGACCTGACCCTACTGGTCCCGAGCAGCAACTACCTCATGCTCGCCTCCATAGGCCAGTGGCTGGTGACCAGCACCGAAGGAGTAACAATCTTTGGGATGCCTTCACCTATGTACCTTTACATATGCACACACAACCCCCTCAATGAATAAGTGCAGAGTAAAAAAGAAAACCCAGGGACAAATGGCTATAACTCATCCAAAGTCATGCATAAACCACTAAAAAGAGCAATTAAAGTGCTGAATGTACAGACAAGTAAACTGAACAGTAAAAAGGAAAAAACACGCGCCCAACCACAAAGGTGCCACAAACCGGCAATAGGTAACAAAAGGGAACAACTAGGTAGATCCCCACCTGAAAACTCTAGCATCACCATGATACGTTGTATGAGCTCTTGTGACCTCTACACTCCTCTGTAGTCACGATCGACCTATCCGTCGTCTACAAGGGAACACCAGGTGCGGGCAAATCCCAAGCAGGGGTGAGTATAAAGATACTCAGTAGGATTCCCCAAAAGCTAGAGGGAGAAAAAAAGGAGGCACTAAAGAGGTGAGCAGTAGATAGAACCATAATATTAAAATAGTACAATAAAAAGTGTTGCTCAACCCAACAAGAGGAAGGAAGTAAACTCATCCAAACGCAATGAGCTTGGAACGGTGAGAAGACAAACATCTCGCTGAGTCTTCACTACCTATAGTAGGATAGTGGACTCATCCAACCAAGAGGATCTAAACTCGGAATGCACGTGGCATACCCCATGCGTCTTTTCCCCTCCTAGAAAGAGAGCAACTGAACCCAAGGAGTGGGAACCGAAGTCATGTGTATATGTATATATGCTCAACAAGAAACACGAACGAGTGTGTAAGGGGATCTCAATCTCCATTTTCAGCCCACAAAGAGTCACCAAAAGTTCTAGGGATATCCAACACTGAACCCAAACGTCTTGAACATCTACCTAGGAGGTAAAATTCAAAGGGCTCAATCACCACACCTTGATACTATCCGCTTTGGGCGGCACTGAGTCGCCCGCACAACTTTTAGGTCACGTCGCAAGGACATGTTGTAGTGGGAAAAGCGCCCCTCGTTCTCATATGTCCTAAGGTCACGTAAAATCTGTCACACCGCGGATCTATATTACCAAGGATCCTGCTCCTGTAGTCATAGAGAAAAAAAGTCATTGACTAGTCCCGTAGAACGGTCTGAGTCTAAAGGAAGTCGCCGGGTAACCCACTGCCCAACCCAGCTAGAGGTTAAAACCCTATAGGTCATCAGGTAACCCACTTCTTAGCCCCACTGGAGGGAAAACCCCTAGTAAGTGAATGGGTAACCCACTACCCAACCCAGCTGGAGGGTAAACCCTGATAGTTCGATGGTTAACCCACTGCCCAGCTGCGCTGGAGGGTAAACCCTAAAATCAAAGGGGTAACCTACTGCCCAGCCATGCTGGAGGGTAAACCCTAAGGTCAATGGGTAACCCACTACCTAGCCCCATTGGATTGTAAACCCAAAACTGGTCTGACAACTCCACGCTGCCCACGCCATCTCTGGGTGTCGCTAACATCGCGACCGTGCGTTGCGTCAGAGTGCGTCAAAGAGACCTCCGACCAATGCCATTTCATATTTCCACATATTATAAGATCTCAAATGAGGCTCTGCACACCCCAACTGATCAAACCACTTCAATCCTCATGGAAAACCACACGAGATATACTATTCATTAGCCTGGAACGGACCCCCAATAGAAAAGTTGTTCGCCACTACTCTAGGCCTGCACGGTGCCTCATTGGGCCCACTCTCGGTTCTGATAGAGGTCGGGCGGACTGCTCCACTGTGATGTCCTCATAAAAACAAATCAAATTGACTATTCATCTACCACGAATGGACTCCTGACGAAAACGTCGCAAAACATTGCACGTCGCTTAAAAGACAGCCCATAGGGCCCACATAACAACTCTGATGTCCATGTCTGAAACCATACTGAAAAACTCCACCTTGACTCTGGGGCCACAATGCTAGTGACATCACTCAAATCAGACATCGAATGTGTCTGCGCCATCTAAAACAAGTTCCCCCAGAAAAACTCTCATTCACTTAATGGGCATGTCGCACCACCGAGGCCCCCTTCTCATAAATTAAAAATCCATGAGACCGTCTCAAAAGCTTTTTCTTGATGCCATGAATGCATTTCCATAGACAGTTCTCTAAATGGACACTCGTAGCAAAAATTACGGGTGTCAAAAGTCAGAGTGGGTGAACGCCTTGGGCTGGACCGGCCTGGTCCGCCCGGTCTGGGGAGGCCCGTCTCGCAGCACTAGCCCACAGCTTAGCTGCGCGGCTCGGTCGTGGACCTCGGGTCCACGCAGCACTGACCGGCCACGAGGGTGGGTCGCGATCTTTTGCAGAGACCCGCCTTCGGCGGGTCTCGGTCCGCGCACAGGGTCGTGCCCCGCGACCCCATCTCGTCACGCCCGGCGCCGACGGCATCACATGCGGCCTAGAGCCACCGCCTGGAGCCGCCTGGAGCACCACCAGAGGCGGCCTACAGGAGCACTGCCATGCTGGCTAAGTCCACCACTGTACCGCCTTGCCAGAACCCCACCACCGCTGCCTGAAAGCCACCGGACCGCCGCACTGACCGCGGGAAAACGAAGAAATGGCTGGAAAACTTCCCGGGGCCACCCCAGAAGCCTCAAGACTCTAAAATTTGATCCAAAAGGATCGTTGAGAAGATAAATAGAATCCCTACGCAACCAAGGGATTTTCTTGACGATCGGACAATAGTTCGACATAGGAAACTAACTTTAAATACAAACGGAACCAAAATGAAAAACAGAAAAACCTCATACCTCGTTGGGCCTAGCCCGAAGCTTCGCTATTTGGTCCACCGGAGCCGACTGCCTAGCCGGAGTGGAGGAGGAGAGGGGATAAGTTCATTAAGAGGGAACCATCGGGTAAAAACCAAAGGGAGGGGGGAGGAAAAGGGGGAGAGTGCTTAAATAGGAAAACACTTAAACCCCCCGCCCGAAGGCCCTGTGCCTGAACCCTCAGCGGGGTCGAGATTAAGCCTCCCCTAGGGTAAACGCCTTTACCTGAGTGCAATTTAAGTCTCTGAATATTAATCTGAGCCTCTGTTTGAATGATATAAAGCTCCCTCCTGGGGCAGCTAAATTACGGAAAGCCCCTGGTGGTGTTTTTCATAGAAGGGTCGCGCCCGGAAAAGTTATACCCCTCCTAGGGTAAAGGGAACATTCCAGACTCAACAGTGCCCTCTGTTTTCCCATCTGAGAAAACATTTAATAGTTATTCTCTTTACGTAGTGTGTCCAATGTGAACGCATGTAAATTTTAATTCCATCCACACTGGGGCTCGGAATCGCACGTCGTCTGAACGTCCTTCTTTGAAAAAACATCAAGAACCATGCAAAGTCTTATAGGTTCAAAAACTATGTTCTTACATTCTCATCATACACATATTTCATGTTAATCACAACTATGTTAAAATTTTCACATTTGAGATGTTGTAATTATTATTTATTGTCCGATTTTAGTAATGTTTTTTATTTCAATTGAGTCTTACTTTGGATTTGATTTTCAACTACACCATGTAGTTATTTGGAATTTTATTTATATTTTTATGCAAGTTGGCACAAACATTCATTCACACACTATCCCTCACACAAAATGAAATGTGTGTTCTGTGTCACAGTTAATTTCTTCACAATTATACATGAATATATTACCTACATCCTACTTCATTCACTTTCCTTAAAAATACAAATATGTTCTTTGATATAAAATTCATGTTAATTTCTCAAAATGTTATATCTTCCTTCTATTTTCTTTGGTAAAAGTATATTCACAATATATTCTTTATATTTTATAAAACTAAGTGTATGGTTTTGTTCATGTAATATATTATTCTTGGTAATTGTTCTTCATGAATATCTTAAACTTGTTGAAAAATGAACTCATGTGACTCAGTGAGATATTATTACTACCACTAGCTCATGGTACACATCATCATGCGGGTTTCAAAGATGAATGATATCATAATAGCATGAAAATTTCTTCTTGTTCACGTAATGAAAGGTTCTTCTCTTTTCATGAATATTATAGTGTGGAACTCCCCTCTTTTAATTTATTATGAGCCTCAAGGTACTCTATTATGATTCCCATAATAAGAATTCCTAGAGATTATTTTTTAATGAAAACAATATCACTATGTTATAATGTGATTGGAAGAAATATTTTCTTCCTCAAGGCTTTATTATTTATAAGTGAGTGTCACTGCCTCCACCTTATGTAATCACTATCATAGGATATTGTGTTTCCTTCCGTTTCATATATATATTAAATTTTCTAAAGAAAATTTCATGTATTTGTATTTTAATTCACCAAATCATTTAGCTTCTCTCAAAAATATGAGCACTGGAAATTATGGTGTCTCCTCCTTCGCAATGAACTCCTCAAGTGAATGTGATGATGATCACATGTGTCATCTTACATGTATTCGGGTATCTAAATTCCTCAAAAAAAATTATAACCCTTGTAAGAAGAAATCTATTTGATCTCTTAATTGAATCCATGTTAAAGACTCATGTCAAATGATCAATTATATAATCTTCCAAATATCAAAATAATACAATAATCTCAAGATTTTAACTATTTTTCAATTCTTATAGCGTGAAATAATATATCATACAGAAACCCTTCGAGAGCCAATGTTTGAAGGAAATGACATAGTGTTTGGAGAGCCATTTAATCTCTATTGAGTAGATGTATTTGATATATCCATATCTTTTAATCATAGATAAATAGTGTGTGTATCCTCATACCACGTCTGCTTTATTCTTGGTTGAGTGGTGCTTAATAGCCCAATCCTTTATTGCATCTACATAGAACTTTCAAAGGTGTCAGCACTTGGAAACGTCTATGCACACACACACCATTCATGGTTTTTGACTCACTATAAACAGCCCACTCAGGAACCCTATAGGTGATGTGTGTGCTCCATGTGGTCATTGTTCATGACCTTTATCACTCCTTCCTGTGACTATTCAGGTTTATTTCTTGCAACATAGATGACCCTAGGGTACCATATATTACTGTGGTGGACACTAGTTAGTATATGATTAGACAATTATTTGTGTAAGGCTAAGAAAATATCTCTAGGTGAAATATGAGATAATCCATATACAATTACCAACAATACTCTCGACTTCCTTTTAAATCTTCTTCATGAATGGAAATATTTACTTGGTTTTTGATAAAAAACAAGAAATAATAAACTATTTAATGGTATTATTTTTAATTCTCTTCATAATCTCTCTCCTCGTGAAATAATATATATATTTCTTGGTCCTCAATTTTCATAATAAAAAATATTATATTTCATGATATTTAACTCCTCCATAGTCATTATGTTATAATGAAATGTTTCATGGCCTTCTTAAATCCCAATTTCTTATCATACGTAAACATCATTCAATTAAGAAAAAAACTTGGTTGTATGATAATTACTTTTTCATTAATTAGATAATGTGATTACTCTATATACTAGTATCACTTTTCATTGAGAATTGTTATCAATTAAAATAAATTTATGTTATGAAACATAAATTCTTCAAAACAATCATAGCATAACAAAGCTTTAAATAATCATATACACTTCTTATTAATTCAAATTTCCAGCTATATCTACATTCTTATCTGACAAGGATACTCTCTCTGATCATTCGAACAAACTTTTCATTAAAACTTCTTCACCACATTGAAATCAATGAATATGTTTCATTTGAAACCACTGAAAACAAAATAAAACCAATAAAAACAAATAATAATTATACAAAAAGTTAGATATTCAAAATATCCCTTTGTATTTGTGGATAATACCTTGAATGTTATTTACAAATGAATATGTCAATGTGAGAATCTCTTCCCTTTACATCTCCCATATTTCATTTCGAAATTTATCCCCCTTATTAACAACAAAATTCCAAGATCATTGGAAAAGGGAATTATTCCATAACCAATCAATGTTCTATCCCTGATTTCACTTGAAGTATACATGATAGATTCGTAGTGTAGAAATAAAGATGATTGGAATTTTAAAACAATGTTTTCCTTTACCAACTGATCTTGATAATTCATGAAATGAGAACTCATATACATGTATTCAAGGGTTGTAATTCTAAATTCTAGAATGAACACACTAAATGATATATATGAAGTTTGTTTATGAATATAATCTCAAAACTCCTATATTAACTTCATTAAATAGATCAAAAACATTCAAGTGCAATAAGATGGATAAGAGGCCTTCAAAAAATTTCTTACGTCCACTTTTTTGTCAATGATTAATTCAATTATTCCCACTATGAATTATGTTTATTATTTTTTATAACCAAGAATGAAAGGTTATGAAAAATATACCTTTTCTAATAACATGTTCTTTACGAAGATTATAGAATAATTCAATTTCAATCCAATTGGAATAATGATTTTGGTAGGAACTTAATATTACTTCATTTGTCTCCCCATGAAGGTAATAACTCCTCAATACTGTTATAATGGTGAATGTCTTCATTAATGAATTTAGAATGTTATAAAAAAAATACACTAAAATGGGTCTTCAATTTTTGACTTTCTAGATTTTACATATTCTATAATATAGCCAAGGATGATCAAACTTAATAAATGTAACTAATGATATGAAATATAATATCAAATCTAGATGATATCTACTCTATCCTTATTTTCTAGGATATGATTGAGTAGTATTCAAATTCATCTATGATGATCGTATTTTATATTTGAATTCGAATATTAATCCAACAATCATTCAATGAGTTGAATTATTTCGTTTAACTTTCATAAATTTTTGTCACTCACTACTTCTCAAGTTATCCCCCAGAGTATGTGGTTCAACATCAATAAATTGTATTATAAGAAAATATACATTAAAAAATATTTAGGTAATGATCTTGATCTACCTTCCATCTTGATGTAAAGTGTAAGTTTTACATTATTTTCACAACCACATTACCCCATTTCATCATGTATTCATTCATTCAATTCGGATCATATGATCTGATTTTTGTTGGAGAAACATGGAGACTATCACATACTCATCAATTTTTTGTAATGATTTTATTGCAATAACATTCATACATAATGAATTATTCCTCCTATTAAGGACTATTTCTTATTCTAGAAAAATAATTAAATACATTTTTAACAATGTATATCTTTGGTGTATCTCTCACATATAACATATTTAACCCAAGTTTTTTATTTTGTTAACAAACACCCATGTACATTATCTTCATAATCTAGAATATTTTATTTTATTTTTTCATTTTCCTTATATTTTTTATCTATTATTTTATGCATTATTTCCAAATCATAATTCCAAAGAAGACACATTTTGTTAAGAACATTGGGAAATAGTTTTGATATACTAAATAAATTATTCTTTTTTCCATTAATCTTACTATCCTTTTAGATGAAAAAATGGCATTTTCTTATCAGGTTCTGATTCCATGTACTTCTATCATTTCGTAATTGAAATATTATTGGGCGATATTTTTTTACAAATTTTTTCTGTTTGATTCCCAATGTTGTTTCTCATTTATTTAGAAACTGTTGTAGTATTATTTTCACATCATCATTGGATATGTTAAAAGATTAGAATTAGAAATTCTTGTTGCCACATACATTTCTTGTATCATAGAAATTTACAATTTTTACAAAACTCATTGTAGTATAATAATTTTTCTTAACCTATGAATGTTTCTTCTTCTACTCTAGATTTAACCGACATAAAAAAGGCTTCCATTTTAATTTATAATTTTGTTTATTATACTAACAATATAAATCACAATTCCAGAATATATTACAGCACCGACATTGGCTCACAAAAATTGATATTATTATTTCTTTTGTATGAATATTTTAAGACTTCCTCAGACATAGTTGGGATCCTCAGGTGGAACATTATTGAACACTCTTTACCTTATGCACCCTAGTCATGGTGGTAGTATTATCATCACCATTACTCATCAATAATTGTATAGATTTTGTTTTCTTTCCTACACTATACATGATTACATATTTAGGAAAATTATTAAAAGATGGTATGGATGATAATTCATTCATCACATCTTCTTGAGATAGATCGTGGAATGAATTAATGGTCATATAATAACATGTTTTATGTCTTGTAACCTTATATTTCATTAGTTATTTTTTAGTACCATCAATAACTTTATTATTTTTTTAAAGTCTCAATATGTTTCATGTCAATATTTTCCAACAAAACTTCTAATTATAGATATCAAATATTGGTTTTTTATTTATAATATTCAAAAATAATTTCCTTATATTCAAAATCCATTTTAAACTTTTAAATACCACTTCATGAAACATAATTGTTCTTGTAACTATCAGTCATGTAATATGATTTTATTGTATTTTTCAACAAATTGTAAATCATTCACATCAATGATGTTTTTTAATTATTCTTCATGTGCATGGATCTTTTCATTTATATCCGTCTGGATGCCATAATTCCCCTCATTGTAGTTGAGAATTGTATTTAAATTTATTTAATATTCCATTAATGTTTCTTCAAGGGGTCCAATATAATTGGAGAGATTTAAACCTTATATTATTTTTTCATGTAAAACCCTCTCCATGTAGTATGTTTTTTCTTATATCTATGTGATTTCTTCCATATTTCCATTAATTACTCCATAAAACGTGATTATTTATAGGGGAACGTAATGAATAATATCCCTATATTTATAAGCTAATATATGTTTTTGATTTATAGATCTATGATAATCACCACTTATGTAATGATATTAATTAGGACAGTCTCGAAAGAAACTAACAAAAACATCTTTATCACTTGATTCAATTGATTCAATTTATATAAAAAGATTATCCATATCCTTTATGGAATCTTAATGAAACTGTGCTTTACTTTCTAAACCTGATATGCCTTCTTTTTTTGGATAAGTATAGAGATAATTATACATCCATTTATTTAGAAAATAAGGATCTCATTATCATTTATGTATTGCCTTCGCTTCTCCTGTTCAATGTGGTCTTGGTAGAAATAGAATCCCTCACATAGATAAATGAATCTTCACTAAAATTGCACTTCATTGTTAATATAAGAAATAAACTCAACACTACAAATGATAACAAACTCAATGTAGAGAATCCAATAGAGTTGAACCTTCTCTATGATATATATTGAGAAGAACACATTGGGATGTACTCAACAAAAAGAGGGGGTGAATTTGAATTTTAAATTTTTTCACAATTTATAATATTTATCCCTTTTACCTATTAGATAGCTTAGGATATATATATTTTTCCCATTTCATTCTCATATAAATATATATATAATTAGGTAAAGACATAACATGATTTTTTATGAAGTTTAATACTAAATACCAGTATATAGTTTTTATAATGGTATGAAAGTAATAAAATATCAAAAAATAATAGAAAATAATAAATTTAATGTTTTTAAAGGAATCATGTAATAATAATTCACTTCCATTGAACTATAGTTAATTGATATTTCTTTCTTTATATCTCCTCACGGGTTCATTATAATGCTTATAATGAATTTTTTACCCTTGTTTTATGGTGTTTCTTTAAAATAACAAATCGTTCCACTAGATGATAAATCTATTTGATGTCCTGTTACATCAAATTTATTCCAATTAGTTTCCCTTCACTCATTACTTACCCAACAGAAGGAAAAACATTTCTTCTTCATTGATTTAAACTAAAAGATTCTCAATATGTAGTTTCTAGGTGTAGTGGAAGCGTGAAATGGTTCATGCCCAAATTTTATTTTTTTCATGACTAATGATCAATTCGACATTTACAGTATGAAAAACATCATAATCAATGCAATTTAATCAAATAAAACCAAAAAATGTATATATTATGAGAACCAGGGTCAAGATCATCACATAATATTGATGATTAATTTAATTAATTAAATAATTATATTATGAGAATTATTTCTTAGATTATTTTTCTAAAAATAGAACTACATTGTTCCATCTATATATTATAGTAATCAAGAGAAACTTATGTCTTATGGTTATCTAGATGTGTTCCACAAATATCTAAATGTCGTCGTAGAAATATTCGAGAGTGACAACTACAGATCCTATCAATTTTATCATTCACAGTTGATCTCCATGAGGATCGATACCAAAGAATTATTCATGATCTCTCTAGACTCAAGAGTAGATGATGTAAGAATATCACTCTCTATTCCTGGGATCATTCCTAGAGAGGGACCTCCCTTGGTCTTGAGAGGATTCTCTCTTTTTGTCATTATGCACAACACAAAAAATGAATTGGAACTCTTAGAAAATACTATAATTTGGTTTAAATACTGCTATTATCTAGAAATAAATATTTTCGCATGTACCGTTTAATATTTATTTAATCCCATATAGAACCCCATGTCAAATTATTATTATTATTATTAATATTATTATTATTATTATTTATTCCATATGTTTTTAACTTAAAAATTAAATTAAATATTATTTAATCAAATAATATTCAATATATATTATTTCTTATTGGACCTAAAAACATGATCCACCATTCCTCGAAAATATGTATCTACCATTGAATAATAACTATTTATTTAATTAATAAATAACACTTTATTATTCTTCAATAAGCAAATAAGATTGTTTTCACTAAATAAAAAATAAATATTTTTTATATATTCCCCTCGCATAATATTCTATTGAATAACATGTGATGGAATATATGTGATCAAGTATACATGAATAATTATTAAACCACGTGATTGAATAATTTTTATTCAACTTTATAAAAAATAAATAATAATATATTATTTAACTAACATTCTCAAAGCACTTAGTCTGTGGTCCATCTTGGCCTCTTTCTCTAAAGAATTAGGAGAAGGATCCAAAATTCCATGGTTGGAATCAAGAAATACTCCAATTCATATATAGAGAATAAACATAATTCCGAAATGACTTGATACCTTATATGGATTCTTAATGTGTTATATAATATTGCATCATGATATCTCTAATCAAGAAGGTTTCATGTTCGTTCCATCAACCTATGTGTTCTATGTCTCTTTCTCTGACATTACAGAAATCATACGTTCCTATAATACACCATGTAAATGGATATAGTCAGTCTATTACACTTTTGTAAATTATCTTAAGATATCAACTTATGTTAAATAAGTTAAGGGAAAATTTCACTCTCTCTTTATTAAATAATTCTATATTACTCATGACACACCCAATATATCCTACAACACTGCAAACATATACCCTCACAGTTTTCATAAATACATAAAATTATGAAAATCATAATAATAGTTATTAATAATAGTATATTATAAGGATCAATACATGTGTACATATATATGAACAGCCAATGAAATATATAAATGGGGATTTCTTACTGGTGAGTCTCATTCCCATAATATCTTATAATGGACAATACCAATGGTGTACACCATGAGATACTACCTCAAATACCTATGAGTATCCACCCATGATATCCTATATAATGTTTTTTCCCTTAAATGAAATCATTCGTTTATAAAACATATATTTAGGAAAATTGTGTTATAACTTAAGGGTTTTCATCATAGCAGGGAAATGTTATGCCCTTTTAGCGTATTAGCTACTTTTAGGACATGATCTCATAATATATTATGTAGAAGAACAATGATGATGTGATAAGAAATTAATTAATATTATAAAATATGAATACATGTTATGATAAATTACCCAAAAGTTGGTTCTAGGAAACCAGCTCCAAAAGACTCCCATCTTCACTAGATCCAACTACTAGAAACCTTCAGACTGTTATCACTCATGTGATACTCATTATTTTTATGAGATGGGCCATTACTCAATGGAACCACCATGTTCTCTTCCATGTGCACACTTTTTACTATAACTTCACCCCTCTAATAAAAACCCCTAAAGAGGTTATAATTTGAGAGTATGTTTTTTGTTAGTTAGTGTGACCTTGGCTCTTTTACAAGAGCCACCGTTATAGTATTATCATAATTCGATGTGATATGGTGTTTATTATTGGGTTCCACATCATGATCCTGGACATATTTTGGTATCCAAATGGAATCACTGAATGTATCAAAATATTCTCCACTAGAGAATTATCGACAACCAACTATTGTGCTCTATTATTCTTCACATATCCTCCAGTGAGACAGAAAACATATCCTGACTATGACTTCAGATCATTCTGATCTATTACAAAACTATCATCAGTATGACCCCAGATAACAAGCTCCTCATATACACTATAAACTGGGAACATATACTTAGATATTATTAGATATAGAATGTTAAACTTAACAGAACTCCAATGTTGTTCTCCTTAATTAACTTCAAACCATTATAACACCTAATGGACATCTCATTGTATCCTCTATACACCAAGAACATATCATTAGTTCTAATCATATACCTAATAATATCCTTAATAGAAGAACAATTTTTTTCTATTGTATCATCCTGAAATCCACCTATCATGATCAATTCATAGGCAACAACATATCTAATATTTAACATGGAATAAAATATTGATCCCATCATTGAAGATTATGTGATCTTACTCATTCTATATTTTTGTTTTTCTATCTGAGGACATATTTTATTTGAATTTTGTAAACCATGTAACACTAACACCAATCTACTCTTGTATTTTTTTCATATAAAATCTTTTTAGTATCTTGTTAATAAATACACCATAAATTGGTCTAAAATCCTCTTTTATCTATCAAAAATGATCTTAATCCCTTTAATATAGGTTCTTCCACCAATTTCATTCATGGAAGAACTTTTTTTTAATTAGTCTTTAATATATTGTATGTCTGGTATATTGTTTCATATAATTAATATTCCATCGACAAATATTACTAGGATAAGAACTAAAAATACATTAAAGCTATTTTAAACACATGGATCATATTCATTCTTAATGAAACCAAATTTTTTTATAGCTTCATCAAATAAAATGTTATTTGACATGGATGCTTGCATCAATCCATAAATGGATCTCTATAACATGAGAATATTTATTCCATCACCTTGAGTCAAAAACCCCTTTGGTTTTTTCATATAGATAAATTCCTAAAGGTTCCTACTATGGATTTTAGTTTGGAAATCCATCTACAAAATCTCATACCAATGGTCTGATTCTATAGAGATTATAATTTTTAGGGACTCAAACATGGAAACTAGTGAAATGTTTTCCTCATATTCAGTTACCTGATGTTGTTTAAACCCTTTAAGAAATAGCCTTCCTTTATAGGTATTTACTTTTCCTTCCATGTACAGTTTTCTCTTCAGAATCCATTTGTACCCTATGGGATTTACATCAATTATTGCATTAACCAAAACAAAAAAAATCTGATATGTGGAATTTTTTTCATAATTCATGGCTTCATTCCATATTTTAGATTCTTATCTCTCTAAGACCATTTTTTTGGGGGATAGGCTCATCATTCTCAACCAATAACGCGTCACCATCTTTGGAGACTAGGAAACCATATCTCTCTTGCTAACCTACCTCTCTCATTATTATACACATTACTTGTGTTTTAAGAACTATTATTCCATGGGGACCTATAGAACCTGTTCCTATACTAAATCTTGGGTATCTTGAACATCAACATCATAGAATTCAGTATTGTCCTTACTTATTTTTTGAGTATTTTTTCCCTCTCAAGAATTATGATTTTCATGGAAATAATCTAATTCTTTTTGGAGGTGTTTTATTGGTATTATATCTTCCATCCAATGTACTACCCAATAAATATACACTTTCTTCCCCATGGTTCTAGTTTTTTTTTTGAGAAGGCCTAAATAAATGCCTCACAACCCCATACATGTGTGTGCAATAAAGAAATTTTCTTCTCAATTAATTACTCTAATGGAATTCAATTTTCAACTTTATATGATACTTGTTTTAATGTCTGTGACTCATTTTCAAATCATCTCTTCAATAGGATAGTGGAATAATTTCATGAATTGTTGTCAACCATACCATTTTTATAAGGTATGGTTACTCCTTTCACTATCACCATTCCACTATAGTGTGTAAGGTTGAGTTAGTTGTGATAGATTTTCAAACAAAAATAGAATGTTGAAAAACACTTTGTTAAGATATTCACTAACTTGGCCTGAACAATGCTTCTTTATCATCATTCAAATTTTATTATTTACATCATTATTTAACTCCATGAATTTATCAAAGGGATTGGACTTATACCTCATCAATTAAACATTTCTGTATCTACTCAGAGTCATCAGTAATATTTATGAAGTTAGAATACCCACCTATAACTTCTATTATAAATGGTCCACACATATTAGTGTTTACAAATACTAGATAATCTATTTCCCATTATCCCTATCCACCAAATGGTGGTTTGGACATTTTCCTATTAAATAGGCATGAAATATTTCAAGTAGTTTTAGAAATGAAGAGTCTAAATAACCATCATGATAGAGATTTTTCAATCTTATCTTGTTTACATGAACAATAAGATGATTCCATAACTTGGTGTTATATAAGATGTGTAAACACAATTCATTTTTAACTTCCAATAATTTTTTCCATAATTTTCTACATAAATACCTATATTTAAATGGTCTGTACCATAACATATGATTTATTTTTAAAAGAAACAACTTTTATTTCCATACATGAATATAAACCTACCAACATCAAGGAGTGATATTGAAATCGTATACTTGTAAATAGTTTATACATAATAAAAATTCTAGAAACCCCAAAATCATTCTAATTGGCAATGAATGGTGGTACTCACCAATGGCTGGAGCAGTCTGCCTCACACAATTGGCAGCTCAAAAATCCACCACTCATCTATTAATCATTCAGAGTCTAATTAGTTCATGAATTTTTATGAAGATATGATCACCACAAGATATATCAAATTCCCAATCTGCTTATATTTAATGATTTTACTTGATGGTGAACACACCATTAGAATCCCCTTGATTTTGGGTGCAGTTCTTCTTCGAGTGTCCTTTCATGCCATATGCAAAATATACTGCATCCTTTACCTATCCTTGACTCTATATCTTCCTCTTATAACGAGGGTTCTCTAAATATTTAGAATTGTAATGATTCTGGGTTCCCTTTTCCTTGATCTTGAATTTCTTATTCATCATAAAGACAATGATTTTATCATTCCCCATGTACTTATCCACATGGTGAATCAATGTAAGAGGATCTAAAAGACACTTTACATAATTTCACATATTTTAATTTATAATAAAACATTAGATAACATTTCAGAATGATGAAATTATGATATCTATATGAAACTAATCTTGAAATTTAATCACTTTGATGTATAAGTGATCAATATTGGAAATAATACTGACAACATGAGGCCTAGATTATGTAGACTCTCTAAGATTAATTTTAATCAAATCATGGGAAATCTCATATCTCTCTTGTCTCACCTTATCTTGATAGATATCCCAATGGTGATACACCGTGCTACATGCATCTGTATCTCCATGTTTCTTCAAAAGCACATTGGTCATGGATGATATCATGAAGCACTGAACATATTTCGCATCATTCATATGTTTCTCATATTCTGATAACTCTTCATCACTACCCTCATTGTCAGGCTCTTTAAGAATTGGTTCTTCAATAAGAAACAATATTCTTCCACAATGAAGGATAACGCATAATACCCTTTTCCACTCTTGGAAATTTGTTCCTATGATAAGGTTATCCTTATTCAATTATGGATTTCAGCATTGTGATTGACAAAATTTTAATATATATTTCTGCAACTAAGATGATTATTGATTTAGTATATTATTGGTGAAATTTATACAAAAAAATAAATATTATATTTATGAATCTCCCATTCTTTTATCAAAAACCAAATAGACCTCTACATTGGCTTTGAAATTTCATGTTTGTTGGACAATATATGGGAAATGATAAACATTCCCCTACTCGTTACCCCAAATTCTATTTGTCAAGAAACATTAATATTTTTTCATAGGCATCCCGAATTCCAACTATATTAGCTCAATGTTTATTGGTCTTTTGAGTGGATTCCACTATCCTGAAATACTTAAATTAGATTTTCTCAACCCTTTTCTCCCTATTACACCATTTCCTGTTTTGGATGTCAACCATTTATGTGAATTAAGAAAATTCAAACCCAAAAACAAGTTAAAATTATGTGCTAATTGAATGATCCCCAACTTTGGTTGGTCAAGCACCTTGAACAATAGTTCAATTTCAACATAAGTCAATGAACGATATACTGAATTAATAAATATAATTGATGGATTTTGTCTCTTTTACATAAATTTACAATTATTTCATCTTTTAAATACTTTTTACTATTTAGTGGATTTACATAATTTATCAACTATGTCTTAGATAATATTTACACATTCTATAATTTATTTTAGTTATTTTTTTGATGATTGTTAATTCATCAATTCATTGGATTATGAAAAAACATCTATATTGAAATAACCATGAATCATGACATAAATAAAATAATAAATAGATATGATCGTGAGCTTTTAAAAATTGTTAATTTATCAAAATAATGATAAACCACTCATCAACCTGGGGGAAAACACCTTAAAACAATTATGTTCTATATTACATCATTCCATTTATCCACCTATGTACCTCCCTAGGATTTGTTTTCACTCAGGTCCAAACAAAAACCTCCTCCACAATCTTGCGAACTCTATCCATTAAATATTTTTACTCACAAATAGGTGAGGGAAACATGTTTTTTTTAAATAAACTATTGGCACGTGGGCCCATGAAAAATGAGATGAATGATGACACACAGACCAAAAAATAAATTTAATTATAAATTGAATGAAACCAATAACATACAGAGTTCTGGTATATGCTCTTAAACATCCACATGCATGAAAAAAATTATGTACTTAATAAAACAATCCTTCTATTTTAAGTCATTCTTATTTAAGATAAATCAAACTCAAATCAATTATATATCTTCTTTAATTGATTTTTTTTCTTATTTCTCATCCGAATTTACTTGAGATTATCATCCATCATAATGATGAACAAATTAAATAATTTATTTAAAATAAACTATTTCCCTAAATGTACCTTGTAGGAAACATGGTAAATACTCATCTAAATATACCCAAAATATATTATACTCACATAATGTTTACTCTAGTGACATTTGGAATACATAGAATATCATACTCCTTCATGATGTATACCATGAACTTAATGATTACATGAATTCCTTGATTTTTTGTCACATGTCATGATCCAATTCATGTAGAATAATAACTATAATATGAATCATACTTGATATATACATATGAATATTATTCATAAATTAATTAAACATGTAAATATATTAAGACACATCACATGGTGTGCATTATCAACTTAATGACCACACAAATTTAGATTTCGATAATGGTTATATATTACAATAAATTAATTTCAGTTATACATTATTTGGTATAAGTATGGAGAATGTAAAGTTGAGATACATGGAGTGTATATCCCTCGCCATCTTTATGGTGCACGCGCCAAGGTACACAGTGTATAAAACATGCCTTGGAAAAATTGGAGTACACTATGTGTAAAAAGGGTTGCACGACAAGTCGTATATGAGTTAAAAAGTCACCAGTCATGTAGTTCATGTATGTAAATACATGACATGTATATATCTTAAAGGGACAATCAACATGTACATTGGATACATGATGTGTACTCTAGCTGATAGTGCACCAGGATGGCATGATCAACATGTGGTGTAATAAACTAAATGCACCGCATGAATTCAATGTACGTGTTATAGATAATTATGAATTAATTCTTGGTTTATTGAACACTTATACACATTTTTTAACTTTGGTTACATGTTGTGTACTCTTGTGTTATCCTTAGAGAATACTTGGCACCCCTTTATTATATCATCAATTTTTTTGTATTCATAAAAGTAAACATTTTTATTAGATCTATGAGAAAAAACTATCAATAATTATATCTCGCCATTCAGATTGAAACAACTATTAAAAATTAATTAAAAAAATAAAAAACGCGTAAGTTAATATATGGTCTTTAAATGATTATAATTAATTATTTGACCCATCTGATACCACTTCATGGATCCAAGAACAATGGATGTGCATGATGGGTCATGCAAAAATATCTTTTCATCAAGGTAGATTGTCCATATGAGATTTACACAACAATAAATGTCGTGATAATGGGAATTGAATCAATGAAAACTAGAAAAGTGATAGAACACAGGGATAAAGATCACTATCGTCGCATATTATTGATAATTAATTTAATAAATTAAATAATTACCTTGTAAGAATTTTTTCATCATTTAACTGTTTGAAAATTGACATATATTGTATGGTCATTTTATTTTTTGAATTAATTGCATATTTCCTCTAGCAGTGATCCACACATGTTCTAAAAATCTCTGAACATCATTGTAGTAATCTCTGGGTTGAAGGAAAAAAGATCATATCCCTTTTTTCATTCTCTTTTGATCTTCACAAGAATCACATCAAAAAAAGTATACTTGATCTCTCTATACTCATGAGTAGTTGACGGAGGAAGATCACTCTCCAGTCATGGTATCATTCTTAGAGACGTATCTCTCTAGGTATTGAGAGTGTTCCCTCTTAGAATTCATTGTACTCATCACAAAAAAAAATTGAATTTCTTTTGTAGGAAGATAATATAATTGGGTTTAAATACTACTAGGGTTTGGAAATACATATTTACACAAGTTCCCTATAATATTTAATTAATCCCTTTTGGAATTCCATGTCAAACTAATAATATTATTGTTATTATTTCCTCGATATGAACTTAACTTACAAATTACGTTTGATATTATTTAATCAGATAATATTTAATTTATATTTTTTCTTAACAAACATAAAAACTCAATACCGTATTCATCAACAATATTTATAGGGCCATGATAATGACTATTTATTTAATAAATATATATAACTGTATTATTTTCCAATAACTAAATAAAAATAATATTCACTAAATAGAAAATATATATTTATTAAATATTACACTCACATAATACTCTCTCAAATTTTTGGGGATGGAATATATGGGATCAAGTATACATAAATAGTTATTAAAACACATATTGGAATAATATTTATTCAAATTACTAAACAATATATTATAACAAATTATTTAACTAATATTCTAGATACACTTAGTTTGTGACACTATATTCCTCTTTATCAATGGCATTAGGTGAAGTAGCCTACAACCCAAGGATAGCAACTAGAAATCTGCCACGACATCTATAGAGAAATAATTTATTTCCACAATAACATAATACCTCAAATGGATTCCCACAGTGTAATGTAATCTATTTATCATGATATCTCTAATCAAGTAGGTTTCATGATGGTTCCATCAACCTATGTGCTTGAGGTATCTACCTTTTACTTTTTAGGAATCAAAATATCCAATAGATCACGATGGACATGGATTAATTTAGGATATATCAATTTTGTCAAAGGGCCAGAGATGTGAAGTGTTTTTAATGAAATAAAGGAAAAAATCCTCTCCTATGTTATTAATTGTTGAAATATTTTTCAATATGTAACCAATATATTTTACCTCACCACAAACATATTTCATCACTGTTTCCATTAATACATTAGGGTATGTCACTCATAATACTCATTAATAATAATCTTAACATGTAAGGATCAATACAAAAGTATATAGGTAAGAGAATAAAATGACGCATATATAAGTGGATTTTAAATTTGAAAGTCCCATTCTCCTAATATCTTTCACGGGATATTACTAAGGTTGTACATCTTGAGAATGTGCATCAAATTCCAATAAGTCTCCACCCCTAATTTCCTAAATCATGTGTGTCACCTAAATGATATTATCCAGTTATAAAAGATATATTTTTGTATTATGTCATAGCACTTCTAGGTTCTCATCATAGCGGGGAACATCTATTACCTTTTAGTTTGATAACTACTCTTTTGACATCACATATACTATACTATACTTAAGAAAAATCATGATGTGATAATGTGTCTATAAATATTTAGAACTATGAATACAGGTTAGGATAAATTACAAGGAATTTGGTTCTAGGGAACAAACTCCAACATAATTTTATTCTTCTTCTTCGTATGAAAAAATATACACACAATAATCTCCAATAATATTTCATAAATAACAAACATCAATGAATATTATTAAAAAAATGAATGTTTGGACGATCAATGTCACGATTAAATTTCATTATTAGTCATAATGATTTGAATGTGTAGTGGAGTGACTCTATTAAAATTACACTTTGACCCAAATGAATATCGTTCAATAAATATTGGTCACTCAATTAATCATAAACACACAATAATATGTTTTAGTGTTGTGGTGTAGTATTATGTTTCTTTAATAAAAATTTCTATAATTGATTGTATCATTCTTCTTTGATCTTATTTGCCCATAAAATATTTTTCCAACTAAATATTACTTCTCATTCAATATTATATCATTCTAGGATGATGCTACAAAACTCAAGAACTTATCTTAGTTAATTGAAATGCACATGATGCATGTATTTTATGGAAATATCAATATTGAAAACCTTAAAAATTATGTGATGTTATTATTATGGGATGTTTTATTTCAATAACATTTAGAATTTCAATTAATTATGAATTTAATTTTCAGTTTGAAGTAGAAATTTTAGATTCTTGGGTGCCTTTTTATATGTCTATGCAAGTTAGAACACCCAATCCTTCACACATTATCCCCTAAAAAACCCGAATGGGTGTTCATTATTATACTTTATAATTTTACATTTGTGTATTAATGAAACCCACAATTCTTTCATTATTCTATTACCTTCACACAAATAGTGTAGGAAATTTTATGTACTATGCAAGTTATTGAAAATCAATGTATTCTCATTCATCTATTATCTTCACACCGTGTATATTTGCAAGATTTTCCTTCATTCATGTAATTTTAAAGGATTCTTTTCATTACCTATGATTCTAGAACTGTAACTATTATTCTAAAATATATTAATATTTTTGAAAACATACCTTGTGTAACTCAGTAATATATATTTACAATCACTGTTTCATGGGAAGTATTACCAGGATGATGGGAAGGCTGAAACACAACATGATAATATGGAACATTAATCGTCCTAAAAGTTATGTGTGGTTCTTCACTCATTATGAAAATCATTGCATAGAACGCCCCTCGTGGTGTCACTAAGGAGGCCATTAGAACTCCCTACAATTTTACATAAGAGGAATCACTACATATTCTTTATTATTTATAAAAACAAGATCACTTTGTTATATCATGAATAATATCATTTTTCCTCATTTGGGCTTTAATATTTATACAGGAGTGTCACCACATATTCCTCACATAATCAATGATTTATGATCATATGATTCTTGTCATTTAACATCTATCTTCAATTCCACACAATAAATTTCAGGTGTCATTATTTTTATTTTTTGATGCTTATGGCTTCTCTCAAAAATACTTTCATAGAAAATGATGGTGTCTCCTCTTCATGATGAACTCATCACGTTCATGTACCAATGATTACACAAATAAACCACCATGAATTTGGGTTTTTTAATTCCTCAATGAAATTTTCTATTATCCTTGGTTGATGAAAATTCATTGATCTTCTGGTTGAATGGAAATTTTAGAACCAAGTTGGATAATCCATTATATGATCATCTGATGATCTCATCATTATAATGATGAAAAGAATGGTTTCATTCAGGGAGTCTTCTAACATTCATCACTCTAGTGTACTGGATCCCTTTTAGAGTTAATGTTTGAATAAATCTATGAGGAGGATAATGTGTTGGTGGATCTTAATTGAATAAAAATATAAGATATATCTTTATATTTTAAATAGGGATGAACATTTCATTTTATTCCTTATCCCACATTGAATTTATTAATGATTAAGAATTTCATAATATCCCAATCATTCAATGATGTTTCTTAGAGCCTCCACCCATGTCAGACCCCAGAAACACCTATGCACACATGCCTTTTTACTACTTCACCTCACCATGTGCAGTCTACTCAGGCACCCGACAGGTGTTATCCACCTACTGATCCTCTACTTCAGATTCTGTGTGGTTTCTATACAAGCCCATTATCACTCCTACAACTTTTTTCAAGATTTATTTCCTCTCACATGGTTAACCATAGGGTCCGATATGTGGTTAGGGTGGTACCTAGTAACCTTGTTGTTGGCCAATTTTTTGGTAACACTTTGAAAATATCTCTATGTAAAATATGTGAAATTATAAATAAAAATACCAATTATACTCCCAACTTCATCTTCAAATATTATTCATGAAAATAAATATTTTCATGGATTTAAAAATAAAACACATGAAATAATAAAATATTTCCTATATTTATTTTTAATTCTCTTTATTATAACAAATCTATTCATTAAATAATAGAGTATTGAATGGTTTTTAATTAATCAATATTAAATTTACTATTTTTCATGGTCTTCAACTCGTTCATGGTCATTACGATGTAATGAAATATTACTTGCCCGTATTAATTAATCTCACTCATCTTCCTTAAATGTCATATAATCAAGATACATCATCAAATGGTTCATCTTAATTTTTTAATGAAGTATATGATGTTATTTCTCCACTTAATAGTTGCAATTGTAATTATCAATTATGATCATATCAATAATCATTTGACTAGAAACACATATTCTTCCAAAATATTTTAAAAATATTATAAATTGAATACATCCCATCCTTTATTAAAAAATAAAACATCAGAGATATATTAAAATTATTATCAAACATGGATGTGTCATCTTTCTTTTCCAACAACTTCTTATTTATGTATTCTTCACCATGTTGACATCAATGAATCTATTTTATTTAAGAACATTGACAAACTAATAAAACCATTTACAATAGATAAAACACATACCCAAATTGGGATCTTCAGTTGGATTATTTTTCAGTAAACACTACTAAAAGGGGATAATAAAAAACTTCTAAATGGTTCTGAGACATCTATTGTTACAAATAAAAAAATAAAACTCCTCATCAATTTCATATTTATTTTATTTTCAAATTTAATTATAAATTAGAAATCTCTTAATCCTCAAATAATTTTCACTTATATTAAGTACTTTTTCCCTTGGTATATGTCTATAACATTAAGAATGGTAAAACAATCATCACATTTGAAACTAATTGACTTTTCATCTGGTCAACATATTAAAAACAAATAAAACTTAAATAAACCACATGGGATTCTCAATCGTCCACTATATATTTGTTGTCAATACCAATTTCATTTCTAAATTCAATGATTTCCTCTTACAGATATTTATAATAAAACCAAATATATATGTATGGGAAGGAATTATAATCTCTAATATTCATATTTTATGAAAAACATCATCTATTATGACACATAGTATTATTTTGTAAATTGAATGATGGAATCACTCCAAATATAGAAATAACCAAAAATTTATGGACTCTAAGTCTACATTTGACATTATTAGTATAGATAACAAAATTGATCAAATTTAATATCAGTTGTGTCAATTAATATTCAACATGTGATACCAATACTGAATCCTTATTTTAGGGTTCATTCAAAAAAATTTAAAATAATATCCTACATTCATCTCAATAAACTTGTTAAAAACATACATGTGCAAGAAACTATTTTCCCATATCAAGTTACATTTACTTTTCACATGATATAATAAATCATTTCTTTTAGGTTTTTTTTCATCATAGAGATTATGAACATAAATCAATATACCTCAGTAATGTTAAGATTCAATCCTGAGAAATATCCCAAACTGGTACTTCAAGTATTTATTCTATATCAACTGAGATGGTGATATCTGCTGCTTGTTTTTATATGACCCCCTCAAGAGATGCACATTATAATTATTTATCAGGATTGGAGTTCATCCAGAATAAACTCCATGAATATTATGATATTATTTGATATATTGAAAAAAGGAAACATGATTTTGTTAGTCCCCCATTATGGATAAATTTCTACCAATAATATCTTCAAAACATTAACATAATTCATGTCTCTACCAAAATTAATTATTCACCTTTAATTAAATTATTCAAATATAAGCACAATGTAGATATAGGAATAAATTGATTCTTTAAAAATCCTCATTTAAAGAAATAGTGATGAGAGTTACTTCTCAACCCAACAATCTACATAGATGAAAAAGTCTTCTTCAAATATTCTAGGAAAGTTGTTTTAGTTTTTTGTGCTTGGTCATTCATTCTTGACTCTTCCAACTACTATTGCCATATGGCCAAGAATTGTTTAGGAACATTATTACTCTTTAAATTTTTTGAAAACTCTTTTTTTTTGAAAATTATTTTTATTATAATAATTCATAGGTTCATTTTCATTATTCTTCAAGGACTATTGTTCTTTAAGAAATCTTTTCATTAATATTTTAGATAAATACCCCAATATTTTTCACCATTCAAACACATAAATATCATTTTCAATGTTACACTTTTTATGAAACATTACATATTCCTCATCTAATTTCTCTTTCACCATGTACTTCATATTATTTCATGGTTCATTTATTCTCTCTTAGATTCTATATTTCATTCATTAGTATTGATGTACGTGTTCAATTCACAATTCCCCATGATGTGAATGTTCCTACTAAAATAGAGGAATACTTCCTTTAGTGTGACACTATTCACATCAATCATAAAAAATACTTGGGATTTTTTTGTTTAATAATATTCATCTTCTATTTACATCCCAAGGATGGATTTTACTTGTCTTTTCTGAATATATTTACTTTTTATTGTGGCCTTCACTTCACATACATAGATGATTTGTGAATTATTGGAATATATTAACTCTCACCATAATATTGACCACTTCAATTATAATACACACAAAACTCTTCAAAATATTCATATTTAGTTTTTATATACTAATTTCATTCTTGTGAATTCTCTTTATGTTGTGAAAATTTCCAAATTTATTCATCTTTTCTCCCCAAAAATATTGGTATTTTTAAATTTTTATATAATGATATATTATTCCAATATTTCATTAATTGATTCTCAAACTTCCATAAGCACAAAAATTATAAAAAAATATTAACTTCTTCTTCAATGACACATTCTATCTATATTTGAAATTTTTTTCTTTTTTGTACCACTTTTTTTATTTATCTTGGGAACAAGAATTCTTGTACTTTTTTACTTCTATATTTTTATATATAGTGGATTCTTATGTATTTTTTATCACCTATGTTTCTCTAGATTTTGTATTTAAGTATATACTAGTTATGAAAACCTTATTAGTACATATATATTTCTCAATAAATAGGGTCACCTTCTTTAATGATCCTACATTAGATTTATCATTAGATAATCTCAATATCTTTTTCCACTAGATTACAAATTTTCAAGAATATGACACTTATATAAATAATTCATGGAAATACTTCTTATCTTAGAAGATTGGGAAGTGTTAACTTGACTCTCTTCTATATTTATCTACCTCACTTATAATTCAATAAATTTTAGTTTGAGAGAAATATTCTCATATTCAAATGAATTGTATATTTCTTTCCTTAAGAAGAATCATCCTCTAAATCTCATATTTGTGCACATGGTTTTCCATTAGTATTAAATTTTAATGCTCTTTTATTATTTTTTCATTATCTTTGATTGATTATCATTGACATTCAATGAAATATTTTTTACCTTTTCTAGTACATGAAAAAATTATTTATAAAAATTTCCCCCATATCGTTTTTATAAAGACTCAATTGAAATTATTCTTTATTCAGTGAATTTTTTTATTTCATTGTGAAAATAATTTTTATTTTTGTGTTCATGTATAAAGACTATTTATTTATCCATTATTAGGTTATCTTCATTAAAATTTTTAAGCTTTACTAACTTGTTTTAGTTCTGAACCTTCTAAGTTAATGATTCCTCCATGACATCAGTCTCCACTTACAGTTGTAATTTTTCATTATTAAGTTCCTTGAAAACATTTAATAAAATGTAACAATTTATTAGGTTAAATTATATAAGTGATCAATAATTTCAGAATTAATAACATATTCATCCCAATTTAAACTAGATTCATGTTAATAATAGTCAAATGAATTCACTAAATAATTACATGTCTTAGTGTATTCATATTTTGATGGATATTATTTCAACATTGAGTTCTTTTTCAGCTTCTTTTCCTGTGTTTTCTTTTTTTTCCTAGTATTGACATTAACTCCAACAACTCTAATGTTATATGTAAATGTATGATTATATTTCTAATTATCTTATTAATTTTATTCAAACTCATGTTTTTATTTCATATACATATAATATATACAAATGGGCAACTAAATTATATCTAACCATAGGTGTAACCCTTGATCTGATACCAATTTAAGTTCCAAATAGATCTTATAGTCACACTGAGAGGGGGTGAATCAGGTTTGACTTGTTTCTTAAAAAAAATTTGTTCAATCATTTCATATTCAATCAAATTTTACCTATTAACATGATCGGACCTTATAATAAAAGAAGAAACTAAACAAAACACAATGCACTATATTTTTACAAGTTTCAGTACTAAGAACCACACATTTCCATGTTTTTTAGACCCACCAACATGTATAATCTAGTATAATATTATTATAAACAATAATGGTTCAGGAAGTTACTAGTTAAACACCAAAGTAGTTGTTCCTCCAATTGATCCTAGTTATACCCCCAGAAATCCAACTCTTTTCCCCTGGTTAGTTAGAACTACCCACCATTTGACTATTTAAACACCTAGTCTTGGAGCTCTTTGACAACTAGTTAGACCATCAATTCATATTCCCCCTTATTATCTTCATCCTATATATGATTTTATATTGATATCCCTCTATGATCTTAAAGTATTTTACATTCATAAATGGCCACAGATTAAGTTTGTATTTCTTGCTTAATAATTTTGTAAACATTAATATGATCAGTTAACTCAGTGAAATAATTCTTGAGAAATTCTTCCTCTTATATGATGAATTATTTTCCTCATAGGTCATTGAAAACCTGGAAATGTTCTCTTATGACTCTCCACCAAGCTCAGTTTCAAATCCATACACTCAATTCATGCAAAGAATATATCATAACTTTACAACAATCATTATTCATGTAAAATAAAATTCGGGGTCTTATTAAATTTATGCATTCTTTAATTCATTTATATGAAAATACACACTCAAATGATAAAAAATATTTTTTTGTCTTAAATCACTATTTCATTCACTCCCTAAAGTATCCATGCATATTGACACATGTATCATGTAACTCATTCACATAACAATATATAATTTTTTAATATGAACTTTATCATCGAATAAGGATTTCAAGATATTGGATCATTAAAACCTACAATGTTATTTATGTAACTAATAGTACACATGATATTTTTCTCAAATCCTCCTTGAAAAAATATTTTTCCTTCACGATAACAAAACTCCAAAGTTTATTTTCATATCATCTTCAAATAACAGTATACATGGGATCAAATATTCTTTATCCTTCATGTATCATAGTGTATTTATATACAATGGCTCACACAGTTAAATAATCATCATATAGAAATGAATGTCAATAAAGACTCAACACATGTTCATAGAAACCATAAACAAATACAGAGCATTCTTTTTTCTCTATTTCACTCTTATATCTCTCAAGATTCTCTGTAATCATATATTATAAATGACTATATCAAGGAATATTTATAAATAAACCACAATAAAATTTACTATACTACCCTAAATGATATGTGCACCAAACTTTATCTATTTTCCCCAACACAATATCTTTAATTGATTTGGAAATCAAAAACTGCACAAAAACTAATTCAAAAAGTCTCTATGAAGTACAAACTTCATCGAAAATTCTCATGAAACACATCATGAAAGATATCAAAAAAAATTCATGATACTAATGCTAATATATGATATTAAACATCATTTACTCAATATCAGTTCAAACATGGGTGGTTTGACTAAGATGATCTAGACGAACGAACCTCTTGAGTAATGGTTAGAGATATACAATGGACATTGTATTAATTGAATGACATGGATATATATCA
The DNA here is from genome assembly GCA_963277665.1 of Viscum album. NCBI lineage: Eukaryota > Viridiplantae > Streptophyta > Magnoliopsida > Santalales > Viscaceae > Viscum > Viscum album. Next base: position 838,683,801 of record OY728143.1, on the reverse strand, counting down.
TCGAATAAATGGTTTTATTTTTGTAACGTTTTTAGTGTATAAATAGTTTCCCACATTACTCTTTTCCCACAACAATAGTTTGAATAGAATGCCAATTCTTAATAATATGGAGCATTTTATTTGTGTTTGGACCCAACCACAAGGTTCGGCACCAGAAGAACTTGCACACAACTTAGGATTCATGAGATTTGTGTTTTATATGTGGCCCCACCTAAACTCTCACAATATATGCCACTCTAACCTCTTTCCACCAATCTTTTGGAGGATAAATTTATAATACCCCCTAGGTAGTTCCTAGGTTCCCTTTGTCTTTCTAGTGTCCTTGAATTATTTTTTAGTGAACTCTAATAAAAATAGTTGACAAAATTCCCATATAAATATCCAACCCAACTCCATTGCCAAAGGAAAAATACTCACTACACATCAATTTATTATTTAATATATTTTTTAACTAAATTATAAATTCAAAATATCATTATCCTCATATCATATTCACTTATTTCAAATGTTTTAAACATTGTGCACTTCTCCTACTAGAATTCACAGATTTATTTGACATAAATAAATATTCCACATTCATAAAAATTGAAACTCCTTGAATTTTTATCTTATAAACAAAATAAAAACAAATACTAGTTCATAAACCACTTTGTTTATTTAGAAATTATCATTATGTTGGTATTGGGGCTATAAATAAATTTTTCCAACATATCCTTGTGAATAAAATCAAAACCAATATATATTATTTAGATTTAAAGAATCATGTCATACATCTTAAGTTCATGTTCCAGGGACTAATGTTATTCCTTTTAGGTTCAATTATCTATGACTAATATTCATTCTTTTTAGGATATGAATCCAAGACCATTGTTTCTTATATTTTATATTCATATGACTATGACCTCTCAATGTGATCTCCTAGAAATAGTTTAGTGTGGCACTTGTGCATGAGCATCCATTTTTTTTACTTTAATAGATTATGGAGGTGAAGGTATTAAGTATTATACCTAGAAACAGGGCCATTCATTTTATTTCTACCTAAAAAATCATTCATTTATTCAATGATAAGAACAAATCTCCATTGGGATAAATACTAGAAGAAATATTTTTCCATTAGGGTTGGGGGCTCATTTCGGTGATACAAATGTGATTAAAAACGGTAGAGTAATGAGGAAATGGTTGGAAACAAGGTTTTCTTAAATGGGTGGGAGAATCTATACTTCTTTTGTTGAAAATAGAATATTTTATGTAATGTGGTTTTTAGAGGATCCAATTGAAAAATTGGAGTTAATTATCCAAAGGAGATGACCTGGGAAAGTGGAGTTCCCAAATGATCCCTTGAGGGACAGGAATGACTCAAAATTATAAAATTTGAGTTGAAGTGTTTTCCTTAGTGAGTAAATAGGTACTATATATGAATCTAGTTTATTACGTCCCAGAAGTTATCATAGTTCTCTTTTTTTATATAGGATCATTTCTTTAAAATGATTCATTCATATGAGTCTGGGTGGAAGCCTGTGTGAAGTCATCTTTTACAATGGTTTGCATTTCAATACCTATAGATGACCTAGATAACCCATGTTTACAACCATTGTACTATTTATTTTCTTGAAAATCCACTAAATATAGAATTTAGATATGAAATCCAGTACTTTTTAGAAATAAAATTTTCATTACATTGTACTAAAAAGATAATCTTTTAATGGTTAGTTTTATGGGAAAAAAGTACATAATACATGAAAACTAATAAAATTATCATAATACGGATGAAATGAACCAAAAAAAATTAATTCTAATTTTATATACTATATCTCATAAACTGGGGAAAAAATCAAAGAAAACATTGATCGTTTGTCCGAGTAAGGGAAAACAAGGGAAAAATTTTACATGTGATCTTGAGGAATATCAATAAGAATATAAGGAATATCATTATGGATTGAAAAAACGAACATGAGTCATATATTAAATAATATGACATGAATCATAAATAATAAATTTGGTATCCACGTTTATTTTATACATTTATAATCAAATCACCATGGTCTGTCACTGAGGTTTCATAAAAATTACAATGGTTGTCAGCAAGGTATCCTAAAACATGCCATCTATAGAGATTAAATTCTGTACACAATGAATTGGTTCACTATAAGGGTGTTCTGTTTATATGTATTAATTAATTTTATCCACAAATATCAGAATAAAACATTTCAAAAATAACCCATGGGGAATAAAAAACCGGTTTCATATCAAAATCACGATGTTTTAAATAAGGTTCTTAAAGACAGGATCTTTTTTCATTATTAACCCATGAAAAAGGAAGGTGGGTTTCATGGATGTTAATACCTAAATAAAATATATCATATTCAAATTTATTTGAATAACCTAGTAAAATAAATTGGTTTGGGTATTGTTGAAATAAAATAAGAAAATGTCTTGAGAAAAATAGAGAAATTTTGAGAAGAAAACTTGGCTGTGTAATGGGTATGAAATGTGTTTTTTAATAAAATTAAAAAGATATGGGACAAGGGTCTTAAATTAATAAAATAATATTAAAATTTTAATTTTATATAATAAAATTTAAATATGATTATATTATTTAATATTTAAATACATACCATATATAACCGGAAGCTAAAAGGAAAAGCTAAGTTAAGATTTACCTTTCCTTGAAGAGTACATACCAAAAAACGATTATTGGGACATTGGGGGATTGAGAACACATTATAAGGACTAAATGGGAGGTAAAAATGACATATAATTTTGGAGGATGAATTTGGAATGAATGATAATGGATAAATGGGTTGGTATGTTTAGTAAAAGAGGAGGATTTGCTTAATAATTTCTTTAGACACCTCAGTACTAGTAAATTCAATACCATGGGCATGCCCATGGTATTGTCCATATGGGACACCAATTAGTTTATTATAATAAAAAATATTCTACCATAGTTTTATATTACATATTACATCAATATTATGTCATTAAACAGATCGAAGAACACAAACTGTATTTTACTATTCACTAAAAACAAAATATTTTTGAAAATTCTTATAAATTCACCCGAAACAAATTTATAAATGATGATTTCAAAAAATTGGTATTTAGTTTTTCATAATATTTATCTACATATAGTAAATTTTACATTTAAATTTAAAAAATCTATATTTATTAAAAATTACAGTGGATAAAAAATGCACAGTAAAATTCGTAGTAAAATTTCTGACAATTGAAAAAAAATTATGTTGTCAATTAAATTTAAAGAAGAGTGTTTCAGTCATACTATATAATTAAAATAATCATTATTAATAATATCTTATTTTTTTAAAATAATTATATCTTTTCTAAAAAGCACAATATCGGTCTAAATAATCAATTTATCAAATTCATCATATTTTTAAGAAAAACTATTCTCAAAACGGAATTGATGGAAAAATATTTTTATTTATAAAAAGTTATTACTCATTAATTAACTAAGGCCTATGCACATAACCTCTTATAACACCCTCATATTACCTAAAGGGTGAGGTTTATGATGGTGATAGATTCTTTGGTTCATTTGAATAACATTTCCCGAGTGATAATTTTTAATAACATGAACTTTTCTTGAAGGAAATTTTGTTCAATACAAACATGTTGGTGCTAGGATTGGGATTCATCAAGAGAGAATCCAAGTGATGATATCTATCTCCCTGTTTCTAACAAATGGGCATCGCACTGAATGAATCTACTGGATGAGGCCATCAAATCTTCATTATATATTAATTTTCATTTTTCAATTCTACCAATAAGAAATAATTATATTGTTAAAATAATTATTAAGAGTATAGTTTCATACGGTCATATTGACAAATAATAATAATTTACCAATGATTATAATTGACCAATGGTCATAATTTACCAACGATTGTATAATGGCTGAATCCCGATGGTCACATTTCAAATTATAATCATTAATCATTAAATAGATATATTTATATTGAGTATAAAATAATATTACACACATTTTAGAAAAAAAATATATTATTAAATATTTTTGGGTGGTTATATTCTTCCAAAATAATAAAATTTCATCCCCTAAATTTCAACTCGTTCCTTCGATTTAGAAAAGTTGTGGGTACTTTTGCCTCATTGTGTCCTATAGTTCCCATGTGTATTCTTCATATTTGTGGTTTTTCCATGACACTTTAATGGTGTGGGTAGTATATTTGCAAATAACCTTGTCTCTGTGGTCCATGATCTCCACCGTCGTGTCCTCATAAGACAAGTCATGTTCCAATTGACCACATTAGGACTTAGTAGATGTGATGGTTCGGGTATGTACTTCCTCAAGATAGATACATGGAATACATCCTGAATTTGAGGTATATTTTTATGATGTTTAAGATGATAAAACATTTCTCTTATGTGATTAAGGATTATATAGAATCCAACGTAACTGGGGATAAGCTTCCCTTTCTTCCCACACCACATGAATATTTTTGAAGGAAAAAATTGAAGGGAGTCATTTTCTCCAATGTGAAACACTATGTCCATTAGAAGGTTGTCATCATAGATATTCTACCAACATTGATAATTTTTTATGTGTTGTAGGATGTCATGAACCTTTTTTGCCACAATTCTCGCAATATGATGTATAATAATATTTCCATCTCTATATTTTTCACAAAAAGTTGGAGTTATAAATCTCTTCCAATATAGATATTTTTAGGGTTCCATTTGAATAATTTAATGGAAGATATTATTGTATAATAACTCAACTAATGAGAGATGTTGATTCTATCTACCTTTAAATTACATTGAGCAGGTTCTCAGCATGTCCTCATGTGCTTGAATATTCCTTTCATATTTTCCACCAGTTTATGGTAGATATTCCTTATTGAAAGTCAATTTGGTACTTAGATCATGTTGAATACTTATCCATATTTTTTATGTAAACCTTAGATAAATATCATATAAAATTTAGAGTGGTAACCTATTCATCCATACCACTTATTTCAGGTAATGTTGGGCATGTTTTTAGGTAAAAATATTCTTATATAGTGAAAAAATGGACAGTCATGGTGAGACAATCCATTATAACCCATATTGCATTTTTTTCTTTTGGATGTTTTCAGGAGACCAATGAAAATGTCTATAGTGATATTATCACACTTAAATTATTTCATTTGTAATGGTTGTAATACCTCTTTAAAAAGTTTTCTCCCTTATATATCTTGTTTACACACCAAGAACCTTATAATGCAGTATTCAAAATCTATTTTTAAGTTATCCCATTAATAATGATCATGAATGACCCTATGCATCTTCATGATTCTAGGATGTATAGAGAAAGTAATGCTATGAGATTCATCCAATAGTTCTATCAATATTTCTAGAATTGATGTATAATGTATTATTGTATGAAATTTTTGTATGCCTTTATAATTAGTATTTAACTCAAGAAACATCACAACCTTCATAGCCATTATCTTATTTTGCAATAAAAAATCATCTCTTGGATATTTCTTGATGATTTCTTATAATTAGGGTTTATAAATCATCTTTTATAGGTTTGATGATGTTCTTTCCTTTATAATTCCAATGTCCAATTTTACTAGGTCTTTGATCAAAGGATCTCTGTGAATCCTCATCATTGCCATAACAATAATGTCTTTACTATATAACTCATCAGTGACTTTGTGTATCTTTTAGGATTACAATGAATTGAAAATTCTTAGTCATTAAGAATTTGAAACCATGTCCTAAGTCTCATGTTCAATTCCTTTTTCATCAAAATATACATCAAACATTGATGGTTTCTGTATATATCAAATATTTCCAATTAAATATTGTGCTTTTATATCTTCGTAGAAAAAGCATCTATAACCAGATCTAGTTTATGCATAAGATAATTCTTCTCATGAGGCTTTAACTGTCGATATGAATATTATAAACCTTGTCATATTTCCTGAGGATGCACCAAAGACCATACAGAGACGCATCAGTAAGAATAATAAATCCATCTCTGATGGAGGGTATAGTTAACATGAATGTAGTAAGAAATATATTCTTCAACTATTAGAAACATTATTCACACTCCTTTGTCCATATAAACAGAGAATCTTTTCATGTTTACATGATTACTTGATGGGAATGTTTTGAATTTTTTGTCAAAAACATCCAATAATATCCTACTAAAATAAGTAAATTATTAATCTCAATTGTTGTTGCAGGATTAGTCAACTCCACCACAACCATTTTTTGGCTGGATCTACTAAGATTCCTTCATTTATTACAATGTTCCACAAGAAGGAAACTTTTTTAACCAAATTTAACATTTTATAAAATTTTAAAATAGCCTATCTTTCCATGTTCTTGTCAATATAATCCTTAGATGATACTCATGATATTAGTGACTTTGGAATATATAATAATATCATCAATGAAAACTACCAAAAAGTATTCAATGTTTTCATTAAAGAAGTTATTCATTAAATCCATAAAAATATCTCGAGCATTAGTCAAGCCGATGGGCATAAAAAAATTCATAATTCCCATATCCTGATTGGATAGCTGTTTTTAGAATATCATATTTTTTCACCCTCAATTGATGATAACCATATTGAAGGTCAATCTTGGAGAATAATTGAGCATAGGAAGTTGGTCAGATAAATCATCAATTCATAGAATATGGTACTTTTTCTTCAATGTGATTACATTATGTTATCTATAATCAATGTACAACCTTATAGATCCATCCTTTTTCTTCACAAAGAGAACAGGTGATCCCTAAGGAGATACACTTGGCTGAATAAACCTATTCTCCAAAATATCTTGTAGTTGCTTCTCTAATTCCCCAAACTCTTCATTTTACATTCTATATGGGGTCTTTGATATCATATTTTGGGTCTACAAGTGATATCAATAGAGAAATCTACCTCTCTTTCTGGGGAATGTCTAGGTAACTCCTTTGGGAATGAATATTTGTATTCGTGAATGATGGGGACATTCTCTATATGTATATTTTCATTTCCTTATTCATCTTCAATGATCATTTCCATAAATAAGGCTACGGGTGGTTCTTCATTACAAAGCTTGGGTTGAGATATCTCACATTTGAAAAAAAATATGTTTTCCATTTAGGACTAGTAATATTTATTTAGTTCTGTATTTGATCATAGCATTATAGTTTGGGATTCAGTCAATTCCTATTATAATGTCAAATTCCAACATGGGAATGTCTACTAGATTATCGATGAGATTATGCTCACCAAAGTAAATACTATAGTTTCTATACATATTTAATTTTCGGATAATCCCTCCAGGAGTATTTAATGATAAATATACATATAGAAGATTATGTATTGGTTCTATATTCATTGAAAACATAGAGAAAATAATTGAATGTGTTGATCCAAAATAAAAAAAATTACTTGCTATCTTTGAGAGAATAAGGAGAGTAACTTCCACCACATCATTTGGAGCTTGAAATTAATCTATCATAATAAAAAATGCACATGCTTATTCCCATCACATATGATGATGTTGATGGTGATTTACCTCCATTAACTTCAGATTCAAACAATGATTGGGGAAGTTCCCAAGAAATCAACACTTCAAGAATTGGACTTCGGGTTGGGCCTGCACCATCTTTACTTTATAAATAGTGTAGAGAAGTTGAGGCCTCACATCACTAAGATAGTCCTGATCAATATGGTTATATATTCCACACTTGTAACATTTCCCACTTTTGATTAATATATTTCTCAAATGATTCTTCCAAAAATTGTTTCACGTTGGTTGTTTCGCTTTGTTTCTAGTTCTTCCTTGATCAAAGCTCTTACCCACGTTTGGCTCCAAAGATCTCTTATTTCAATTCAATATATGAGATCAATGAATCTCTCTGAATTCTTGTTCAACTTTCGTATCACTCCTCATGATATCCTCATAGGTTTCTTAATCTTGGTTAGCTAGATCCTTCTATAGATGAGGTCTTAGTCCACCAATGAATCTATCAACCTTCCCATTAGAATCAATAAAAAATTTAGTGTGTTAACAGTCAAGTATTGTGAAGTTCATCTCATAGAATCCAATAGATTCATTTTCCTTCTACTTCATCTCTAATAATTCTTTATCCATTGTCATTTTCATTGAACAGGAAAAATATTTTTTGAAGAAGTATCCCCTGAACACTTTCCACTCTATAGCTTCAAACTCCCCTCGTGGATTCATGTTTTCAATTAGTTTCCACCACTAATCAGCTTAATTCTCTATTAAATACACATCCATGATTAATTTCTCAAATTCTAAACAAAAAATTACAAAAAATTTCATTTTTATATATAATCTACCCTTTTTAGAAATCAATGGGTTAGTAGATCCACAAAATGAATTTGGGCATTGACCCATAAAGGAATCAACAGAAAGTTGTTACATTTGAAGGGAATTTGGTCTGTCAACATGATGCATGTAATTGCTCATAACTCAAGTGTTTGATTCATTATTCTCACGAATTTATCTATTCCAGCTTCCATTATAAGGTTGTCAGAGTCTAGTCCATTGGTCTCTCTATTTATGAGGTTTCTTTTATTATTCAACATTTTATAAAATAAGAAAGGGTTAGTGACAAAACTATTTAATTTAATAATATAATAAAGATAAAAAAATCACCGCTTAAAACATCATTATTAAATATGTTATTCTTTAAAAACAATTACATTTTTTATAATTCCTTCATAATGGCTCATAAAAACCCTTTGATTAACCCAAATATCCCCTATGAGTGTCAAAATAGGAAGTCAAAAAGGCACGTTGTCATGTAACAGGTTGTGATGATTTAGGCCCAATGCACCTAGTTAGATTTGTTACTATTAGGTACATATGTTCCAAAGCCACGTCCACTTATTCGTATCAAGAAGATTATTTCCATTAATAGAACCAACATACTTAATATTTAACAAAAATACCAGGATGTTTTTCCTATATTTAAATATTTATGTAGGTTATTTCTAAAGATTTAAAATACTAATTTCCACAAATAACTAAACTATCATTTGATAACAACTATATAATTCCACCCTTTTATTACATAAACATTTCATTACATTGTAAAAAATATAGGATATTTAAATGATTTTTTTCTTTGAAAAAAGGTATATAATACATGAAAAAATGTAAAATTATTATAATCCACCATAACAGATTTGTTAAATTTTTATCCTAGGTACAATTATTGCATCTCGATACATGGTGAAATACTTTAAAGGAAACGTTGAGCATAAGTCGCATTAAGGAAAAACAAAGGAAACTATTTCCATGTGATCTTGAGGACAATCAATATGAACACATAGAATGTCATTATGGACTAAAAAAGAGGACATGAGGCATATAATAAATAAAATAAAATTATCTATAAATTGGAAATGTGGCTACAAAATTTGTTTTTGACATTTATAAGCATATCACCAAGTATTTTCACTGAGGTGTCATAAAAATTACTTAGGTTATTCTTTAAGGTATCAAAAAACATGTCAGATAAAGATTAAATTCTTTACCCAATGAATTAGAGAATTATCAGTTCGAACCATTTATATAACATAATTAATGTTAGACACATATATTATAATAAAACATTTCCAAAATAACCCATGTATAAATAAAGAAATGGGTTTCACATTGAAATCATGACGTTTTAAAAAACGTTCTTAATGAAATTATTTTAATGTCATTATTTTCCCATGAAAAAGGAAGGTCATCTTAATGTATGTTAATACAAAAATTATATAGATAATTTTGAAATTTAGGGGAATAACCCTATAAAAGAAATAGGTTTGGGTATTTATAAAATAAAATAAGTTAATTCCCCCTGAAAAGAGATAAAATTTTGGATTAAAATATGGAAACATAATGGGTATGAAACATGGTCTTAGAAAACAATTAAAAAAGAGGATAAAAGGGTCTCCCATTCATAAAAAAATATTAATAATTTAAAGGTATATAATAAAATTTATTGAATAACATTTTATGGAAGTTTGAAGGACATATCTCATTAAAATGGAACTTGATTGGAAAAGATTCGTTGAGATTTCCCATACCTTAATGTGTAAATCCTGAAAATAAATGATTATGACCCTTGGGGATTGAGGAAACATTAAGAAGATTACATGGGAGGTAAAAATAAAAATTATTCATGAATAATTAATTGGTAATGAAAGATATTGGATAAATGGATGGGTATTTATAGAAAAAGGGGAGGATTTGATTTATAATTTTCTTAGACACCTAGGTAGTGGTAAATTTAAAACCATGGGATTTACCATGATATTGGCCACATGGGATACCAATTATGTTATTTAAATCCACTGGAGTTGACCAGAATTTTGTATTACATATTCCATCATTATGATGTCATTAAACGTACCGAAAACTCAAATTGTATTTTTACTATTTACCGAGCAACAAAATATTTTTCAAATTTCTCATAAATTCATTGTGACTTCATTTCAAATTTATTATTTCAAGTATTAATTTTATTTTATCATAATAATTATTTATATATGAGAAATTATACTTTTAAATATAATTAACATATTTATTAAAAATAATAGCTGATAGAAAAAGAATATAAAAATGAATAGTAAAATTTATTACCGTTGAAATAAATAAAATTATTTTATCAATTAAATTAAAATAATAGTGTTTCAATTATACTATATAATTAAAATAATTATTATTAATAATATATAATATTATAATAAATATTAAAATCTTTTCCAAAAAGTACAATTTCTATCTGAAACATCTATCTATCAAATTCATCATGTTTTTATTCAACACTATTCTTAGAACAGAATTGATGGAATAAAAATTTTATTTATAAAAAAAGGATTCAATATTAAGTAACTAAGAAATCAACACATAACCCCTTATAAAACCCATATATGATCTAACTGTGATTTGTGTAAAGGTGATAGATTATTTGGCCGACTTGGATAACAACACCCGAGTGGTAATTTAATCTAACTTGATCTTATCCAGTAAGAAATTTTATTCAAGCTTAACAAGTTGAATATCATCTTGGATTTGTTCAAGAGTGAAGCCTAGTAACACTAACTCCCTCTCGTATTTATAAATGGGCTACGTATGGAATGAATCTACTAGATGAGGTCATCGAATCTTCTTTCTTCACTAACTTTTCTTTGTTGTTTTCATATATAAACAATAATTATAATGTTAAAATGGGTACTAAGATTATAGTTTACAAAGGTTATATTGAGAAACTGTCGTAATTGACCAACAGTCATATAACGGTTAAAGCCCGATTGTCCGATTTCAAATTATAATCACATCAATATTAAAGAGATATATTTATGTTGAGTTCAAAATAAAATAACACACATTTTCATGAAAAAAAAATAATTCAAAAAGTTAGATTCATTACAGAAGATATATGGGTTATATAGGATGATGTTTTCTAATTTTAGGTGGATCACGATTCCTCCTTTAAGAATATTCCTCTTGAAATTGGAGTCTATTAGTTGGTTTTTGTAGCACCTATCTGGGGATCCCAACATTGTATGTTAGCCATTTTCAACTACATGAATACCTAGAAGTTACTCTTGGTTCAAAAATGGAATTTTCTAGGTCTGTGTACCAACATTAGATCGCTCAAATTGAATCAATAGGGAGTGCATACAGTATCATCTAGAAATGAATGGGATCAATAGAGGGAATGAATGGTGCTTCTCTAGGTTGAGTATGTGGAAATTTTTTATGGAACATCTTTTGACATTGGTATGGTAGGAACTCACTGAAATTAAATAAAAATATTTAAAAATGAATCAAACTAAATAGGTCCATATCATTAAATTCTTACATCTATTTTAGCACTGTAGTCTATCAAATTAAATCTATCCTAATTATTCATGTAGTTATAGGGTTTACTAATGGACTAAATTTTTAATGGAAAAAATATGTTTATAAGGCCCAAAAGTTTTTGTCTGAAGTGAATTAATTTGCCTATGTATATATGGTATATTCATAGCCAATGTTTTTCATAGACATAATACATCTATATATCTCATAAAAATTTATCCGAAAATTGGAATGGAATATATGGTAAATTCCCTAGAAATATTTCTCCCCAACACACTACCATATTGTGTAATGTTTTGCGAAAAATAATCCCTCAATATAATATAAATTGAAAAAAACAAAAGGATTAAATTTATATAGTTTTGACGAATTGCAATTTATTTTGGCTATACTTGACATATTTATCTGAATGAATTTCACATTAAGGATCATATGCCAATTTTGTTATTTCTAGGGGAAATACACATTTCAGAATTGATATGATTAGAGAATGAATTATCCCATAAATGATCATGTTATCTTGTATAAAACTATCGTAAATGTTTAATGATATTCAGGAAATTCTCCCCAGTTACAAAATTTATTCCCCTTTTAATAATTGATTATTCAAAACAAATATATTTAAAAAGATACTATATAAAAGGAATTATATTATCCTGTATCTGATATAATCTAATGCCTACTCTATTTAGTAATTATTCAAGGAAGGATATATATAATTTAATGTCTTAAAGGAAGGTACAAAATTTTATTCCAGGGTTTAGGGTCTCCAAGAAATACATAAGGGTAAGTTGGAATTTCATGCCATTCATGAAGGCGTAATGGGTTATGTTGGGGTTTACAGTCTACTATGAAGACATACATGTACATTGGATTTTCATCCCATCATGAAGGATAAAGCGTTATTTTAGGGTTAAGGTATCTTATTAATAATTATTAGTGTGTTGGAATTTTGGGCCATCCAATAAGGTTTCAGGATATTAATAGGGTGTATAGTCTCATTGATAGACATAAGTGTATACTAGAGTTTCATTCCATCTATAAGATTGTTTCATGTTTATGTTGGGGTTGACGGTATCCTAGATAAAAATAATTGTTTAATAGTAATAAGAATGTTTTTTAATGTTCGTATATATACCCTAATAATGGATTCTTACACATCCCTATTACGAGAATCAAAATCCATGTAGTTCAGTTCTATAAAAGGAGGTGTGTCATACATTTAATGGTATAGTGGAAAAGACCAATAGTGTAAATTTTAAATTCATGCATCTGTAATGAATAATTTTATTTTTAATTCCATTCATCTAGGACAATTATATCCTATAGTTTATATTTATATCAGTTCAACCACTAGGATTGATTTCAAATGGATGTTTTTTTGTGGGTCTTTCACATGATAATAACTTTTTGGTTTACACTAGTAGAGGAACTAGGATAATTTATTGGGGATTAAAACAATTTGGAGACCCGTCAATTTTATTTCTACCTAAACAAGACTTTATGTAATAAATTCATGGTTAAATCACTCCATTAGTGTAATTACCTTGATGATATTAGTCCATTATTGTTTTTTGGTATTTTTTTAAAAATATAATTAATTATATCAAGTAATATAAATATAAAAGTGTTAAACCTAGGATATTCCATAATGATTGGGTGAACCCATTCTTTTTGGATTATAACATGAGTGTTTTGGTGAAAAAAAATATTTTTTAGTCCTCTAGGTAAAAATTTAGTGAATCTTCCTAAGTATATCACTTAGTATTTTAAACCACCCAAATGGTCCATTGAGGGATAGGCACAACATGTAATTATGGAACCATTTTCCAATAAGGTTCTATAGTGAGTATTTCGATGATGGGAATGGATATAAATTATATATTAATAGGTGTTAGAATAATTTTCTATTATGTTTGGAATATTATATCCAAAAGGGTTTGATTTCCCTATATGTAGTGTAGGTCTGGGTAAAGTGGTATTTCAAAGAGGTTTCGATTTTCAAAAACCATCAGATGACCCAAATTAACCTATCTTCCATCCCTTATCCCAGGTTTTTATGTGAAAAGACACCTGAGTGGGATTTTGGAAAACTATTCAATGGCAGATAATTTCTAATCTTAGATGCATATTTCTTTAGTCTTCATGTGGATTCTGCTAGAAATTGGAGGTTCGGTTACCCTTTTATAGTAAAAACTTGTTTGGGAACCCATAATTCATTATTAACCATTTCATAATCTTTGGGATGCCTAAGTGTGACTCTAGGTGCTCACATACCATTAAAATTGAATGTGTGTCATTAGTAGGTCACACAAAAAGAATCAGCAGTGCATGAATTCTGAATTGATACTTCCAATAAAGGGTTAATGGATGGAATTCATAGGGATTCTCTATAACAACCCCAAGATTTTATGGTATGCCTCTTTTAAAATCTAATATCTTTGTTATTTTATTTTTCATGAAACACTATGTTTAATTGTTTGACATACTATAAAATATAACCGTTCAAATATTAATGTGACCCTTAGGAATAGTATCCCAACCAATAGAAACGTACAAATTTATTTAAAATTTTATAATTAATATAATGATTTAGAATAAAATTCATTTTTATAAAATATATTAATAAATTAATATTTTGTTTTATTATGATTATAAGATAATTTTATGATACCTTAATGGAATTTTCAAGTGTCAAAGAGACAGTTATAATATTAAAGTTTGTATTTTTTAATAAATGAATATTTTTATTAAATATTAAATATGTCGTAATTAGAAAATTATGTTCATCAATATAATTTCATTTTTAAGTATACATGTTTAAAAATGTTTAGCATGATTTTTTGGGACTTTTCTAAAATATTAGAATGTTGGTGAATAGTGAAATACTGTAGTTTATGGTTTTTAAAAACAACATATATTATTGAGTAATAGATGATGTATAGATGATTTAATACCATAATATGAAAGTATAATTTATTAGTATAATATATTCAGTGATAATTATAAAACTATTCATAGTCTTGATCCAATAATAATAAACAAATTAAGAAAATATTCAAAAAAACACCCCTCTCATGTACTATAAATACTACCCCTCACAACCCCTTCTCCTCACACCTCCAAAGAAATTTGATTTTTCATATATTCTATACAATTTATATCTGAAACTTATACCCCATGTTATAGTCTTGATTCACTCACCCAAAATACCATTTTAATGTTTAATAAGGAGGTTCTCAATTACATGACCTAAAGAGGTAAAATCTGCATTCATTCTTTTAATTTCAATTCAATTTATTTTCTTTATGTATACTTCCCACACATACCCTATATAAAGTGACACGATAAATCTTTTATCATTTATATATTGTAATTTTATTATTTTAGTGGAAAATCCACCATCAATAGTAAAATTCTTTTACATTTATTTTTAAGATCAAAACATCATCTGTGAGGTGCATATTTACTACCTTTATGGATAACCTATTTTCATTTTTCAATTATGCCTTCACATATTGTAACAAAAACATTTTTATGGATAAAATAAATAATAATATATGTATTACAAATTTTTTAATTTTCTAGAACTAGAATATATACATAATATTAATTAATGAAAAAAAACTAGATTCTGATGATTGAAAACCCTCTAAAATAGTCTTAATGATTATCAATAATGTATTATTTAAAGATTCATCCTCACCCCAAATGAAAAAAGTATTTATATAACCATTTAATATTTTATTAAATAATTAATAAAATATAATTTCAATTCTGTAGAACTATTTTTATTACACATGATCTTCCATATGAGTAAAAAACTAAACCGGTCATGAAACCTAATGAAAAGAACACTCCCAAACAACGAAATTTCATCTTATAACATGTCAAAAAGACCATAAATTATCTTATTAATATGATAATAAAAAATAAATGTTTATTATTTTATGAATGAAAATATTAATGAATCATATTATATTATCCATGGTATTATGTGCAAGTATAAAACACTTTCTAACATGAGGTAAGGGTTTTCACATATCACTTTTATTTCTGTGAGATATGTGTAATAAGCACTGTTTCTTATGTGTGTTATATGTATACTTCCAATTTATGTATAATATCTTCAATATATTTATATTCATGATATTCAATGTTTCATTTTATGATCATCAATTTTATGTGGCATATCGATTGACTATTTGCAATGTGGTAAAGCTTTCTTCCCAAACATCCAATTTTCATCCGAGTTAAGATTTATCACTCATTAAAATAGTGTAATTTTTCTTTACTTTTATATAACTATTATAAATAATATTTACATGTACCAAACGCATTTATCTAGATAATTTCATCTTTCTCTTATGGGGAAATACATGTTTTATAAGTTTCCCTTTTCATTCCTCCCGATAAGAAAGTGTGATTAAAGGGTAATTCCCAATTTGATTCCATTCTCAACAACACCCCATAATCTTTTATTTGGGACTAAAATTTTTATAAAATCACTATAATTACCTTGAAATAATAATGTGGTTCTTTTATGGTTTTAAACTAAAAATTAAGCCTTTTATTCTTTAAAGACTGTTATATTTTCACATAAACTGCATGAATGTGGCCCCTTTCAAAAGTTTCTTTAAAACTAATTTTTCTTATTTTTACTTCATTTTTACATCATTTGTGACTAAATTATAAGTTAATTTTACTTACCTTTAATTTTTTATATATACATGTTTAAAATATGATTTTATGACAAATACAAATGATTTTTTCAAAAGAACTCTTATTTGCAATGTAAAAATGGTATTTCCTTCAATAATTATTAGATCGTTTTATTTTATTATTTTCGTATATTTCAAAACACTCTTCTGGATATTATTGGTAATTGGTGTTTATCTTTTTGGATATCATCTACCATATTTTATTAAATGGTTTCTGATCAGTTTTACTGGGAATGTTTTATCCTAATACCATTCACTATATTACTCAAAATGGTTAGTGTTTATTTTTACTGATTGGTTAAAGTAAAGTATATGTTATTTATGTTTCAACCCAATATTATGATACATTAATTGGATATATTATGCGATAGGCAAGGCCCATTGTATCCCCTCGATGCATCAGAAGTCTCATGTGACAAAACAGATATAGACTTGGTCGAGGCCTGGCCCATTTATTTTCATGTATGGATTTGGCCAAGGCCTTAACCATTTATTTCTAGATACCTGTCCTGAGGCCTCTACATTATGTGTCGGATGTTAATCATTTTGTATTACTTTAGTATGATATCATTAATTGAGAATCCATCTGATTATCAGACTTCTATAATATCAATGGTTATGCTCCATTCTCATGTGATTGACTATATTGAATTTTTTTATCAGTTTTATTCTTGCCATATTATCCTCATGATTATGTTTTAATGGAATGTGTTTATAGTATTTCACCTTTCCTTAATTTTTATGTTTATGATTGATTTAACTGTATTGTTTATCCTTACTAATAATCTGATCTCACCCCTTTCTTATGTTTTTTCCCTAGGATGCAAAGATGTATATTATGAATTAATTGTAGGGATAATCTTTGAGATTATGGACATTTCTAATGGATTTTATATATTTTTTTCATTCAAGATGTTCTTTAAAACATACGTATATATTTGGTTTTACAAATATACTAATCTATTCAGTACTTTGGGATGTGATATCTTGTTCATAATACCAAGGTAATTAATTAAAACACTCGATCCGTGCTACTAGGGTTGAGGTCTTTATAGTTTGTATCAGAGGAAGTTTATTAGAAAACATTGAAACTAGATTTAGAAAATATAAATTGGGGATAATAACCCTAATATTAACATTATGGATAAGAAAAGAATAATATCTTATAATTTTCGTAACATAGAGATTATGTGCGTCTTCTAAGAATTGCATCCCTATCAGGATACTATAAGTGGATGTGGTTCTGGAACAAATATACCTCAGGGAAACAACGCTGAAACTGTGTGTTAGTCCTATGTAAGTATAACCTGGTACACAAAAAGGGCCTTACAATGCACCTATTTTGATACTATTATGGGATATTCTTAGGATAATTCACATTTTATTTACACACCATTATGATGGATTTGAATATATATATATATATATATATAATGAAAATAAATAACCTAGGTTAAACCTACAGTGTTTTAGGATGAAAATAAAGTGTCATGATATTCTATAAATGAATTTATTTTTTCTAAGTACAACTATTTTTACTCACACAATTCTTTTTTGTTTAGTCAATTATTTGAAGATGAAGTATTAATGTTAACATTGAACATGATGGATTATGTTGTGGCATTGTGAAACCAAATGCAATGTTGATGGAATTTAAAGATATCATGTTCATGTATAATCATTTTTCATAAAATAATATTAACAACATATACCATAAATATCTCCCAAACTCACCAATGAAAATAATTATGGATGTTTATAAGGGAATTAGTGGTGGAGACCAAGTAGAAAAGAAGGCTTAGTTTCCATCATGTCGGAAATAAGGGAGGAGTCACATAAGAATTTGTCTAAATGAAATGGATAAATGTTTTTGTGTATAAATAAATGAAATAAATAAAACAATTTAAAAGTAAAAATGATGTTTATGATTTGTGGAAATAAAATAAATTCTAATAATCAATTTGTAATTTATTTCCTCAAATGTGGTGAATCTGGGCATTACCTGAGTTAATACCCTTTTCAATAGGATAAACTCTATTTCAAGGAAATACCTATTTAGAAATAAATAGATTTAGTATATATGAATTGGAGTATAATTTATGACATCTATGATTAAAATTATTTCAAGAATGTCTATAATGTCTATTTTGGAAGTTATATTAACAAAGTTTCAGAAAAATGACAACCCATGGGATGGGTGAAAACCCATCGCCTCCAGAAAGTCTGTGGAGTTTAAACCAAAAACTAAAGGGTGATAGTGGTACAATTCCTACCACAAGCCAACATGATGTCTTAAATAGTTTTACCATAATTTTACCTTATGGATACATGTTATTATAATTCTAGGGACATTTGTTTTATCAAATATATACCTTGGGATTGGAAAATGTATTTATGATAACTGATTAATTGTTTTTCTGCAGATGCATAATATTTTAAGGAGTAATAGCTAGATTTTATTTTGGATTAAAATATTATTTTATTGTGTACTTGTGGTGGTTTAGGTTATTTATGGAAATGGTTAAAAAATCATTGAAATTTAGAGACCTTTTATAATGTGATTTTGGATAGATGTATTTTTCTTGAATCTAAACCCTAGAATGTATTATGTTAAATAGTAGATTTAATTGTGTGAGGTTAAAGTATCATCTATTTGATACTTTTTCCTAAAAAATGGTTTCAAAAATTATTTAAAGGTTAAATTAGTGACTAGTGGATCTTATGGTTCCTAAAAGTTCTTTAGGCCTGAAAATATACATTTTGAACTATCATTTTCAAGTTTGATGGATGAAGTAAATATACATCGAAGCACAACGAATGGATTATATTATTATTATGACATAGAATGTAATCAAGTAAGTTTATTTTCTAATGTACTTATCTATATATTAAAAGGATAGATCAACTCTAGGAAAAAAGTTCTAGACCATAAACATTATTCGTTAACTTTTCATTCTGAGAAATCAAAGGTCTTTTAAACGATCACAATATTTATGATTTTTTGATGGTTGAATTTCTAATAATCATGTTCTACATCACCCTAAATTAGAACCTGATAGTTATATTTCTCTACAAGGTTCATTTTACCTTTTTCAATTAATGATTTCATATCCATAATACTCATTTTTTGGTGACTTTACAATTTCTATTTTCTTTTTATTAAGAAGATATTTTATTAAATCTATTTCCGATGTGGGTTTTCCTTACAAATAATTCAAATTGAAACCTTTGATTTTTTTGAAGTAAAATTTCATTTTCCAATGAATTAATTTTTTTGAAGGATGGGAGAATGTAACATGCCCAGATTCTATGCTATTTCTCTTTTAAAATTTAATATCTTCAATAGTTTATGCTTTACACAACACCAAGTTTAAAACCATAATATACTATGAAATAAGATCATTGCAATAGTAGTGTGACCCTATGGAATAGTAACCTATCCAATAGAATAGTAACCCTACCTTTGAAAGTCGAAATAAAATGTTGGTTTCTTATAAATAAAAATATAGTACATTTAAATCATGAATGAAGGAAATAATTTTTTAAAAAAATGATAACGTAAGTGTTTGTAATTTTTGAAGCCTTACGGTATTTGATAAATTCATTAATTATTAATTCATATAAGAAATATGGATAATTTAAGACCATAATATCAAAAAATCATTGATTATTTTAATATATTTAATGAAAATCCACAAACTATTCATATTATTCAGAATCAAAAATAAACAGAAGAATAAAATATTACAAAAAACACCCCTCTCCTCCACTACAAATACCACATATTCTCCTCTCACCTCTGAAGCCTTTAATATTTTGTATATTCCATACATTTCTTATATATAACCTCTTTTCCACATTATTATATTTCTTTAATAACCTATAACATCTTTTTTGTGTTATTTAAGGAGATTCTCAGCGAGAGGAATTCAATAGGTACAATCTATTTTCATTCTTTTAATTCCCTTTCAATTTATTTTCTTTTCTTATCATTCCCTCACCTTAACTTTACAAATAGAATGATAACTCTAGTATATTTAATATAATATAACGTTATTATGTAAATGGAAAATCACCCATCAAGTCTCTTCTCTTTTTCTTTTTTATTTTAATGATGAAAATATTGTCCGTGAGGTTCCGCTTTTCAGCCTTTGGGGACAATATGTCCGGGTTTTTCAATTATTCCATTAAGGATAGTCATAAAACCATTTTTATGGTTAAAAAATATTATAATATATTTATTAAATGTTATATAATTTTTTTAACTAGTATATATACATAATATTATTTAATGAAATAAAATATGTTTGTGATTATTGAAAACCCGCAAAAATAATCAAAATTATTGTCACTAAGTTCTTATCTAATGATTCGTCATCACCCCAAATAACTAAATGATTTATATAACATTATAATATCATTTAATATCATTAATAACATATAATTTCAATTTTTGACAACTATTTTCATTTTATATGGTCTTCTATGTGGGTATAAAAGTAAACCGATCAAGAAAACCAAGGAAATGAACACTCTTAAACTATGAAATTGAATATTATAAATATTAAAAAAGACTATAAAATTGACATATTAATATTATAACAAAAATAAATGTTGAATATATTTTTAATTAATTTATAAATTAATATAATTTCATTATCTTGGACATTAAGTTCATGTGCATAACAATTTCAAACATCAGGTAATTTTTTTCTCATCTCACATTTATTTATATGAGATGTTCCTTATTCACCAGTATTTCTTATGTGTGGTGTATATATACATACCATTTTATAATAATATTATTAACTCATTTATCTTCACAATATTCAATGTTTCATTTGAAGATCGTTAATTTCATGGGGAAAACTGTTTGATTTTTTGCAATGTTATAAGAGTTTCTTCCCAAACATCCATCATTCCTTTGAGTTACGCTTTCAATCTATTTTTACCTATATAATATTTTTATTTTTTTATATTTATTTTAAATTATTTTTAAATGTCCCAAAATAATTTATAAATATCAATTGATTTTTCTTTGATGTGTAAATACATGTTTTATAAGTTTCTTGTTTCCATTCCTCCCGATAAGGATGCCTAGTTAAAGGGTACTTCACAATTTCTTACCCAATTTCAAGTAGAGGCCATAATATGTTATAAGGCACCAATATTTTTTTAAAATAAATATTTTTATAATGAATAACTAATTTAGTACATTCCTTGTTTTATTCAAACAATTAATCCTTTTTCGTCTTTAAAGAATCATATATTTTCTCTTAAACTACTTGGAAGTGGCCCATTTTTAATGTTTCATAAAAACTCTATTTACTTGTTTTCACAAAATATGGACTTAAATTTTTCCTAAAACAATTTTTTAATTTTCTTAACTTTTATTTTTTGGGGTGTACATGTTTAAAATTTTATTTTCTGACAAATACAAATGATTTTTTCTAGAGGACACTTCTTTATAATGTAAAAAATGGAATTTCTATCAAGAATTCCTTGATGGTTTTAGTATATTATTTTCATATATTTAAATAACCTATATTTAATATTATTATTAATATGTATTGTCCTTTTATAATATAATATAACATATTATTTAAAAATAATTTTGACCAGTTTAACTATGGATGTTATATCTTGATATCATTCACCATATTACCCAGAATAGTAAGTGCTTATGTTTTATTCATGGGTAAAGTAATGTATATACTGTTTATGTTTTATCCCATTTAAATAAAGAATAAATGAGACTCATTAAGTGATATAAAGGGCCTATTATAACCCCTAAATTAATTGGTAGGTCTCATGAGACAAAGAAAATATGACTTTGTCGAAGCCTTCCCTATTTGTTTTCATAAATGTATATGGAAAAGGCCTTAAATATTTGTTTTCATATGCCTTGGATGGGGCCTATATAATATGTTTTCAACATCCATAATTATTCATTACCTAATTATGATATTATTAATTGATAATCCCTGCGATTATTCAACTAGTAGAAGATTCATGGTCAAGTTTTATTCTATTGTGATTGAAAATATGGAATTATTTGAACAGTTTTATTCATTATATATTATGAACTAGATTATGTTTTAATGATATGTGTTTTTAGTTATTCACCTCACTTTATTTTTGAATTTTATGATATCTTATACCATATTTTTTACCCTTATTGTGCATCTAATCTCACCTTATTCTTAGGTTTATTTTTTCCCAAGATGTGAATATGTATATTAAAAATTACATTCATGGATAATCTAAGAGTTTATGGTTGTTTATAGTGGATTTTCTAAGTCATATTTCCATTAAATTTTAAACTTTAAACTTATTTATATTTTTAGATTTCCTAATCTAATAAACAGTTTGGTCTTTTGGGTTACAATATCTTGTTCACAATACCAATGTGATTAAGTAGAACATCAGATCTGGGGTACTAGGGTTAGGGTATTTACATTATTCATTCCATTTATATAGGGTTTATATAAGTAACTAATATATATATATATTAGTATATAGGTTCCAAAAAAAATTAGTAAAACTATTTTATAAGGAATTCATCTTAAAAAATCCATAAGTTTTGATCTTAAAGCGATTTTTAGCTCTACATTTTGTCAAATCAAGGCTAAAAAGATTATTTACCCGGCCCCTTAACTATAATTTTTTATTCAAAACATATTCTTTTAATCTCTAAAATAATATCACAATGACGTAAAAAATGAATCAAATGATTTCAATTGAGTTAATGGAATATTCTAAATAACTAATTCTCACCACCATTCCATAGGACTGGGAAATACTTTTAAATAGTTTTCATCTCTCAATGTATGATAACTCAAGAAACACATAGATATACCCATTACATATTATACTTGAAAAAATAATCCTTTTTATACATACTTTTCATGTGCTATCTATATATATATCACATCATGACACACGATCCTTTTTGGTTATTTCTTGGGATATTACATCTAAAAATTGGGGTTATTGGTGGTCGATATGTCCAAAAAGGATTTTTTTTCTAGTCCATAACTATATTATAGATTTAATAAAATTCATAAAATATATCATGATAATAATATCAGTTAATCATTTTTGAAATAAATTTATTGACACCAATTCATTTGCAAGAATCATCTACAATTGAATTATGATATCTTATATTTGATAAAAACTAATATTTACTCTTTCGTTTAAATACTTATAAAAAGAAAAACTAGAGATTAGTTCCATACCATAAGGTAGAATTATTATTTTGAGGTTTTAGTTATCTTTATGAGGCATAATTTTTTCATGGAGTTTCAATTGATAGTTACCGATTAAGGGGGTTTCATAGGGTTTACGGACTCCCGATAATACTTAACAGTGTGTTGTAGTTTTTTTCATCTAAGAAATATTAAGGGATATTATAGGGTTTATGGCCTCCCAGGTTGACTTTAGGGTATGTAGTAGTATTTTTCTATACATCATGGCTTAAGGGGTACATTGGGCTTTAAGGTATTCGTATAAAGCTGAAGGATTTCATTTGGGTTTAAGGTATCCAAATATGAATTAATTTCATTATTATTATATATTCATTATTATAAGTATTTTGGCTTGTACTAGGGTTTGAGTACATCCATGAATGCTTAATGGTATAAAGGGAGGTGTAATGTATCGTAGTGTTTGGATTTATCACATTGAAAGTGCATCCTATATATCCATATGATGGGAATAAAACCCCATTTAGTTTATTGTAGTATATTGAGGCTTTCCATAAATTTTAAGGTCACCTTATTGGTAGAAAAGTTGTTCCACTTAAATTCATACATCCATGAATGATAATGTGCCTTTAATATTCATTAATTATAGATCATTTTTTCATGTATTTTAATTTCAGAAAAATAGGTCCTCTAAATGTGAGTTCCCAACATTGTGTTTTTGTGGGACATAAGCATAAACAACAATTTTTGGGTAAATATAAATAATGATCTCGGTGAAGGTACTAGGAGTTATACTTGATGGGAGTCCCATTAAATTAGTTTCTACCAAAATATCTATTTATGTATTCTTTTATAGAAAAAAAACTACCTTGTGATAGAATCAGATAAATATTAGTCTTTTAGGTTTTGGGAGGTCATTTGGTAAAAATGGAAGTGATTATCCCAGGAAAGAGACATGTACAACAGTTGAGCCTAGGTTTTGCAATGTGGGATAAGAGAAACTAGCCATTTTTGATAGAACTATGGTGAGTTTTACCAGAAGGGTTTTAGAGGATACTGGGTAAAAATTTAGGTAATTCTCTTAGTCATGTGGAAATGAAAGGTTGATCACCAAAATAAAATTTTGAGTTCTATGCATGACTATGAATTTTGGAATCTTGGTCTTGTAGGCCGCCTTGGGTGTGTCTCAAGCTTATAGAATCTTGGGTGCTAACCTTTTTAACCCTTAATTATTAGATTTTTTATTTCAATGTTTTTTGTAACAATTTACAAGGAGAGTCCTGGGAGAGGTGGTATTTTATTGAGCTTTTAGATGTGAAATCCTATAGAATATCCTCAGTTTTGACTTGAAAATTCACAATTTCTATATTTTTGAATGCTTGGGAAAGTTTATTGATGATTCATGTGCTCAAGTATCTCTTGGAATAATCTTAATTTTTATTACTCTTAATATGGTAGGATGATGATCATTTTATAAGAAAAAACAACAAAGGTAGAAATCATTGTGTGTTAACCATTTCCTAATCACTTTGGTACCAAGGTGTGACTCTGACTACCAACCTAACATATAATGTGTGTGTATAGGGATATTATATGGGATTATCATGGGGTCCTCTATATAATTCATGTGGACATTGATATGGTATATTTTGACCAATATTTGATAAAACTATTATATAAGTAATCCAATTTAATGAGCCCATGATTTTTTACTGGGGTTAATTTTAGATTTATGAGCTATAAAATTGAATCTAATAGGATGATTTAACTCCCCCACATCAATTGGTTTTAATCATAGAAACTTATAAAAAATAGACCTTTGGAAACACTATATATGGATTTTATTTGTGATAAAAAATCAATTATGTTATTTCAAAAGTCTTCTTTTGAAATTTCTATTCATTTTTTATTTTGGAAATAACAAACTATATTTTTTTAAAAAAAATATATATATATAATAATTTTTCGTACTTTATTAAAGGATTTTGGTTTACTTTTAACTGTTTTGTTTTTTTCATATATGTATAATAATAATCATACTCATGTCTTTCACAGAAATAATACATTCCATGATTATTATAACGAGCCCAAATAAGATTTCAATTGTACACACTAAATATGATTTTTTATCATACACACTGTTCGGTTTTTATTATCCCAATATTATTATAATGATAAAAATTATACAGAATATAGTAATGAGAATCATGAGATCCTTCCAAAATCATTTTATCACAACCAAAAAATATAATATCATGAAATGAAAATTGTTAAATCGAAACGATTTCAAGTATTATGTTTTGACATGATTTATAAAGCGATGTCATTGTTTTAGTTATAAGATGACTGTGGGAGTTCAAGGTTTCCATGTCCCATCACATTTTCATAAGAAAATCCAACTATTGGATTTCAATACGACTATTGGGATGCTGGACTATAAATACCAGGTCATTTGACTGAGCTTAGAAATCATTTGATGAATTATAGACAATGTGTGAGAGCTCTATCAAATTAATTTTTCATGTGAATGACATTGAAGAGTTCAATTTGGGAACTTCTCATTCTACATACTTGTTACTTAAAAGATTTTTTATTTCCTTAGTGTGACACAAATAAATGTATATTATTATTATGGGCTTCTATTGAGAGGAAGATAGTCTGGCGGATTTTTTATGGGTCAATGAATTATAAGGCTAGGAAGACAGAGGCATCGATCACCTTCATGATCAAGCTCTTACTGCTATAGGAAGATAAAAGTGGGTAATCGTATCAAGGTATTAACCTAGTGTGGGTAAGATAGAGATTCTAGAATGTATGAATCAAGGGACCTCTATCTAAGTTTATTTACCCTTCTATTTGGGTTAAAAAAATTTATTCTTTTAAATGTTTAAATTTCCACTTCTTTGTTATATAAATTGAATCCTTTTATATATTCATATGTCTATTATTTATTTAGTGATTATAATCTTTGTAATTTCAATTCTTGTGAATACAATCAATTGATTTACCCAATATAATTTTATACACTTTATGATAGAACCATTAGTTGTTTCACTATGTTCATCGTAATCATTGTTATTACAATCTATATCATCATTACTCTGATTAAATCACATCCTTATTATGAATATGATTAATTTCAATTATATATTGTGGAATACGTGTCATAACCTAATAATTATGATAGTTTTTGCATCAGACCTAAAGCATGGTCTGAATATTTGTTTAAATACTAAAGAGTTTTTTTCAATATGATTAATTTAATTTTATTAAACTAACTCTCCCCTAAGTATAAAAAATATTGATTTTAATCCTAAAAATCACCCCCTTGTATTGTATCATCTAAATATAAATTATGATCCAAAAATAGGTATCATAAAGGTATATGCTGCTCATTTATTTCATTACAATACATTTTCTAGTTAGTTATTTTTATTTCATTAAAAAAATTATAAAAATTAGTTGCACTAACATGTACTGTGGAAAAAGAATTTTTGTATTGTTTTAAAGATGGAAGGATTGAATGTCAGATCAATTGAAAATCTCCACACTATAATACCACCAATTTTTTATGGTAATGGTAATGAATATTGTAGTGACAGAAGGAAGACCTTTATAATCAACACTGGAGATGATAAATTTGTTATGCTGACTATAGAGTCTAAAATTTTTGACAAGAAATTTAAACTCTTTACCAATCATGAAAAGAAGGAATTTCAATTGAATAATAAGGTACTAA
Organism: Viscum album; assembly: GCA_963277665.1. Classification (NCBI taxonomy): domain Eukaryota; kingdom Viridiplantae; phylum Streptophyta; class Magnoliopsida; order Santalales; family Viscaceae; genus Viscum; species Viscum album. The sequence goes on along the minus strand of OY728143.1, from coordinate 838,656,280 downwards.
ATACTTTAATATATTCTATAACTAGAAATATATATATTACAAAATATTATATTGTGATGAATCCAACAATATTTGGAAGAAGCTAGATATTACACATTTTAGTATATCTAATGTTGTTGAAACTAGAAGAGGCATGATAAGATTAGATTATTTGGTTTTTAGTTTTCCTATGGGGAACCTATTTTTAAGGTAAGAAATTTTTTATAAAAAACTATGAATAGTTTAAAATATATGATAGAGAAAGGATTAGATGATGAGATCCTTCTAGAAAATATTATTGATATTATTAAAAATTAATTGGAATAAAAAAGAATAGTTTTTGATGAGTTAAGGAAGGTCATGAATGTTACTCTTCATCAGTTTTTTTGGAACTCTTATTCAATACAAGAACCTATTGAAAAGAGATGGAGAAAATGTAAAAAATAATAGTAGTGGAGTATATTTTACTTCAACATAAAATCAGATGAAGTCCAAGAATGCTGAAAATCTAGTCAAATAAACTATGAATAGTGTTGTAGTTCAATCAGAATAATGTGATTTAGAGCATTCAGAAAAGTAGTTATCTAATATTTCTCAAAGAATGAACAATATTATTGGAAAGAAATATTTTCAGTATCTATATAAGAAATGTAACAAGGATAAGATGGAAACTGAAGTTACTTGTTATGGGTGAAAAGATGTCATACAAATAAGACTGGATTATAAAAATCTCAAAAGATAAAATAGAAATTAAAGGCATTCTATTTGAAAACAAAAAAACATAACAAGTCAAAAGTAAAGAAAGCCGTAAAAACTAATAACTCATAGAGTTCTAGGGGATGATATTATTCTGCTTATTCTTCAGGAAATGATAATTTTGGATAGAAGAATATTAGTATCTTTGTTAGAATACCTTTTTAAAATTAGTGTTTTATGGAAAAGGTACACACTTATGATTATTTAATAAAATATTTAACTATAAACTATCCATATGAGAAAGGTTATATTTCTTCTTATGAAGATAATTACTCAGAAAAAGAAAATTCATTACATTTATATAAAGAAGACTCTAGACTTTATAAATTTTATTAAAATGATAATTCAAAATTTAATAAGAAAACATGATAAAGAAAATTCTAGAATAAATATTTTGACAAAAGATGTATCATATCTTTCTAAAGACCATAATGAAAAATATTTTTAAATTGATTCTATTTATAAAAACCTTGAGGAAGCTAATTCTGAGAAGGATAAGCTTTCAAAATATTTTGAAGATGTCAGTACTGAGAAAAATGTTTTTGAAAGAAAAATCAATTTTGAAACTAATACTAATGTGGATTAGAATTTAGTTTTAAAATTAAGTTTAAAATTTTATCTTAAAAAAACATGTCAGAAACATTACCTCTAGTAAATAAATTTTTGAAAAAATGTATAAAAAACTTTTTCCATAGGGTAATTGTTTATTAATGGGATATACTCCTTCATAATCATTTTTTAGTAATAGTTATTTTGTTCTTTAAAATTCACCCATTCGAAAAAATATCCGAGGTAGAGGTCATTGGAACAAAAAATTATTCTTAAATAAATTCCAATATTTATGGTTTCACATAGACCATTTTACAAAACAAATGTGGATTCCTAAAATTTATCTTTCTAACATTTTTGGATTCGATAATGTTTGGATTCCAAAAAGACTAATTATTTTGTTTTTAGTAATAAAAACGAATTACAAACAATAAGAATATATGGTACATGGATAGTGGTTGTTTCCGGCATACGATAAGTAATAAATAATTTTTGGAAAATATTATTGAAATTAATGATAGAAGAGTTACATTAGGAGATAATAATCAAGGATAGATTGTTGGAATAATTTATATTTTTCTTCTTAGAAAATATTTTTTAAAATTTTTTTTTGTAAAAATTTTTAAGAACATACTTATAAGAATAAGTCGGTCATGTGATGAAGTTTACATTTTAAATTTTAGGAATGATAAATGTGTATTACACTATTAAAAGGATTAATTAATTATTTCTTTCCATTGGTATGAGAATGTTTACACACTCAATTTAGAAGACCTTAGGATCCAAGACTTACCCTTTCTTAGTGTGATGGAAGATCAATCTTGATTATGGAATAGTAGATTTGGACACTATAAAATTAGGAACCTATATAAATTTTCTATGAAAATACTTGTTAAGGATCTACTAGAACACGGATTTGATTCTTCAAAAATCTATGGCCCTTTTCAATATGTTAAGCTATATAATTCTTGATTTAGAAAAAATAGTTAATTTTCAACTTATGATTCTTTATAATTAGTGAACATGGATCTTATTGGTCATACATAAATTGGAAGTATTAGAGGCAAGTATTATTTATTTGTTTTATTTGATGAAAACACTAGATATACATGGGACTATTTTATAGAAATGAAATCTAAAGAATGTGGTAATTTTAAAACTATTGTATCTAGTGTAAAAAATGAGAAAAACCTACCATTGTTAAGTATTCATGGTGATCATGGTGGAGGATTTTTTAAATTATTATTTTGAAACTTTTGTAGTAACAAATTAATTACAAATAACTTTTCAACTTAGATAACTCCTAATCAAATTGGTGTTATTGAAAGAAGAAATAGTATTCTTCAAGAGATAATAAGAACCTTGTTGAGTGAATATTCAATTACCAAGCATTTTTGGGATGATGTTGTGAGTTCAAATTTTTTTACTGTAAATAAAATTTTCATTGGACCATTTCTTAATGAAACACCTTATGAGTTATGGATAGGCTTAAAACCAAAATTCTAATACTTAAAAGAATTTTAATGAAAAGTATTAATTTTTAATACAAAAGATAATTTATATAAATTAACACAAAAATCCAATAAAGGTGTGTTCTTATACTATTCCACAACTTCTATGGCTTATAGAGCTTTTGAGAAAAACTCTCGTATTGTTGAGGAAATAGTACATGTTAAATTTGATGAAACTGATCCTTTTGGTTTTAAACACCCCAACCTATAACTTTTGATGTGTTTTTTCAAAACTGAGTATTAATCATTGATAGTATAGTCACTTAATACGGAAAATACTCATGGACTGTTTTCTGAAGTATTTACTCTAGAATACATTCTATATGAGGTTGAGGAATAGGTTTTAAAAAACCAAAGTCATTTGTTTCTTAAAAATCATCCCAGTTATTGTATTGTTATTGATGTAAATCAACATATAAGGACTAGAAGTTCCTTGAGAAATTATGTATAACATCAAGCATTTCTTTCTAAACTAGTAAACAAAAGTCCTCATGAGGATTTAGGTGATGAATATTGGATTAAATATATTCATGAAGAACTAAATGAATTTAAATGAAATAAAGTCTAGACCTTGGTTGAAAGACATAAATAAACATCTATAATTGGAGTAAAATGGGTCTTTAGAAACAAATGTGATGAAAATAGAATATTAATTAGAAATAAATCAAGACTGTTTTCTAAAGGTTATAATCAACAAGATGGAATATATAATAATGAAACCTATGCTCTGATAGCTAGACATGAATCTATTCATATTCTAATATCCTTTGTAGCGTTGTTTAATTTCGAACATTTTTAAATGGATGTAAATTATTGTTTGCATACTGGATATGTTATAGATGATGTTTTTTTTGAACAACCTCTTATTTTTTATGATAAAAATATCATGAAAATGTTTTTTAACTTACCAAAGTGTTATATGGCCATAAACGAGCCTCTATAGCCTGGTAAGATAGATTAATAAGATTATTTTTAGAAACCAATTTTTAAAGGGAATTATTGATCCAACTCTTTTCATAATTAATGAAACAAATATGTATTGATCATCAAAATCTATGTTGATGACATTATATTTTGATCAACATAGTAATATTTAGCAGATTAGTTTTCGAATCATATGAAATATGAGTTTGAGATGAGTATGATGGGTGAGTTAACATTATTTATTAGTTTTTAGATTTCTAAAAATCCTGAAGGGACTTATATATCCCAAAATAATTATATTAAAGGTATTATTAAAAGGTATATATATTAAAATTCTAAAAGTATTAGTACTCAAATTCGTACCACAAATTACCTTGAAATTGTTAAATTTTCACAACCAATAATTCAAAAAACTTTTAGAGGGATGATAGGAAAACCATTGTACTCTATAGCTAGAAATCCGTACTTAATGTTTTTATTATTATAATCTCTATGGTATAAAGAGAATCAATATGAATACCATTTAAAATCAATAAAATGAATTTTTCATTATTTAAATGGAACCATGGATTTTTGACTATTCTGTTCTACTGGAAATGATTTGGAATTAAAAATATTTCTAGATACTGACATTAGTGGTTGTAAAATGGATTTAAAAAGTACAGATCGAACTTGGTATTTCATAAGTAATTATTTAGTTTCTTGGTATTGTAATAAAAAACACTCATTATCACACTCTACTACTAAATCTGAATATATAGTATCTAGAAGTTGTTGTGCTCATGTATTTTGGATGAAACACGGACTCACTGATTATGGAATGAGTTTTACATAAACTCAAATAATATTTGATAACACTAGTTCCATATCCTTAATATAAAACACTACACATCACCCTCATGAAAAAAACAAATATATTAGGAATCACATTCTTAGGGATCACACACTTAAAGGAGAAATTATGTTACAATTTATCAGAATGAAAGAACAAAATTTTGAAATATTTAAGAAACCATTACAATCTGATAGATTTGAATAAATTAAATAGAAGCTTGGAATGATCACTGTGAAGTAATCATTCATATATACTTCTTGTTTAAATCATCACCTTACATTAAGTTACTTTTTTCAAAGGGGGATTACATATTAATTAAAAAAAATCATTTATTTTCTACTCAGATTTTTTGTACTAATATTTTTTGTACTCATATTTATTGTACTTATATTTTTTGTCCTCATAATTTTCATACTCATAAATTTTTGTATCCAAATTTCTATATCTCAATTTTTCGTATTCAATTTTATTTTAAAAATTTTCCTATTAATCTTTTTATTCAATTTTATTATTGATGAATAATGTATCGAAACAAAAAATTCTATCTTGTGACTTTGAAAGGTACAATTTCTAATCTTGATATTTTTTCTTTTCTATTCTATTCTAATTTTTTGTACTTGTTTTAAAAAGATTATCTAATTCATCTTGAATATGATATATATTTTCTTTAATAAAGACCTCAAGAGTTCAATATTTTTCAACCATTGGATATTTTTGATCTTATCAGAACCCTCAAATATCATGGTTCATATTTAGTTTTCCAATATAAAGGTACCCCCATCTTTTCCCATATCATTTTCCTTCTATATTTCACCAAGACTCTGCCACCCCTAATGTATTTGTGTGTCATATATTTTCATTCTCATATTTTGCATCATACCCATGTTAGAAACGTCATACTCATCTCCCAAGACTATATTAACGAAATATTTCTCAAAAATGATGTTTTTTGTTAAAGGTTATTAACCAGATAATTGTATGACAAGTGTGATTTTTCTTTGAGAACAATCATTCAGTTTCAAGTATGGGAACAAGTTTTTTTAGATAAACCCAATACCCCTCAATACCTAATTATTTTTTATGATGTTATACAATTTTATAAATCAACAAATATTGATGTTGATTTGAAAGTATCTTTTTCTATTTATGATAGAGAGATAAGTATGCCTACAAAATGAGTTGATAAATTCTTAGGATTTTTATCTGAATATGATTCCTTTTTTCTTCCCAAAAAACATCCAAATGATAATAGAACCTTTATTAAGGAAAGGGCTGAACAATCCCTTTTTCATGTGAATGAATGAAAATGAAAAACCACTCATCTTTCATCAGACTATAATTTGGTATCTTTATGGAGGCAATGATTTCTAATTCCTCAAAATTAAGTTAATGAAACCCTCAATTTCTCATATGTGTCTATTCTTGACTATTTTGTGAATATAATGCAGATAAATCTTATGGGTTATATCTTTTTAAAATTAAAAAACATTATTTCAGGTGCTATCAAACCTCATTTGATCAAGTTTCTATAAATTATTAGCAACTTCATTTTTCAAAGCTTAATGTTTTGAAATATTACACTCTATTCAGTGACAATATATTTTAACTTTCCTAATATTAGTGATGATATGATAAATATATTGAAATTTCATTTCAGTTCTGAATAAAATATGTTTATAAAATATGATGAAGTGGAATCTCTAAAAGAAATAACTAGAGGAAGTTACATTTTTTCAAAAAAATCAGTGAAAATTGTTTCTATGGAAAAAAAGAAATCCAAGTCCATTTCTATTTTGAAATTAAATTAAATTTTTTTTTAAATTATAGAAATAATTGTGAAGTAGATAAAGGATCAAGATAAAATAAAAGAGGGTGACCCATAGTTCGGTTTGAATCCAACAAATGTTTTTGCTGAAAAGATCAGTGCTCATGAAACTCCTAAAAATATGGGATGAAAAAGAAGATGAATACGATAAAATATGATACTACTCAAATGATAAAATATTTTAGATATCCAGATTTTATCCCATCCATTGGTTTCAAAGAAATTGATAACAAGATGAATTCTATTCAATCTCATGTGTCAAAGATTATGTTTTAAAAATATGAGATAATTGAGTTTAAAAATAAAAATGTTTTGATGATCGATAGAATTACAGTTTTAGATCTACTTATCAAATATTAGGGATAAAAACTTCATACTCTGAAAGAAAACATGAAATCCAAGAATGAATAAAATCATACCCATAACCAGTTGCTTATAGAATAAGAAGAATTATTTTGGTATCAAAAGTAATCTCTTGACATGATGATGGATGATAGAAAATAATTCATGATAAAAAAGATGTTTGTCCAGTTCCTCTTAAATAAGAATTAAGGAAAAGGAGATGAAATAATTTTTCTGAAATCTTATTTTATTCCTTTTAAAACATTAAGGAAATCCATTTTCTATCTAAATACTTTTTGATTGAATATTTTCTAAGTATATTTTGATGAATGTTCATTAACTTATTCTAGATAATCAATTATATTATTTTTTTGTATATTTTGTTTCTCTAACCAGTTTTGAGTGTTAAAATTCATTGCTTATTTTTTTGGTAAATCCCAAAGGGGGAATGATTTATATACGGGGTTTTATTTGACAGGGGCATGTAGTTTTATAAAAATGAGGATGATAATTACAAAAGCAAAATTCCATTGTTAAGGTGGGTTATGTTTTTAGAAAACAAAATATGGTCCTTATTGATTTCTTTTTATTTTCTTAAGTGAGAGTTAGTCATATTCAATATCATATTCAGGAGTGTTTTTTAAAACTCAATAAGAGATAAGTATAAATTTTCACTTCTAAAAAAGAATTTTTTACCTTAAGTAATAATTTTTTTGTTTTAAATTGTGGTTTGTACTTTGTAAAATGGAACGTTTTTTGAGTCAAACCCCTTATTTTGATTTTACAATTTTTTTTGTATTGGAAATCACAAAATCTCTTTTTAAAAAAATTAATATATTGATAAATTGTACTTAATTTATGGATTTTGTTTTAAATTCCCCCATTATGTTTATTTCGTATATGTTTGATAATAATCATACTCATGAGTTTCATTGAAACAATACGTTATGTGATTATTGAAACGATCCCAGATATGATATCTATTCCACACACATAATACATTTTTTTATCGTACACACAATTCATTTTTCATACTGACAATACTATTGTAACAATTAATATTCTACTATCTATAGTAACAAGAATCATCATGCCTAATATATAATGTCTTTTAAATGTATTTCTCATTTAATTTCTATTCATGCTTTGTTTTCTGGTGTTTTTCAGATATTTTTAAAAAAAATAGTTGTTTCTTCATGATTTAGGCCAAACCGTTATCCTATTTACATATTAAAAAAGCAAAATTTTTTCTTTTATAACTCCTTTATTTTTCAACATTTTTCACCCATTAAACTTCCCACTTAGCCTACCCTAACTAATTAAAACTACTATATCCATTTGAACCACATAGTATCTAAAAATAATGGTGTATTTGGGTTATTTATTTAGGCAATGGTCTAACACTTGATCCCATTCCAGATTTACGAAAATAAATTATTTATTTTATTTCTCATTCATTGTTTAATATTGTTCAATCATTCTACCTCTCACATGAGTAAAAACATCCTAGTCAAACCCCCCATGTTCCATTTTCCTTCTTTGGGGATCATATTCATCATTGATTAGGGATAATTTCCTAAACGTTTCTCAAAACATCCAGATTTTCTAAGGGAATTGGTTTCTTTCATAAATAATTCATTTTTATTCCATTTCCTCCATTTTAGTCCCCAAGATACCTCCTCACGCTTATTCAATCCTCCCATTCAATTTTGACTACCTGGTGTTTTAAAGATTGGTGTATTTGGTGTGATTTCTTCAATGTCTCTCATGTAAGTGAATTCCTCTCTGGTTCCTTCCATTTAATTAGGGTTTATCCCCTCCTTCTTAAAGTTCCAAATATCCCAAAACTATGGTTATATACATAGGGTTTTATTTTGAGTTTCTTGGTCCAATATTGTAGTTTTAAGTTCGTTTTGACTCTCTTGTGGTGTGGTGGTGGTGTAGTAGAAGCTTCGCACAAGGATTCAAGGTTTATGACTTATATGGTAGGTGATTCTATGTGTAAGAATACCTTGATGAGTTATATTTGTTTAATATATATTTTCATCATAATACTCTTACATTATTTTTTGCGAAAACCTTTTTTGGTAGAATTTGTTAAGTTATCGATTTTGAAGTGGTATTTTTGTGCAATAATGGGTTTTTTCTTATAAGTTCGAAGTTGTATAAATTGGGTTTGATTTATTGTTTAGAAATGAACATATTAAATGGTTTTAGAGCTTCCATTTTTGGTTTGGTTTGATTTTGGTATGAATTTGGTTTCCAAATAGGGTTTTAGATGGATTTAATGTGGAAAGCATGGTTGTACTTCTTGAAATTGTTTTTTAAAAGTTCTAAATGCTTTATTGAATTGTATAATGGGTGAAAATCATTTTTTTCTATGGTTTTGAGTGTTTGTGACCAGAATGGGTGTTTTATGTTAAAATGGAATTTGATAGCATGTGGAACATGTTTGCTCACAAAGCGGAAAAATGGGGTATCTAGGTGGGAGTACGAGTACTAGTACACTAGTTTTCTGGAGTTTTTTTGTACCTATTTCATGTAGGAAGTTTGATGTTGACAACACTAACAAAAAATGGTGATGATTAGGGACCAATATGTTATGTGTATATTCTCTACTAGGGCTCATGCATGATAATTGACATTGATATGGTTACTTTCACACCGAGGTATGAGGTGCTTAAAGATCAATAATAATAAGTGCCTAGGGGTGTTCTTATGATTTACCTTGGGATTATTTCATGTTCGCCTAAACAATTCAGCACATTTCATGTTGTATTAATAAGTTTTAATTCTTTAATGATACCTTTTCAAAAATGTTTTAATTTATAGGTTACATTATTTAGATATCATTACTACCATTTCATGTTATAAAAACTGGAAATATTTTTATCTTATGATGTTTATCACATGGATTATATTTGGGTGGTATCCTATTGGCCTTACACCCATACCCTACTTACAAAATTGGGTGTAAGTGTACTTTATTATGTTTGACACTAGAAAAGTAAAGGCCTTTGGAGACGGTGATTCGGGTTGTTAGTATCTTCTAAGGTATGATTTTGGGGACACAGCTCATTGGTGGTGACCCCTTTCGTGTGGCAGTCCATGGGCTATTTTTTATACTAATTTTTTGTAGTTTTGGACCCCTTGTGTCTTTTTTATGACCCTGTATTTAGTTCTAAATTTAAATTAAGGCTTGTTTTGTAGGAATTTTATGTTTGGGTTAATTATTCATTATTTGTTTGTTTATGTATTCTAACTTGGTAAATCACACCCAAACAGTTTTTTATGTTACCTGGGCACTTGTGCCGACCTGTGAGGATAGGTAACACCCTTTGGGCCTTTCCATAGGCCAGTTTGCATTCTAGTTTTGATGGTGACCAGATCTGGTTTGTGAAAAAATCGCATCAAAGGCCAGTTAATCTATTTGTGTTAGATTGTTTTTTTTGGAGGAGTCTGGTTAGACATGTTCTAGGACTATCAGGACTCTATTTTTGGGATGCAAGTAGGGTTTCTGGCCAGCACCTCTCATGATAGACCATTTTTCACTATGGGATATCTGGATTGTTTGTTTCACTTCCCTTCTATGTGGGATGTGGTGCTTTAGATTGCACATGGAAATTAGGTGGGAGTAAATTATTATTTTATTTTATAGTTTTGAAGAGTTTGATTCATTTATATTTGATACTATTTCTGAAATTTTCCAATATTTATGTATTAATGTTCTTTTCTTCAATAGCTTCTGGTAGCAACATGCCTCCCAAAAAAGCTCACTTGCCACGGGAGGAAGTTGGAGATAGTTTTCCCTCACCGCCTAATTAGAGGATCATAGAAGATGTAGCTCAGGTTGTCTAGTAAATCGGATAAGGAGCGGCTATAACTCCTAGTCTAGCCAGAGAAGATGAGTTTGGACCTTGGAAAGAAAAAGACCACGAGTTCCTGAAAAACTAGCCTCCCTCTTCCTGAGGTAGCACGGAACCCCAGGAAGTTGAGGAATTCATTCAGAAGATTGAGAACATGTTTGAGTTCCTTGATTAACCTGAGTAGGTAAGGGTGAAATAATCCACCTTCCAGTTAGAGGGTATCAATCACAGGTGGTGGGAATCAGTGCTTCAAGATGGAAAGCAAGAGCAGATGAGTTGGAAGGACGTTGTGGTCACATTCAACTACCAGAACTATCCAAAAGTATTGGCTTATTACAAGTCCGGAGAGATTATGGATCATGTACAGGGAATCCATTCAGTGATACAGTTTTCCAACTACATTCCTTAGATGGTCCATTACACACCTGGAATGGTCTCTAATGGACAGATGAAGGCATAAAAGTTCTAGAGGAGTTTGTGACCAGAGATCTATTCTTAAGTATTCATGTTCAAGCTAAAAACCTATACATATGTGGTTTATTGGGATTTTATAGTAGATATTGACCGTAAGGGGAAGTCTTGTTTCTATGGGGTAGTATTAGTGATGGGATGTGGTATTTAGTTAAATAAAAAAGGGAAGTGAGATGAGAAGGGGAAGATAAGAGGTGGCATTTCATGCCACTCTTCTAGGCATCTTTTATTTGTGGATTTTAATGAGATCTTTGCGGTATTACACTAGTGTGGAAGCCTAGGGAACATCCAACCAACACACACATCTCCTAAAAATCCATGTTATTATTATAGATGTACGGGACACTAATAGTGCTTTTTTTGGATAGCATGTCCACTTCAGATTGGCGTAGGATTAGTGGATTCCAGGGGAGTGTTAGCTTAGTCAGAGCCATCGAGGATTGGGGGATCTCAATTTGGTGGCAATGGTGGTAGGGACAGATCAACTTCTGGGAAGAGCTAGTTCATGGAAAATCCATAACTGAGCGTCTATTTTGAGGAAGAGATGTGGTATATTAACACAGTGGAGAAGGAACCAATGGGATCAGATGTGGGGTCATCGACTATTTGAGGTACCATTTTGATAAAATATTCTATAAATTCTACACATTTCGATATCAATGCTTCTCTTTCATTTATCTCAACTTGTTTTGTGGGCATGCTGAATTTTCCAACTTTTCTTTTGTACTTCACTATCGATTTGGTAATTCCATTGGGAAAGAATAAGGAACATGGTCTCAGGTGCCTGTCGTGTGCGGTTTTCATTTCAAGGATTGAAATGATGTGGGACATCATAGTATTTGATATGGATCTTTTTGATGTAATACATGGAATTGATTGGATAGTACACTTTTAGGTGCACATCGATTGCTATATGTGGTGGGTGAGTTTCACAGCACCTGAAGGAAATCTTGAGGTTTTCATGGGGAATCGGTTCTTGTTCAGTTACTTCTAGACTTCTACTCCAAGTGTTTTGAAATATTGTCTTCCAGTTTTTGTCACTTATTCTAGAGGATTGTGTTCATACTCATGAGGGCGGTTTACCCCATGTAGAAGATGAGTTTTTGAAGGTATTTCCATATGTTTTTTCAGGCATTCCAAAATATGGAGTTATTGATTGATTTATCACTGAGAATATCTTCCCTCAAATTGTATATCTTCTACCGAGATGAGGGGATAAAATATATTTCTAGAAGATTTAGAATCCGAAGAATTTATTTTCCCAAGAATCCCTCCTTGGCATACTCATTTTCTGTTTGTGAATAAGGATGAAGAATCCCTCTGGTTGTGTATTTATTACCTAAATCTGAATATGGTAAAAATCAAGAACCAATATCCTTATCCCTAAATAGATTACTTGTTTTATCATTTCAAGGGGGAAAAGTGGTTTTCTAAAATAGATGTACATTCGGGATACCACCAAATCAGGTTGGTAGAGTTTAGTATCCCAAAGATAGCCTTTCGAAGTAGGTACGACCAATTTTAGTAATTGGTCATGTCCTTCAGAATGACCAATTCTCAAGATGTCTTTATGGCACTCATGAATATGGTGTTCGACTTGTATCCTGAATCTTTCTTCATGGTATTTTTGTATGACATCCTTGTTTACTCTGGATCTGAGGAGGAGCATGAGAAAAATTCGAAGGTCGTGTTGGGAATTTTTTTTTCCAAGTCAACCATATGGATCAGGGAGGTGATGTTTCTAGGGCATGTTATCTCAGATTAGGGAGTTTTAGTTGGTCCTGAGAAGATCAGTGATGTGATGTCATGGGATCCATCGAAGAATGTGTTTGAGATCAAGAGTTTCTGGGTCATGGTAGGATACTATAGAAATTTTGGTTGGGATTTCTCTTGGATTTCTTTGCCCTTGACTGCTCTCACTCGGAAAGGGGTGAAGTTTGTTTAGGGCCCCTAATGTCAGGCATCCTTCGAGGAGATGAAGCGACAGTTAACTACTTCCCATGTGTTGATCTTTCTAGAATCATGATAATTCTATGTGGTGTATTGTGATGCTTCAAGTATGGGTTTAATGTGTGTGCTTATGAAGGATGATCACGTGGTTGTGTATGGCTCCCACAACCTCAGACCACAAGAAAAGAATTACCTTACCCATGACTTGGAGTTATTAGTTGTGGTGAATTCTTTGAAGAATTTTCCTCACTGCCTCTTTGGGGAGAATTTTGTGGTCTATTCTGGTCCCAATAACATAGCCTAAATCTTCTCACAAAAGGATCATAACCAAAGGTTATGGAATTGGATTGAGTACATGGAGGGGTTTGACATTAATATCATATACACTCCATGAAAGGGTAACAAGAAGGATAATGCCTTAAGAATAAGAGTATCAATTTATGATATGGGAAAGTCAAGTGATGAGTGGACTCTAATGGGGCTCTTCGCTCAGATGTATTTCGAGGCCAAATAGAATAGTGTAGGTGTTTTCTTGGTGAGTGTTCCATTGAACCCTTATCTTATGGAGATAATTCTGTGCGAGCATCCTATTGATGATCTATGTTAGGGGTTGAGGTAGTTTATTCATGATGTGAGACGTCTTCAAATTGGTCTTCATCCCCCGAGGGTATCTTGTGCTTACAGGGTATCTTTGTTGTGCATCTTTCTCTATGGAAGGAGGTGATATAGGATAGACACCAGTCTCAATGGTTTTTCCATCATGGTGCCACCAATATGTATTATGATGTTTTTCTCTAGTTTTGGTGTCCAAGAATGGGGCGAGACATAGCTGAGTTTGTATTGAGATAATATATTTGTCAGTAGGTGTAATCATAGAATCAAAGACTCTCTGATTTGGTTCAACCATTACCCATTCCTACCTGGATGTGGTATGATGTTTCCATAGATTTCGTAGTTGTTTTTCCTCACACACCATGGGGAAATAATGTTTTCTAGGTAGTGATTGACCATCCTAAAAAATAAGTTCATTTCATTCCGATCAAATATTTGACAAAAGTGGAGGAATTTGGCCAGTTATATGTGCAGTAAGTTGTGAGTTTCCATGGTGTTCCATCAGCCATTATTTCAGATAGATACCCTTGTTTTACCTCTTAGTTTCGGAGTGGCCTTCAAAAGGCATTGGGGTTGTAGATTAAGCTGAGTATGAAATAACACCCTCAAATAGACGATCAGGAAGAGTGGGATCTTAGCACTCTAGAAGACATGCTTCAGGCATGTGTGCTGGATTTCACTGGTTCATTGGATTTTCATTTGGGATTCGTGGGGTTTTCCTATAAAAATATCTATCATTCCTCAATCAAGATGGCAACATTTGAGGTGCTTTATGTTCAACTGGGTCAATATCTTTTGTGTTGGGTGGATGTGGGTGAGACCATGTAGCTAGGTCTGAGTATTGTTTATGGGACGTTAAAAAAGATTCCATTGATTATAAAATGATTGTTAAAATCCTAGAGTTGATGCATGTCTTAAACTAATTAGAGGCATTGAGCGTTGGAGTGTTATGTGGGTGACCAGGTATTCTGGAAAGTGGCAACTCACTTGGGCCATCATCGTCTTGGTAAGTAAGAGAAGCTAACACCAAGGTATATAGGACCTTTTGAAAAAATTGATAGGATTATTAAGGTGGAATAGTGTTTATATTTTCCTTCTCATTTTTCATTGATACATGATGTGTTCCATTCCTCCTAGCTAAAGAAATAGAATCCTGACGCATCCCATGTTTTGTGTAGGGAAGAGTTAGTGTTGGAACCAGATCAGTCTGTACTTGAGAGACCAGTGTGTGTTATGGACTCTCAAGAAATTTTTCTTCATGGGAATACTATTCCATTGTCTTTAGTCTTCTAGAAGCATGGGACTGATTATTAAGAGATGCGGGAGAAGAAATAATGGGTCAAGGAGCAGTTTCCATTTCTCTTATCCAATCAGGCTTCAAGCTGAATTTCTGAGGGATAAATGTTTTTATGGTGGGAATAATTATCACATCCATGAATTTATTAAAGGTATTTTTAATATACGTTATATTATTTTTTTATTTTCTTGAGTTTTCCATGAGTTTTTGGAGAAAGGGGGGGTTTATTCATGATTTGGGTTAAACCATTTTCCCATTTCCATATTTTAAAAATATTATCTATTATAACCCCTTATTTTTTAACATCATTCACCCATAAAACATCCCACGTATCCTACCCTTATATATTCAAACCACCATATCCATCTGGACTCCTTATAAACTCATAATCATGGTGGATTTGGGGGAGTTACTCAGACATTGGGCCCACCCGTGAGCCCATTTTCAGATTGAAGGAAATGATTTATTACTTTTATATATCAATCATTTTTAATATTTTTTAGTCATTAAACCTCTCACTCAAGAAAAAAAACCTATTCAACCCCCAATGATCCATTTTTCCTCTTTGGAGCACATCTTCATTGTGGATTTAGGCGAATTTCCTCAGGGTTTGTCAAATCATCAAGATTTGCAAACAGAATATATTTCTTTTATAAATCATTCATTTTTTACTATTTTCCCCCCATTTCAGTCCCCACTCTACCTCCTATGACTTATTCAAACCTCCCTTTCAATTTTTCATGATTTTTTATTTAACTGTTGATGTATTTTGGATGATTTCAGCCAAGTTTTCTAATAATGGAAATTCCTATCTTGTTATTTCCATTTCCTTTGAGTTTCTCCCCTCCTTCTTGATGTTAAAAATAACTAGAAACTAGGGTTTCATACCTAGGGTTTTAGTTTATCTTTATTTGTCCAATATTCTAGTTTTAGGTTTGTTTTCACTCCATTGGGGTGCGGCGGTGGTGCGGTTGAAGTTTCGCATAATGATTCACAGTTTTTGACTTATATGGTATGTGATCCCATGTGTAAGAATCCCTAGACGAGTTATCTTGATTTATTTATATTTTCATCTTATTACTCTTACATTTTTTTGGTGCAAAACCCGTTTTTGGTAGCATTTGTTCATTTTTTGATTTTAATGAGGCATTTTTTTGCAAAAAATGGGTGTTTTTCTTATGTGTTCCATGTAATATAAATGGGGTTTATTTTATGGTCAATGAAATTATCTTTCTAAATGGTTTTAATGCTGAAAATTATGGTTTGGTATTATGTTGGTATTCTTTTGGGTTCATAAGAGGTTTTTAGATGGATTTTATCTTCAAAGCATCGTTTTACTTCTTGAAATAGTTTTACGAAAATTCTAAACAGCTTATTGAATTTCATAAAGGGTGAAAATAATGTTTAGCTACTGTTTTGAGTTTTTATGACCAGAAATTTTGTTTTATGTGAAAATGGTATTTGAAAGTATTTGTAAATTGTTTGAGAACAAAGAGGTAAACCCAAGTATCTAGGTGAGCGGTCGTGTAATAGTATACTAGTGATCTGAAGTGGTTTTTTCCCTGTTTCACTTAGAATGTTTGACGTTGACAACATTGAAAAAACTATAATGGTGATAATTCAGTACCACTAGGTTATGGTTATGGTCTCTACTGGTATATTGTTAATGAGAATTGATTTTGATATGGTTACTTTCTCACCGAGATACGAGGTACCTAGGTCTTACAACTAACTAGCACCAAGGGGTGTTCCCATGTTTAGTGCTTCTTGACTAAATGGTATTTCCATTTAGAATATGGTGTTTTTGGATGAAAAATTATATATATTTCCGGATTTATTTAAAAAATTTCATTCTTTAATGTTACCCCTTGAAAAAAATATTCATTTAAAGCTTAAGTTCTTTAGTAATCATTGCTACCATTTCTTGTTATAAAAACTGGAAAATATTTTATCTTATGATGTTTATAACCTGGAATCTATTTGGGTGGTATCCTATTGGGATTAGTCGCACACCCCACATACCCCTTTGGCTGTAAATAAACTTGATTATGTTCGACACATGTAAAAGAAATGCCTTGGGAGACGTCGGTTCGGTTTGATAGTTTCTTCCCTGGTGCGGTGTTGTGGAGATGGCTTGTGGGTGATGAACCTTTGTCATGTGCCAATCTTGGGCAGTTTTGGTTGTTAATTTTCTTAATTTTGGACCTCTTGTGTCTTTTTTAAGATCTTGTTTTCATTTAGGATTTTTAATTTTGGAAATTTTGGAATGAATTTTTAGATTGGGTTTATTCTTCATTATTAGTTGTTTTATGTGTCCTAACTCAATTAAATCATTCCCAACCCATTTTTTATAATACCCGGGAACTTGTTCCAACTCATGGGGATAGAGAATTACCTTGGGGACTTTCCATGGCCAGGGTAAGGTGTGGGTTTTGTTGGAAATCATATCTGGTTCGTGACACATCAGATCATTTCAATCTCATTTTATCATAACTAAAAAACTATATCAAAATGATTTGAAAAACAATAAATCAAAACAATGTCATGTATTTTGTTTTGATATACTTCATTAAATGATGTCATTATATTAGTTATAATATGGACATTGGAGTACCATGTGTCCAAGTCCCCTTTCATTTTTAGGATAAAATCCAACCGTTGAAATGAAATATGATCATTTGGACGTTGGCTTATAAATATCAGGTTATTTTCACAAGATCAGAACTTTTTGATGAATTAAATACATTGAGTGAGAGCTCTGTTAAATAACTTCTTTGTGAAAATGAGTATGAAGATTTCATGTTTTGAATTTTTCATTCTATGTACTTGTTACTTCCTGGAGTTTTCCATTTCTTAATGTGACACTGATCATTGTGATTAAAAATGGGGGCTTCCGTGAATAAGAAAACTACTGTGCTTATCATTTATGGATTGAGGACTTCTGAGTATAGAAAGAAAGAGGTGCCCTTAAATTTCTTGATCGAGGGATTGTAGTGAAAGAAAGATAGAAAAAAATCACCATATCTAAGTCTTACCCAATTGTGGGTAAGATATACTTCTTTGGAAGTATAAATCAAGGGACCTCTATCCAAGGTTATTGGATACCCTTCACTTTGGGTTTAAACAATTTTTTTCTTTTAATTTTTTACATTTCTTCTTATTTGTAATAGAAATTGAATCATTTTACATATTAATATTTATATAAACTATTTAGGTATTACAGCCATTATAATTAAAATTATAGTAATTATGTTCAAATCATTTACCCAGTACAATTCTATACGCTTTGTGATATAATCATTAATTTTTTAACTCTTTTTATCATAACCATTGTGATTACGATATATATCCTTCTTACTCTGATTAAATACTATCATTATGGTTAATATGATACAGTTAAAATAACACTTGTGGAATATATATCATAACCTATTTATTTTTGATACTTTGTTTATTAGACATATGTCCCTATCCAACTATTAATTTTAAATACAAAATAGCTTTGTGAATACGATTAGTTTGATTCTATCAAACCAATTCTCCTCTATGTATAATATAGTTTTTGAACATAAAATTCACCCCCACCACTCTTATATTGTTCCATATACATATACATTATCATCCAACAATTTACTACCGAAGTGTGGTTAAAAGCCCATGGATTTCATTAGTACAAGAAAATCATTGATAAATGGGTCCTTTATCAATGCTAAAATTCGTTGCTAAATAGTCCCTTTTTAGCTCTTTTATTTTGTTCTTGTAAAGGGGAATACTGTAGTGTGTTGTTATATCACACCACACCACCAAAAACAAAAAATATAAATTAAATAACACGATGCGATTAAATAATTTAAATGATAAAAAATCCCAACAAAATAAAAAAAACACTATTATAGAACAAAATAATTCCCCTATATAAAAGAAAAAACCACCCTCGATTGAGAAAAAGAATGCACCTTTATATGAAAATAGTTATTATATTATAAATAACATAAATAATTAAATTAGATTGAAAGTGTTTATTTTAAACTAACATTGATTCATACTAGGAACACTATGTAACATATTGATTTTTAGTAGATTCTTCCATGTCACACCATCAATTGTTCATCATCATGAATTATCTATGTCAAAATTAACTAAATGATTATAAGATAAAAATTATAAGAAAATTAATTAATTAATATCATATAGAATGATAAGAAAACGTCTACACTAATTTTCTCAATTTTGGCAATGTGATGCTAGTTTTAAACTAAAATGACACTTATATATTGAAAAAAAACACTTGGAGTCAACCAGTCACACCATGTGTCAGATCAAGGTGCATATTATTTCTACACATACCAAATGACTTATGAATCATTTTCCTTCTGTATCAGAATAATTTGAATGTGATTCCTCAGTTTTGAGTATGTCACTTGTATTTTTTACAAATATATCATTTTAAAATCAATCCAAGAACATTAATTCATACCAGTCTCATTGTTTAGGGGTTTTATGTGAGACTAATTCCTACATTTCAAAAATTAAAAATTAATAATTTTTTTTATATTATGAAGAAACTAAGAGTGTTTTTCTCATTTTTAGTGAATGATACTCTTTGAACTCAAATGTTGATTTTAAACTGAGAAAATTAACATTGAGTTATATATAGCACATTCTATATCGTATTCAGGTAATGGTGATTCCTACATATCAAAAATGGAATATTAATGTCTTTCATTATTTATAAAAACAATCAAAAAAATTTCTATATTTTGAGTATGTCAATTGAATTTTTTACCAAAATTAATGTCAATTTTAAATAAATTGATTCACATGAAGTCATACGAGTCACATCCTGCATCAGATAAAGTTTCAGATGATTCTTATATGCCCCAAATGATCTATGGATATCTTTCATAAATAATGAATATAATATGAATTCATTTCCTTGTTTATGAGTATGTCTGTTGTCATTTTTACTAAAACATCATTTTTTTCAGGAAACATGAACATTGAGTCATACCTGTCACATCATGTGGTAATTTTATGTGAGACTGATCAATATATGTTATTAATGTATTATAATTTACTTTGCTTAATTATTAAGACAATTAGAGTGTGTTTCCTTAATTTTTAGTGAGTGGAACATTTTGAACTAAATTTTATATTTTAAACTGCTAAAAGACACATTGAGTCACACTAGGAAAATAATATTTCAGATTGAGGTAAGTCTGATTCCTACATATAAATTTACATATGGATCATTTTAAAAAATTGAAAAAACAATACTAATTTTTTTCATGGTTTTTAGTATATCGGTTGTTTTTTTGTACTAAATTTAATATCAATTTTAAATAAAAAATTCACTTGGAGTTGTACTGGTCACAATGTGGATCGTATTAAGGTGTGGCTAATTCCACCATGTCACAAATTACTTATGGTTTCGTTTCTTAATGTATCATAGAAATATGAATTATTTTTCTACATTTTGAGTATTCCACTTCTATTTTTTAATAATTTAACATTTTAAATTGGAAACATGCATTTGAGTCATATTGTTCACATCGTGTGTGAGTTTTACGAGACACTAATTCATATAAATCACCAATTAATTATGAATTTTTTTCATAAATTACAAATACTATCCAATAAAACTTTCACAAATTTTATTTAGTGACACTTTTTGAACTAAAATGTCAATTTAAAATTGATAATGGATACTTTTAGTCATATCTAGCACATATGGTATCTGATTGAGGTGAATCTGATTCTTACTCAACAGAAATGACATATGAATATTTTTAAAGAATTAAAATTTTAAAACACGTGATGAATTAATTTTATAGTTTTTCATTATGAAACTTGTCTTTTATAGTAAAATTAATGTTACTTTTAAATAAAAAGAAACACTAAGAGTCATACTAGTCTCACGATGCATTGGATTGAGATTCGTGTTATTTCTACACATCACCAATTAATTAAGGGATGTTTTCTTAATTTATCAAAACAATCCTAGATAGTTTTCTCAATTTTGAGTATGCCACTTTTATTTTTACTAATATTTAATTTTAAAAAAAACACACACTTTATGTCATAATTATAAAATCATATGTGGGTTTTATATGAGACTAATTATTATACATCATCAATGAATTATGAATTATTTTCTGAAATTATCAAGATAATACTAGTTTGATTGATTAATGTTTAGTCTGTGACACTTTTTAAATAAAATGTCAATTTTAAACTAAAAACAGACACTTTGATTCATATTGGGTACATCATGTATCGAATTGAGGTGTGGTAGATTTATACACATCACAAATGACTTTTGGATTTTTTTTTCTTAAGGTCAAAAAGCAATGTGAATGTGTTTCTCCGTTTTGTTTGTGTAAGTTGTCTTTTTTACTAAATTTAAGGCCATTTTGAAATAAAAATACGAACTTGGAATCATACCAGTCAACTGTACATCAAATTGACGTTTGGATAATTCCTAGATATCAAAAATGACCTATGTTTTATTTTCTTAATTTAAAAAAATGATCCAAAAGTTTTTATTGTTTTTGAGTATGTCGGTTCTGTTTTTATTAAAATATCATTTTAACTGGAAACATGGACATTGATTCCAATTGGTCACATCGTGTGTAGGTTGGATGTGATATGGATTCCTACATGTCATATGATAATTATAAATCATTTTTATAAATTATGAATTCAATTCGAGTGTGTTTTCTAATTTTTCGGAGAGTTACACTTTTTAAAAATAAATTTCAATTTTAATTTGACAATGGACTCTTTGAGACATAATGGGAACATCTTATATCGGATTGATTTTTGGAAGATTTCTCAACATAAAAATGACTTATTGATCACTATCCTAAAGTTTCAAAACACTTCATATGCATTTTTCGGAATTTGAGTATGTTAGTTGTCATTTTTTCTAAAATAAATGTTATTTTTAGATAAAAATACAAACATGGAGTCATACTGGTCACACCATGCATTGGATTACAAATTGGATGATTAATACACATTCCAAATTTCACATGGATATTTTTACAAAAGATTCAATTCAATAAGAATTTGTTTTCTTGGTTTTGTGTACATCACTTCTATTTTTTAAAATAATTTCATTTTGATGTGGAAACAAGAACACATACCGGTCAAATAATATTTCGGTTTGATGTAAAGAAATTTCCTACAAATCAGAAATGACTTATGAGTAATTTTATAAATTATAAAATAAATATATGTGGGTTTTATTAGTTTTCATTGTGTGATTCTTTTTGAAATTTAATGTGAATTTTAAACTAATAATGGACACTTTGAGTCATACTGAGAATGTCATTTATCAGATTATGGTTTGGTTTATTCCTATACATCACAAATGACTTATGGATATTTTTCAAACAATATAAAAACAATCTTTTTTTAGTATATGATATGTGTTTTTAAATAAAAAGTAAATTAAAACTAAAAGAATATAGGTTTACTCATGAATCTCACACCATATATCAAATTGAGGTTCAGCTGATTGAGTATCTGATGTGTGTTTTTCATTCAACCATCTATAACCAACCTGAAAAGAAATAATTGTTTAATTTGGATGGAAGAATAAAACCCATGCTTCCTAAAACTCCCATCCAAAAGCACCATGTCTAGATTTTTACAAATGATTAATGGAAAAATAAAACATCCCAAAAGATTTGTGAAAAAAAATTATTAGATAAAAATGATAAGGATATTAATTTAAAAATGGTAGATAAAATGGATACAAAATTAACTAAATATGTGGTAACAATACACCTTTTCATGATGATTTATTATATTTTTGACTCATTTCCTTTATTTGTTATCTCAATTGTTTCCTTAAAGTCCAATCTCTCACAGGCATGAAGATATTTGAACAAACCATTGAAAATTGAGAAAAAGAATCCACCTATATAATAAAACAATTACTATGTTTATAATACTGTATATGAATAATTAATCCAAAATATGAAAAATACATTAAAAATTTCAAGTTTAAACTGAAACACATGATTTGAGACATATTATATACACCATGTATTTATTTGAGGTATGGTTGTTTCCACTATTTTTGATCCTACAGTCCATTAAACAGTCTAGGTCATCTAATAATATCGCATTTGGATGTCCAAAAAATATTGAAGGCAATGGAGAATAAAAATAAAATCGTATCATCAGGAGTAAATCATCCTTATTGAGTGTATGATAATAGTATAAGATTAAATCATCCTTGTTGATGAATTCATTTATTCCAAGAAATCCTTAAACATTAGTGTAAACTTGTTACCATTAATTGATTGAACTAAAATAAATCATATCATGTGAGTTTTTAATGAACATAAAAAATCTATCATTCCATTTCACCATCATAGAGTGTAAAAAGTTCATGTTAATCCATTTACCTTATTTTATGGAAAAACATCAACGTGTCCCATTATTTGTTTTTATAAGGCACTAAACTCCATTATAAATTGTTTACCCCGTTTTAACAGTATTAAACAATATTATATCCCTTTATAGAATCCTAATGACACTAAAATATAGTTCATCCATTAATTATTCCTAGATTGTTCTATATTTTAGTATATACTTTTTAATATTTTGGGTTATGACAAACTATAACATAATATCATTATTATTTTCTCATAAAAATGGAAATATACCAATTCTCATTTATTTTTTATTGACCAGGATTATGAATTTATTATTAATGTGCTTCTAAAGATGGATTATTTTACCTAATGAATGTTATCATGTATAATTAATGTTACATGTATAGATTTGACAAGTTTTTTCATATTATATCAAGAATATAAATGATGATTTAATATCCTAAATAGTTCCACCACCCACTAAATTAAACCACTGTATTTTTATTTTTTTAAAATTCATGATTTAGTTGACGAATTTTTGTATTTTTGTATTTATGTTTTGAGGTTTTGAATCAAGATACAAGAAACTTTTTCAAATGGTTATTCATTTGGATTTTTGGTTATTTAATATTCTATTTGATATGGGTTTTCCATTTTTTTGATATCTTCATAAAGTGGTTTCTTTTCATTGGATGTCATGTTTCCTTTGACATCAGCCTTCTTTGATGGCCATGATATCTCAATGTTGGTTGTCCTCCGGTAGTTATCTCATACACATATTGTAATCATTGGTTTATTACCCACATATTTATTAAAATATTTTAGTTTTATTATAATCATGTTTTATTATTGGATTTGAATTGTATGACTCTCATGTTACTATTGGATTCACTAATAAGACCCTTCATTTGTATTGTATTGAAGTCATGGGAAAGAAACTGCATCTATTTTTAATTGTTACATAGTTTTTTCTAGGAGGTGGCTTTGTTTCACACTTCAGTAATATTTTAGAGAACATGTAATTTTCTAATAGAAATTTTTTATTATAATAATAATTTTTCAAAAATAAGTGGGGTCTGTTTTGTTATTTGAAAAAAAATGTCTAAATAAATTACTATATAAAATCACTTAAAAGTGAAGAAACTATATCTTTCATAATAATTCTGAAATACTTTCACAATTCCTGTTATCTTAATTAAAAATTTTTGTTCAAACAATTCAATAATATTTCTCAAACAAAAACATATTTCGATCCGCATTCTACTATATTTCCCAAACTTTTTATTTTTTTCAAGCCACTCATTCATATCCTCCTATACCTCAGTATATACCTCATTCTCCACCTTACCCTCCTCCTCCACCCAATTCTCCAAAACCGACCCAAATCTGCCATGTCCTCCACCTCTATCTGCGCTTCTTCATCCACCTTCACCACTACTGTTTCCCAAAAAATTTATTGTTTGTAGGTTAGTGCTTCTAAAGAAATTAATTTCCTCTATTATACATCTCTTTGAGAAAAAGATCAAAAATAATATATTATCATTCAGTCAAAAATGATTTATACCCCAAATATGTTTCCTAGGTCACAGCTCATACTAGATCACAAACATATTTGGTAATCACCTAAATTTGTTTTCGGAAAACATTATGAATACATATACACTTCCATCTCATCTCTGACCAAATTCAATTATTCTTTGGAGTATAAAGGTTGTTGGAAATATTTCTGTTACAGAGTAAATGTAGAAAAACAATTTACGTGGAAATATTTTTAATGAAATATTAATTACCTTCAAAAATTACATGTTCAAGGATACTGGTCTTTTAATAGTGTATAATCTCTCTCATAAAAATTCAAACATGATATCTATAATCATTTACCTTACCTTTCATTGGAAACAATAGTATCATTGACCAAAATAGGTAATTTTTTAAAATATGTTTTTATTTTTAAATCATTCTATATATACCTCAATCTTTTTTTTATTTTTAGTAATCCATATGCATTAAAAGTTCAAACATCTACTTCATTCCATTATTTAGACTATATTTAGTGACCTCTATATCATAAACAAATTCTTGTTGGAAAATAGACTGATAAATATATTTTGAAGTTTATCTATAAAATGATTATTTTAGTGTTTTACAATTTCACAATACAAATCATGTGTGTTCAGTTTGATTGATATCCACATATTTGATCCAAAATAAATAAATATTTAGGGTATCGAGATTGAATGTGATCAGTATCCAGTGCATCCTAAAAAACAAAAAAAAAATAAGGACAAAAAATTGAAAATATATTATATGTGATTAGATTTTAGAGGATTACTTCTATATTATTGGAATAAAAAAACACTATGTTATATGTTACTTTTTTCATACTCTTTGATTATCGAATATTTTTTCTTCTTAGTTTCATTCTTTCTTAAAGAATGTTTTCTAAAGATATTATACAGGGAATAATGAATCTAAATTGGGATTCAAACACTTTTCCCTCTATATAGAATTAATATTAATTCATGCTAGAAAATGAAAATCTATTAATTTTAATAAATATATTTTATCACTATTTGGATTGATGTATTATGAAAAATTACCTTTTGTATGTATTCACAACTGAGGCTCGCAACCATTCATCCTTGAAAATCTCATTTACACTCTTGATATTAATTGAGTTTGTAATGTAATTTCCATATATTTCTTTTTCATTTGGATTTTAAAACAAACTTTCATCTTTAAATGTGTTATCTTCATGAAGTTTTAATGATAATAAATGTTTCTTAAGAACTTGTGGGGAAAAGGTACACTCATAAGGTCATTTTGATTGTGTGGTCGATTCACTATATTTTCATGATTTGAACCTTTTTTCTACATTTATTTTTCCAAATATAATATCATACCTCACATACAACCATTTTTCTTCAACTCTTACAAATTTATCATATAAAAACATTGTTAATGAAATACCACATGTATCTTTATAATATTAGATGGTTTTTGTATTAAATCTCCAATAACATCATTGATTATTTAAATATTTGGATCATCATAGGGAATATGAAACTCAACAGTCAACTCATAATCCACCTCAATCTGCACTCCCATGTTTTCTTTTGGTAGGTATTTCTAGTGTATCCTTTATCATGAGATATTATATAGCATACCCCACATAACAAGGTGGTGTGTTGGTGTTTATATATACAAATAAAATACAAATGTACCCTATATACTTTTAGTAATATAAAGTTATCTCAAGTTATTTGATAATATTTAGGAGAAAAATTATTCCAAAAGTTGATTAGCTTGGGTAAGGTATGTGGTTGAGGAGAATAACTAACCTCAAATATAGTGGGCTCATTTGGTTTATGTTTGGATCATTTTTCCATCACTGGTTCCCTTTCATCCTTTCTCACACATTGGTCTTCCAAACCATACTAGAAAATAATTTCTTACAAAACATATATTTATGTCTATTATCCTTTCACCATATTGTATAAATATTCATGTGGTTTTGCCTCCTCGAAATATGTTCAAGGAAACACTCCCAAATCTAATCCTCAAACATTTCCATATTTTTTAGTATGTGTCAAATCTACTAAAAGTATTTTTCAATCTTGTAGAGTCACTTTAGATTCATTTGTCTAAACCATATAATAAAAGATGAACATAAATAGATATTTTTATGTTTTACTATTCTAAATTATAAGTAATTACTTTTATGTCTTACATACACATGTTTCCCATACTTCTCTTGTGTTTTCATCAATTATTTTACCCTCCATATCTATATGAGCCTCCTTCTATAACACATGGCATGGTATGGAAGTGGTATCAGATTTTGACTCATCAATATGAATTTAAAAAAAGGAACTTATGTTGTTTCATATCACATTAAACAATTATTTTGTTTATTTAAAATACATATAAGTTACTTCTCTAGTTAATCATGCCCCATCCTTACATTGTTATAGGGTTACATTGGTTTTGATGAAAAATATTTATTTTCATCACTACTTTTTATTTAGTAAATTATGATTTTAGAATCAAATTAGATAAAATAAATAATAAGATATAATATATTATTTATTATAATAAAGCTAGATTTATTTCCCATTGTGGGTAATAAATAAAGTAGTAAATGTTTCATGCTTTATAATGTTTTCATTACTAACTGGTGGGTGTGGATTTATATTACCCTCAGCGTCCCAAATATTTTACTTGGTATGAAGAGTCTCAAATTTTTTACGAGCTTTTTTAGTATCCATTAACACATGTTTTTATGGAAATTTTCAAAAATAAATGAAGTATAAAAAATAATGAAAATTAAATCAACATTTAACTATATATTTTTTTGGTAAAATATAGAATTTATATCATAAAATTTTTATTATATTTTTCCAACGGGTTTCTTTCAGTACAGGCATGATGTGGTGCCACGAATCAATTTTAATCAATAAATTCATCCTCATTATTACCCCAACCTAACTAAGGAACATTTAACTTTTGGTGTCAATAGGTTGTACATGTTGATTCTAACCAACCTCAAAATCTATACCCTTACTTCTTTCCATAATAATTTTATTCAACACTTCCATTCTTCATCGTTTTCATTTTTTCATCAACATACTATTGATTCTAAAATATTTTTTTTCATAATTTTTAGTTTTTTCTTCCTTAATATTTGAAACACCATCATTTGTAGAAGACAATGTCTACATGAGTAGTCAGACATTTAATTTTTATTCAATAATAAAACCATAAAAATCCAAATATGACTTAAAGGGTTGTATAC
Organism: Viscum album; assembly: GCA_963277665.1. Lineage (NCBI taxonomy): Eukaryota > Viridiplantae > Streptophyta > Magnoliopsida > Santalales > Viscaceae > Viscum > Viscum album. Next base: position 838,628,178 of record OY728143.1, on the reverse strand, counting down.
ATGCTATATAGAAAACTTCCTGAACTATTCAACTATATATTCAAAATATTTTCACAAATTATTAGTGTGTATCAATTTTGAAGGGAATGGGTAATTGAATTTAAGAGAATAATTACATCCATCTGGTAGGTGTTATCCTCTAAATTCATCCAAAGTTTAGAGTTTTACAAAATTTTCATCCTCAGAAACATCATCCCATGAATAGTTATTATAGCATTTTATGGATTGATACTCAACCTCCATATCTTTTAGACATGAACCTATGTTCATTGAACTACTCTAGGTAGTAGTAATTCTATACTATGTACCAGTGATCTTTTTGGATTACTACTTCTCGGAGTAGTTCAAGAAAGATAGTAGAAATGGGGGATTAATATCAAGAAACAAAATTCAATAATAACTATTCTAGAGATGAATCTAGTGAGGATGATAGTTTTCACCTTAATTTTTTTTAAATTACTATATTTTAATTTTAAATATCAAATATCATCTGAAAATGTTAAAAAGTGCCTGACACTATTGTGAGAACATACACTCATCCCCATTGAGCTACAGAGAATCTAATCTAGGCTTCTAGTCCTTTTTCCTCACATGTATCTCCAATATAAGAAATCTATATCCATTTGGGTTCATGTGGAGGGTGTTAGTATAATAATAAACAAGAAAATACTAATTGGGGCCCTGATATTTACAATAATTCATATATTTGAGTATATGTTCAAAGTAGTAACACTAGAAATTCACATGTAAGTAAATTCATTGTGTACCTACTAGGACACCATGATTATCAAATGTTCCTACATAATTTCATACCTATGAAATGTACTTATAAGACCATAAGTTTATACCATGGTTGTTCCCTAATATTCAAATAAATTTACTTACTAGTGGTTAACATTCAAATCATAGGAGGATAAAAAAATTACTTATCTCTCTTTTGAAATAACCACATCATAAGTACCAAGGGATTAGACCTCATACCCCCTAAATACATTACTATCCCATAGGGATAAACATCACAATTACTTATTACATCTAAATCATGAAATAAGAATAATATAACTTTTTTTCATAGGAAGTGCATTTGGAATATATAGAATTCTCAAAAAAAATGGTTCCCTTAGGAAAGAACCACAAAATGTGGTCTAAAATATATTAGTTAAACCGAAATTTTAATAACCCATAATGAAGAACAAACAACCACAAATCCCCTCACCTGATCTCTCAACGAATCACTAACATGTCTATTGCAACTCACATTTTAACATACGATACATAACCCTCAAATAATACCCATTATATTATAATATATGATAAAAATATATATCCCATCCAAAAATTTATTTCATGTAGAAAAAAATATTGTAATAATTAATTGAGAGGTATTAAAAATATAATATCAAATAATATCAATGAATTATGAAAAGAAAATATTTTAAGGAAATTTTTTAAAAAATTAACAAAAAAATAGTTTCATATTACATTTAATCTAATAAATTTGAAAAAATTAATCTAGAGAACTCATTATTATACAAGTAAAAAAAATATTTATTTGAAAAATCTTTATAACATTTATACAAAGGTAAAAACTAAATCTTACTAAATAAAAGTCATATAATTTTTCTATTTTATAAAAAATTTATGTCTAGAAAGAAATGCATGTTACATTTTATAATAATTCATATAGTTCACTCAGTCGAAAAACTATTTTTAAATTTTTGTAGTTTCATTTAATAATATAATGATTATTGAAACCATAATTTTTATGATTACAATAAAATTAATTGACTAATATATATATATTATCAACATATTTATATTATAAACAATTTCATTTGAAAAATAAAATATTAAATACAAATATAAATAAAATAAGTAATCTGGTATCATAAACTTAAAATTCCTTAATCAAATAATAAAAATGTTATTCCATTAAATATTTCTATTATAGCATGTGTAATACATAATAATTGATCAAGATTCTATATAACCCATGTTATAACAAATTTTACATAATAAAAACCATTCATTAACCTTGACTATGTTCAAAGAAAATATTAACCCATTATCAATGGTGTTATTTAATAAGTATTGAATTATTTAAATCATCAATAACATATTTCAATTGTTAATAAATAAATAATTATTTATTTTCAAAAAAAAAATACTCTAAAAAATACATTATAAACTCTTAAATATCCTATACAATCTAACTATTGTAGAATTAATCTATATAATCATATCCTTAAGGAAATAATGATGAAATTTTTAAATATGATGAGAAACTATTTTTTACATATAATTTGAAGAAAAACCTAAAGAGAAATTTGTTTTAAAAACAAAATAAATGTAACTTCCCAGTTCTGGAAGCCACCCAGAGGCTCCCCATACTCAGTTGGTCACATGGCCTCAAGCGCATTTCCACGAATGCTAGAGGCTTCCAACTAGTAGTGAGGGCCTTGGGTGTGATAGTTGGGAAACTATGCCCTCATTGGCAGAGTTCACAGCGGAAGAGAAACAAATATATAATAGTGGAAGCATTAAATATCCAATAATAGTAAATAGCTGAAGTCTGAGATAAAGAAACAACTGGAGCATACATATATATAAATGATGCATGATACATATATGTCTAGGAAAACAGACAAACAAGACACAATTCTAGAATAAAATAGTTCTAAACAAAATTTCAAAATAAAGAAGATAAACTCCTAGAATTGCAAGCCATGGCTTGGTCCCATGCTCTCCATCTCCACAACAATCAAGAACCTGAAGTCGAAGGGTGCTCACTCTTTTCTATACCTTCAACAATATAATATGTTTTGGCCCAAAATCATGACCCAAATATGGTGTGAGACAAACTCCCATTAGAAAACCACTCAAAGATTTGTGCCTAAAAGTTATTGAATATATGGCAGGTAAAAGTACATAAAGTAGTAAACAGAAACATACTCAGCAGCAAAAAATCCACAGTTTCTGTCATATAATTTACAAACAAGTAACCAGCCACTCATGAAAGTAGAAAAAACTGGTAAACCTCTAGGTAATTCTCATAGCCTAACCGCTATGGTCTAACCAACAATTACTAGAAACCCTCTAGGAGGCACACACGGTCTCACCCCTCTGGTTCAGCTAATGAATAGACTCTTTGGGGAAGCACACACCGTCAATTCCCCCTATAGTCTTGTATCGTACTAAAGGTGCTCTCGGGAAGCACTCAACATCTAATTCCCCCTGTGGCCCATGTCAAATAACTACAGACACTCTGAGGAAGCACTCAACGTCAATTCCCCCTATGGTCTTGCATAGTATTTTAAAGACACTATGGAGAATCCCTTACATCGATTCTTCTTATGGTCTATTACACTATGTTCCCATAGCCTTGTTTAAAGTCAGCAAGTATCGCAACGCATACCAGAAAACGTATCCTCAAGAACTACATGTCTATCTTTGTACAACATCTCAGTATGAAAGAACAACAGTCAAATCATCCTACAATACTAGGCATGAAAACCCAACACTAGTAAAAAAAGGTAACTAGACCCAACAGTCTTACAGGAAAGAACATGCATGGAAAACACTTCCAAATCCTAAATATTAGCCCCAAAAATAATATAAATCCTCTAATCTAGAATATAAGCAAAGAAGGAAAACAATAGGGCTAAAACGGTAAACATGCAATACCCTATTCAAGGGTATTGGAGGAATTTTCAGAAAATACTCAAAGACTTTCTACAGAAAGGCACAAACCTCCTACCTTGATGTTAGGAGATCGACATACTTAAACTGCGGGGCTTGAATAATCTTATAACACTGTAGATCTAAGAAAAAACACAAAATTCTCAACCCATGATAACTCACTAAAGAGAAGAAATTGGAAAACAATGCTCTATGAGAAGAGAGAACTCATTGATGCAGTTCTAACGCAACCGATGAAGTTCGATTCGGAGGACAGATAGAGGCTTGTGGGTTCGTTGGAGATCTGTGGTTGTATAGTTTCTCTCACATAAACAGAATCTAAAAGAAGTCATTTTTGGCGATTAGACGCTACCCCTATGTGTTTAATGAAAAAATAGAAAGTACACGGTGTGTACTTTTGGAGTAGATGGTGTGTACTTTCATTTTCTGTAATCCACTTTAGGTATCCTCCAAGTCACCCCAACATGGTCATGTGTGTGGCCATGACATGGCCAGCACACGACCTCCTGTAGCATCACAGTACATGGTGTGTACTTATAAATTACACGACGTGTACATTGAAAATTTCCAAATTTTCTTATTTTCCTAAAAAACGATCAAGAAAGGATAATCATACCTGAAAAAAAGATCTGAGTTCTTACAAACTTCCCCCCTTATAAAAATTTGTCCCCTAATTTCCCTAGAAAGGCGTAGAAGAAGAAACCCTGAATAACTCCGACCACTGCGATCGTACATCAACGTCCCTCTCCCAAGTCTCATCCTGTACTCGCTCGTGCTTCCATAGCACCCGCACCAGAGGAACAGACTGGCCACGAAGAACCATTGTACTGCAATCAAAAATATGGATCAAAAGCTCCTCAAATGATGAATCCACATCAAGCTCAGCCTCCTCGGGTTGAAGGACATGAGACAGGTCTAAAATGTAAGAGCTGAGAAACTTGAAAAACTTCGTGCATAGCTCGGTACCTCTGAGGTTACTGCAACCGATAGGAAACCATGACAACTCTCTCCAACACCTCAAACGGTATTACATACCTCTGTGAAAGCTTACCCTGTCTTTTAATCCTCATGTGCCCCATCCTCAGTGTGACACACAAGAAAACCTAATCCCCGATCTCAAACTCTAGAGGTCATCTCTACTGATCAGCATAGGACTTTCTGATGAGACTGTGCAGTAGCCATTCTCTTCTGAATTATCTCTATATGCTCTATGGTCTCCTGAACAAGATGAGGTCTCAGAAAAGCTACATCTCCTACCTCTAGCCAACATAAGGGTGATCGGCATGGCCGGCGGTATAAAGCCTCATAAAGTTCCATCTGAATAGTTGCTTGAAAACTATTATTGTAGGAAAACATTGCAAGTGGTATATGCTTCTCCCAAGAACCTCCAAAGTATAGAATTCATGCTCGGAGCATATCCTCAAGCACCTGAATCATACAATCGGACTGGCCATTTGTCTGAGGATGGTAGTGTATACTCAGAAGAACATGCATACCCAAAGCATCATGTTTCCCCTGCCAGACCCGAGAAGTAAAACGTGCATCCCGGTCAGAAAAATGGAGTGCAGAACTCCATGCAGACGTATATCTCACGGATATACAACTGTCCCACCTTGTCAACAATGAATGTCTCTTTGATCGGAAAGAAGTGTGAAACCTTTGTGAGTCTGTAAATGACAACTCAAACTGTGTCTTTCCCTCGAGGAGACCTCACCAACCCTATCACGAAATCCATCGTGACGTCATTCCACTTCTACCAGGGAGTTGATAGCTGCTATAAAAGACATGATGGTCGTTGATCCTCCACTTTCACCTGTTGACAAGTGTAACACCTCATGAAGAAATCAGAAACATCCATCATCTTACCTGACTACCAATACTGACGGTGTAGGTCTCAATACATCTTGGTGACACTAGGGTGAACTGCCCAAACTGAGGAATGAAAATCTCGCATCATCTCCTCGAGTATGTCTGCAGGCACCCATATGCGCCCCTGGAAATGCAAGATCTCATCCTCACCTATGGTCCACCCATGAATAGGGTCATATCTTGACACACTCTCCATTAGGAATAGTCCTTCAAGATATGATAGCTGCCTCATTCGTACACAATAAAGAAGTGTAGAGGTAACAACTATAGAAGATAGAAATGTCTGCCCCTGTCTGTCGTGCACCTCCAAATGCATCTCAAAGAATAGATCCATAAGCTGCAACTCACTATAGGCCTCCTGAACTACCTGTATCTGACTCCTCCCACTCAACGCATTAGCCACGGTGTTTCCCTTTCCTGGCGTATAGGCAAGCTCAATGTCAAAGAACTGTAGGTACTCAACCCAACAACGGTGTCTCAAATTCAGATCACACTGAGTGATGATGTACTTGAGACTCTTGTGGTCAGTGAAAACCACAAAGTTCTCTTATAGAGGATAATGTCTCCAACAGCCTAAGGCATGAACAACTGCCACCATCTTGAGATCATGCGTCGAGTAGTTCCTCTCATGTGGCCTCAACTACCGAGACCCGTACACAATGACTTCATCTCCCTGCATAAGCATATCTACCAACCCGATACCGGAAGCATCATAGTAAACAGTGTAGCTCTTTCCCGTATCTGGAAAGACGAGTATCTGTGCTAATGTCAACCTCCCTTTTAGCTCTGTAAAGGCTGACTCACATGAATCTGACCATACGAATTTCACACCCTTATTGGTCAGAACCGTTAGTGGTGCTACTAAGCATGAAAAGTCCTATATGAAGCGTTTGTAGTGTCCATAAATCCCTAGAAAACTCCACACATCAAAGACACTCTTTGGATGCTCCCAGTAAACTACTGCTATCACTTTCTCTGGGTCCACTGATACTCCTGCCTCTGAGATAACGTGGACCAAAAATTGAATCTGGTCCATCCAAAAGTGGCACTTCGAGAGCTTAGCATATAACTGATGCTGCCACAGTGTACTCAAAACGATCTCAAGATCGATAGCATGGTCGTGTCAAGTGTGAGATTACACGAAGATATCATCCACGAAGACCACAAATAAAGAGTCTAAGTATTGATGGAACACTCAATTCATCAGTGCCATGAAAACTGCAGGGCGTTCATGAGACCGAACGACATAACCATATACTCGTGTAGACCATACCTCCTCATGAAGGCTATAAGAGGTATATCCGATGGTCTAACTCACAACTGATGATAAATGGATCTCAAGTCGATCTTCAAGAACACTCGGGATCCATGAAGCTCATCAAAGAGATAATCAATCCTAAGCAACAGATATCAGTTCTTGACTGTCAACTGGTTCAACTTTCGATAATCCAAAAAAGCCTGAGGGTACTATCTAATTTCATTGCAAACAGAAAAGGTGAACCCTAAGGAGAAGTACTGGGTCAGATGAAACCCTTTTCCTGCAACTCCTCCAACTTCTTCTTGAGCTCCTGCAACTCAGGTGTAACTATCCTATAAGGAGGAATGGACACTGGTGCCACTCCCTGCACGAGCTCAATCGAAAAGTATATCTCACGCTCCGAAGAAAAACCCATTATGTACTCTAGAAATACATATCTCAAACCATCCACCCCTGGTGGAAAGTCTAACTACGAAGTCCCCTGGTTATCCAGATACAGACTGGAAATCTGAGCTTTAACTCTACCTAGCCCATGATTCTTGGGTCCTGCTCTACTCGCCTGCACATCCCTGTCACCATTATGAAGAAAAGATCCACCCTCTGGTGATATGAAACTCACCCTGTGGTGTTAACAGTCGATGACTGCTAGGTAGGGAACGAGCCGGTCCATTCCGAGAATGACATCATAGCCTTTTATCTCGAGGACAAAGAGATCCCATTGGAGGTGATACGCAGCCACCTATAGAGGGAACTCCTTGCATTGACGTACACTATCCGTCCTAATCCCCAATGGTGTGTCTAGAGTCAAAGTATCGATAAATGAAAAGATGTCGTGCCCAAGTCTCTCCACAACAGCAATAGAAATAAAGCTATGGAAATCCCTTATAACGAAAAGATAAGAAGATAAAATCGAGACAACTAAGATCATACCTCGAATTGTAGTTTGTCAGGGATCCTCCTCCTAAGAGGACTGCTCCACTAAAAAAGCCTAACCTGTACCATGACCATGTGACCATGTCTGACTGCTCTGAGATGATCCACCCTATTTTTTTTGAAGGACTGGTGACTTTCCACCACGGCCTCGACCCCCACCTCAGCCCGAATGGTCGGAAGAACTCCAGTTCCTAGACTGGTGAGAAACTGGTGGCGCTACTCCTGAATGATGAGTCATGGATAAACCCCTGCCACCAGCTGCTTGTGAGAAAACATAACAGAAGCACTAGAGGTGACCCATATTTTCACAAGAACGGCACTTCACTGGGTCACTCTGGTACTATGGCCTCATATGCCCAGGACTTCCACAGTGGTATCATACCACCGGGCTACCTGAAGATGTGTCTCGCTGCCTCGGATCACCGCGCATAGTCTCTATACGGCGCTTCCTACTGTCAGCTGGTGAAGCACTATCTCTGGAAGCAGAACCTCCCTGGATCTCAGCTCCGGAATCTCTCAAATTGGGCTCCACAATCAGTACCTAGTTGATGATGGAAGTGATGGAAGTCAACCTAAAGATATTCACCTGCGAGCAGATCTCCCATATGAGACCATCCTTAAACTTCATTTCCACGAACAACACATATCCTCCCTGGAGGGGTGTAAAATTTCAATGCTCGGTGAAACAAGTGGAATACTCTATGACAGAAAAAGTACCCTACTCTAGGCTCATGATCTCCCAGGCTCGGTCGAACCTTAGGGTCTCCGGATAGAAGTAGTTGTAAAACACGTGATGAAACTCCTCCCATGCCATAACCTGCTGATGACCCACCTGTGAGATCACATACCACCACCTATTAGCAGAGTCTCATAGCATGTACGTAGTGAGATGGACCCGCCTCTCTGGAGGCATCTTCAGATGCTCAAAGATCATCATCATGGCTTCTAGCCATGACTCTGCAGCCTTAGGTCCTCCTTCCCATGAGATGGTGGGAGGATGTTGCTGCTGTAAAACCCACGTCAAGTCTGCCATAGACGTGGCAGAAGGCGGAGCTCCCTGGAAGGTCTGCATCAACCTCATAAAACCTTCCCTAAACTGCATATCGGCGCCAATAACCGGTATGACTGCTAGTGCCAATGATGGAACAACAAGAGGATCTATGGGAAGTCCCTGATCAGCCATATCTGGTGTCTGATCACCACTTGGAAACTGGCGTACAACCAGAGGATGTCTCGGTGCCATCACTCTGCAAGGACAAACACACACTTTAGATCAACATTATCATGGACTAAAAACTAGGAGCGTAATAAGGTTGTAGGAGAAATAAAGAATTAATGTTTTACAAAACATGACTACACGATGTGTATAAAGACTACACGGCATGTTCCCTTAAGTCATTTACATGGGCGTGCACTTATGCCAAAACTATTCATGTAACACCCCAAACACACGGTGTGTTATCCTAACACACGGTGTGTACTTGAGTCATCTTCCCCTGCCCGAGTCCTTCAACGCGGTTAAGCCACATGGCTCTCCTAAGACAAAACTACATGGCATGTTCAAGGTAGGCACAACGTGTACTCATCAAACATCACATGGCCTGTGTTGTTAGTGACATGGATTGGGTACTCAGGTCACACAACACGGCGTGTTCCAGAAGGACACGGCATGTACTAGGAAGTTCCAACAGACCATGTGGTTACCTACACGGCCGGTTACATGGCTGACACAACACGACATGTTCCAGGCAGACACGACATGTATGAGAAAGGATGACACCAACCCATGTTGTTCGTGACACGGTCGGGTACCTGGGTCAGACTACACGGTGTTTTCAAGGTAGACCCGACGTGTATAAGAAGAGACTCCAACGACTGTGTTGTCAACTACACGACCGGACTCCTTGGATTACCCTACGCAACGTGCATAATCGGTACATGGTGTGTTACCACGAGACATTCCCTATCCTGTTTCTCTTTCCACACGGCTTGTGACACGGTTAGAGAATACATGACATGTATAAAAGGTACACAGTGTGTACTTAAGAAAAACAGTTTATTTCCAAACAGAACAACACATGGCAGGTAGTCATAACTACATGGCATTTATTCTTGGTTTTTCCGAACAGTAAGCCTTAAAAACTACTCCGGAGCCCAGAAAATAGTGAAACGAACACTGAATGTTCCAAATTCCGATCTGTGAGGGCCCATACTCCGCGCGAATCAAAGTTTGAAATCTTTAAATAGTTACAAACAATGTAAAAAAGTCAATGATCCACCAAATTCCGGTCCATGAGGCCCCATAACACCTCAAGAACCAAAATTTTGCGTTCATTCAGGTAAAACCTTATACAAAAATGCTATAATAATAATTAGATATTTTTATCAAGGAATTTATCACAACAACTTGGATATTCTACACAAAATCTATCACAACAACGTGGAATTGCTAATACATCTTAGATGACATGGAAAGAATGCATGACATATGATTTCTAGCAAGTGCCTATATGATGCATGAGATGGCATACCCCCATCTAATCGGGTTGCGACATAAATAGAACCTCAATAACATGAATGGTAACATCTAAAAACATGTGAATCACTCAAGGTAAAATAAACTCAACTGTAATAGTTGCAAAAATAGAAAAATTTCAATTAAACGAGGTAGATTGGATTTTCCCTGTACATGAGTTAGCTACTACCATGCACAGCTTATTACCAAGTACCTATTCTGTCCTATTCCGAGATAAGGCTCCAAACAATAAGTCATGATCAAATAATTCCTCTAATATAACTTTGTAATGTCCCAGTTTCGTAAGCCACCTAGAGGCTCCCTGTACCTAGTTGGTCACATGGACACAAGCGCATTTCCCCGAACGCCAGAGGCTGCCGACTACTAGCGAGGGACTTGGGTGTGATAGTGGGGAAACCATGTACTCATTGGCAATGCACACAGCGAAAGAGAAACAAATATACAATAGCGGAAGTAGTAAATATCCTTCAATAGTAAACAGCAGAAGTCTGAGATAAAGAAATAACTTGAGAATACATATATATAAATGATGCATGATACATATATGACTAGGAAAATAGCCAAACAAGTCACGATGATGAAATACAATAGTGTTAAACCAAAGTAAAAAATAAAGCAGATAAACTCCTAGAATCGCAATCCATGGCTTGGTCCTATGATCTCCTGCTCTATAACAATCAAGAACCTGAAGTCGAAGGGCGCTTTCTATTTTCTACACCTGCAACAATATAATCTGTTTGGGCCCAGAAGCATGACCCAAACAGGGTGTGAGACAAAATCCCAGTTGGAAACCACCCGAAGATCTGTTCCTAACAGTCAGGGAATATATGGCTGGTAAAAGTACAGAAAGCAGTAAATAGAAAAGTACTCAGCAGAAAACAATCCATAGTTCTAGCATATAATTTACAAACAAGTAAGAAGCCACTCAAGAAAGTGGAACAAACAGGTAACCCTTTGGGTAGTTCTCACAGCCTAACCCCTATGGTCCAACCCAAAAGTACTAGAAACCCTCTGGGAGGCACACACAGTCTCACCCCTCTAGTTCAGCTAAAGAATAGACTCTCTGGGGAAGAACTCACCGTTAATTCCCCCTATAGTCTCTTATCGTACTAAAGGTGCTCTGGGGAAGCACTCAACGTCTCATTCTCCTTGTGGCATGCATCGAGGAACTACAGACACTCTGAGGAATCACTCAACGTCAATTCCCCATATGGTCTCACATCGTATTATAAAGACACTCTAGAGAAGCCCTTATATCCATTATCCCTCTGGTCTACTACACCAGGTTCTAACAGCCATGTGTAAAGTCAGAAAGTATCACATCGCGCAACGGGCTAAAGTAACCTCAAGAACTACAGGGATAGCATTCTATAGAATCTCAGCATGAAATCACAACAGTCACACCATCCTACAATACTATGCATGGAAAAACAATAGCAGTAAAAAAGGTAACTAGACCCAATGGTCCAGATTGGAAAGAACATGCATGGAAAACACATCCAAAGAGTAATAATTAGCCCAAAACATAATCAAAATCCTCTACTCTAGCATACAAGCAAATAAGGCAAACAATAGGGCTAAAATGGTAAACACGTAATACCCTGTTCAAGGGTATTGGTGGAATTTGCACAAAATACTCAAATAATTTCTACAGAAAGGAAAAAACACCTACCTTGATGTTAGGAGATCGATATACTTGAACCACGAGGCTTGAATCATCTCAGAACTCCATAGATCTAAGAAAACACACAAAAAACTCAACCCACGATAACATGCGAAATAGGTAAAATTAGAAAACGATGCTATAAGAGAAGAGAGAAATCACTGATGTGATTCCAACGCAATCAACGAAGTTCAATTTGGAGGAAGGAAAGTGGATCGGGGGTTCGTCAAAGATCCGCAGTCATACGGTTTCGATCAGACAAATGTAACCTAAAAGAAGACGTTTCTGGCGATTAGACATGACCCCGGTGCGTTTAATGGAAAAAAAGTACACGGCGTGTACTCGCCTTTTCCATACTCCGCTTTAGGCAGCCTCCACGTCACCCCTATATGGTCTTGTGTGTGTCCATGACATGGCCAGCACACGACCTCCAGTGGAATCATAGTACATGGCGTGTACTTATAAAGTACAGGACGTGTACATGTAAAATTTCCATATTTTCCTCTCTTCCTCAAAAATGACCCGAAAAGGAAAAACATACCTAAAAAGAAGATTAGGGTTCTTATAATAAAACATAGCACTTATTATTTTTTAAAAATATATTGACTCCATGAATAATCTAAACCCAATCATATTCGAAAATAACCAAAAAAGTTTTATGGACAATAATATATTACATTTTAAAGATATAATTATCAAAAAATAATGTTTTATTTTATTAATCACATTAATAAAAATAACAAAAATATTTTATAAAATACCTGAAAATCAAATAATAGAATGTGAGAATCAATAATTTCTAAAAAAAATCATAAAAATATTTAATCAAATTGAAATGAAAATATTATTAACATATGTATATAGATAACTATATCTATCAGTTTAACATTATTTTGAAAAAAGTATAGAACATATGAAATACAAATCATGGTTGCCAATAATACAGAAGTTTGATAGAATTAGGACTCTTGTATCATTAAGAGACATCACAGAGAGACATAAAGCCATGAAATATACAAATGGAGACTTTGGTCCATCCAACTAAAGATAGCATGTCTGAATAAATATTTTATTCTATATTATTTTTGGGGAAATAGAAATACGTATAATAAATACCATTGATCTACATATTAATTTGGCAATTGGCCAATTGGTTGTGGTTTGGGATAATAATATGTTCAGAAACCTAAAGCAACAATTATAGAAATTGATGTGATGAAACCCTTATTTATTCACAATAATATTCTAAACCAAACATCATTGAATTACTCTGAACAGAAGATCTTGCTCCATGGGAAGCCACAAATACTGTAATGATGGAATGAATGAGTCCCTAAATCTATATGTGAATCACACAACCCATTTCCATTTTCCATCAAGAAAATATCCATTATTGTCAAATATGATATCCATGATACAAAATGACCATGTAGCATAAGGAGAGTGATCCGAGGGAGCATTTAGGGGAGAAATGTGGATAGTAGTGATGGTGACAGTGATAACACTAATATGAGAAAGATCCATGAGTGAATGTGGAAATTAGAATTGCAACAACGTGGAAGAATGAGAGAGACCTATCATGAATAGTGTTTTGGGAGAAGCGATGTTGGGTTCTTCAATATTGATAACACTGCAAAAATGAAAACCACGGAACCCAAAAATGTAATCAATCATAGAGGAAAAGGGAAAACTAACCTACCTTGGATTCTAGCCTTGATTCATCTGAGAGAACTTAGAGGACGAGCGCCGATAGCGGGGGAGTTCTACTAGATCTTAAGAATTGCGACTAAAATAGTCGTGGTTAGGGTTATTTTAAATAGGTCAAAGAATGTTTTATCAATGCTTCAAAAAAAAAGTGACGATCACAATACTTTTTATCATTGCAAAATTAATAGGTGTTGTAAAAAGGAATCATTATCAACGCTTTTATGTCGATGATAAATATCATGCTTTATAAGTACAAATAAAAAATTATCATAAATGATTTACAATTATAATTGTAACTTAAAAAATTTTCAAATATATTTAAATATTTAAATATTTATTTATTATAATTTCAGAATTTTTAAAATATAATTATTTATATATAGATACAAAAATAGTTTTTAAAAATTCATTTTTTATTTACAATGATAAATATATAATTTATTAATTTATTAAATATACATTATTAAATATATTTATAAATGAATATATTTGTAAATATATTAATAATTTTTTATGTGTAATTATAAATATATTTATATCATTATATAAAATTATATAATTATGTGTATAGTTATAAAAAATATTTATAAATATAAATAAAAATATAGTATATTAATTTTTTAAATAAATTTATTATAATTTTAAAATAATTTAAATATATATAATTATTTATTTTTAATTATATAAATACTTTTTTCACAAATAATATTTACATATTTATAATTATAATTATATAAAATAATAAATATAGTAAATATAATTCTATAAATATATATATTTATAAATATATATTTAAAAATATAATTTTAACATCATTAATTAAAATATAATCTTAAATACATGCATTTTAGAAATGAGTGAAATTTAGTAATAATAAATGAGTACCCATTAAAAATATTGAAAAAATGGATAAATTCTATTATTTAAATATAAATTATTAAAAAAATATGTATTTATTTTAGAATAATATTTAATACATATTGAAAATACTAAAGCGTAGTAAATAAATATATATAAATAAACAATATAAAATGTTTAAATTGAACATAAAATAAAAATGAATAAATAATGCCTAACTGTAATCATTTTAATAATAAATAGATAAAATTTTCTGATTAAAAACATAATATATTAAATGTATCACGTTATAATGAAATTCAAATAAATACTAAAATTTTAATAAATTACATAAATATTATGTGTGTCTATTTCTATATAAGACTTCATTAATTGAGAAAATATTTATGTGTGTGTGTTGTACATAAAAATGCATTAATTATCTCTATATATGTTAAATAAATGTAAAAAATGTTTTATATATGTTAAATTGAAAATCAAACATCATTCAATTCTGTCTATTACTCTACGCAATTAGTCATTATTTTTAATAATTTTTAATATTTAATTATAAATCAATTTTCACTAAATAAATGACTTATTTAAAGTAAGAATAAACATTTTGTATTATTTAAATCATATTGTAGAAAATAATATATAAATTGATATATATATATATCTATATATATGAATATATATCTATATTAAATGTATTATTGAATATATTTGTATAAAAGTAATTAAAAATGATTAAAGCATTAATATGTTTTTAATTATTGAATTTTATTTATTTTATAAATATTTATATTAAATATATATGATTCATTAAAATTTATAATATATATATATATATATATATTAATCATTTTAAATTTAATTCTTTCCTTAATAAATTTTTTAATAATTTTGTAATTTATTATTTTTTAATTTTTTTTTAATTAATACAATATAATCATTTTTAATTTATTGTATAATTATTATAATTTATTCATTTTATATATCTATCTTCTATATATACTATTTATTAATATTTATAATCTACATATATTTATATTAAATTATTTCATTTTTATCAATATTTATTTATTTAATAAAATGTATAATAATCATCTTAATTTACGCACTTTTAGTTTTTATTTGTTTAATTGTACCATTTTAGTAATTTTATATATTTTTATAATTAATATATACTATTTATTTATGTTTATATTATATATGCATATATTCATTTTATTCATCTTTATCCAAACAAATAATTAATAATATTATCACATTTTTATTAATTTAATGATTTTTATTATTTACTTTTTGAAATATTTCAATTTATTCTGGACCATTCTCAGTGCTAAAAATAATGTTTTGATAATGGCAGCCCTTTTTTATGCTAAAAATAAAGCTTTCATTAAGGGTACCTTTAATTCATGCTATATAAAAGTGTTGATAAGGGGTACCTTTTATCAGTGCCTTTATATACCACTGATAAAGGTTAGCCTTTGTAAACGCTTTTTTAGTGCTGATAAAGGCCAATGCTGTTAATGGTCTATTTTTTAGTAGTAATATTATGTTTTTCATGTCCAATAGATGTCCAAAAATACGTTAATAATGCATCTAAATCAAAATGATTTACCATTAGAGGTAATGTAAACCCATATCATAATTTTTTTAGGCCTAAAATACTTCCTAAATTCCCTAAAAAATATATCAAAATATTTTGATAGAATCCATTTTATAATTCAGAAAATTGGTTCCCACCATTATTCCACTAGACTGGGAAAATATTTTGAAGAATCGTTATCCCTAGGTGTATGAGTAACTAAGGAAAACAAAGAGATCCCATTTACATATTTTTTATTCAATGAGATACTGTTTGGGGTATACTTGAAATGTATCATTAAGATAAAGATTATATCATTAAATCCACTATAAAGTGTGTGGTGCATATTTTTAGGGCCAACAACATCCTTAATGAAAGTACATATTATAAAATGTTGTTGGAATTATGGGGAGAATCGAAATAGTGTATTAATTAATTTAAAATATCAATAGAATATACCAAAATTAATGGGTTATGATTTTTATTGTTAAAATTTAAATAGAAAATAATTCTATTATGAGAGATGATGAAATTTTAGAATTTTTAAATTTTGGATTGTACTTTTCTTTGGAGTATGAATGGATTATTAATTCCACTTTGTGAAGATGAAAATATTTCAATGATCATCAGTTGAGCTTACAAATAGGAAATTGATTCACTTTGGTATATATGATATGTAGATCACATATCACTAGATGTTTAGAGATTAAGTTTTATTTCCTAGTTGTGCATCTATTATAATAATAACATAGAAATTCCTTCATATTACAGTCAACCATCAAGACATGTCCCAAGGGACTATAAGCCTTTGGAATGTAAGAGAAAATAATAGTTATAATATTGACTACGAAAATATGCTTCCAAAATACCTTAGGTAACAAGTTGTATGAAATGTTCAGTATATGGAATTTTAGAAAACATGTATATGGATGGTTATGTTACATGTTAGGGTATCCATGGTTTATGGATCAAATTGGGATTTATTATGGTTTTCTAGAATCCAAGGATGAAGTCAAAATTATTTTTTACATATATATAGTTTTTATATAAATATACCAGGGATCAAAATATAACAGTGAGAGAGAAAAATCAATATTTAAACACCATTAAAACCCATTCATATTTTTAACCATTTAATTTATTTTTGTTCAGAAAATAATGATTCGTACACATTTAATGAACTAATGATATATTTAGAAGAAAGAAAAATGAAGTATAGTAAGGAACAAAATAGTTTTTATAAGGTTTCTAACTTGATGATAGTTCACTAGTCCATGGTATGTGATGGGTGATATTCCATTATACATGATTTGTTTATATTATTTTAAATATCATGAATGTATAAAAGGACATTCCTTTAACTATTAATAAAAAATTGGTCCAGTTATAGTATTGTGTTAATATTAATATATAATAAAAATTATTTTTAGTGATGATGAACTGTGATAAAAAAATAATTTCATTATACATATTCTTCTTCCATATATTGTTGAACATTATTCCATAATTAAAAAGTATTAATCTCTATTGGACCCGTGTCTTTTCTATTTTCTAGGTGATTTATGGTAGGTGAATAAATTCCCTATATCTACTATAAGTCCTTGCATGTCAACCTGAAAAAGGTTATGTTGTGGTTCTATAAATCTTGAGTCCCACTTAGGGTGATGGGAGTTCCACATGATGTATAAATTTCACAAGGGAACACCCCCATTAATTGGGAACTTTTTTTATGATGAGGGACACCTTTAAGAGAGAAATTTATGTTGGTGTGTGCCCTAATCCAACAATATCAGGAATATTTGGGTGGGTAGGTAATGAACATTGTATTAGAGTGCACAGGGAACTAAAAATAACTTGAGTAACACATAGTGATGGATTATTAAGCCCATGGTTTTAAGGTGATCCACATGACTAAGAATATGGGACACACTGCCTTTCAACTAATTCCATGAATTGTGATCCATCATTAATAAGGCCATTCTATGGTGCCAAACATCATGAGTCCCACATAGAGAAAGGGGGAGTTCAATATGTTGTGTATATATCACAAGGAAACTATCCTCATTAATGAAACTATTTACTATGTGGTATGATGCCCTGGAGAAAAAAATTCATGTGGGTATGATGCCCTAAGTGGAAATTATCATCAATAGAGGGGAGGGTAGGTCATATATGAATAAAAACTATCCGGTTTAGTCTAATATTTATCTTCCTTATCTCATCCTTCCCTTGTAACATTTTCTATATAGTGTACCATTAAATATTTTATCACTTATCTTTTCTATGGAGATAATATCTACATTCATCTTAATTAAGGGGAATCTAATGAATATGTTTTTCTAGTTATTTGTAGACAGTAACTCTTTATCCTTTATTATATATCTGTGAAGCAACTTCACATTACTTTACCCATAAACTGTATCAAAATAATTAATTTTTTATTTAGTGGGTGGAAACTCACTCTATTTCCCAAAACTACAAGACACATATTGGCATGATTATTGACAAAAAATACAACCCCAATAGAATTGGAAGTCCATTATAACACTTTTTATTTCATTACAATACTTTTAGATTCCTAATATAGTATATGCATGTTAGTGAACCATCTAGTCTAGTGTGGATTTTATTTTTTATGAGGATCATCTCTACAATCATCAAAATAAATTAGCCTCTAATTAATATGTTTAGTAATCTATTCATTGAAAGAAACTCATTTTACTTTTCTATTTATCAAGGAAGAAGCTTCACATTTCCTTACCCAAAAATTTTTTGGGCATCCTTTTTATTTTCTTTAGTCAGTGGATACTCACTCTATCACCCAACAATCCAAAAAACAAATTGACATTATCATTAACAATAAATATAATCCCAATCCAATGCGCAATTCAATCTACATTAAATTAAATTCAATAATATTCTCTCAAAATTTATGTAACTAGATATTCTATTCTACACTGCTATATAACTTTATACAAAATAATATATTCTATCCACACTCTATCTCTCAAAAATATCAATAATAATTCCACATATAATTTTCTAATTATATTTTAAAACAAAAATACATGTTTCTAACTTCTTCATGATAATTCTCCTTAATGTATTGGAAAACTTCTCTCTTTTACATCCCACAATTTTAGGTAGGTTAAAGTAGTTTCCTAATTGAAATTTTATTTCCAACAATCCCAATAATATTAAATAATTAAACCCATGTGTAAATCCAATATAATAAATGATTCATGAGTTATAAATGTCTTTCGGTATTTTCATGGAGTAAGATAACATTTTTATTCAATATAATGTTGTCATGAAGAAAATTTTTATTTAACTCAAACATCCTCATATTTTTAATAGTATTTTATCTCTAATTCATGAATCTCACTTTATAATGACAAAAACATACTGAATTTTATCACACAACTTATTTAAATGAATAATATTATTCAATTATTATAATACATGGGTTACATATATATTAATGTTTTCTGTATTTCATTTTTTTAATGGATCTTAATGTTTTATCATGATTGGAGAAAATGATTCCTGTTGGATTTTTTGGAATTAATATTGGATTTTTAACAAATTAAAGTACATGTATTGTAAGTTAATATGTTTAAATTTTAGGATAATATTCATGATAATTAAAATAAAATAAAAATGGGGATCAAGATACAAACACATAGGTTGTGTGAATGGGATATCATGGAATATATAGAATGATCATTGTGGATAATATTTGTGACCGTGGGTGGTTAGTATTTGAGGAGACATGAAGATTTTTTTTGTAAAGTAAGTGAAATTTGGTTATCATACATAGTAGCTACACTTAGTGATGAATACATAAGATATAAATATATGGAATTAGAACTTGAGTATGAATATGAAAATTCAATTTAGAAATTATTAATATCCCATTAGTGAGAATATGTAATCTATAGTGATAAAAGATATAAGAAATTAATTTATATCTCTCTATGTCAATTTAATGGATTGTATAGCTCGAATAATAATGGATATATATTACAAGGGTCTTATGTGAGTTTAAATATTTCTATCTTATATTAGTATAGAATTTTTAAAATTGAGATTTTATGAAAGTATTTAGATATTTCTATAATGTGGTTTCGATGAAAAATGTAAAACCACACCATAGTTGGTGTTGTGTCACATGATAATTTATCCATATGATTAAAGTTAATAAATATAAGAATCATTTTTAGTGAAACAAACAGTAATCTATGTTACTGTTACATGAAATTTTAGGTATCAAGATGATGGGAATGTCATGAAAATATTATGCAGGGTTGCATATTTTTATTCAAATGTTCATTTTGGGACATAGTATGTCCCATGACAATAGACTGAGGTCTGGTGATGATAATTCCAAGGTCACGCCATAATGTATGATCAAAAAATATTTGTGTCCCTCAAGACATTTTTAGTGTACTGTGAATTTTATGGTCATTCAACACTGATCCCATGATAGGAATATCTAAAAGCGATCATCCTCAAGAGTCTATGGGGATTAAAACTAGAATTATGCTAAGATTTTTTGAAAACCGCATGAAAAACACATGGAATTCCATAATAGAGGTTTCTACCCCTTATTTACATAAAATATATAAAAATTTTAAATTAAATTTATATTTAAAAATATATGATTGGGGTTTGTATTTGTAAGGTTGAATCATTTTTTTGGCTGAAGTTTACAGCATTAAAATGTGTGGAACACATAGAAAGATCCCAATATATTGGAGGAATGATAATTGATCATACTCATTGATTAAAGTTATTTTATTTCAGAGATATTTTAATAAATATTATGGTATTTCTAGATAATTAATAGAGATAAAAGGATAATAATGATCAAGAGTGTGAACATCATTAATAGATTCTGTTTTTTGAGATGAAGGTAGCTTATTAATAGAGAATTAATCGGTATATATGATTTGATTGATATAAGGATTAAGGGAAAATAAATTACATTGACTTTTTACATATTTTAAAAATATAAGATGAATTTTTGAAAATATAATTCTAATTTAAAATTATTCTTTATTTTTGGAGTTACTACTGTTGTGATTCCTTTTTAGAAGACACTTTTTCAAATAACTTTTTGAGAACCTGATGAGTTTTAGACATCGAAAGGAAATGGCCAATTACCTGGATTTTAAAAATGAATTAAATGTAAATTATTAATAACTATAATGAATTAATTTGTTATACTCTTATTGAAGAGACATATAAGTCTTTAAGCTGATATATTTCTTTGAAACAAATTTATGTGAATGAATTGTTAGCTGTGAACCATGAGTGAGTAGGTATTAATACATAAATATCTTATAAATTAATTTTTCCTTGGAATAGAGTGACTAAATAAAACCTTTATATCCATATAAATACTGTGTAATCGTAATTATTGGTATATTGGAATATCCTCTCATGTATACTCTACGGATGTATCCTCATGTGAATAAACTAAAAAAATATTCATATTTTTGTTTGTTTTAATTTCTGTTATTGTGCTTGAAATTAATTTTAAAAAAACATTATGAATTTATATATTAAACATATTAAATATTACATGACAATAATATCCAATTAAGGGTGAATGATAAGTTTTTTAGTGAAATAAATGTTTTATTTGGGCAGCACCCTGATTAACCCCCCCCCCCCCCCCCACCCCCTCAAGCTGCATTTGGACTTTATTTTAACTTTTCTATCCTGAAAAGTAGAATCAGGGACTAAAAGTTATATCTTAGAGTTCAATTATTTATATCTAGATTTTTTATTTTTTTACGAATTTATTCATTTATGAGTCTTTATATTTTCTTGGGTACTAAATTTGATTGCTAGCAAAAGGAGATGCTCTAGTTTTTTTAGGAATGTGGTGATGATGTTGATGAGTATATATCATAATTTTTATTTGAAAATTAAAAAGTGAATGAGTTTTTATATGATTATAGAAAGGTTTTTGTTATATTTATAATGAATTAGACACTCAAAAAACAATTCAATATGAAATGATGTTTAAGTTATAGAAGATATTATTACGATTTTATAGGAAATACATGGGGGGGGGGAAGGTATGGTTGTTCCAACTTCATGAGATGATTGTGAACATGGTGATTATGAACATGGTGATTATGAAATTTAAATAGATAAATCTATAGAATGTTTTCTAATATCAAATGGAAATAAGGGAATAGGTAAGAAGATGGAAACTTATGAGAATAAGGACACAAATATGGAGTTAAGTGTGGATGTTATATTAATTAATCAATTTTTAATGATGTTGTTCAAACATATTAGAAATATGATCATATATATTTTCCAATATATTTAGAACTATACAGTGATTCTATTGAAGAGAAGATAAAAAATCTATTCATCAATCTAGAGAATGTGTGTGCATCAATCAAGAAGTTGTCAAAACCTCACATGAAATGATGATCGATTAGAAATTTATCCTAGTTTTTTATTAAATAATAAGGCATTTTAGAAATAGTATATGGAAATCCATTAATTTTTATCAAGTATGGGATCAATGACGAAGAATATAATTGATTTATTTTAATAACATATACCTAACATGTAATATGAAATAATTGGAGAAAATGAATTTAATGATAATTTGATCATTCTGAAAACACAACTTGGTGAGAGGAAAATATTTATTCATCACTATAAAAAATCGAACTATTTGTGATGGGTTATTTGTGATGGGATCCAATTATAGAAAAAAAACATCACAAATAGTATTATTTGAGATGGGATACCATGACATCGAAAATAATTCAATCTTTTTTTTAATTTATTTGTGATGGGAGGACCCCCCATCTCAAATATGTTTTTGGGATGGGAGGGATTCCATCTCACAAATAAAATAAAAATTATAAAAAATTATAAAATAAAAAAAATTATAAATAATATAAACTATATATATTTTTATAAAAAAAATAATTACAATAATGACAAAAATATTTCCAATAGTATAAATTATGTTATATATAGATCATTAAATATATGAATTAATTAAATTGTTAAAAAGTATATACATTAAAATGTTTATAAAAAATACATCAATCATTAATGGGGAGGGGAACATTTGGAGGATATCATGAAGTGAACTTTGACACTAATTCGTATAGTTAGATGTCGCATGTACCCCATCTTCTACTGGTGTTGATGATCATACCATCAATTCATATTATTCCATTTTTGTTGTTGTCGACGGAGCTCCTCTGGCTCCCCACACGTGGTCTCTAAAATCTCTTCATGAGCTTGATATTACTCCTCATACCATGTAGCAAATGATGATGAATCTCCATGAGCACCCATCGAGAAGAACTCTGACATCATAATAGTACCATAATAACTCTCAAGTAACAATTGAGAGATGATACCAACAACTCAGACTTTCTAGAAGTCATTCTGGGTCACCTCCATCCTTGCTTCGTCATTAAATTCTACTGCACTGGTGATCTAACACTCAGTCTCACCCTAACTCTCATCTCTTGTATAAGAATTTGTGGCCACATATGACTACTTCAATTGAAATTTATATTTAAAAATGAAAAAAATGTAATTTTTAGTTAATTTTAAAACACAAAAAAATTTATACTGACCACAATATACCACTGATGACCGTCTGAAATATCTAAAATGACGGGATCTTTGTACATCCTCTTATAAATGAATACTCTAAAATATTGGGATGTTTGACCTCTTATATGATTATAAAATAATTATTTCACATTAAATGTGATATAAATTATTAAATAAAATTACTTACCACATTTTGTGGTTTCATACTGAATGTATGAAATCCATCTAAGTGTGTCAACTCCTACATCCCCCGATTCTATCGACCTAATGTTACACTCCTTTGAAAAGTAAGTCCAACCAAGTATGAACATGATCCACACCAAACCTGAGATGAGATGTAATCTAGTTAGTTGGTACATCAAGATAATAAAATTATGTGACTCTTTATTTCTATATGGTTTTCCTCCTCCGATTATAAATAAAATGTATGGAAATGATCACACATACAAAATTCTCATGCCTCCCTGATAGAGGAATTCATTCTATCATTGATGAGATACCATAACCCTAAAAATAATTAATAATATTAAGTAACTAATTTAATAAATTTTCAAAAGAACTATTATTTCATTACAATAAATTGAAGTATAAAATATGTAGTGTTGAAAATCAATGGGAATATGATCTTGTGTCACCCATGCTCTAGAAAAATAATTCTACAATATACAACTCCCCTTTCTAATAGCTATAAGACAAAAAATGTGAAGAAAATAACAATTTTTGGTACAATAAGTATATAAATAAATTGATGACAATTGAGGAAAAATAACAAAAAAAAATAACTAAACATACTTATGAATGTGTCGATCAAACTCAATAGGTGGAAGTCACATGGGGATAGGTTTATTAATCATCAATCTCACAAGAACATGAAATCTCACAATCATCACTAAACCTCCACTAGTCTGAGGGTAAAATGATTTAGAATTATACTCATCACCTGGTAGTGAAGCCTCCTCTCACTCATGAAATATATCAAATAAACAATCATTAGTCATCTAAAAAATGAAATTAATTTGGTAAGAAAATTTTGAAAAAATTATTATAAAGAGATATATATATATATTATGATTATAACCAGAATTTAAATGTTTCAATATTCTTCTCTATCCTAAAATTATTATATTATGGTATCAATATATTCATTTTCTCCTCATTGTCATAAATTTCCACATGTGTTTTAGCTTCATCATATTTTTCTATTTCTATTTCCTTTGTTTCATCAATAACATCTTTTTTACCATTTACCCATAATTGTGGGGTTTCATCATCTATATTCATCTCTCTTCATTGAAAATATGGATTTAGAATAGTCTATTGAAAAGTTTCAATTCCATTCACTTCAGTAGAAGCACATTTACATTAGATAAATTTATTTTCATGAGATTTTATTTTTATTATGCACCACTAGTCACTTAACTCTCATGAATGAGCATAATAATTTTCATAATAAACTTGATGTTATGGATGATCCAATAAAAATAGTTCATTTTATGGAAGAAATATTTTTTACTTAATATCAACGATTCCATAGAATGGATAAACACACAAGCCTCTATCAGTATCTAACCAATTAAATTTAAACATCATTATGTTATTATGTCTGATATAACAAAATTAAATTATTTCTTCCAATATTTCATAATAGTGAACATTATTTTCCCTAAGATGATATCCTCTCAATAAAACATCATTATTAATTGTTATTTAATTTTCCATAATCATGTGTATGAAATCATAAAGAATTAAATAGATATACATTATATGATTTAAGCATTTTTTATGTTGGGTTACCCAATACACCCAATTGAATATCCATTTTATAATAATCTTGAGATACCCAAAATATAAAAAAAATTATAAAAATAAAAAGTAATAAATTGATTTTATTTTATGAACCATAAAAAATTTACTTTTCATTTTTTTGAAACCTTCATGAAAACAATATGTTGTGACATTCTTCTAGAGAAACTAATATAATTTTTGGAAAAACAATTCTTGTTATGGTTATAAAATAATCTAAAAAAATAAAATAAATTTACAGAAAAAAATTATAGAATAAGTAAAAGAATCACTCAGAGTAAAAATGGTTTTATTTATTTATATTTGAACATAACATATGTATCAACCATGTGATTATCACCATCTAAATCCATCGTTCATGAACTCCACCAAATCCATGTTCAGGATGATTAAAAACTAATAATGTATAATTCATTTCATCTTCAATATTTTCCTCTTTATAGACCATGTAGATATGTTTTGAGGGATATTCATATTGGAAATAATGGGATAAGAAGAAATAATTTTCGTCTTTCAAATGATATTTTTCAATTTATCCTTCAATCGATTATTTCTTATGTACATTTTTCTTCAATTTCTACAAGCATCTCCCAAATGGGTACATCCATTAGAACTATACTAGACCTTTAGAATTTGATTCATTCATAAAATATAATATCAAATGTTCTGTTGAATCATATAAATATGTAGGGAATATTTTTTTTTATTACATAAAAATGAGAAAACAACTTCTTACAGTCTACTTAGTGCATCATAGTATATTTTCACCACAAAAAATACTCAGAAAAAAATATGATATTTCTCTTATAGAATCCCAAATCCTAGAATTCAATAAACCTCTAATCCCAATTGATATAATTCTTTCCATTTTGACATGAAATTCATGACTTTTTAATCTGGTAATATGATCATTTCTTATAAATCTAGCCAAATTGGAAACATAACCATCTTAAAGCCTCAAATCTATAATCCACTAATAAAGAATTTTCTTTGGAAGCATTATAATACACTTTCTAATTCTGTAACATCTATGATCTATCATTTTTAAACAGTTCATGTTCTGGTCACCAACAAATTTTGGAAATATCTAAAAATTCCTTTACATTATATTTGGTCTTATCATGTGTGTCCAAAAATGTATAAAATATATTAGCAAAATAGTTATTTTTAGTAAGCCTTAAATCCAAAATGAGATGGACTAATAAATCAGACCAATATGACAGATCTCAAAAAATTCTCTATTTTATCCAATTGGGTTATTTCCCAAAGCAATCTATATTTTATTGGTTTATAGCTGGTATAAAGGTAATGGGAGGTAATGATGAGACAATGTAATTTAACTCAATGCCTGAGATCATTATTCAAGGTACATCTATTTCAATTGAACAACTTTTGAAATGATATATTTTCCTCAAAAGAATAATTTTTGGTAGGAAGAAATCATCATAAATAGTCGAACAATAGGTTTTCCTTCCATTGTGAAGCACAGCTGTTTTTATATATATCATAAAATATAGATATGAGTTTAGACCACGTGTACTCTAGCCAGATAACATTCCGTAATCTTGGAAGTCACTAATTGTCCACATCAATATAGCTTTCATTATGAGATTTAGTTTCACAACAACATCATATGCACTGACACCATTCTTCAATAATAAAATTAACTCATCAATCAATGGATTCAAATAATCATTAATATTATAATTTGTATGTCCTATAATTAATAAGGTGAAAGAGATATATGAATTATTCATCAATATCCAAGGAGCTAAGTGGTACAGATTTATAAATATGGTCCAATAAGAATATTTACTACTGTTAAAAACAAATGGATATAAATGATCAGTAGAAAGAAACAATCCCATGTTTTGATATTTTGAAGCAAAACAAGGTTGTACATGGTCAAAATGATTCAATGAATCACCATCATTATAATGATTTACACTTTTACTAATTGAAATGTTGGATTTGTGCCATTAAATAAACGATGTTGTGTTCTAAGACATAAATAGACACTGCAATCTGGGTATTAGTGGTATATACATCAACGCTTTTATAGGAATAAATCTACACATCCCTGAGTGATCCTCTTTTTGTATCCATTTTCCACATGTAGGACAACTTACTAATGACTCATTTTTAAACTAATGTAAGATGCAATCAATTGAACATGAACTAATATTTAGATAACTAAGACCTGAATTACAAACCAAACTCTTTCACTCATATATATTTATAGGAAACACATTTATTTTAGGTAATAGCTCTTCTAACTAAAGAATTTATCAAATCAAAATAGAAATTTGACATTCAGTCATATAATGTATTAGCCATAAATTTTTCAACCACATAAAAATCTGTAATCGTGTAACCAGGATATATTGAATCCTCAGTGAAAATTAAAAAAAAATCCTCAAATATGGATGGTTCCAAATTTGGATTTAATCATTATCATCATGAGTTTTAGTTTATTGAAAATATTGACCAACCATATCATGTACTAAATATAGAAACTATGATAGATCTAGATCCAAATTATTTTCATCTTCTTTGGAACTATATTCACTATGTTGATACCAAAAAACAAAATATTTTTTAAAAATGAAATAGATTACCCCCAACATTATCAAATGTGTACAACCTCTTCAGAACTCAATTTATTCGTGAACCCTTAATTGTCCCTTCAGAAACAACTTTTCATTTTTATGAGGAAAACTATAAAAAGGTTTTAAAACAATAAATATATACAAGATTTTTACCAGAACCATTAGGATTCTTGTGATAAGTTATCCAATCTTGGTCAAGTAATAAATATTTTTGTCCACATTCTGGCTCCAAATTATTCTAAAAACTATAAAATAAATAATTATTTTTTTTATAAGAAAAAGAAATTTCAAAAAAGGATCGAAATTTTAAAAAAATTACATGTAAATTTTGTAAATTTTATCTATTTACCACTCATTTTTACTAATTATCAGTTATTTTCTGTAATTATCATTAATTTTTACTAATTATAGTGATTCAATATTGATGTTTATGAATATTTGCTAATACCACTAATTTCTACTAATTTTTCTAATTACCACTGTTTTTTAATAAAAATATTGATTTACTATTAGTTTTTACTAATTTATCAGCAATGTTTACTATTTTTTTGTAATTTCTTCTAATTAAAACTTCATATTTATAATTTTCAATTACTATCACATGTACTCTATCTTCAACTCAAATTTTTGCTCCTATCATCAACACATCTCATGCAGCACCTGGTGCTATCATCGATGTGTCACATCCTTCGTGCCTCAGTTCTGGCGACCTAATGACTCATTTTGTCATTGTTGACATTGATTGGTAATTTCTAATCACATGAAGATTAAATATTCTATGATTTACCAAAAAGGTACAAATCATATATTTTAAAATATTCAATAGATGAAACAAATTTGTGCCAACCATGCCTAAATTTTTCATTACACTCTATTATATCATCTGTGGCCTGACATCGACGCATCTTCTCCTCCTATTGCGATTTTTTCCATTGAAACATCACATCCCGTCGGCCCCGTTTCTGGAAACCTGGTAAAATATTTATACATGGTCGACATAAATTGGTTATTTTGAATCACTTGAAGAATAGAAATTTGATGATTTTCTAAAAAGGTGTAAATCATTGATTTTAAAATCTTTAGGTGTTGAAACTAATTTATTCCCACAAAGTCTAAGTTTTTCATTGCCCCAATTTATGTCAACAATTTCCTATCATCAACAGATATCTTCTTCCTTCTGCTACTTCTATCATCGATGCATGACACAATTGTTTCCCCAGTTTTGGCCACATAATGAAAAATTAGGACATAGTTGACATAAATTGTTCATTTTTAATCACCTATATATAGTAAGTTCTATTCCTTACTAAAAAGGATACAATCATTGATTTTAAAAACATTAGGTGATCCAAAACATTTATGTTAACAATGTCCAAATTTTTCATTTCATAATCTTATGTCAACCATGTCCTATCATCAACGAATCCTCTCTCTTTTTATTAATTCTCATAATTTATTTTAATTTATACTATTTAATATCAATTTATTGTTCATTATTTTTATTTATTATTTTTTATTAATTTAAAACATTTTAAGAATTTATACTAATTATTTTTATTTACCACTATTGACTACAAATTTTTATTAGTTTATTAAGAATTTTTAAACTTTAGTACTAAATTTAAATTATTAATAATTGTTTATATTAATTTCTAGTAATATATAATAATTTATAAAATTTTCTAACAATTTATTGTAAATTATACCAATTTATTAATTTTTATTAATTTATGATATTTCTTATGGATTTTTACTAATTATTATTATTTATTACTAATTAGAACTAATGAGTATAAATTTTTATTTGTTATAATAATTAATTATTAATCTTTATGAAATTTAATTATTTTATCACCAATTGGTACAGTTTATTACTAATTTTTATAATTTAATAATTTTTTTTAATATTTTAAAAGTTTTTATGCTATTTTATAAATTTTTGTAAATTTTATCAATTAATTAATTTTTATTAATTTATAAAAAATCACATATTTTTTCTAATTATTAATAATTACCAATAGCCATTACTAATATTTGTTAAATTACAACAATTTATTAAATATTGTTAGTATTTTTCTCTAATTATTAGTAATTAATTATAATTAATAATAATTAACAAAAAACAATATAAATTAATCATATTTATTACTAATTAATACTAATTAACACTAATTTTTTATAATTAATTCTAATTATTACTAATTACCGCTTGTTGTTACAATTTACCAATAATTATTACTAATTACACATAATTATTTTTAATTATAAGTAATTATTATTAATTACATATTATTTAATTAATTATAATAAATTAAAAATATTTACTTTTAATTATTAAAATTACTACTAATTAAAGAAAATATTTCAAAAACTTGGAAATACAAAATATAAATAGCTAACCCTAATAAAACATAATAAATTTTAATTAATAATAATTATTAGTAATATAAAATAAAATAAAATTAATAAAAATTACTTTTTTTAAATAAATACATTACAACTGAATCTTTTGGGGGATGCAAAGCATGAATATTTTTCTGTTGTAAAATTTAAATCTTTGAAAAATTTAAAGAGAATAATATGAGAGTAAATAATGAGAGAGGAGTTCAGATAAGAATAAATGGAAAAAATTTATTGATATATATATATGAGATCATTTACAATGGGAGTACTTGAGATGAAAATCACATTGAAAAGATAGTATTTTTATGGGTATAATCTTAAATTGTGCCACAATTATAAATTACGAAGGCGGTTAAAAAAGTACTTTTTAGAGGACCCGTAAAAAAATAAATTAAGGAAATTATTTTTCAAAGGTTCTATAACAAATACTATCTTTCTGACAAAAATTTGGCATGGGAGTTCACTCCCATCACAAAAAAAATGTCAGTACAATATTTATAATGGGGGTATATTCTCATCGAAAAGTGTCTTCCCATGGTTTGGCGTGGAACGCACACCGAAGGATTTTACGATGGGAATATCTTCTCATTGGAAATACATTATTTAATCTATTATTTGCAAAACTATATAATTCTAGAGACTTATAGTCTCTGTCAATGGACTATTTGTGATGTGTCTGCCACTCATCCTAAATAACCTATCGCAAAATGTCATTTTTCCCCTAGTGAATGAAGTTAGTTCAAGTATGGATTGAATGGAAACCTAAATAAATAAATTTTACCTTTATGGTTAAGGTTCATAAAATATCACTGAAATATTTAAAGTTAAACTGAGGGATTCATCCCATTGATTCCTCAATGAATAGATCATAAAATGTTGGAAATATATAATCAGTGAGTACATGGAATATTCATTCTAAATCAGGAAACGATGGTCTTCAACAAAAGGTGGGATTGAATTTATTCTACTATAGTGTTGTGGTACACTCCATATATGTGTGTTTGATTCAAATAAGATTAATAATGGAATAATTGTTTTTGTAAAATATCAATCAAAAACCAAGATATATGAAGTATAAATTTCAAAAGATATGTTTTATTTGTAATAACAGTATATATATTGAAAGGTATTATAAAAAATGATTTATATGCAATGAGGGTAACCCCCATTCATATATTAAAGGTAATTATAGTTTAAAATTAATAAAAAATAATACTTGGAAAATATATTTATGTTGTTTAAAGATTGTAAGGATGAAATGAAATAGAGTGAATCAAATACTAATCGTGGTCTACCAATATCAACCATCATGAAAATAAAATAAATAATGGGGGATGAGGATGGAATTTTTCATTGTTGAAAGAATACAGTTTAATGACATAAATAATGATTCACTGGGGATAAATTATTCAAATATGGTTTAAATGTTTATCAAGGAGAAACATCACAATGAATGCCTAAGTGGTATCACAAATACAACTACAAGTTTTAAGAATAAAATCATTGGAAGTGTCATCTTATAGAAGTGAAATTTTAATAAAGGATACAACCAAACATAGTCAATTAATTAAATATAGAAAAGTGTTATTAGTGTCATGATATAGTTCAATTTCAGACTAAACATAATTATCAATTTAGATTCAAGAATCTATAGTAATGTTTACATTAGTTGTATAATTCAAAAAAGAACCAATAAGAGGGTCTTCAAGTGGATTATAAGAGAGGGATTTAGTTTCCAAAACCAACCAAATTCCTCTTCTTGAGGATGTTTTCAATGTACCCCTATCCTTATATATATAAATTTAATAACTTTTAATGAATTTATTCAAGTTTAATGGAGAGATACAATACATAGGGAAAACATATTAGAAAATTGAGTAATCTATTACATGTATGATGATAAAATTTCAATGGGAATTAATAAATGATCTATAAATTCATTTTTTTTCAAATAAATTCCCATTGGTATTAAAGATCAATTTAAAAAATTAAAGTTTTGTCATGTTAAATTTAAATTTGAATGTTTTTGAGGATATGATTATTTGGTTTTGATCGGGATATGAAATTAAGGTTGTTTCAAAACTTATTTAGATATTTCATGTGGTATCAATAAAAATATAGTTGCCAATAATTTTTATCAAGCCTTAAGAAATTGGTCCATACCATGAATAAAGAGGCGTTGTAGTAAAATTCAATTAGGAATTTATGGTTTTATTAATATTTAACAAGTGATATCATCGTAACGTTTTAGTAACACCAAGAGAAACTAGAAGTAGACACCTGATATTAACATTAAAATTTTAATTGGTCATAAAACTAAATGACTTAGGGATTTTCAATTAATGATTTTGTGGTGAAATGTATAATTTTTCTAAATACCAATTGATGGACAGAAATTTAACCATTACAAGAGGTATCATGAGTTTATTAGAGCAAGTAGAATCAATATATTGTATGGATCATACACTTATTTCTTTATTGAAAAAAATTTAATGATCTTCTGAAAGTTTGATTTAGATCATAGGGATATACTTGAAGGAATTAAATTCTCAATATGTATATTAGGATTTGAGAAAGTGAGTGAGATATAAAATTTCTCTTTTTCTAATTTAAACCATGTTTCTTATAAATAAATCAATAAGCATGGTTACATATTTTATAATAACTATTTTTAATGTGGAAAATTCACTCGAGGGAAAAAAAATTGATAATGAACGTTAGAAAAGGATTTTAACAAAAAAATATAGATATAAACATTTTTAATGAAATATAAATTTATTCATTAGATACACATCATGTGGTTTCATTCATATAGATATGGTGACGAAATAAGGTATGGACCAAGGAGGATATGTTGTGGAAAAAATGTAAAATTATCACTGTGGTAAACAAAATAAATGTTTTGATGAAATATTAGTAATCAAATTTTATAAAGTTGTAGAAATGGTTAAAATAGCCTATGGGTTTTGATAGGGTAACTAGATAAAAGTTATAATGTTTTTGAAGGTGTGATATGACATGGGGGAGTTCAGGATCTCTAAATCTATTTTTCAAACCAAGTGGTGAAAGTGGTATAGTGAAATTTTCACTAAATCATAGGAGGAGGATATAAAAATTATATACCCGAATCTTGTTCTTAAAAATGTTGGAGAATAATAATGATGAAAATTTGTAAAGTGTAAAATTTGTTATGTTTACATCAATAAAATATATTAATTTCTCTAAATCTAGAAATTTAGTTGAAGTGACCTAGAAAAGAGATGGTTAAAATAACCAAGTACATTAAATTTATAATAGAGGATATACCTTTTTTATTGAATGGTGAAAACAATTCATTTATTAATAATAAACATTAAATATATAAATTTCTTTATATTTTAATATTTGTTTATATATATGGTCATATTGAATAATTGATAACAAAATCCAAAGGGGGGGATATTATAACCAATGATATCGTGTTTGATATTGATTAATTAATACTGTATTTATTTCAAATTTTATCTAGTTTCATAGGAAGGATAGGTGTTTTTCTATGAATATGTTCATGGGGATAATTTGAATAGAATAAAAATGTGTGGGAAAGGAATTATCTCATAGGTTACATGATTTAAAGATCCAAGAATATAGATAATGGTGAAAGTGGAAAATGATTGCAACCGTGGATGAAAGAAGATATTGTAATTTACTTGTTTGTAAATTATGTGGAATTTGTTTATCATATATGGTAACCACACACAGTTAAGGATGAATATAAATAAAATATATGCAATTAGAGCATCATTGTGAGAATGGAAGTCCAAGAAAGAAATTATTGAAGTCACTTTAGTAAATATATGAAATCTATAGTGATGAATAAAGAGGGGAAAAATTAACTCATCCACATATAACGGTTATTGAATGGTTATATCATATATTGGTGAATTTTCCATTGAAGAATGTCATGTTACATTAATGATATTTATTATGGATTATCATGGAATTGGAAGAACTGTGACTATGAAAGAAATTGTTTAATTAAAGCTAGAAGGTGATCTTGAGGAAGGAAAAATGACCACACACAATGGGTATTTTGTTATGTATTTATTTTCATATAGAATTAAATTCATGTAGTGTATGAATAAATTTTAGACAATTTAACCCTAATAAAATGTTTTGTATTATTAAATATGATTTTTTTCTATGATGATAATTATATAAAAATATCATGCAGTGTTACATGTTCTAGTTAAAAGGATTATACACCAACATGGTATATCACACCCCAATAGGTAGTAGTTTAGAAATGAGAAAGGGAGCATCATACCTAAATGAATACCAACGAAATATTTTTGTTTCATAATTTTGTTTTATTCCATGAATTAAAGTATCACATTGAAATTTACTTAAGATGTAAATATATTGAGGGGGTAGACGCCGTGATTTTATGAAATTAAATTCCAAATTAGGCTATATTTTTTAAAGGTCCATCTAATCAAAGTATATCACATAAAAATTGAGGGTTCATTCCAAAATTTTCATTAAATAAGTATATTTTAGATATTTGTATTTTTTCTAGAAATTAATCATATATCATAGGATGTATAAGTATGACTTGGTTTATTTGGATGATATTGACCACATTAAAATGTATGGTACACCTAGAACGATCAAATACTATCTTATGACTAATAATTTATCATTTCCATTATTTAAATTTCTTGATGGTTAAAGGTATTAGAATAAAATAGTTAAATTAGTTATGTTGAAGTGGCAAGGAGAAAGAAAACACAAGGAAAATGAGTGAAAACATTATTGATTTATCTTGCTGTTAAATAAATACAAGAGATCATATTGAAAATTAATTCATCAAAACATCTATTTTTATTGATGGAAGGTGTATGAGAGATTTAATTCAATCTATTATATCAATATTATTAAAGAAAAATATTGATTATAATGAATGTAATTCCAATGTGGAATTATTCTTTATCTAGAGGAATTATCTATGTTGTAATGTTTGTTTCAATGGATGAAATTTAAAACTCTCATTGGGAAGTTTATTAGTTATGGACATGTTAATTAAGATCATATTTAAGTCGATTTCAAAAAATAATAAAATATATATTCTTTTGAGGAAAAACAAATCAGTTATTTATTATGGTCTTTAAGAGACATACAAGTCTATAAACTAATATATTTACTTAAACTGGAGTATAGAGAAGAATTAAATGGGGGTGACCCTTGGGCGATTAGTGATAAACACTAAATCTATTTTAAAGGTAATGACAGATGTTGATATGTGACTACAACATAAATTTATATCCACAAAAATATTTTGTAATAATATATCTTGATACACCATCACATTTACATTTGAATACTTATTAAACATATTCTATTTTGAGTGTACCCTGTAAAATCCTTCTATTATTATGTGATTTACTTTCTAAAATTATTTTTCACATTTAGTGTGAGAAAAAATGGGGGACTGATAGATTTTACATGTTCCATCTAACATGGGAATAATATCTAGTTAAGGATGAGTACTATGTATTTGAAATGAAAGAAAGAGTATTATTTAAATAGCACCGTGATTCACTCCCAGACACTTAAGGTTTCAAAATGCATATATCATAACTCACTGGTCCCAAAAAAATCCATAAAAGTAATATTCATTAAGTCTATTTCCATTTCTACTGCAAAAAATTCATTTTTACACCTTTTTATTGTATGAAACATCAAATGTAGTTAGTATAAATTATGAAACTCATTAATCATGTCACTAAAATTCTCAAAAGACTTCAAATATATCATGATAATTTACTCAACCATTTATTTTTCCTTTATTCATCATGAAATTCCAATAACATCATCATCATATTCTATATATATATTTTTTCTCGAAAATATATAAACAACCCATTTAAACATTGTTATAATTATATTAACACACATACTAACCAAAAATACAACAATTTAAGTATAAAACCCAAAATTTAAAAAGGTGATTATGAATAAATTTCATATCCAAATCTCATTTTTGAGGTTCTTAATATTACGTCATAGGTTAGAAGTGGCATTTTTTCAGAATCTTCTCCTGTCAATGAAAAATTTATCATTTGTACTAAAATAATTCAATAAAATTTTGGTAATATCATAAATATCACATTTGGTCTCTTAACTACAATATATAAATTTTAATATGTGGTTATTCAATTAGATCAATCAAAACCAAATATTTATGGTCTATATGTAGATATTTTAATAGTGTGAAATGGAATTTGGACTATCATTTCTATGAAAAGTTCATTGTAATGTGATACATTCAAGTTCAATATAAAAGTTCCAAAAATGGTCAGTATGATCAATAAGAGGGGGTGGAGATGAATTACTATTCCTTTGTTTTTATATTTTATTACATATGAAACAAGATTTACCTCATATTAAAGAATTTTTAATTATCTGAAAATAATTTCAAAAGTATAATATATATGTGCATAATAATTTAAAAGGTTTACTATTTAACAAGAGTTTCAATTCATTGGAATTGTTTAGAAATAATTCAATACCGTAATTTATACTAGAATGAAATCATCTTATTTGGTTATAGCAAGCATGGAGTATCCTTACACAATCATTCCACTATAATCAAAAAATGGTGTATCTTATCCTCACACAAATAAAATATGTGACAAATATTTTCATTAAAAAAATTCAGAACCCATAACCAATAGAAATTAGTATGTTTCCATTATACTAATTGTACATATTCACACATTTTCTTCTTAAATTTTCTTCTTTTGAAATTTCTTTCCTAGAGTCCATAGTAAAATTTATCCTTTTTGTTATATATAAAATTTCCCTTTGTTCAAAAATTCATTCATTTTGCTTATCTGGTAGTTTATTTAGTAATATTTATCTGGTTACTCCAAAAAACCAAACCCATTTTCTATAATATATAAATTTGTTAACATATGCATATGGTTTGTTTGATTACACTTTATATCAAACTCTATCTTGTGTATTTGTTATGATTTATCTAATCACAACTCCTTTTTAAAATAAAAACATCTTCTTCATCCAAGAGACTTCATGGATGGAATCTTCCCTACATAAACATTTTCTTTCATATTATCATTTAGTATCTCAATATAATATTATTTTTATAGAATATTGTATTTTTGAGAATGAACCAAACACCCATTTTTACTATTCATACACCCAATTTATAGATGTGCGAGTAGAAGAAAATTTGAGAATCCAAATTCACTGTTCTGGTCAATGAAAATTAAATATTAGGAACTCCTCATAAATATTTTGTTTTATACTTCTCAAGGTTCCATATTAATCGTGAAGCTTCTCATAAACTCGATCATCCACTAATGTTAACAAACACCCTTAGAACTCATTGAGAATCAAAGAACATCCTTCAATAATATTTGGAACATTGAAATAATTGGATTTCCTCATCATATTTATATATTTATATATTATTCATAAATAGAATCAAACCAGTAAAACATTATTCCACATATTCATCTAACAAAATTTTCTAACAATTTTTCCATTTTAAGGGACTTCGTGTGATGCTCCAATAATATCTTCATTAGAAACTTTTTGGAAAATTACTCTAGAATATTCCATCATGATATGACGTGTATTAGAAAACTTCTCATTTTTCCTTTTCACTCTATCCTTTGTCCGATGGACTTTATTGAAAACATCATGACATCAACCAAAACATCATCTTTGATAAATGAGAGTCCTCAATCTAATCTTTAGTCCCTCTGATAGGCTTTTTTCTATTTTGGATTTTTTTTTATAATTCATCTATAAAAATTCCACAAAACATTTCCTTCATACATCAATAGTATTCCTCTTTCTAGAAAACATAAAAAACATAAAACAAAATCTTTTATCAACCAAACATCTACAAGATATTGTTTTTCTGTTAAACTCCACTGAACATCATAGTGTCAACTTTGTATATAAAAATTAATTTATCCCACTTTCTACTGATTATTGATTTATAAGATATCCCAAAACAGATGATGTTTTGAAATTAACTATAGTTACTCATCACCATATTTGTTTATCAAACATTATCTCTTATGGAATGTGTATGTATCATTAGATAAAACATTCCATGCCAAATATAGTCTAAACCTCTCATTCTGAAATCGCACATTTGATGGATTTTTTTTTTGGAAAAACGCATTCAATTCTTCTCCACCCATTATCAATTTCTAACAAGTATTCAAAAATTTTGGTGTTTTAGGTTAATATAATAAAAACATAACATGGGACATGCTTTTTTAATACAAAACAACCTTCTATAATTATCTTCCATCTCATTAAAAACTCTTCCAAACCTCCTAGTCCAAACAATATCTCTCTTTGTATTTATTTTGAAACTAATGAATATAAAATGATGAACATAATGAATCATGAAATGGATTAATTATCCAAAAAATATATTACTATTTGATCCAAATCAGTGTAGTAAAAAGTCTCATTAAACAATAATACCGTGTTTTATCGTCAGTATCCACTTAAGAAACATTATTAAAAAAATTACTTATACTTTGGACATTTAAAACATCTTCTTTCAAGAAAACATTCTCCGAAATACACTCCAATAAAATATTAATATATTTCACACATAATGAAGTCACGGTATACCCCTTTCAAAAACTCCCTTAATTACATGAATTCCCATAAAAATTAAAACAGAAACAAATGGATAGACTAATATTATAATATTGTTATCCACTTTGACAACATTATCCAATGAAAAGATAGATCAGGGAAATATTTTGATAAATTATCCTTGATTTCGATGAGGTTTTACACAATTCCTAATATTTTATAAAATATTTTTTCAAATAAATTTAATTTAATATCTTACGTTACAAGCAGCACTATGTTTTGACAAAGTGCCATATACTATTAATATTATTATTTAAACATGAATATAATAAAATAGTCATTAAACATATAATTATTAATAGATGTAATCATATTTTGAAAATTAAGAACAATTATTTTTTATAAATAAATTATATTGATAAAAATACCTAATTTTTAGTAAATCATTTATATGCTTCAAAAATACTTTTTCTCAAAAAATGTGTTTTAGTTTTGTTTTGTGAACTAATAAAAAATTTTTCCCACTTTCGTAAAATATATTTTAATAAATAGAATTTATTTTTCAAATAAACATGTATGAATTATCATATAGTTTATTTTTAAAAAGTTTCTTCAAAGTTCGATTTTCCATTAAATAGTGAAAAATCTTATATTTTCTTAAATAATGCCTTTTCTTTTAAAGTATTTACAAGTCTATTATTATACTAAGATGGGTTTAAAAATTAAATTAGTTAAATTATATTATTATTAATATAATATAGGATATTATAATAAAATTTATATTATGTTTCTATATAAAAACACTTTACACTCATAAGATTTTTTTCTTTAAAAAATTTCTTTTTTATCACGTCAGTGGATTTAATATTAAATTAAATAATACCAATTTTGTTAATAGAATTTTAACAAATTGGTTACTTATTTGGAATAAAAATAATTAATATTATTTAATAATTTTAACATAAATTCATGACATAATTAAAATTAAATATAGTAATGAAAATTAATAATTGTGGTTACGGTTATAATGGTGTCATGCCCAATATACGCACATGTGTTAAAATTAATTTTCCACAAAAAAAATATTTTTATTTAATAATTGTTATTTCTTATTTTGAAATTTTTTCATATTATATAAATTTGACCATTTTATTTTGCGTATTAAATTTCAAATTACCTAGTTAAAGAAAATGTGACTAGTTATTATCGTGAAATATCAAGTGGTAAAGTTGAGTTAACTTAAAGGCTAAGGGAATATAATGAATAAAAATAGTTTATGGTTGAGGTTTGAATCATCCATTTATTCCATAAAGTCTCTTATTTATAAATTTTTTACTCAAATGTCTTATGAGTGACTTCCCATTATTGGAAAGTTTTTGGTATTTACCAAAATTTCACTCTTCTAGAAATATAAATGGGTTTATCCTACCCTAAACTCTTCCCAAATCATAAGAAATTTATCTTCAAAAAAAACCTAGTAATCTATCACCTAAAAATAGATATCTACACTCTAGATCTATTATTATTCATAAAATTCCATCTCTAGGATTGTAAATAAGAGATCCAAATGTTGTTGTTCTAAGAAAATGTAATTGTCCTTACTAAGCTCATTATTTTTACAAAATTTACTTCCTCCATCAATCATGCTTTATTAATTAAAATATTTTAAAACTATTATATACTAAGATGTTATTATATGTATTAAATAACCTATATCCAACTTCTCTTATTCCAAATGGGAATGAAAAAGATCAATCATGTGTGCATTAGACTACTACATCATGAAATGATATAATTCATTTTCTATCATAGCCTCTCATGGATAGAGATAATGATGGATTAAATGTTTATAGATGATATTTATGAAATATTTATTATCTATAAATTATAAATTCACATCTAACTTTTAATCTTATAATCTATTTGAAAATGATTACGCCGCTCATGCATTTGTGTGGCCTACCATCTCTATA
Organism: Viscum album; assembly: GCA_963277665.1. NCBI lineage: Eukaryota > Viridiplantae > Streptophyta > Magnoliopsida > Santalales > Viscaceae > Viscum > Viscum album. Next base: position 838,587,052 of record OY728143.1, on the reverse strand, counting down.
AATAATGTAATTCATTTTCCATATCTAATATAAATGGATTAATCTAAAAAAATTAATTAATATTTATGGTATTTATAAAATGTTTATAATTTTGGATATTATGGAACCATGGTAAATATAAATTTTCCAAAAATACAATACTAAAACATACATGTAAAACGAAGCCGTTGTTACCCAAAATGTGATTTTAAAAAAGAATTATTAATAAATGGGTAATAAAATATAATAAATAAATAATATATGGTGTGATATATATTAGTATATTTATATAATATATTTATAACAAACTTATATTTAATATAAATTCGGATCAAATGTGCAAAAAAAAAGTATAGACATTATATAAGGGATTTTTAGTCTCTCTTTTTTATTTCTAAAAGACATTTTTCATATTCACCAATAATTTATTTTTTTAGTGTATATACTAACCCTTTAATATTTTATATAAGGAATACATATATTTAAATGATATTTAAAGATTATTTATTTTTATTCTTTAATGGATCTTATGATTTAGATGTTTCCCATGTGGTAATGGATTTTCTTTTGACTTTTACTGCCATGGGACACAATCCATATTAACAATTATTTCTTTTGGGTGGTGTATATTAATCGCATGAATGTATTTTATGATGGTTCTTATTAATATTATATGGATTTACTAATACTTATAATATTATCTCTTTCATGGGGCCTGTTATTGAAAATTAATATTAGTTTTAAGGTTTTGATGTTATAATCTCATTTCTTTTCAGGATTGTTGAATGGTTTTTATTATCATGTATATTTTAAAAAAATAATGAGTTTTATTATCCCATATTCATTTCTAAAGAATATATATTTTCATTAATTTTCATATTTTTAATTACTCATGATACATAAATAATATTTTTAATATAAATCAAGTTTATATTTCATGTAGATTGAGAATAATTTTTATTCTATGTTTGTGATTTATTATAAAAATTAAATATCATTTTTAAAATTATATAATTTTTTTTAAATAAATTTTTACCCATTTTTAACTCATTAAAATTGGTTTAAAAGAAGACCTCTTCTCATTCTCTAAAAAAACCCATTTTTAATTTCTTCCAATAATTTGAAAGGAATCCCTGTTTTCACATGTATAACATGACCATTATTTTCAATAATAATGACTACTCAATGTTTTAAAGTTTATCTATGAGTTTCAAAGTATATTTTCAAATAAATTATTTTCCTGAGTGTTTGGAAAATTTTATGATTTAAAGTAATTTTTTCAATGTGGTAATTTTATTTTCCACAAGAAATATTCCTAATGATCTTCTAAAATCATTTTACATCTAAGATGATATACTTTCATATTATTAAATATTTTCATGGGATATAATAAAATGATCCCATCCTTATTCTTCCTCTTGATGATTTATGATTATAATATAAACATTTTATGAAACCTATTTCTTTCCCACTGGTTATGATATAATGAAATGTTTATGAAACATGTTTCTTTCTCATAAGTTATTCTATGCTGAAATGTTTATGAAACATTTTCCTTTCTGTGGGTTATAATATGGTGAGTGTTTTATAATCTTATGGAATTCATATTTAAAAATCTTTTGATGAGTGGGACTTATATCTTCTTCTAATTAATTTGGTAAATATTGATATCTCATGAGGTTAACTAGACTAGAATAGGGAGTGATCCCAGTATGTAAGGGACTTTATACACTATGATAGTCTTGGGAGGGAATCATGAATACAAATATGGTATGGGTATTTGATCCATTCTACTATGATATTTTTTATATGGGTCTTCATTAATAAGGGAATGATTTTCTATGCTGCTGTGTATGACACAAGTCTATTCCAATGTTATGCTCTCATTGATTGTGTTCTTTGATTATTCTATGATTTATATCATATTAGCTTTGATGATTTATTCCATGAATAAATTTTATAATCTATGATATTAAGTTTATGTTTTTCAAATTTTAATCTCATATTTGAATTCTTTAATCCTAAGATTATGTTGATATCTCCCTTGTTAACCCTTACTGAGCATCTAATCTCACCCTTTTTCATGTTTCCTTTCCCTAATTTATAAAGAATGCTATTATATATATATTATATATAAAAAGGATGATAGTTGTGAATAATTTATATGGCATTATGTGGTTTCCTTATATACTAATCTTTTATTTATCCATGCTTCCAAAGGTGTAATACCTAAACTATTCTGGAATGGATTGTTATGTTTCGTAATGACTATTAATCTATTAAGATGTAATATGTTTGTATGAAAGGTTTGGGTTTCTAATGTTGATATTATAGAATGGTTTACATAACCTTCGGAAACTATGATGATAAACAATCTGTGAGATCCATAGTTATGTATCTAACGATAATTATAATGATAATAAAAATATATAGAAAATTTTATTATAATTTTGGGAAAGGATAAAGTGTTTGTTTTCCATGAAATTACATCCCTATTGGGATACAACAAGAAGATATGGATATAACACATATTTACCTAGGGAAAATAACCCTATAAAGGTCACATTGGTATTTGACATGGCTATTTACTTGTGCACAAAAATGATCCTTATATTAACTTGCTTTGATACTCCTAAGGGATAAGTTTTGGAAATTTAAAAACTTTTTATGAACCATAATGAAGGATTTGGATAGATTATGACAATGACTAACCAATGTTAAACATAAGTTGTTATAGATTGAAAAAAAATTTACATGATTTGGAAAACCGAGAAAATATTTTTCATGATTAATGACTCTGATTAAAGATACATTATGGTTATTTTAACCATTTAGGTTTAAACAAGGGATTGAAAATACAATGATGATGTTGGTTTCGGGACATGTATGCTCAAATATTGAAGTATATTATTTAGGCTTAAAAATATAAATTATCTTATTTCATGAAAATTATTTATGAAAGTTAATTATTATCCAAAATGATTATATACTAAATTAATAGTGAAAATCTATAATGGAATGACGATCATATCTCAATTATATTATTCTTCTCCAGTTTATATTTGTGGGAAGGTGCTTCCTATAAATCCTGTTATTCTCACATTGGTTGAATTTTATGTTATCCAATGCATGCATTGGATTTACTTATATAACTCCCACTTAAATTATGAATTAAGATAAATTCTATTTGATATTTCAAGCCAAAATATGATAATATATCAGCGTGGTGATAAATATTAACATTCAATTGAAATAAAATCCATTGTATGGGTCTTGATTCCAATTAAAAATGAGTTTTAATACCATATGGTGGAGGGCAAAATCATAATTGATTATATTCCTATTATTTGGGAGATTGTTTTTGTATTTCTAGAACAGTCTACTAGAATTCCACTAAATAATAATGATTAGTTTTCAATATAATTCATACATAGAGTTATGACTATTTCAATTACTCGCATTAGAATATACCTGATTGAGGTTTAAGATTTAAAGAATCAGCTCTAGGAGAATCATGATTATGGATTTATCCATCCAAGTGGGTCACCTCAGGGGGAACCTATTCTTTGTGTTAATAATAAATACTGATTAAAGTGACTCAGTACCGATTATTAGGTGATGAACAAGATCATAATCAAGGAAAATTATCCCTTACACTATATGGATGACTTTTTTCATACACTATGAAAAAATCAATACTTTTTAAACACTACTATAAAAAATACCTTTAACATTGCTAAAAATAGCCTATATCTGTTCAAGAAAAGCATTGACTACAAGAGAAAGATTAAAATACCCTGCCTTTTATAAGTTATTTTTTAAACTCCGATAAAATGGAAAATAGTTTTGTGCTCTAACATCAAACAGTCGCACAGAAAACACCCAGAAATCTTAAAAATAAAGTATGAATAAATAATTTAAATGGAATAAAATTTATAACACAAATACAAGAAAAACACAATACTATAGGAAATTAAAAATATTATTTATAAAATTACATAAGTAAAAAATATTATATATATTGAACAAATAAGTCTTACTTTGTGTTTTGATCTAAACCCCTTATTGGGAATACAAGTCACCTATATAAAAAAACAATTCATATTTTCATAATAATGTAGACAAATAAATTCATAGAAAGTGTTAATTTTAAACTAGTCATATATGGAACTATGTGTATCGGTTTGAGTTATGGTTTATTTTTTCACGTCACACCATTTATTTTTCATCTTTCATAATTATCTTGTAAAAATTGACAAAATAAGTATAAGTAAATATATGTACCTTAATTAAGTAATATTAAATATAATGATAAGAAAACAATATGGGCTCATTTTCTCAGTTTTGGTGATGTGATGCATGTTTTAAAATAAAATGATATATATATATTAAAAATACACACTTAGAGACAAACCGGTCACACCATGCCTTAGATTTAGGTTTGGATGATTCTTACACATCTTAAATAACTTATGGATAATTTTGACAAAGTATGAAAACAATATGAATGTGTTTACTCAGTTTTTATTACGTTTCTTTTCTTTTTTTTAAATGTCATTTTAAACTAGAAACATGCACATTGACTCATAAAGGGAACATCATGTGTCAGATTGACATGATACCAATTCTTACACATTACAAATGACTGATGAATCATTTTCTTAAATTATAATGATAATATGAGTGTGTTTTTTCTATTTTCAGCGACTGATGCATTTTGAACTAAAATATTAATTTTAAACTGATAACAGGAACCATGAGTCATACGAGACACATCATGCATCGGATTGAGGTGAAAATAATTCATAAGCATCAGAAATGACTTATGGATCACTTTTACAAAGCTTCAAAATAATATGAATGTGTTTTCTCAATTTTGAGATGGTCAGATTTTCATTTTACTATAATTGATGTCAATTTATATAAAAAGTCACACATTCAGTCATATCGATCACTTCAAGCATCCGGTTTTAGTTCATCAAATTCATACACATCCCAAATTTCTTATAGATAATTTTTATAATGTATAAAAATAATAAAAATATATTTTCATTGTTTGATTATGTCCCATGTATTTTTTACTAAAATGAAATTATAAATAGGAAACATACACTTTGACTCATATCAATCACATTATGTACCAGTTTGATGGGAGAATGATTCATAAACATCAAAAAATACTTACTAATATATTTCCTAAATTATTAATAAAATCTGATTGTTATTTCATGGGTTATAGTGAGTGATATTTTTTGAACTAAACTATCGATTTTAAATTGATAACGGGCACATTTAGTCATACCAAGCACATAGTGTTTCAATTTGGGGTGTAGCTAGTTCTTACACATTAAAAATGACTTATGGATTTTTCCCTAAATTATCAAATCAATATATATATATATATTCATAGGTTTGACTAAGTTAGTTGTCATTTTTACAATGATTTATGTTAATATTAAATAAAAATATTTACTTGGAGTCATATCGGTCACACCATGTGTCAGATTGAGGTGCTGCTGATTCATACAAGTATCAAATGACTTATGGATCTTTTACTTAAATTATTAAAACAAAAGAAATTCTTTTTCTCAGTTCTGATTATGTCACTTATTCTTTACTAAAATGTCATTTTAAATTGGAAACACACAGTTTGAATCATACCGACCACATCATGTATATATTTGATGCGATATTGATTCTTAAACATCAAAAATGAATTATTAATCAATTTCATAAATTAGAAATAAAATACAATCTCATTTTCTCTGCTTTTAGTGAGTAGAATTTTTTGAACTAAAATATCCATTTTCAAACTGATATCAGACACATTGAGTCATAGCTGTCAGGCCATGTGTCGAATTGAGGTGATACCAATTCCCATAAATCTCAAATAACTTGTGTATCATTTCCATAAATTATAAAAATAATCAAAATTTGTTTTGTTAGTTTTTATTATATATATTATCCTTTTTACTAAAATTAATGTTGATTTAAATAAAAATAATCACAATGACTCATACTGATCACACCACGTGTCGTATTGAGTTGTAACTGATTCCTACATGTCCCAAATGCTCAAATTATTACTAAATGTCTATGTTAACTTGTTTCCATTAACTCTCTATGTCATACTTCCAACACATTACATTACCTTGATGTTTTTAGCTGAAAAACCTTTCTCATTTTTGAATGTTGGAAGAGAATAGGAAGATCATATGCCCATTATATCACAAGAAGTCCCCAAAAATGGCACATGGATTCCCCTAAACTTATGTAATTTAATGACAGTAATGTTTTTTCATATAATAAAATTTAATCAATATGTGGTGTTTGTAGTTCGACAAAGAAAGGCAATAAAAATGGAAAATGTTGAAGGATAGGGAAAACGAATCATTTTATTTATTTTGTGGATTGTTGTAGGTATTTGAATGAAAAATATGGATTCCCAAAAGATATTGGAAAAAATTAATAATTATTAGATAAAAAAGATAAGGAAAATAACTTACAAATAGTATATAAAATGATGAAAAAATTAATTAATTAAGTTGTAGTAATTCATCTTTTTCTGAGATTTTTTTCCATTCTTGATGAATTTCATTATTTTAATTATCTCCATTGTAGGCTCAAAGTTCAATCCCACAGAAGCATGATTATATTCGAAAAAACACCACTACTTGATTAAAAGAATCCCCGTATACATGAAAAAAAATTATTAAATGATTATTACTAAAAATAAATAAAGTAATAATAAATATTAAATAATACATTCAATATATGGATAATTATTTTACTACGAAAACATTGCTTCAAGAGTAAAATGATTTTTTGTAGATAAACATTTAACATATTAGATAATGATACAATTATACAATGACTTAATAAGGGTGGTTTGAGAAGCTCTTATGATTAAAATATAAAATTGATAAATTTATTTACTAATTAGAATGGATAGATTGTTAATATCTAAAATAATGATGAAACATTGTAGGAAATTAATGTTGAATTGAGAAGATTATGGGGTATCACAAGGTGCTTCAGTAGACTCAAAATAAAACACTGATGGTGAATAAAATGAAGACGAATTATCATCTGCATGAAATAAAAGTAATGATGGAATCATGGAATAAAATTCCATTGGTGATCGGACAGTTTCACTGAAAACACAAAGAGGCAAGGCTTTAAAAAGATCTCATTTTCCCAAAGTAGTTCCTAAATCGTGTGGAGAGGCGTGAAAAGGATTATAATTGTATGAAATCTATGCATGAGGAGCTTCATCCAAATAACAATAATGTGACATGGGAAATTGTTCCAACTATGGAGGACATAAATCTTATTAGAACCAAGTGGGTGTTCAATAATAAACTCATTGACTATGGAATGTTTCTACAAATAATGAATGGATAGGGTGAAAGGGGAATTCATAGATCAAAGGAATTTATATTTATGAAAAATTTACTCGGTCATAGCCTAGTTAGAAACTATTGAATTTTTTGGCTATTTTAGGGAAAATTTAGTTAAAAGTATACCAAATGGATTTCAAATCTATGTTCTTAAATAGAGTTCTTAGGGGGTATACATTGAGAAACTAGATGAGTTTATTATCAATGAAAATGAGAGAAACTGGTTCCAGTTAAAGAATAATGTGTATAAGATAATGAAATAACTAAGGACCTAGTATTTAAGGTTGTATAAATACCTATGAAAGGTTGGTTTTTAGTGAGTTACAGTCGGTCACACCCACTACATCAAGAAAGAGAATGATCAAAGGATTTTTGTAACCAAATATATTGAAGAAATAATAATTTAGGGTTAGAAAAAAAAAAGAAATTTTTTTATGAATCAAATGACATAAAATATCAATATGTCTATGATTGGGGAAACATTTTCCATGGTATATAGGTGAATAAAAGAAAAAATAGCACATTAATTTCTCAATAAAATTATGAAAAATAGATTCCCAAGTGATTGTCAATGGAATATTCCAAACCAATGACAACATCGACTGCTATATGGATGAATTTTTGAAAATATAATGATTGAAAAGAGGTAGAGATCATGAAATATAGGTATTGGGAGCTTATTATACCCAACCACAAGATGAATAATAAAACTGGTGCATATATAATAAGATTATTACATAAAGGGACGGTTAATTCGATACAAATACATGTACATGAATAATAAAACTAGTGCATGCATGTTATTTCACGAGCTAAGATGATGGCTGTATCTTATATTACACATCAAATTCAAGACTTTATATGCACTTTTCACACATTACATGCTAGTTTTAATTATTTCAAACTTACTATAAATAATAAAAAGTAAATGATAATAAATTTACTTATTTTAGAGTAATAATATAATAGATTTTCTTCTTTTAAATATAAACATATAGTTTCAAAATATCAAATCCACTTATATTTTAAAAATAAAAAAACATGAATAAATATAAAACATGATTTAAAATTTTTAATGCCTTTAAAATAATTACATATACATATATCAACATATTACAGATATCTCTAAACGATATTGTAGTTATAGTTGAAAAATATATGTCTTTACATAATGCAATAATAATTACTTTCAAAAATGTAATATTAATAAATAACTAATAAAATATAATTATTATATATTAAATTAAATGTAAATTTTATATGTAAAATTATTATAATAAAAAATTGAAATATGAAAATAAATTCTCTTTTGAATAATAAATCATATGAAAATAAATTAATAAATAATATCTTTCAAGGACTATAATTCGTAAAAAATAACATATTCAAAATAAATACATAGAATGAAAAAATTCCTTTAAATTAAACTCTAAACATAAAAATTAAAATCGATAATCTCCCTTACTTTATTGAAGAATAATTCTTCTTCTTCTTCTAAATGCAAAAAACTCAATAGAAAAACAGACTCACTCTCATTAATATTTTCAATAAGTATACCATTAAGATGATTGAATGACATTAATCACTTAAAATATTGAGGAAGGTCATTCCAAACCATTTAGAAAGACTCCAATTTATAGCCATCTGATAGAAAATGGATTATAATTTATTCATTCATTAAGCGTGTAGATTTCCAAAAAATCTGTTATTCAGTCCACAAATTTGTATTTTTATTTTTCATTTATGTTCACATAATAGATAATAGAGAGAAATTAAGGATATTAAAAATCCTAGATTTGGTTTGAGCCTTTGTTTCATTCAACCCTTTAATCACTTGTGGCTTTGATTCGATTTTTGGAAAAGTTGGAGCCTCGATTCTTAACTAGATTCAAGAATTGATTCGACAATGAGGAGTGTTAGTAGTGGGTGTCTTCCTCGGAGGACTTTGGATATCGCGAACTGGTTCATGATGGTTAGGGTTCTTAAAATAGATCAGGGAACATTTATTAGTTCTTCCAAAAAAAAGTATTGATAAGGATACCTTTTATCAATGCTAAGTAAATAAGTGATGGTAAAATGAATCTTTATCAGTGCTAAAGTTTTATCCATGATAGAAATTGATTTCATCAGTTCTATTTTAGCAGTAATATATCTATATTTTTACCAGATCAAAAAGAGAACTGATAAATACCTATAATACTTTTAAAAAAATTTTAAAAAACTGTAATTATTTTGTTTAATTATAATACTTATAAGAATATTTTTCATAAAATAATAATTTGATAATTTAGTAAATATAAAATTATTTATTTATAATTATATAAATAATTTTTAAGAAAATAATATTTATATCATTATGTATATTTATATAATTATATATATACTTATAGATATAGTAAATATAATCATTATTTAAATAAATTTATTATAATTTTATAATTATTTATTTAAAATTATATAAATAATTTTTAAATAGAATATTATATATTTATTTATAATAATAAGTTTTTAAAAATAGTTAATATATATTTGTGAATATATTTATTTATATATATTTTCTTACAAATGTATATTTAAAACTATTAATGAATATTTAATCTTAATTACATGCATATAAAAATTAAGTAAAATTAATTAATTAAAAATGAGTACAATATTATAATTTTTATATGTTGGATTAATATAATTAATCAAAAAATGGATAAATATTTAAATAAATGTCAACACATATAAAAAATATTAAAACATATTAAATTAAAAAATATAAATAATAAATAATATAAATTGATAAAATTCCCAAAAAAATATTAATTTTTGTGCATATATATATATAAATTCATTAATTCTGTGTATGTGAAATCAATATAATATATTTTTTCTATGTCAAATTTAAAAATCAAATAATATTCAAATATCTCCAATACTCAATGCAATTAGGTTGTATTTTTAATTCCTATTATTTTTTCATTAAAAACCATTACATACTAAATATATTTCTATTTCATGTAAAGCCTAAATAATATTTTTTAAAATAAATATTATTTATATACATTTATATATATCTATATATTCAATAAATATTATTTATTAACATTCTTAAAAATTATTTATTTTGTAAAATGTTTAATATCTTTCTCAATGGACATATTTTTCATTTTTATTTATTTATTATTAATTTTTTTATATCTATATATTTCATATACAGATTTTATAACTTATATATAGTATAGTAAATTTATTAATTTTTATAAATAACTATTTAATTAAATTAAACTTAATATTTTTTTAAATAAATTCAATTTTATTTATTTATTTATTTCATTTTATTCTTAATTTTATCAGTGCTAAAAAAGTACTGATAAAGGACTCATTTATGGGTGCTAAAAATAAATCAATTATGAAGGGTTTTCTTTAGTTGCACTAAAAAATTTGATGATAAAGAATCCCTTTAATCAGTGATAAAAAATGCACTAAAAAGATATCATTTATCATCAATAGTTTTAGCACTGATAAAGGGTACATTGATCAAAACATTTTTCTAGCACTGATAAAGGCCAGTACTGTTTTTAGGCTTGTTTTGTAGTAGTGCAAGATAGATCTTCATTATAGATATCATCAATTGAGGGGTAAATAATGGGATATAGAAAATATGGAATTGCGTATGAGGTATGGACAGTATAAATATATAGTGATTCCTTTCTTCTCAGTAATACCCCTTGTTATGTTTATGGATATAATAAATATATTATTTAGATATTACCTTGATCACTTTGTGGAAGCCTTTATAGATGATATTGATATCTTTTCAAAGATAAATGAATAGAATGTAGATTACCTAGGGATTATGCTGAATACCCTGAGGAAGGATAAATTTTATACAAAATTTAAAAAGTTTAAATTTTGGTTACAAATGTTCAAATTTTTGGGTCATATAATCTAAAGAGAGGGTATATATGTAGATCAATCAATGATCCAAGTTATTGAAAATTATCCTAGGACAGCCACAGTGATTGCGAACTAAATTTTTATTGGTATGTTTGGATATTATCGATAATATATAAATAATTTCTCCCCAATACCTAATACACTTGCTAAATTTACTTGGAAGGGTTCGATGTTCATTTGGAATGATGAACGGGGAAAAATCAAGTAACTAAAAAAAGAATATGTTAGATAACATACTGTTACACTACCTTATACTGTAGAAGTGTTTCAAATCAATATTGATTCCTCAAATAAGGGAATATTGGGATTCATTCTCAAACAGAATGACATGGTGATAGCTTATGAGTCATGACAATTGAAGATTCATTTGAAAAATTACCCAAATCATACTTTAGAGTTATCTTTGGTAATGTTTTCATTAAATATATGGAGGAATTTTTTTTAGATAAAATTGATATATATATATATATACTGATCATAAAGTGTTAATGTATATATTCAAATAGAAGGAATAATAAATTCACCACATAAGATGGTTGGAGTGGATTAATGATTATGAACACTCAAGGCAATACCACCCTAAGAAAGAAAAAAAGGTGGCCGATACATTCAGTCAAAATAATCATACTAGCTTATTCAAGATAAAGATAAAAACAACCAATATTTTAGTATTTTAAAAGGATGGATCCAAAAATCATGAATAAATGGGAGAAATGTTGTCTTTTTCAAATGCGACATCAGTTATATATCCAAGTTATGATGAAAGAGGAATTGAAAAAACATATAGATCTATAGAAGAATTTTCAAAATATTTTGAGTTTAAACATGAATGTGATGGAATTATAAGTTCCAAGAACCATGCATGTGTTCCATCCATATTCAATTTTATGAAGGATCTATTATAGGATGATCATAGTTCCTCATTCTCTATTCATATAGGATGTAGAAATATTTATTTTGATTTGAACGATTATTTGTGGTGGGGTGGGATGAAGAGAGATATTGCAGAGTTTCTATCTCAGTTCTTAGTATGTAAAAAATTTAAGGAGGATATAAAATAATTATAAGGTGATTTTATAACCATTACCTGTACTATAATGAAAATGTTGAAACATCACCATGAATTTGGTCGATGGACTCCCCATAATGTTTAAAGGGAATAATGGTATATGGTTTTTCACTATCACATGAGATTTAAATTATGATAATATTTCTATAATGTACATTATGGAAGTGGTAAGGTTTCATGAAATACAATATTTTATTACATTTTATTGTAATATAATGATTTCCTTAATGTTTATGTGATGTATTCAGTGGGATCGGGATAAGGATTTAAGTTTCAACGTAACTTATCATCGTTAAAAAAAATTTCAATCTGAGAGAAACATTAAAACACTATAGGATATTAAAATACCTTGTTGTACGGATTTAAATATTTTATGGGATCAACACCATCCTATAGTCATGTTTTCATAAAATAATATCTTTCTTTCAAGTATTTAAATGGCTCCTTATAAATCCCTCTATAGAAAGAAGTTTAGATCTCCAACGTAATGGGATGAAGTTGGATAAAGGAAGATATTAATAATTATGATATCTAATGATATGAAATATAAAGTTAAATACATTCAATAATACATAAGGGGAGAATAAATTTGATAGAAAAGTTATGTTAACCATAATCGGTGTGATATGGACATTAAAGGTAGTGAGAATGTCTCGTAAACTAATTTACATGGAAGAAATATATGAGATTTAGGAAGAAAGGATAGATGATCCCTATGTTTTTTGGACCATTTAATATTATTGGTTGAGTAAGGATAGTAGCTTATCTCTTGTCATTTCAATTTTACCTCACTCAAATCCACAATGTGTTCCATGTATCTGTCCTAAGGATGTATATGCCTAATTCTTCACATGTATTGAACTTAAAGGTTTTAATATTGGATCATGATCTTTCAGATGAGGAAAATCCTATGATTATTCTTTATTATAGATATAATATTTAATGAAACAATACCTCAAGCATGATAAATTTTTTTTGGAGAAATATCCAACTTAAAGAAGTTTTGTGGTATCTTGTGGATAGTGTGAGGAAAAATCAAACTCAGTTGTTTGTAACAAAATGACAAAATTTCATGGGATAAATTCGTTTTAATGGGGTAGAAGGTAACACCTTCAGATTTTATGAAATAATTTTTTACAAATATATTTACTTTTGATAGCTTCTATTATATATAACACTGTGTTTTAACAAAAAGTAATATAATTTTAATATTATTATTTAAACATGACCATTAACCTAGCCACTAAACATAGCGGTATTAATAAGAATAATGAATTTTTTTAAATTCATTATAACTATTTTATATAAAGAAAACTTATCTATAAAAAATATTTTATTTTAAGTAAATCCATTCCATTCTTGAAAAATAATTTTCAACAAAAAAATATTCTTTATCACGTTTTCTAAAAAAAGTTACTTTTTTCCACTATTAAAAAACATATTTTAAAATATTAAATTCATTTATAAAATCAAAAATTTATAATTATCTTAGATTTAAATTTTGATAATTTGATGAAATGATTAATTTTTCAATAAAGAGTAAAAAATTACATATTGTTTAAAAAACGACACTTTTCTTTAAAGAATTTATAATTCCCATATTGTTTTAAGATGGTTTAAGAAAAAAATTCAATTATATAATTATTAAACAAAATTGGTCATTTTAATCAATTTTATATTCAATTTTGATATAAAAACTTCCTATAATTATGATATTTGTTTTTCATTGGAAAACTGCATTTTCATCGAGCATGTGGGATAAATATAAAATTAAATATTTTCAGTTCTAAAAATTGAATTTGGTAAAATGGATCCATATATAAAATCATAATAATTAATATTAGGTAATAAGTTCAATTAAAATTTTTTCTTAATGAATATCTATGATAGTAAATAATTAATTTTCATGGTTAAGTTTAAAACATGGTTTTGTGCTTTACAATCAGATGTGTTAATATTGATTTTCCCCAAACATAGGATTTTTAATTTATAAATTTTATTTATTATCTAAAATTATTGGGTAAAAAATATCTAATAAGTTTCATTTTATTTTTATACATAGGGGATAAATTATCAGGTTAAATATAAACATACCAGTTACAATGGTGAAAAATCAAATGGTAAAAGTGAGATAACTTATAGGATAAGAGAATAAAATGTATAAAACTTGTTTATATTTATTGATATAGTTATATTAGACAATATCATCCCCCAAATCCATTATTTATAAATTTTATAGGGACATTTCTTGATTGTGACTTCCCATTGTTGAATAGTTTTGGATTTTTACCAAAAAACACGCCATCTCAATTATAGAAGGGAACCTCCTACCCTCAATTATTGATGCCTAATAAGACATTTGTCTTAAAAAAAACCCAAGAAAAACTATCCCCAATATTCCTATACAAATTTCACTACGTTTGGAATTCCCAAACATCCAAGCTTAGGGTCTTTAATAAGACATCCAAATAAAGATGTTCTAAGTAATGATAATTGTATTCACTAAACTATTTCATTTAACTACATCTCTAACCACCATAATTCATGAATTAATAATTAAAATATCATAAATATATTGTATATAATATAATTAGATGTTATTATGATTTTTATATAGCCTATATCTATCTTCTCTTCCACTAAATGAGAAATGAAATCGTTGATCGTGTGTGCGTCAGACTACCTACTAGATAACCTGTGTAATGTTTTTCCATCACTGCATATCACAACTATAAATAATGATAGATTTACGTTTTATATATTATATTTATAAAATATCAATAATAATTTAATTATAACATCACATCTACCTTCTTACCTTCCAATCTATTGGAAAAAGATAATGTCGCTCGTACATACGTGTGGAATACCGCCACCACGAAGCATTGTGATTTATTTATTCATTTTATCTATAGATAGATTGTAATAAGGATATATTTAGTGAATATATATAACATATTGGCCATAAATATTATTATGTATTGTTGATATTTTATTAAAAATTATTTTCTTCCATCCCTTGGGAAAATAGAATCAATATTCACACGTAGGTGTA
Source organism: Viscum album (assembly GCA_963277665.1). Taxonomy (NCBI): domain Eukaryota; kingdom Viridiplantae; phylum Streptophyta; class Magnoliopsida; order Santalales; family Viscaceae; genus Viscum; species Viscum album. Next base: position 838,571,604 of record OY728143.1, on the reverse strand, counting down.
GCCTACCATCTCTATGAATGGTGTGACTTATTTTATATATCTAACTTAAATAGATTACTATAAATATTTTTAATGAATATATATGATATTTATATCATTTTTAAAATTTTAGATATAATTTGACCATGTTTAAAGTAAAAGGACCATATTACCAAACAAAAACATATATGAAAAATGAAGTAGCTATTAACAGAAACGGGATTTTAACCAATAATTATAAATAAATGGGAAATAAAAGTTCATTAGTAAATAATATAAGGTATAATATTTATGATTAGGGTTTTATAATAGATTTATAATAATCCTATATTTATTATATAAGATGTTTTAATCTGAATAATGAATGTTTAGGATTGAGGTGAGGGATTTCCAGTCTCCCTCTTTTATTTCTGGGAGACATATGAGATATTCACCACTTGTTTTTTTTCTGTGGTTTATTTTCTTACCATTTAATATTTTATATAATGAATATAATTATTTTTATGATACTTAATTTTTCAATTCATATTTTATTTAATGTGTCTTATAATTCAAAAATATCCAAAGTGGTAAGGGATTTTCATCTCAATTTTATTTCCATGGGATATCTGTTATATTCACCACTTGTTTGTTTTATGTGGTGTTTCTTCTTTTCATTAATGTATTTTTTTGATGATTCATATGAATATTATGGTTATTTACTTATCCATAAAATATTCTCTCTTTCATGGGTCTCAAAATTCAAAGGTTACCAATGTGGTAATGGATTGTTATTATAATCTCATTGTTTATTGGGATTGATTATGATTATGCTCCTTGGGATGAGATATTATGATAAATATAAAATACTCATTTTTTTATTTTCCAATGTTTAATTATTTATAATAAATGTTTCCCATTAATTTTTATATCTTAATGTGTCCAAGAGAGTAAAATGTTTTTTTCAAGGAGAAAGTACTTTATCTGTCTCTTCGATCAAATTTCCTTTTTCTTCCAGGTCTATGTTTTATAAAAAAATAATGAAAGATTTTAAAATTTACCCCTGATTTTTAAAGTATATTTTACCGATGTTTTAAGCTTTTGAACAAAAATTCAAATGAACCTTCATTTAATTTTACATTCAACGCTCTTTTTACTTGTTAAAAAATGTGAATGGAATCTTCCTTTTAACATGTATGACATGAACTGTATTTTACATCATCCTGAACTCTAAATGATTTAAATATTAATTATCATGGTTAAAGTTATATTTTAAAATAAATCATTTTTTTATATTTGGGATATTTTTAGATTTTAAAAAAGTCTTTATAAAGTGGAAAGGTTATTTTCATCAAGAAATGTTCTAAGTGGTATTTGTAAATTCATTTTCTATCTAAAATGACATACTTTCATGTTAATAAAGATTTAATGAAGATATTATCCAATGATTTCAACATTATTAATTAACTATATTATTTATAACTATTATAAAAAATGTTTACGAAACTTATTTCTCTCCCATGGGTTATTTTATGACGAAGTGTTTATAAAACTCATTTCATTACAATGAGTTATGATTTGATGAAATATTTTTGAAATCCATTTGCCTTTCAAGGGTTTTAGTTTGATGAATATTTTATGATCCTGTGGAATAAAAGTTGATGGATTATGTGCTGGTTTGGATATATATTTTTTTCTAATTCATTGGGTTAATATTTATATCTCATGAGTTAAAAAGGACTGTAATGGGGAGTGAACCCTATTCAGTAAGGGACTTTATCCACTATGATAGTCTTATAAGTGATCCGTGACTACTACGATAGATTTGGGAGTGAACCCATTACACTAGGAAAGTATTGGAAATGATCTTTGACTATTAAAAAAGTGATTATCTTTTCTTATTTGTATAACACTTGTTTATTTCAAAAGAATTCTCTCATGTATTTTATTATTTGTTTACATTAAGATTCATGTCTTATAAACTATCATGATTTATTTCATGAGTCTTTTATATGATATATTAGGTCTAGTATACTGTTTTTAAATGTTATTACCATGTTCTAATACCCTTATCCTCTTGTTTTGTTGATATCTCCCTCGTTTACCCTTATTGAGCATCTGAGATCACCTTTTCTTATGTTTCCTTTACCGAGGTTATGAAGAATGGTATTGTGTGTGATATTTCTATAAAGAGTTCTGGTTATAAATAACATATATGTAGATTATGTAACTAACTTATGAACTAGTTTTTTATGTATCCATGTTCCCAAAGTCACTAGACTTAAATTATTTTTTCAGGGTTACTTTTCTTATCAAATGAATATTAATATATTAAAATATAATATCTATTTAAAAAATTCATGGGTTACTATATTTTATTCCCATGAGAAACGTAAACTTGTGAAATGTTTCCTTAGAATGGATTTTTAAAAATATTAGAAAATTAGTCCACAATACGAACAAATTCTGACTTCAACTTATTCTTTTCTACATTCACTATGAGAAATTGATATTTGATATCAGTTTTATTTGAACAATAATGTTGCACATTATTTTTATTCATATATATATGGAAATATGATTATCACATCCCAAGTGAATGGGAAACATTATATTAACAAAAACCTATTTTAAGTGTGTATTCAACCTTATAAGGTGGGCTGTATCTTGAATGGAAGCAAGATACTAAAATTCTAAGATAACAAGATTCATTGAATTTAGATTCATTGTATGAAATATCACAAATATTTTCATAAGATAAACACTCTAACAGATGTGGGATTTATATTATCAAAACATCATTCCTAATCATCAAGGGTGTAATTGAACAAGTCAATCATTCATGCATTGTCATATTTCCACCCTAAATAAATTGGGCCTTTAATATATCTATGAAATTCTTACCCATCCATGAGATGAAATTCCTTTACTGTGCTTTGAAACCTAAGACAAATTTTGAAATCATAAACTATATTTTTTCTAGAATACATTAGTTATAATAAAAATCTAACAAAATTTCTGAACTATTTAGGATCTTCCTACATTATTTTCTCATATTTCAAAACATTTCTCCCACTGAAATTAGTGTGGAAATTGGATTTCAGTCTTCCCTGAAAATATTCTCTTGAATTTCTTTAGCATACTTCTTTGGAGATAGTAAAATATGTTAATTATTTTTTGATATTTTTATTTCAAAAAATTATTTCATTTATAAAAACATTTAAATTTAAAAAAGCTTATTCATATCCTCAAAAAAATCACATGTTGCTACATCATTTCCTAATAATATTATTTCATCAATATAAATAATTATAATATGGGAAACCTCTCCATTTTTATTTATATAGTGGATAATATAAAATCATCATTTATTTAAGTTTATCTTCTTTAATAAATAATCCAAATTTGAATATTGATATCTTGGATCTTGATTATATCTTTTCAAATTATTTTTCAAGAGTCACACATAACATTTTTCTTTCCCATGATTAAAGCCACATGCTTCTTAAATATAAAATTCCCCATGAATCTATACATTATGAAAATATGACTTTTCATCCATATATAATATTTTATATCTTCTCTTTGTAGTGATAATAAGAATCATTCCAATATTTTGAAAGCATTCAACTAGTGTAAAAGTCAAATAAAAATTGATGGATTCAATTTGTGAGTATCCTTTGGAGACCATTCATGCCTTGTTTTTTATCACTTCACTTTTCTCATTTAACATGATTTGGAACACCCAAATTATTCCAATCACATTATTAATATTTGTCATGGGTATAATTTGGAAATTATAATTCATTTCATTATAATCAAACTCTTTATTCAAAGTATCAATCCACTTTGGACACTCCAAAGATTCATCAAAATATGTTAGTTCAACCAGTTATTATAAGGAATTATATGAGACTTACGTCCACATTCTTCTAATTTGATTCTTTTTTCATTAATCTATAATGGTTTTATGAACATCCACATTCTTCATCATACTGTTAAGAGTCGTATATAATTGTTCCTCATCACTTGAGATAGTTGAGTCTAAATCATCATCTCGAGTGTCTTCAAAAAAAATTACTATCATTAAGAACATTTTTAAATTGTTCAACTACAACTACCTCATCTTCCCTTTTTACCATATCTTTAACTATTGTTAAAACATAGTTATCATCATATTAAATAACTAAAATATATATAATAAAAAATTATTCCAATATATTAATTGTAGAATCATTATTTTCTACCATTATAAGGGTATCCAAGAATGATTTCATCAACACATATTAGACCAATATTACCAATATTTTCGGCCATATATTTTAAAATGAAAGGACTATAAAAACCCCTAAGATTCTTCAATCACGAAGTTCTTGATAGTACACATCTTAAGGTGTCATATCAAAATTTGGCAAGTAGAAAAATTGATTTTAAAAGAAACTTCTACTCTTATAACTTTCCTCAAAAAATATCTATAACTATATTGTTGGGACAACAATATACATTTTATCTCCAAAAAACATCTATTTTTAATTTTAACAACATTGTTTTGTTGTGGTGTGTACATTGAACTAAAATTATGAAAAACTTAATTTTCTTAAAGATATTCTCAAAACATACCACTTAAATATTTTTCATCATTATCAGTAAGAATTTTTTTCTTAGCATATACACATTCTATTTCTGCACTTCTAGAGAAACACTAATACATTTTTCAACCCTCTTATTTTTCATTCCAAAAAATTAATACATGTAATGTTTGAAATGTAATAAATGAAAAAAATGTTGTAATTATATCTATTTTTATAATTTTTAAACATGATCCCACATATATAATAATGCATCATCTCTAATATATGTGCGTAATGTATCTCATCTTTCCTATGTACAAATTTTGTAATCATCCCTTTATTGAGAATGGAACAACACAAATCTCTTCTTATTTTCATGTCAATAATATCATTAATATTTTCTCAGTTTTTTTCTTATATTACTCTTACTTATAATTTAATTCCATTTATTTAATATATATTTTTCTTCAATAATTCTTTGATATAATGAACTTTTTGATTCACCAACTTGAAACAACTTTCCATTTGTTTCTTGGCCTCTCGTTATGACTTTCCCGAATAATATTATCTAAAAACAGATTTTCTAAAAAAAAATTGTTCTCTTTATCACAGAGTTGTAAAAAACATAAAAAAAACCACTTTTTCGAATCAACAAACAAGTATATTTTGGATTTTAATATTCTTATCCAAGGATATCATATCTAATGCCTTTGATTTTAAGTGAATAATCATTGCCAAAAGTCACTATACCATCTTTATAACATTTTTCATTATTTTATAAATTAAAATTTCCTTTACTGTGTTAGTAACACCCAATATATATTTTCCAAGGTAGTTCTCATTTTTTTCATTGATTTAAGTTTCAACAAATATGGTTTTTCCTTGATGTTTTCTGTCTTCTAATGCAATTTTTTAGATATTTCATATAAACAATATTACAATGGATTTAGGATAATATATCCATTATCAATTTGTACAAGCAAATCAAATCTTTTAAAAATAGTTTTCAATGGTTGGAATCAATTTTCATCCTTAAAAATAACTTTCTAATGTTTCCTCCTTTGAGTGGGTTAACTCCCCCTCAAACACTACCTCTAGTTTCGCCAATATTAATTTTTATGTTGGTGATGAAAACTATTGGTATCCTAGTTTTAATGATCACAAAATCATGTTTCTGATGTTATTAATGAGTTTTATGTTTTCTGTGTATATTTTATTTATCCAAGAGAGGTGATAAAATTTTCCAAGGATGAGAAACTATTAAGACACACACTGCCAATTCATTAGACCATTGTCAATGAATTGACCCTAGAATAAAAATCTTTCTATGTTTGAGATACCACTAGGATATCACACTGCAAGAATGTGTAACCATTGGACTGAAAATTTGAAAAATTCCGAGACACCATTAGTAGACATATTGTTAGGATGTCATACCCCCAAAACACAAATTTTTCTAAGAGACACCACCTGATGTTGCACCATTAATATAATACTACCAACACAAAATTTTTGCTATGTGTATCACAATGTAAGACCAGAAAAGGCCAGACCATACATTACTAGGTGAGATATAGTTAGTGAAGTGTAAATTTGAAGTAGTCTAGGAAACTACCAATGTCATACAGCTAAAACAACATACCACCAAGGCGTGGCACCATCAGACCTTGAGACACCACTAGTCTAAGACACTTCAACAATTTTTCATAACTTATCCTTTTGAATAAAATTTTTTTAATAGCTATATTTATAAAAATATATCACCTACTTTAAAAATATGACTGGAAATCAAACTACACATTCACATTTTATGCATTCCTCTAGTTAAATAACAAGAGTCTCTAACACTCTATTTTAATAAATTTTCAACAGAAATCGACTCAGGAGTCCTTAAAAAATCATGTCTAGAGTCACAAGCTAAATTGAAACAAACTGACCATTTCTAAACTTTACCCTTTCAGATTTCTCTGTTCTATTTATCTTTACTACATTTTGAGTAGTGAGTTTGTGTACTCTATATTATCACAGGAACATAATCTATTATGTTAAAATGGAAGATACTCGATGTCATATAATATTTTTTTATTTATTTTCTCCCATGGATAAGTGTTCTAAATATCCTCATGTGGCATGTTTATTTTTACTCTTATGTATAACTGTGGAAGAGGTCATCTGTGACTTGGAGAGTTTGTAAACTATTATAAAACATGAACAATTTTTTGACTCATCTTGTTTATTTTATATAAACAGCTTAGTGGTGGGTGACCATCAAGTGTATAGGACAAAGTCACATCTTGATACTGAACCTCTTGTTCATTCTTTCCTTTGGGTGCTTTAATTTTGTGTTACCTTATTTCTCCATTAAAATTGAATAAAAACTATCTATAAGAAAAACATATACTTTTACAGTTTATCCAAATTTGTGTTCATATATTATTTTGATCTTTTATATTGATTTTAAATGATATAATAATATTTTATATTATTTATATGATACCTAATCAATCTCTATTGAGATCTTTTTTAATATTAATATATATCATACACTATATTTTTATAAACTTTGATGTATTTAAATATTTGTAGGATTTAAAAATAATCCATTTTACACATATTTTTTAATTGGGTACTCAATTTACCCCCCCCCCCTCCCCCCCCCCTCTCTTGAGATACTCACTCTGACTAACATTTGGTATCAAAGGAAAAAAATGGTATTAATGTTTTCACACAAAAAAACATCTGTGATTTTAGTTGTACTTTAAAGATCTCAAATTTCTATCATTTCTAAACTCACATCTATAAATAGATAATCTTCTAGAATGTTATTATACCAAAATTTCTTCCCTCTATAATAATATAAATTATGCACAATGGAATATTAACATGAAAATTCATATAGAAATAATTGATTTTAAATTTTGTCTTCTATAGAAAATTAATATTTTATACTTGATACTGCTAAAAGTACTTGGGATGATGATACTAAGTTTGTATAAAATAAAAATTATAATGAAATGAATGATTTCTAATGTTCATTTGGATATGGGGTATTTAATATTATTTTTTAATGTACAATAGAATATGATATTTTGTACACTTTTCTTATTTCCCATGAGGGAACTTCAATTGTTAAAGAGAAGAGGCCAAGTAAATATACATTTAAATATGATAATTTTAAGATAAATCAAGATGAAACTGTTTTTAAAATTTATTCCAAGATCAATGAGATTACCAACACAATGATCTCACTTGGAAAAACAGTATCTAATAAGGATGAAATTGTGTGATTACTCAGATTCATACTAGAAAGATAGAGAGGTGCACCCGTTTCATTTATAGAATCATGAAACATATGTAAAATACTTTTGAAAGAGTTTATTTTAAAGCTTATAATGTATGAAGAGGAATTAAATGTAAATTGTTAATAATATAACAAGATTAAAATAATTTTAGTAGCTTTAAAGAATAATTATCCTCGACAAAAAAAAAAGGGAAAAAGAAAAACATAATGTATAAGTTACCAGTTTTAGTGATAGTCAATCACCATTTGATAGTGATGAAGAGATGGTTCACCGAGCCAAAATATTTCAAAATTTCTTTAGGAATAATCTTTTTAAAAAAAAAATTATAAAGGGAAGTATGAAAACATGGGAAAATGGATGAAATATTAGAAAAATGATAGTGGTCCAAAAAAAGTTATTTTCTATGAATGTAAGTGGAAAAGACACAAAAAATATGACATTATAAATTGTAATTATAAAAATAAATATTATGAAAAGGATAGGAGATACAAAAAGTCTATAAAGGAAACATGGAGTGCTTTAGAGGATAGATCCAGTTACTCAAATTAATCAGCAAAAGAAAATCCATACATAGCGAATAGGTGTTTCATGACTAAAGTTAGTGAGGTTCTTGAATTACCTATTGTTTCTCATATTCTGCCTATGCATAATTCTGATAATTTGGACATCAAAAACATGATAATGATAATATTTAAAATGAATAATTATTTTAATAATACACTATGCTAGATAATACATTTAATTAATTAAATGATATGTATAAAAGTTGTAAAATGTAGTGTGTTCTAACTATAAATATAAAATCTAAACTATCTATATAAAAGGAGAAAAATGCTAAACTACTTGAAAAAACACTAAACATAAACATTCAAATGAGAAATTAAAGAAATATATAAAAAATTTTAAAAATAATAGAGAGATGCTGACCCAAATTTTGGGAATTCAATTTGAACCAAAATATGATACTGTAATAGAATATGATCGAGGTCTAAAGAGAATATCTAAGATTACTTTTTTCCCTAAATCCACTCCTAAAATTTCTTATACCAATCATTTTTCAAGAGGATATAAGAAGATTTTTATTTATAAAATCTTGAAATATATTTATATGAAACTCATTAAGAAAAGCCTGGGTTCTCATCACAATTATTACTAACATTTCTAGACCCAAATAGATTTCTTTACCCAAATCATTTCTTGTGTAAATACAATTTATAGGAAAAAATCTCGATGACTTCTAGTAGAATTATACAGTACTTGAATAGTGTATATTCAAGAAATATTACAAGATATTATTCATTACTAAAAATACTCATAAATTTTATGGTTTCCATGTCACCATTGGTGACAATGCTATGGGAAAGATCATCAGCCAGGGCCATATTGTTAACAAAAATTCAGTATTATTTTCATAGGGTATTATATACTTATTATTTAAATTATAAGCATCTAAGAATTTATATATTATGTGGTGATAGTTTTTATGTTATCTTATAGAATTATTCATTGAATTTTTTGATTCTAAAAAAAATTAGTTTTCACTACGTTAAAAAATGACAATATTTATGTTATAGATTTAAATTCCTTTATTTCTCAAAAAAATCATGGTTATGTTCCTTTCACAAGGAGTCATGGATTTGGAATGGTATACTAGGACATTAAAACATTAAATCCCTTATAAAGATTACTATAAAAGTGTTAGTTAGGTATATTCCTCTGTTTGAGTTTTTAACTGTTAAAGTTGGCCACCCCTTATAAAAAGGGAAATAATAAAATGTTATTTTTATATTAAATAAAGAAGTTTCAACTTATCAACCACTAGAGTTGGTTAACTTGAAATTTTTTTAACCTTATATTTTCATGTCGCAATGGGGATAACTATGTTTATGTTCTTGTAGATAACGATACTAGGTATACATGGGTATACTTTCTAGATCATAAAAGTGAAACATGTTCTTATTTTACTAAGTGTGAAAAGTTTTTATAACGTATTAGTGGAATTAGAATTATAAACATAAGGAGTGATCTTGGTCATGAGTTTAAAAATAAATATTTCGAATCATTTTTCTTCCAAAATGGCTACAATTATAAATTATATGCTCCTAGGACACCCCAGTATAAACAAGTTATTTAATTTATAAATATAACTTTACAAGAGATAGACTATACTATATTTAATGAGGTTGACATACCAATATATTTTTGTAAAAAAGGTTTTAGTACAACCTATTATATAATCAAAATAGTTTTGATCACAAATATTCATAAGAATACCCTTAATGATCTATGGAAAAATAGGAAATATAAGGTTAATTACATTATATTTTTTGGTTGAAAATTATTTATTTTTAAAACTAAGTATAATCATGAAAAATTTTCTTCCAATAGTGATGAAGTGATTCCCTTTGTTATTCCTTCTATAGAAAATCCTATAGAGTTTTCAATACAAAGATCCAAACTATAGAAGAATTTATTCATGTCGAGTTTGATGAAACTGATCCATTGGATCCTAAGACCTCTATAGAATACCTTGAGGATAATATATCTTCTCTAAATTTTAATTCTAAACCATTATAGTTAGCTATAAAATAGGTTGAAAATCATCAAGTACTGAAGAGTTTCTAGAAATACTAGAACCTGAACCTAAAAATATATAACAGATCAATCAATATTTTTCTAGAGCTTTTAGAACCTTTAAATACCATCTTTTAGATACTATTGTAAGTGATATAAATATTGGAACACAAAATAGTGATTCTGTTAGAAATATGGTTGAACATCAATTTTTCTTAACTCATATTGAACCTAAGAACATCGATGAAGCTATTAATGATAAATTATAGGTAATTTCTATGCTAGAAGAATTATATCAGTTTAAAACAAAAGATTTGTGGGAACTTTTAGATAGACTTTAGGACACCTTTACTATTGGAACGATATTGGTGTCTTGTAATAAAGTTGATGAGTTCTTCATTATAGTTAGAAACAATGATAGAACTGTTCCACAAGGTTGTAGTCAGGAAGACGGAATGGACTATAATGAAATATTTTCACTTATGGCTACTCATGAATATATAAGAATCCTTCTAGAATATACAGTACACATAGATTTCATTATATATCAAATAGATGTCAAGAGTTCATTATTAAATGGTTTTATAGTTTAGGTTTTTTTGTAGAACAACCCCTTGTTTTCAAAACCCTCATTTTAAAAATAAGGTATTAAAATTAAAATAATATTTTTTATGATTTAAATCAAGATTATAGATCTTGTTATGATAGGATCATCATGTTTGGGATTTCAAAAAGATTTTAAAAAGGAAAAACTAATCTTACACTTCTCATAAAATTGAATTTCAAAATATATATTAGTTTTACAAATATATGTTGATGGTATTATTTTTGGATCTTTAAGAAATTATTTATATAGAGATTTTTCAAAAATGATGCAAAATGAATTTGAATTGAGTTCTTTTGGTAAACTCAAATTCATTCTTGGATTTTATATTTTTCTAAAGAATTAAGGAATTATTTTATTTCAATGTATGTATAGAAATCATATTCTAAAACATTTTATCATGGACAGCACTAATATTAGTGACACTCCTATGAGTACCACCTATAAATTGGAACTTGATGAAGCTGGGAAGCCAGCTGATCAAACTAGTTATAGAGGTATGATTGGAATACTTCTCTAATTGACTTTTATCCAAATAGATATTAAGTTTAGTGTGTGTATGTGTTCTCATTTTCAAGAAAACCCAATAGAGTTACACAATGATTTTGTAAAAATAATTTTAAATACCTCATGTATACATCCATCTTATGTTTTTTCTACCCAAGAGGATAAGAATTTGATTTAGTATGTTATTCTAATGATGATTTTAGTGGATGAAATTTAGATAGAAAACTCTCCTTTAGAACATGACACTTTTATGTAAGTCTCTAGTGTTATGGTTTATTATGAAGAAAAATTATGGTTCCTTTTCTTCTTATAAATAACATTACATAGTTGTTGGTAGTTTTTTACACCAAATTTTTGGGATAAAACACACTCTAATTGGTTATGGATATCAATTATTACATTTCCCCATAAACTGTGATAACACAAGTACTATTAAAATATCTAAAAATCATGTTTCACATTCTAGTACAAAATGTATTAATATAAGACAGCATTTTTTGAGATACCCCTTTCTTTTCGTACATTTGAAAATTTTCAAGGTTTCTCAATAATTTTAACCACCAGTTTATTTCCTAGTTTATTTTATTTTTTGTAACATGATGTATGTTTTTACTCAATTTTGAATTATATTTCATGATTTAATTGTATTTTAGAATACATGAAAACCCAAATGATATCAAAATTTCATAATATTTATTCCCATCATATCTTATCAATGCACGATACTCATGTATATTTCTCTCTCAACCCCAGAGAAACCCTTTCCCTTCTACTTTTCGAACCATCTCCTACCCTTGAACAAGAATTCCAAACTAAGGCCAAGAATGAAGTGAACTTCCATGTCTTCACCTTCTAAGTCTAGATATTATATGAAGCAGAAAAAAGAGTCAATTGGACCTTCTCTAATCATGCTAGATAATAGAGAGCTTTCAAACTAAATATTTATATTAAAAAAAGGAAGATAAATCAATGTGGTTGTTGTCTATTAAGTCTCTGGTACTCAATGTGCTCCAGAATTAGGATTGGTTAGAATAGTTTTCATTAAAAAAACCAATCTATCCGAAGTAGGTTTATGAGTACTATCAGCTTGTAGAGTTTGTGTTTGATGAAGAAGGTGATGATTGGGTAAGTAGTAATGTGAAAGGATATGTATTTGGTTTTTCATTAAGGAAATGGGACAAATGTTATAGTGTACCTAATTATGGATTTTATGAGGACTATTAAGGCATAGTTTAAGAATACAGAGATTTTCCTATATATGAGGATGCTCTTACTATGTTGTCAGGAGATGGAAGAAAAAGAAATCATGTTTCCTCAGAGCTGGATTGAGAGTGTGGGTTTCTAATTATGTTATTACAGCACAAGATTTTTCCAAGAAATGGTGATTTCACAACTTTAAGGTGCAAAGATACATATCTTTTATCTCTTATGACATAAGGTCACAAGATCAATCTATGTATATATCTCATGCTCCATATGTGTCAGGTGACCAAACCATCCTCCATATCCAACTCCTTGATCGTCATAAAAATGATCTCTACCATGATGAAGGTCCGAGGCCAAGTATCTAGGAATAAAGATTCTGGTATATAAATTGGTTTTTTTATCTTACATGTTTAACTTATTCAGAGATGAAGATTAACTCAACCCACATGAAGAGATAGTGGTATGGGTATTCTATGAAATTTTATGCTGAGTACAATCTAACTAATCATCCATCTACATCGAGGGATGTAGTTGATCCAGTCTTGGAGCCTAATGAAGTAGTTTAATACTCTGATGAGGATAAAGCAGAAGACATTGCAGATGAAGAAGAAAATGAACCATCTATTAATGTAGGTATTGATACTAAATTGTCTCCCAAAGCATCTCCCATAACTTTTGGAGCTCCTAGTCTACCTAAGAGGTTTCCAATAGGAGAAATATTTGTTAAAAATTATGAAGAAGAGATTGAGTTCTATAGATAGGAGTATTATAAGAGTTCTAAATCCTTTGAAGCCGATGGTGATGGTGATGAAAATGAGGAGGAATAAAAGGAAGAAGGAGATGAGATTGAGAATTGTGAAAATGATAATAAAGATAAAAGTGATGTAGATTATAGAGATTTTTATGGCCCTAATGGTTCTAGTGTCATAATTAAGAAGAAGGAAGTAGATATGCATCCATAGCTCTAGGATGCACTAGTTGAGGGGGGAAAATTCCCATCTATTAAAATATTTTATGAATCTCATATTGTTGATATTTTGAGTCCAGGTCTTCTTATGTTGGTCAAGAAATATCTAAGTCTTCTCTGGCTGAGAAAATAAGAGTTATAGATACTATATAATAGCATGTAGCTGAAGAGGAGAAAAAGGATCTTATTGATGAATAATTTGGGAAAGAATATATAGTTGACTTAAATGTTCATAAGCCACCTGTGGATGACTATGTGAAAGGTGAATTCACTTATATTATTTAAAAAAAAATATTCAGATGCAAGACGCACCAAATTTTGGTACATAGTTAGAAGATGTGTCTTACAATGTTGTTGAATAAATATCATATGCTCAATAAATAAAATAATTCCCTAAAACTTTTGTACAGTTTGTAGCTAGAAAGGACATATGTTCTTATAAATTTTGGGTAAATGGTAGTTGTGCCTACGGTTATGGTCACTCATATCGCTTCTCCAGTAGTTGCTGAGGTTTCTAGGAAATGGTTTCATCCCATGATTGATGAATGGTAAAAGTACACCAATGTTTTATGTAGGTCACTAATGAATAGTGGACCTGCAGTTCAAGTTAAAGGAGATCCTAATGTATTTATGATTTCCCAAGTATACTTTGAAGGATTGTGAGAAGTATTTTCCTTAGTGAGACCTCCTACACTTGAACCAGTTAATTTAGATCCTCCTATTATTACAGTGGGTGTAATCACTAAAGTTAACATGAAAATTTTGGAAAAAATATTCTCTCTGAATTTCATAACAATTTGAAGAATCAATATCCTCTTATAACAAAATTAAGTGAAAAATATGCATGTTATCATGTTTAGTTAGTTTTAATCCACACAAAACCAAAGGTGATTCATAACTTTTGTGAGAAAGAGATTGAGAATAAGTGGATATGTGGTGAACCGGAATACCTCAAGTATTTTCGTTAATAAATGAGAAATAATTTAAAGCTTCCATGAATGGAATCATAAAAATTCTTTAGGATATATCTTCAAATAGATATATTGTTACTTATCCTCCTCCAATAGTATTTGATATTGATTATTTAAGAAAAAAATCAAATATTAGTAGATAGCTTCTTCAGCCAGGGCTTTCATAAGTGTCACTGATCAGCCCCAAGAGACCTTGAGCAGGATTTATTAGAATTATAATCATGTTCTCAAGTTGATTTCCAATTATTACCATGATATGAGAGCTAAAATGAAAACTATAACTAAGTCTATAAAGATCTATCATGCTCATATTTATATCTATAATGAAATGGATGCAAATTTCAAATTCCTGGCAGAAAATTTGAGGATGCCTCCCATGACTTAGTCATTCAATGAACTAGTAAGACAACATACAGATATAACTCTAGTTCTAACCCGTTTTATGGAAAAAAGGAATATTTGTTTAGTAAAATGGAAAGAGGTGTCCAAATCACCATGGATTTAATAAATCACATAAATCATTTTCTTCATGTTTATAGAAAAGTATTTGTATCCCAATATGTAGTTCCAATTACTCATCAGTTGTCTCTCAGACCAAGATATGATTAGTATCCTTTTGCTTATTTTCCTACCCAATTCCAGCCTTTTACAATGTCTCCTAATCAAGATTAATACACCTATATCCAATTATTATTACAGAATATCTTCTTAGGACTGTAGTTAAGCTCTAATATGGTGTTCCTTATTTCGTACCTCAAACTAATCCTGATTCTTCAGATAAATGGAAACATAAATCCAAGGCTAAAGAAAAATATCTAATGGATCCCTCGACCAAATATGAAATATATTTTTTTCATAGACTCTATGTCTTTTATGGTACACGGATTTTAATATATTTCTTATAATACTACTTGATGTCTTCCGTAATTCTTATTATGTCTGTTTACTTTTACTACCATTACTATTTTTACCCTACTAATCTTTAGCATTTTCATGATACCAAAAGAAGGATAATTATTATGAATATTTATTTTGGTGAACTTTATGAGATTTTGGATCTATGATATCATTGCTGCCATCTGTTTTTAATTATTCTATTCGTGATACATACCTTTAATACTCTTGTTTATCCTTGATATCATTTGCACATACAGGGAATGTGATGTTATGATTTATACTATCTTGGATATAATGTTTAATATTTTGTGATTATTTTGATTTTGTGATTTGAGATCATCAAAAGGGTAATATTATTGAACTCCTAAATTTAATGATCACAAAATCATGATTCTGATGTTATTAATGAGTTCCATGTTTTCTATAAGTATTCTATTAATCTGAGATATGTGGTAAGATTTTCTAAGGATGTGACGCCATTGAGACAATCAACACTCATTCAAGACACTATTGTCCATGACTGGTGACCAATAGAAATATATCCCTAATTATGAGATACTCCAAGGATATCACACTGCCAGAACGTCATACCCTTAGACTGAATATTTGATAATGTCTAAGACACCATCAGTCGATATACCGTAAGAATTTCATGACACCAGAATGAAAATTTGGATAAGTATGAGATACCCTTAGATGAGGCACCTTCATTATCATACCACCAATACATAATTATTGATTATTCTAAGACACTGTCAGACCACACACCTCCAGACTAGACACTATTAGTTGGGATTCCATTGGCGTAGTGTAAATTTGGAAATAGCATAGACACCACCAGTATAATACCTCTAGAACAACATAGCACTAGATCCTAACACCATTAGACCTTGATACACTGCAATAATAATACACCACATCTATTTTTCTTAAATTATCTTTTTGAATCACATTATTCCAATTTATATATTTATTAATGTTATTTCAATTTACTATTTTAATGATTATATCTTAAATGCTTAACATAAATAATTGAAGGGAGTGTCGAGATATGAAGTATGGGGAAGCAACTGATCTGATTAAGGTGCAATACACTCCCTCATGCAGGAATAGATGAAATTATAGATAAAGCAGACTAATACAAGACGAGAGATTAAAATTCCAGAACATACATATATCTGAACAAAATTTCAAACAAGAAGCTATCACCTACTACAAACATTTGGCTCGAAGCCAAACTACACATTCTTGTTAGGTTATTTCTTCCAATTAAAGTACAAGAGTCTATGACACTATGTTTTCATAATGTTTTCTAGAGAACCCAAATCAGGGATCACTGAAAAATCAATTCAAGAGTCACATGAAGAATTAAAATATATCAATCATTTCAAAACTCTATAATTTTATATTTCTATGTTCTATTTATAATTACTATATTTTTAATAGTGTGCATGAATAATTTATTTTATCACATGGACACTTTCTCCTTAATTAAAAGGGAAGATATTCGATCTCATCTCAAAATCTTTTCATATTTTTCTCCCCTAGGTAAGAGTAGTAGATGTCATTGTGTGGCCTATTATTATTTTCTCTGCATATAATTGTGGAAGAAGTACTATTTTATATGGACTGCCTGTAAACTATTGTAAAAACAAATCCTGGTTTTGGATCATTATATTTATTTTACATAAACTACTTGGTGGTGGATAATCACCAAGTGGAGAAGACTATGCCTAATCTTGAAACATATCCTCTTGTATTCATTCTTTCTGATGTGTTCTTTAATTTTGTTTTAATTTATCTTTCCTTCAAAACTAAAAAATTTTTAACTATAAACAAAATAGGTTCGTTCATAGTTTATATTTATTTTTGGTCATATATTATTTTGGTTGACTAAATTGATATTAACGGGTTCCCTAATATTTTATATTATTCATCGGATACCTAATCATTACTTATAGTGATCTTTAAAAAGATTTATATCTATATAATACTAAATATTTTGATACTGTTTATTGTATTTAAATATTTGAGGGATTTAAAAATAATCCATTTTAGACATAAATTTTTATTGGGTACCCAATTCACCACCCCCCCCCCCCCCACCCTCTTGTGATACTCTCTGACCAACAAAAAACACATATCTCTTATACACACTAATCCTCCCCCAAACTAATAGTGATCGTAGTAACTATATTTCCCATTATAACATACAAATTCCCCAATGTTTTTTTATATTATTCATCAACTTTCACCCCCTCCACATTGGTATTTCATTATGAACCAATGCTTTTATTTCCTCATAAAGGTTTCTTCATTCCCACAAAAAAACAGTAGCTGTAATATCATTTGGTTCAGGATTTGATTCCTTAGAAACACAAGGTTTTTTTAACTCTAGTTATATCATCTATAAACGTGTTATTCCTATCTTTATTTTTATCCAATGAATTTTCATCCTTATTATAATACTTTGAGAAATTGTTTTAACTTCTTAATGAATAAATTTCATAAAAAAGTCCCCAATTTCTATTAATTGATTTTCGAAATTTTCAATTCCTTTTATATGTTAAACAAACTTTGATTAAACACATTATAACTTTTCCTCATTTAACTTTAATCTTTTCATCAATCTGGATGTTGAGATTTTTATTTTCACCTTGTATCTTCTTCATATCATATAATTATTTTATAAAATTAGATTTATCATCAAGAGAATACTTTGTTTCATTTACTAACAAATATTATTTCATTAATTTTTTATTCTCCAAATCATGTATTATAATCTTTATAAGACATTTTTCAATAATATGACTTTATAATGAACTCCATATGAGTTTATTCTTCTTCAGAACTACTATTTTCATCACTGGTTAATTTTTCATCTTTAAAAATATTAATTTAGAATAGTTTTAGTACTATCATCACTGAATTTATCATCCCCTTATTTACTTTCGTCATCATCCCCCCAATTAGAAAAATAGCTTCCCCATTTTTATTTAAATAAAATCTTATTATTTCCCTTAGAATATGTTTTTTATTTTTCAACCATATTCATTATAGATCTATTTTAATTTCTACAGACATTATAACTTTCTTCAATTTATCTTCATCAAGGACAATTTTAATCAAAATGTCTTACAACATTGCATACAATGAATTTTACTTGTAACATTACATTGTATTTTCATGTTCCTATATTCACATTTTAAAAAATATAAAGACATAAATTAATGAAAAAATATCCTAACTTCATCTTCGATGTTAGAGTCACTAGATTATCCATAAAAAACATTCTTATATTTTCCTTTATTCCAGTTATTTAATGAAATTTCCTAATCAATCTTATTTTTGTTCTTCATAAACATTTCTATTATAATTTTATAAGTGATGAAAATATAAGAGAGATAATCTAGAGAAATATTTACATGATATCTAACTTCAAATGAAGAAACACTTTTCATCAAATTTAACAAGAATAACTCATAAGATCTTTTAAAAAATCGTTGAATCTTCCAACTTTCCCCCAATATATATTATGGTTATAAGAATTTCACAAAACCTTATTAAGAAGTCACCAAGAAATATATAATCACTAATCCTAGGATATATAATAATTACGTTTCTTAGGTTTTATCTTTGATTTCCTTAATTTTATATTTCCTTCATATATGTTCTTAAAATTTTCCTTGATTCCTTTATCCATATCAAATCATTTAAACCTATGCAAATCATTTTCTGAGATTAAGCATGGTATATCATTTTTGGAACACCAAACATTCACTAAATCTTTATTATGAGCATCTATTAGGGTAATTCCATTATCCCTATGTGGGAAACCATTTGTATTTCCATTGAGAATTTTAGAACCAGGGGGCATAAGATAAGGAAGAATTCTAAATTTTTAAATATTAACGTTCACTCCACAAAAAATATAAATAAACTTACTGTTTATAAGTTTTTAACATTAATGGAAATATCACTTTTCTTAAAACTTTATAAATGAGTTAATAATGGTAACTGACACTCTAATACCACTTAAAATGACAAAACATGATCTGGGTGATCACTGAGAGTGATGGAGTGGAATTTGTGATCTTTTATTTAATTATCATACAATATTAACCTCATATTAAATAGCTATTATTTTTCTAAAAATAAGAACATAATAAAAATCAATGGTAATAGAAAAATTTACATGGTTCACTAATCAAAAAGTGTATCTAGTCCATTGGATGGTTTTGAAATAGTTTAATAAATCTAAATGTACTATTATATAATCATATTATGTGGTTAGAGGAAGTAGGGAATACCATTACACTTATGTTTCCCTATAATAAAAAAACATTGCATGTGATCCTCACATGGATAAAATATATAACATATATTTTCATAATAACTATTAGAAACCTTCCCTAATATAAATCAATATATTGAAACTATGATACATATAATTCTTTACAATTTCTATTCTAGAATGTTATCCATACAAAATTCATTCACTATTATAGGAAAGAACATCTTCCTTAGACTTTTATATAAAAAATCATTTTGTTCAATTGTCCATATGATTTCTCAATATGGTGTTCTGTAATGCCCTGAACCGAGTTACCCAGATTCAGTGCATTATTTTAATACATTTGTATGATTACAAGGAATCAATTCCTGAAAGACCGATCAGTTTAGAATCCTTGGAAAATAGATTACATACATGAACGTTGCATTATATTACAAAATGAAAAAAAACAATATTGTATCCATTGACCACATTCATATCCCTTAGACTATCCCTACAGTTCAGTCATAATATACGTCTTCGCATCCTGGGGAAAATAAAACATAGATAGGGGTGAGCTCAGATTCTTAGTAAGGACAACAATATAGAAAAAACTTTTATAAATAAGCATAAATATTTAAGAATATGTATAAAACTAAAACAAAAGAATTTTAAACATAAACTTTAGAATAATATAGTAAGATAAATCAAATAATTCCATTTACTTATTCATGTGGATATTCTACTAGTCAAATAATCACATTTAATATCAATATATAATTTCATAAGGATAGAATGCATAATTCCATACTTCATAACCACATAGTCAATGCCTTATTCCAAGACTTCAAATAATATTTTGTCAACTCGTTGTTCCAATATAGTAGTTTGTCTTATGAGACCTACTAATTCATTGAGGATCTATAACAGGCTACATCCATCACTTACTAAGTCCAATTCATTCTTTATATGAAAAGGTTTAAACATAACATAAATATTTGTACTAAAACTAGAATATGAAATGTGAATACATTATCCATAAACCATGAATGGTATAAAATTAACACATCCATAGTGAAAAAATCACAAAACCATAAATACAATATGTAAGATTTGTATCATAATAAATCAACCTCGTTCAATAATAATATCCCGTAAAAGATATTGACATAGTTGAAAATGATCATTAAAAATCTTTGAGTGAAATATCCATTTTTCATGAAATAATTTAAAATTCATATAAAGGAAGTCATTTAAATTATAGTTTGGAATTAAAATTTTTCCCGAGACCTTTTAAACTTTTTAAAGGAATTAACATTTTAAAACATTCATGTCCATATAAATAAATCATTACAACCATTTTAAAAACATTGACACTAATGAGAAAGGTTTAGAAGAATAAATCTTTAAAACATTTAAAATTATGTTTTAGTAAAAATTACCTTAAAAATAATCCCTTTGAAAACACTTTTATGAAACATGAACATGGATAATAAATATTTCCCAGTAGATACTTACGTAAAAACAACCTCAGATAATAATGAGATTGTGAAATTAACCCTTACCTTGCACATTCATTTGGTCGAGGGTACATTTAACCTATTGTATAATGACCAAAGTATGTTATTAAATTATTCCAAAAACAAATTATATTTTATTATATCGTACATGATTCATTAATGAATTTATACTACCCATTTAATAATGATTTCCATGTAAAATTTACATTTTGGGTAATAATCACTTTCTTTATCGTACTAGTTTTAACTTGTTATTCTTGATCATTTCATTTGAATCATGATTTAAATACTTCCAAGATATAAACCATGATTTATATATCATATATATTTAGAACATAAATATTCACAATAGATAGATATATGAAATGGAAGGAACCATTTATGGAGACAGTAGGCCGTACGTATGCATAAATGTTGTTTCTGTTTTCATATCATATTGAATAGAAGTAAGTAAATATACTATATGTAAGTAAATATATATATATATCCATCAGAATTATTATGTAATATATTACATACATATTAATAATATATATTTTTATAATCATCGTTGAATGGTTAATGTGGGAATGAATCTCATCACGTCGTGGAGACGGTAATCCGTAAGTACGCATGACCGACAATATCATTATATTTACGGTGAAATAATATGTAATTGGATGGTATATCATATATACATAATCATTAACATGTTATATTTATTTTTTACATCAGTTATACTGATTATTCTACCCATCCAAATAATGAAGTGTTTGAATAACAAACTACACCACGACATGGAGACCGTAAACCATACGTATGCACGCATGGTGACTTTGTCATTTAGAGGATGGATATAGTAACGAATATGGTTGTACCATATTTATAATAATATCACAGTATGTAGGAGGTACTGGAGTTATTATTTTGTAATGGAAACAACAAATAAATAGGAAGTGGACGATAAAAAGAACTTGAAAGAGGGTGGTGAAATTATTACCTCTTCTTCGGGTGCTTCCTTTTGAGTTGACACAAAGGGCTCCATAGGTTGGCTTTATGATCAAAATAAGTACTCTAGTTTGATTTGGGGGATTTTGGGAGGATATTTAGGAAGGTTTTGGCCGAGTCAAATGGCTTTGGAGGTGCGATTTTGAGAGAAGGGGAAGTTCCCTTTTGTAAGAGGGGTGAGGGTCACTTTTGGAAAAGATTAAAATATTAAATTATTATACAATAATATTCGTTTTATAATGGCATTAACTGATTTTATTTCGAGACTAATGAGGTTATAGGTCAAAATTATCTCAACCAATAGGTTTTAGACAAGTTTAGGTTACTATTTTAACCTTATCTTTTAAATTTAACTCTTAGTTAAATAGTTTAACTTTTATCTTGTCTTCTTGAATTCAAACACTATATGGTTAATAAACTTACTATAAACATCCAAGAGAACCTAAAGTATTTCATTAATTATATATATAATATTATTTAATCCCTTTTTTATGAACCTTATATTTTTTTCAAATATTAAATAAACCAATAATATAGTATTTGTTTTAAAAATTAATTTATGTTAATTTTGACACTATTTGGTATTTTATTTTTGTGATTGTCATAATAACCTTATCACTTCGAACAAAATTTATCTAATCAACCTTAACAAGTCATATTATCCAATAAAATTTGTGTCTGGAATCAAAACCTTTTAAATTTTATTTATTTTTATATTTATAATATAAATTATTTTAATATTTCATTAAGAAGGTTATTACTGCATCATCATTGGGTCATAAATAAATTTAATTATTTAATCATTAAAAATTATAAATAAAATATCATAATGTAGTAAATTTTTTATATTTATAATGAATATTTATAGTAGAAATTATCTTATGTAGAAACCTATATTAAAATGGTTTAGTTAATAAACGTTGAATTCAACACTTTTAACTCTTCTTTAAATAAAATAATAATAAATTACCTAATCTAATCCAAGTGGACCTAAAGGATCATATTTTATTCCTAAGGTTTTTTTTGGTCGATTTACAAGTATCCAATAGAATTAGTACATGTGTTACTATAATTATAATATCAATTTTACCTTTAATTACCCTATTTACTTTTAACCGTGGTAAATAAAAGTAAAAAATTACAATTCCCCAAAAATTATTTTCATCTTATTGAATCACAATTTTTTTACTAATGTCAACCAAGTCTTTCAGATTTTCTAAATTCAACTCACAGAAGTGGTAAAATTATGTTTTATGCAAATTTGCTAATGTGCCAACATGGTGGGTAAAAGAGGTTAAAATGTTCAATAAATTTTTATATATTTAATTTTATTATAAAATGACTCAAATGAATTACATTGAAGTTATGTATGTATTATATATATATATTGACTTAAAATAAATTTAAATAAAATAAATAATTATTTAAATAAAAATTCAGTTTTAAATAATAACGTTGTGTTTTTTTTACTATTCTTCAAAAATTGAATGTTTTCAGAAAAATACCAAAAAAATCACCCCAAGGTAATTTTGATATTCCGAATTCAAAAATGAAGTCTATTTTACCATATTTAAAACATATAAGATTCATTTATTAATTTATAATTAATTCTTGTTGTCAAAACCAAAAAGTGGGTTTTTAAAAAGTAAAAACTATTAAAAGATTGACATGTGTTTATGTCATATTTAAATGTGAAAATTCTTATAATGGCTTACATTGTTTTAAATGATAAAAATATAATCTAATTATACTTCAAAACTTTTATAATTTATAATTTAACACTATAATTTATTTTTATTAAAAAAGTTGTATCCAATTAAAACAGAGTATTTTTCACTATTTTTCAAATTATGAAATTTATCAGAATAGTTCCAAAAATTTATCCAAACTAATGTTTTATGTACCTATTCTAAATTATAATTTAATTTCATTATATTTAATATATAAATGTGTCAAATATTTGTTTTAAAAAGGGTTCTCCATTAAATGGTGGTAAATTTTCATTTTTTTTAAAATGTTTCTTTTATCTGAAAAATTAATTTGTTCCTATATTATGTTTAAGAAACACATAATATAGTTGCTGAAATTAAATATATTATGTAAGATCTAAAATGCAATTAATATTATTCATAACTGCTTTTTGAACGTCTAGTTTGCTAGGTTTTGGGGCGCTCGAACTCAGTGTTGTGTGTAGCGCAAGCTATTGAATTACATTAATTAGATAACATACTATGAAATATTGGGTTGTAACATTCTCCCCTCCCTCAATAAATTGTTCCCTCACCGTTTTAAATTGTTGTTTGAAAATAAAAGGATAAAAATAGAAAAATAACCTGGCGGGAAGCCCACATTAGAAATTGGGTTAATAAAATTGAGTCTTAATAAGAGGGAAAGGGAATGAAAAAGTCATGACCAAATTATGTTCTCGATTAGGAGAATATTAGTGGCAATTAGTGACACATAATTGGAGGATAATCGTAAATATTTATAGGGAGTGATTGAGGTCATTAATCATAAACAAGTGTAAAATTGATGTCCTCAAAGTCATTAATCTATGATGATTTAAAATATCATTAGTACAAAAAAACATAAGGTATTAGGATAACACATTTTTGGTTTTAAGATCCCGTACCTAATGTTTAATAATTAATTTATTCACAGAATAAGAGGAAAAAATATACATGACAAGTAGAGTTTCATCCTTCAACTAATTCCTAACACAAACTCATCATTCACTCCAAAAGATAATAGAATTCCAAAATATTCTATTTATCCTAATCATATAGGGTTCCAAAAGTAATAAATTTATAATTCATTTTTCAGAATATTTAAAAAAATACATTATACAAACAAGGAAATCACGTATTCTAGTGGTAGGTGATCCACCATTCTTACCCTTCAGTTGCAGGTTCAAGTCTCACGGCCTTGCCGGACGCAACGAGTTGTCGCCCGACGTCCGGCTGTCCTTTTTATGACAATACAAAAATAATATCAAGAAATCATTTAACCTTAACAATAGTATCCATTGTCAAACTTAATCGATTCCAACCTTTATACTTATCCAAAATACTTCTATCCAAACTCACAGTTCAAAATTTATAGGGAAGGTAAACATAATGAAGATCCTCTTTTCCATGTAATAACATGTGAATACCATCATCATGTATTCTTTTAAAATGCTATAACACCCGGAATTACCATAAAACCTTATTGATTAAATTTATTCTCCCTTATTCCATATAAAATACTAGATATACTCCTTCTATCCAAGAATGTTATAAACTCCAACAATAATGGAATATGCACATCATTAATCAATTTCAAGGTAGTCAATAATATCAAATATAATTTATCCAAATCGATCATATATTTTTCCAAAATCATTCCCTCGGTATCAGAGCCATATTATGGTTTATCTTTCTCTTAACCATATATTTTCCAAAAAAATAACCTGCTATGGAGTAACTTTTCTTGGTTCCACACAATCTCAAGCCCTTAATGAAATAGTAATGTAGTACAATCCTCTTACACACTATAATTATTATAACATGTACATAATAAATACAATACTCAAACGACATAATATATTAATAAAAACATAATAAATCTAATAATTCATCTTCATCTTTGATATTATCATAACTTGATTATTATCTAATAGCAGCATTTGTGGTATACTCTAATGATTTGGACATTGCTTCACATAGAGTCCAAACTCCTTGCAGATGAAGCATTATACTTTTGAAACCTTTTTCTTACCCTTACAATCAAATACATGGTGTCCTTTTTTGGCACACTTATAACAAACTCTCATTCTATTCAATCATTTTCCAAGGTGATTCTTTCCACAGTTATCACATATAAGAAAATCCTTCTTTCCCTTTTTCCCTTTATCCATCTTTTTCCCTTCCATCCTTTTCTTTCCTTACTTCCCTTAAAAGCTATAGGACTCATAGAATTATTTACTTATCTTATTAACACATGATATTATTTCTTCATGTGATGATAATACAAGGGAGACTATTTCCCTTCAAAATTTTGTCTTAATACCATGAAAGATGTGATCATTCTAAATCTTTCGATCATCAATATTGATGGAATTCAAATTCCTTCTACTATGCGCCATTTCTAAACAATGGAATACACTAGGTTAGTTTATGAATCACAATTCATAATTCTAAACATGTAAAATACCTAAAATAAATTGAAAAGATTATACATATAATCTATAGTCATAAAATGTTTTCTTTGAGTATTTATTTACACCTAAATCTTTTATAATGGATTTTAATGAAATTGTGAATTATTCTAAGTATATCCTCCCGGAGTGTTGTAACCAAGAGTGCAGCAAGGAAAATTTTTGTGTACTAAGATACCCCGGGTCTCGCCCAAAACTCCTTGTCATAATTTTCACTCCTAGGTACATCTGTACCAGAGC
Organism: Viscum album; assembly: GCA_963277665.1. Lineage (NCBI taxonomy): Eukaryota > Viridiplantae > Streptophyta > Magnoliopsida > Santalales > Viscaceae > Viscum > Viscum album. The sequence goes on along the minus strand of OY728143.1, from coordinate 838,544,829 downwards.
CACCTCTACCTGCTCATATCTATATAGGGATTTATTGCTTGGAAAATACACAAAATCTATTCATTACCAAAATTATCTAAAGTTCTTCTATACTAATTCTCAAAATCTATCATTGGGTAGTGTTCTATAATAAGAGTTTATCATAATCTATTTCCAAGGTTATTACTATACATCCTATGATACCAACTATAATGACCCAACCCCAGTTACCCAAATTCAGTGCATTATTTTAATACATTGGCATTATTACAAGGAATCAAGTCCCGATGGGCCGATCAGTTTAGTAACCTTAGAAAATAGATTGCATAAATGAATATTACATTACATTATAAAATGAAAAACAACAACAAAATTGTCATCATTGAAAACATTCATATCACTTAAAAAATCCGTACAGGTTAGTCATAATATAATTCTTCTCATCTTAGGAAAAATAATACATAGAATGGGGTGAGCTCAGATCCTCATTAAGAATAAAAATATAGCAAAAACATTTATAAATAATCATAAATATTTAGGAAAATGTATAAAACTGAAACAAAATCCTTTTAATCTGAAATCCAGCATAATATGGTAAAATAAATCAAAAAATGCAATTTACTTATTCAAATTGATATTCTACTAGTAGAATAATCCCATGTAATATCATTAGCTAATTTCATAATTATGGAATGCATAACGCTAGATTTCAAACCACATAGTCAAGGCCTTGGGCCAAGACTACAAATAAAATTTTGCAAAGGCCTTATGCCAAAAAATTAGTTAGTCTCATGAGACCTACCGATTCATCGAGGAGCTATACCAGGCTCCACCCGTCACTTACTAAGTCTAATGCATTCCTCGTATTAAAAGGTTTAAACATGACATAAACATTCGTATTAAAACTAGTATATGAAAACTCAATACATTATCCTTAAATCATGAATGGTATAAAAATAACACATCCACAGTTAGACATATCACAAAACCTTAAATACAATAAGGAATATTTTTATCATAATAAATAAACCTTGATCAAGAATAATATCCCTTAACGGATATTGACATAGTTGAAAATTATAAGCAAAAAATCATTGAGATAAATATCCATTTTTCATGAAATAATTTAAAAGTCATATAAAGGAAGTCATTTAAAAAATAGTTTTGAATCAAAGTGTCCCACACCACTTTGATACTTTTGAAAGGAATTAACATTTTAAAATAGTCATGTCCATATAAATAAATCCTTGAAACCATTTTGAAGACATCGATAATAATGAGAATGGTTTAGAAGAATAAATATTTAAAACATTTAAAATGATGTTTTAGTAAAAAAATACCTTAAAAACAAAGCCTTTGAAAATGATTTTATGTTACATGAACATTTATAATAAATTTTTCCAAGTAGATACTTTCATAAAAACAACCTTGGATAATAATGAGATTGTGAAATTAACCCTTAACTAGCACATTCATTTGGTCGAGGGTACATTTAACCTCTTTTATAATGACCATAATATGTTATTAAATTATACAAAAACCATATTAATAATTATAAAATCATATATGATTCATTTATGACTTTATACTACCCATTTAATAATGATTTTCATGTTAAATTATCATTTTGTGTAATAATCGCTTTCTTTATCGTACGTGTTTTAACTTGTTATTCTTGATCATATCTTTTAGATCATGATTTAAATACTTATAGAATATAAAAATTGATTTATATATAATATATATTTAGAATATAAATATTTACATTAGATATATATATATATATATGAAATTGAAGGCACCATTTATGGAGATGGTAGGTCGTACGTACTCATAAACGATGTTTCAATTTTCATATCTTATTAAAAAGAAGTAAGTGAATAAGATATATATAAGTACCTACATATATATATATATATATCCAGTAGCAGAATTATTTCATATATTAAATAGTTATTAATAATATATATTTTTATAATCATTTTTGAATGGTGAACGTGGGAATGAATCTCATCGTGTCGTGGAGACGTTAATCTGTACGTACGCACGAACAACAATATCATTATATTTATGGTGAAATCGTGTGTAATTGGATGTTATATAATATATAAATAATCATTAACATGTTATATTTATTATTTAATCAGTAATATATATTAGTATACCCATCCAAATAATGAAGTGTTTGAATAACAAACAACACCACAATGTAGAGATGGTAATCCGTACATACGCACGTGTGGTGACTTTATCCTTAAGAGGATGGATTGAATAATGAATGTGGTTATAACATATTTATAATAACATAAAATTATATAGGAGGAATTGAAGTTATTATTTTGTTATGGAAACAAAAAAAGAAAGTGGAAGTGGATGATGAATATAACTTGAAAGAGGGTGGCGAAATTATTACCTCGTATTCGGGTGTTTCCTTTTGAGTAGATCAATAAGGCTCTATAGGATCTCTTTAGGATCAAATTAAGGACTCTTTTTTAATTTTAGGGAACTTGGAAGGATATTTGGGTAGGGTTTTGCTAATCCAAATGGCTTTGGAGGTGTGATTTCAAGAGAATTGTAAGTTCCCTTTTATAAGAAGGGTGAGGGTCACTTTTGGAAAAAGATTAAAATATTAATTTATTACCCAATAATATTAGGTTTATAATGGCTCCAAATGAACTTATTTAGAGCATTATGTGGTTATGGGTCTAAATACTCTCAATAAATAGGTTTTAGAAAAGTTTAGTTTACAATTTTAACCTTATCTTTTATATTTAACTCTTAGTTATGTAGTTTAACTTTTACAGTGTCTTCTTGTATTCTTACACTATATGGTTAATAAATGTACTCTAAGTTCCAATAGATCCTAAATTTGTTCATTGATGTTATATATAATATTATATAAGACCTTTGGCCGAACATTAGTTTTTTGGGAATATTATATCAACCAATAATATAGTATTTGTTTTAAAAATTAATTTTTGTCAATTTTGACACTATATTTTATTTTGTTATCATAAATGTCATAACAACCTTATCAATTTGAAAAGAATTTATCTAATCAACCTTAGAATGTCATATTAACCTCCAAAATTCATGGATTTAATCAAAACTTTTAAAATTATATTTAATTTAATATTTATAATATAAACTATTTTAATATTTCATTATGAAGATAATTACATCATCCTCATTGTATCATAAATAAATTTAATTATTTAATATCGAAAAATTATAAATAAAATAAAATTATGTAAGAAATATTTTTATATTTCTAATAAATATTTATAGTTGGATTTATCAAATTTATAACCCTATATTAAAAATGGTTTAGTTGATAAATGTTGAATTCAATACTTTTAACTCATCTTCAAATAAAATAATAATAAATGTACTAATCCAATCCAAGTGGACATAAATGATAATATTTTATTCCTAATGTTATTTTTGGTCGAATTAAACTTATCCAATAGAATTAGGACATGTGTTAGGGTAATTATCATATCATTTTTAGCTTTAATTAACCAATTTACTTTTAATTGTTGTAATTAAAAGTCAAAAATTACTGCTAACCAAAAATTTGTTGCATCTTATTGAATCAAATTTTACTTGTTAATTTCAACCATGTCTCTCGTATTTTTTAATTTCAACTCACACAAGCAGTAAAATTATGTTTTACACAAATTTTCCAATGTGCCTATAAGGTGGGTAAGAGATGATAAAAAGTTCAATAAATTTTTATAAATCTAATTTTGTTATAAAATGACTCTAATGAATTAAATTTAACTTATATATTTATTATATATCTAGTTTTAATTAAAATAAATTTAAATAAAATAAATATTTATTTAAATAAAAAGTCGGTTTTAAATAATAATGTAGTGTTTTTTACTATTCATAAAAAATTGAACGTTTTTAAGAAAATTCCAAAAATTCACCTTAAGATAATTTAGATATTCCGAATTCAAAAATGAAGTCTATTTTACCTGATTCAAAACATAGAAGTTTCATTTACTAATTTAATAGTAATTTCCGTTGTCAAAACCAAAAGGCAGTTTTTAAAAAGTAAAAACTATCAAAAGATTGACATGTGTTTATGTCATATTTAAATGTGAAATTACTTAAAAGGAACTAAATTGTATTAAATGACAAAAATATAATCTATTTATACTTAAAAACATTTTAAATGAATAATTTAACACTAAAATTATTTTTATTAGAAAAGATGTTTTCAATTAAAACAGAGTATTTTTAATTATTTTTCAAAATATGAACGTTATTAGAAAAGTAAAAAACAATTTATCCGAACTAATTTTTTTTCCCGATTCTAAAGAAGAATTTAGTTTCATTAAATTGAATATATAAAAGTGTCCAATATTGGTTTTAAAAAGGGTTCACCATTAAAAGGTGGTAAAATTTCATTTTTTGAAAAATACATCTTTTATCGGAAAAAATGAATTTGTTTTTATATTATGTCTAAGAAACACATAATAAGGATGTTAAAATTATATAGAGTATATAAGATTCAAAACGTAGTTAATACTACTCATAACCGCATTTTGAACAGCTAGTTTGGTATGTTGTGGTGCGCTTGAACTCAGTGTTGTGTGTAGCATAAGCTATTTAAGTACTTTAATGGGATAATGTACTATGAAATATTGGGGTGTTAAATGGTCTGTCTGATAATATCTGTATAGTGTAATCTAAAAATTAATACCAATTACTTATGATTTTTCCATCCATTAACTTCTTCATATAGTCTGACTCATTCTGCTTGAAATGAAACTATTTCTGGTGTCTTTCATTTGATGATTCTAATCACAACTCCTCTATTTGATAGAAAATTCTTCTTCATCTAAGATATTACTTGGTTGGAAACATTCATTCTAAAAAATTAACATCCATATTTTCATATTTTATTAATAAATGATACTATTATTCATCACTTCATCTTTTACACACTTGAACATGACACCTCTCCATACATTACTTTAACCATATTTAAAGATATGCGAGAATAAAGAACGTTTAGAATAAAAATTAACTTTCCCACTCAATGAATACAAAAAATCAAAAAAACCATCTCATATAAATTTTCATAGACACTTATCAAGGTTTCTAGAGTATTCTTTATTTTTCTCAATAACACGAGCATCCAATACATTTATTTAACATCCTTATAACATTGTGAAATTCACAGATCTTACTTCTATTTAATTTTTAACATTGAAAGATCATCTTTTTATCAACACAGATTCTTCTTTAAGAAATTTTCATAAAGACCTTAAAAATAGAAAAACCGTTTACCAAATAATCATCTGGTGAACTTTTATAGTAATTCTTCCACCACAAAACATAATCTGATAATCTTATATTAACATATTTTGATGATTTTGGAACTATTCTTCTAGATTCTCAAACCCTCTAATAAATTTCATCAAAAAAATTCACATGTTACATTTTTATGCTTACCACTACCAAATGGAATTTATTTAAAATATATATCTGATGACATAAATTAAAACCTCTTTTTCAATAACATGAAATCTTATAGAAAATTTTTTGTTTATCTAATGGGATTTATTTGTTTAGTACATCGTTGGATTTGACTTCATCCTATCACGTTCCACAGCATCATCCCATTGAACATAAATAACATTACACTGTCTGGAAATCTACTCAAACTTCAAAAATAAAATTTTCTCAATCAAACCTCAGTCGAATTCCATATATCCAATCAAAACCAAGAAACCTACTTAGAACACCGTAGTATGATATTTTTTCATACAAAAAAAATATCTCCCCCTTTCTACTTATGCTTGGACCATGAGAACTTTCTTAACTCATGAGGTTAGTAAATGAAAAATAGTATAGCATCAATAGATTTATTTATAAAATATATTTTTTATGGATCTTTTATGAATTATAAGATAAAACATTCTATATAAATCTTCATCCAAACATCTCGTTCAAGAATCATATATCTGATGGACTTCATCCCAGAAACATAGTGTGATCCTATATTTGTTCATCATTTATTTTAAATATTAACAAATTTAGGTGTTATATATTTAAAAACAAAAAAAACATGTATAAAACATTCATCAACCAAGAAAAACATCATAAAATCATACCAGAAAAGCCGTCAGAGGATAACCCTCTGACCATTTATTAAAAAGAGAAAGAAAACAATAAGTAATTAAAGATTAGAATTACAAAACTATGAGACATACAATATGTATGTGATATTATGGAATGACATTAATAAATACAGAAATTATTCTTCTATGTAATGTATGATTGGTATTTATTAATATTGAGTGAGAATCTTGTGTATATGGATAGATCTTTACTATGATTGTTGTGCACCCCATAAAATATATGGCTAGAATTTGGTGTTTAACACATAATATTTACAGTTTTGGATTTGATACTAATAAATATAACCCAATTTAGATCTTCCAAAACTTAAAAAATCAAATGTATATATTGGATCACTTACATACCCAATTACCTTTTAGGTTTTGAGTTTTTTATAATTAATACAAACTCTTACTGAATAATACCCATTTCATTAAATGAATGTTTTACACACTATATCAAAAATTTTACATTTCAAATTAAATCTTTAACAACAACCATTAAATTATTCACAAAGGAATATTTTCTAAACATAATTAATTTAAAATCAATCTTAATAACCTAGGTAAATGAAAAACATTTGAATTGTGGGTTCAAAAACTCTACAATGGTAACTTTAAAATTTAACAATTCAATGTCATTTGTGAGAATAAGTTGAGAATAAGGGTATAATGGAATAATCAAAGGGTATGATCATAATATAAAATAACTCATACCCATAAAAACTATATATCTCAATTAATGATACATCTTTAATATAAGATAAGAGTCATATTAGACAACAATCATGTTCTATATGAAAAGAATCCTTGAGAAAATGATACATTATTCCTTGATGATAACAGAGATAAAACATGTTTATAACATATAATATAATTTCTATATAAATAGTACCAATATAATAACCTTCCTCATAAATTCCAACAATAACTTTAGAAAAACATAAATCTGGTTAAAATTTCCCATTACCCAATGCACTGACGATCCATATTACGGTCACTCATCCTTAGTTTATAATGGAACCACCCATCATTGTTTTATATTAGAACCACCTATAAAACAACCATAAAATTTTCCGTGTACATATAATGAGTAAAAAAATTATAAAAATTCACATTTCAATATAAAACTAACCAATTTTCTTTCACATCTTAATTTACCTATGGAAAATGAATTGGTTCCAAGGAAATCTCTTTGAAAACTCATAATCCATATAGGTAAATAATAAAGATAGTATAACTAAAATATATCCCTAATGAAGTGTTGTTAAAATAAGTTGTTTTTATTATTGAATAGAAATTACATTAAAATATCATTAATATATTATTGAATAAAATACCCTTTTAACTTTGAAAATAACTTCAAAACACAAAAAGAAATCTATTATATTGGAAAAAATAATTTCTATTTAAATTTATCATGTAATGATTAATATGATTACTCAAATAAAAAATAACATGACACCAAAAAAATGCAATTAATCTATATATTTTAAAATGGAACAATCATTTTACAATTTGGTAAATAAATTAAAAATGTGGCGTACGGAAAATGGCTATAAATAAAAAGAAAATATACTTAAAAATTACCTTAAAAATAATTAAATTATAAATTTTAAAATACTTTAAAACACTTTATAAACCATGTATATAATAGAGAAATATTATTGATCTATAAAATTACAAGATCAGTATGGCATAAAAATAATGTATATTATGTTTCATTAATCAATATAGGAGGAAAATGAAATTAAAAATATATATAAAAATCACAATCACTAGAGAAGAAAATAGATATGGTTCATTAAAATAAAATTATATGATCCCTACAAGAGATAATTTGATGATAAAAAAACCTGAAATAATATGGGAGAGTATCATAAAAATCCTTACCATTTTAGTAACTTTTGAATTGTCATTCTATGAGAATAATGAATCTGAAATGGAAATTTAAACTCTATAAATATAATTATATTCATTTTATAACATTTATAGGGGTATTATTTTAATTTTATAAAATAATATTGGTTCATAACATTAATATAGGTCCCAACGAATTAAAATTTGAGATCGATAACTATTACAAAGATAATATCATGGAATTGATATTTATTTAAGAGAAAAATTGTGTGTAACAAATGTAAATCCAAAAAATAAATAAACACAGCATAAATCAACAGAGGATCCCTTCACACATAATATTGGAAATGAACTCATCCAATAGGATATATAAATGTTTTTCCATTCATTTTAACACTTATATATTTAGTTTAACCCCATGTTATCCCTTTTTAGACTTAACTATGGTAATTAATTTTTCAGTCTTTAATGGTTACTAATTAATATATAACGTAAAATTTTTGTCAAAAAAATCAACGTATGAATTTTTTTACCCCTTACCATTCAAAACTTCCTAATTATATGTTTTTCTGATTTTTAAATCATTTAAAAAATATTACATAGCATAAAATATCATTAATTTCATTTATTAACTATTCATATATTTTGAATTTGAACAAAAAAATACATATATCAAATTAAGATATAATCCAATAAAACATAAATTATACATTATTATTAACCATAAAATTTATTTGATAACATAATTATTCCAAAAAATATATTACTTCTTATGTTTTTAAAATCATTTACTTATATTTTTCAACTCCTTGCACAAGCATTGTATGAGAGTTTTATATGATTTTAGCGTAATATTATCAGTAAAAAAATTAAAAACAATTACCATTATAAAAATAAATAAATAAATTTCTGAAAAAAAATTATATTTTTTCATGAAAACTTCTTATACCTATATGGACACATAAGATAAATTAAAAATCTAGATAGTGATATTTGAGAATTTCCATAACTTAAAAAAATATAAATATAATTATCAGTGTAAAATGAAAAATAATAAATAATAAAATTTAATAAGTATATATTCTAATTAATCTAATATAATTTATTAATTTCATGTTTTGGGTGGATTTTAAGACTCTATCACATTGTTGTCACCCGTTTTTACTCATTTTAACCTTACAAAGATGAAAAATAATTATCAAGATCCTATTAATAATGAAAAAATAAATAAAATTGAACTATTTTCAATATTTTAAAAACAATATTCAAAATTTGAAATCTATTTTTTAATATTTAATATCATGACGTCAAATAAATTTATTTAAGATAAAATATTTCAAAGAAGTGAAAAATAGTTTTTAAAAACATTAGTTTTTATTCCCAGAAATGAACTTACACCCAATCAGGTATAATGGTGATTAAAATGTAATTAATTTTATAATTTATTATGAATTAATACTAATAATAAATTATTATATCATTGAAATAATAATGTTACTTTTAAAATAATGTAAATGACAATTTTATAAAAATTGTTCATTTTCCCTATTCACTATAAAATCAATCTTTTTTGAAAAATGAAAAATATTCACACTAAGTTATTTTAATATGATTATTTTAAAAATTAATTTAATTTTTTAAAATAAATTAAAAAATATTTTGAATAAATTAAAAGTAATATTTTTTCACAAAAATAAATAAAAACTATTCTTATGGAAAATTGTATTTTTGAAGCATAAAATTAATTTAATTAAAATTGAGAATTTTTTTTAAAATTTAGTAAATAAATTTAAATTATATGAAAGATTTATAACTATTTTTCATAATATTTTTATTAATATTTATGCATTCCAATTCAATGACTTTTGTATCATGGTAACATTTATATTATAAAATATTTATAGTATATCACAATTCACTTAAATCTCGGTGTTTCATGTTAACCGGGGTGCTGAATATAGTATTATTTTAAATAAATAATTTATGGAGTTTAATTCTACCCCCAACCCCCATAATAAAGTTTATTCTTCAAAATTTTATCTATTTATTAATAAAACTTTTAAAATAAATTTAAATCACATCTTTGGATTGAAACATAAAACATGCAATCATGAATGGAAAAAACCATTTTAATATTTAAAAATACCTTTTTAGAAGAATGACATCAAAAAAATAGTTAATAAGAATATATTTTGATAATTCATAAATGGAAATATGAATAGAATATATAATAATACATAAATATGTTTACAAAATACAACAACATCAGTACTAACTAAAAATACGGACATGGAGGAAAACATATGTCCAAATATTAATGGATAGTGACAAAGAGAATTGATCACAAAGAAGTTAATGATTGTGAGAAATTTCATGATCATAAAACAATAAACCACTAATATGTGAATAATATCATCAATTCAATAGAAAATAATGTAATAGAATAACATTTATATTTCAACATCATTTTCCAAGAGTTGAGGAATTCCTTTACCATCAAGATTAAGAACATAAAAAAATAACATACTCGATTTTGTTATATTTAATAATAATTATTTCATACTTTGGTTGTTCTTAGATCAGTTTCATCTTCTATCACATCTATTTTCCAATGAAATTAATATTCAAGATTTATTTTTCATCCTTGGTGCACTAAAATAATATTCTAACTAATCACAAGATCCAAAAAATGTTAACAAGTTATCTATCCTATATTTAGAAATTATCCAAAACAAAAATAGTTATAATAAGGTAATATAATACCAAATAATTATAACCCAGCATATAAATTAATAGTAAATCAATATATAAAATTAAAAAATAACACTAATGGTTCAACTAAAATTATTCTAAAAATAAATAACCCTACATCCCAAATAACCTCAGTTACCTTAACATTAAATAGTTTTTGAACCTAAAATCATATATCATACACTATAACATACATAAAAAAATGTAATATAATTCTTCCAAAATAATATTTTAGTTAAACCTAAGGGTTACTCAAACCTAAACGCAATAAAATTTCTCCCAAAATATCATTAATCACATTAGAATCTCTATACATCAATACCTCAAAAGGAATATTTATGCCTTTGAAATTATGATCAGAATTAAACTTATAATCTCATAATGGAATTCATGACACTTAATTTTAACCCATTTGAAAACATCACAAACACCAATGTTATCTAATCCCTTCCCAAATAATAATTTTGAATACCTTAAACTTACACTCCCAAAATTTGGTGCTAAAAAACAATAATTGCTTTTCTTCAATTGATACTAATAAATATGACCCAATTTCATCCACAAAAAACGTACAACATAAAAAAAATATTGTATAACTTACATACCCATGGACCTTTTTGGTTTGGTGTTGTATAGGATTAGGAAAAACTATTAACTAACAATACCCATGTTTCCAAGTGATAATTTTTCCCACTATACAAAAATTTTCTAATTCCACATTATTTTTTTAATATATCTCATATAATTCATCCCACATGAATATTTTATATACATAATTAATTTTCATCAATATTGATTACCTAGTAAAATATAATAAAATGTTGTGTGATCTCAAATGATTATTACGCTAAAACATAATAATTTGTAATTTAATTTCATTTGTGAGAATAAGTTGAATATAAGGGAATGATGGCATAATGAATGTTTATCATCATAAAAAAATAAATTTCATAACCATAAAAACTTAGATAAAAATTAATGATACCAAGACTAATGATTTAAAAAATACAAGAGTCATCTACATGGACTACTGTGGGCCATATGAAAACAATCCTTGAGAAATGGATAGATTATAACATTATGAAATCATAAGGAAAACATGTCTTATGTTTGGAAAATCATTTTCATATCAGTCTTAAAGTTATTATTATAAATTGAAAGACCATCCTAGATAATTTAATTAATCTCTTAATAGAAACCATGAACATGTTAACTCTATCCCATTACTATATTTATTATAGTGCTATATCAGGATCACTCATCCTTGGTTTATAAAGTAATTATGCATCCATGGTTTATAATGGATCCACCTATGAATAATCCATACACATGTAGAAGTACAATATCATGAGCTTAAAAATTATTATCTTTCACTTTTCATTATAACAATAATCATTGTTCTTTTATAGTTTGATTTATGCATCAAAAAGGAAGTAGTTCAACTCCAACATCATTGAAAAAATTATAATCCATCCATATATAAATTAATTATGTTATCATTTTAAAAAATCATTCATGTGTCATAAGTAAAATTAAGGGTTTTTTATTGAAAATTTGAAATTCCAATAAAATGTAATTAATAAAATTAATACAGAAAATAACCACTCCACTTCAAATCAATTTTAAAAAAATCAAATATATATGGAAGGAAATAATATAATATTTGAAACATTAAAAATAATATTCAAATAAAAAATGTTTACTATAGTAAAAAAATGTGTTTCATCAATGTATGTTAAAATAAAACACTCTTCCTTATCTTTGGAAAAGATAGTAAATAATGAGTTATACAAATAATGTTAATAACATTACCCTTTTAAAACCATTGTAAATATTGTAAAAGATACATGAAAATTAACTTAAGAAATAATTAAAGTATAAATAAGAAAAATCTTGAAAATATTTTTTAAAATATTGACCTAGAGGTGAATAAATATTTATCAAATTTAAGAATAAAGATTAGTATCACTTAAAAATAATGTTTTGAGGTTTATTTAATTGATATAGAGGGAGGAAATTAAAAATTAAAAACAAAATCAAGACCATAGTAGAATAAAAAATATTTGTGGATCAAGAAAATATGATAATATTTTCCCACCCAATATAACTTTTAACATAGAAAATATTGAAGTAATATGGGATTGTATCATAAAAATCCTTACCATTTTAGTTATTTTCTAATATTGAGACATAGAATGAAATGAATTCAAATAAAACATGAAATCCAATTAATATAAGGATATACATGACATTAAATATAAATTAGTGGTATATAAACCATATCAAATAAAATAAATTAATAGTATATACAATTCCCCAAAGAAGGGATGTTTTAGATGAATAACCATTACAAAGATCATATCATTGAATTGAGAATTATTCAATTGAGATATAATCTCTAACAAATGAATATCCAAAAAATAAAAAATGTAAATAAAACATAAATAAATAATTCATTTACCACATAATCCTGAAATAATATAATCAATGAATAAGTTATATAACCCTAATGAAAGGAAATTAAGTTAAAGAACCCATTACCTCAAGTCTTTAATTTCTATATATTTACTTTAAATCCTGTATTATAAAATTATTTAAATTTTTTAATTTTTTTAGAAAATTTTATATGTTTATTATATTATAATAAATCCATTTATTTCATTGATTTTAATTACATTTTTAATTACTTGGTCAGTTAGGTCCACATCATGTGTTTTGAGGTTGTTCTGTTCATAATTTCATGTTGAGATTGGTAAGTAAATTATGGTCAAAGAGGTCATTATTATATCATATATAAAATAATTTTCATGAAATAATTATAATTTGTATACATTAATTATAATTTTAGAACTAAATATTTAATACGGTTATGAAAATTTAATTACTTTACAATTAATTATAAGGTATGTTGTATGTACGCATTAGTAAGGTTTTCACTTTTCAATGTACATAATGGAATAAAAGTAATTAAAATTTTATCATTATATACTGAATATTATATCTTAACTATAATATTAAATCTTTAAATATACTTATATAAACCATCTGTAACATCCCATGTAGGTAAATAATAATATATTTTTCTATCTATGTCTATTTATGAATTAGATAGTGTTTTAGATGCTTAAAATGAGAATAAATCCAATCTTAAGCATAGAATACTCTAATATTTTTAAAAGATCGTTTTACCGCCTTTTGGTGGAAAAACTTTTTTAAATCGACATTTTCACAATTTTATAAGCTCTATTTTTCAAAATATCCTTATTCTTTAGGATTGGGACATTGAAATTTACTTTGGATAAAATTTTTGTGTTTTTCTGACAATGTTCATTTTTTAATGAATATTAAAAAATACAGCATTTTACTTCAAAACTACGTTTTCATCTAATTTAATTATATGGCTAGATTATCTTTTTAATTGTTTTTCAAGTGTAATTATAATATATTTTTACCATTTAATCCAATTTTGGTCATTTTAATTAATTTCACTTTGGAATTGGGAATAAACAAGTGTCAAACTTGTGATAGATATTGTTTCAAAAAACCCCGCTATTTGTATTGACAACGGGAATTATTTTTAAATTAATTATTGCAGTTTCTGTGTTTGGAATTTGATAAAATTGATTCCTTATTTTTAATCAGATGGTCAAAATTATGTAATTAAGACGCTTTTGTTTTTTGACATTATGAATAGTAATGACGGTAATTATCATTAATTATCGTGATTAGTTAGTAATCAGGTAGTTAAGGGTAATAAAATTATATCATAATAATATAAAATGACCCCAAAATATTTCCAAATGCTATTGGTTGTGTCATGTCCGATCATGGGATTCCTCGTTCCAAACTTTGGGACCCGATGGAATCACTTTTGTGTGATAGTGACATTTTATCATTTTATTTTTAATGAAAGGAAAATATAACAAAAGTATGTAACACCTATGTAAAACAATTATAATTTTGTCTAAATAATGGATCTCTTAGACTATAAATAGTCATTTGAAATCTAAAAATATTCCCTACATCATGGTATTTTTTTTAAATTTTTAGACATTAAATAAATAATTTATTTATGACACCATGATGATTCAGTGATTACCTCATTAATGAACGATTTAAATAAAATGAAACAATAATGTAAAATCTAAGACTTACACTTGTCAAAAACCTATTGGTTGGGTGAATTTCAAACCCTTATCACCTTATCCTCAAAATATTTCATTGTGGGACATTTAAAATCCGAAACCTATTTTATAATAAACTAACATTTCAAGACTTTCCAAGAGTGTCCCTCCTTCCTCTTATAATAGTCTCCCACCTCCACCCCCTTACCCACACCTCTCAAGCCATTGGCTCTACCAAACTCTGATCATTTTATCTCTCCAAATCCCTATTTTCATCATATAATCCTTACCTTACGCATAAAGCTCTTCAAGAAACCCTTTTGGTTCAAACCAAGGGGAGCTACCCGATTTAAAGGTAATGTCTTCTCTTATGTTTTTCGATTTTATTTTACTTATCAAACACCATAAATCTTATTTATTCCTCTATTTTGAAAAAACACTAGTATATTCAATATACTAGGATTTTTTTAGGAGAATTATTTGATTTACACTTACACACACCTCCGTCTAATGGTTAAAGAACATACTGTTTCTGTGAGTGGCGAATTACTGCCTCACAAAACGATGATTATTCAATATTCTTTTAACACCTCTCATGGTGGCCATTAATATGTCACTATATTTATATATGATATATATTATGTTTATTATTTCTTTATTCTTCTATATTTTTCATTTATGGCATACATTTATGGTTTCCATTATGTGTAAACGCGACAATTTCATTTTAGGAAGTGTGGACTACCGCCCCCTCAAAATGATTTGATTCGTTAATGCCATATGTGGGAAGTATAAAGGATATAATTAATATTATTACATATGATATCATACTGGAATTATAATATAACTTTATATCATTTTTATTTCATTCCATTAAATGTGAAATAGAAATGAAAGTAGCGTTCATTCGTACGTACGGCTTACCTTCTCCATGAACGGTGAATTACATTTCTTACCTCTAAATGTAATGTAATATTATAAATTCATGTATATACTAGATATATATGATATATATTATATATATTATATCTACCTCATGAATATAATTCTGGATATAATGGATATTTTACCACATGAACAACTTGTAATTATAAGAAATTTATTTTTGGCTCATGTTCCAAAGATCGAAAAAACTATCGTTATTAAAATAAATAATTACATAATTTTCATAACATAGTAATAAGTGTTATAAAAGGAATAATGAACTTGAAAAAAATTCTTAAGAAATTTATAATTAACTCTCGTTTATTATTCAGTAGATTAAAGAAAGATCGAGTCAGGTCGGACATGAGGTAAGGGACTTTATCTCAATCTCCTTTCATTGAGGTGTGTTTTTTTTATACACAACGTTCTTTTATACTGTGTATAAAACCCTTTTAATTTTACTTTTATTCAAAAGTAATCTTTTTATACGAAGGGTTTCACTATAGAACAAAAGGGAATTTTTTTGCCTTACATATACGGCGATAATGACTTCTCTGCCGCCGTAACCATTATTTGTGTTTCAGCTTCCTCTACAAGCCATAACTTTTTTGAAAATGAAAAATAAATATCATGTCTTACTTTTATTTTATTTTGGTATTTAAAATGGTTTTGATAATTTTGTTATTATATCAATGTGTTTTTGATATCTTGTGATTGAAATGTGGAAATGTTGTGTTTCCTTTATTCATGTTTTATATGATACGATTTTGTTATGTTTCTTGTTCATTTTTTATTAAGACAGGTGGTTCCATGATAAACTAAGGGTGGGTGAGCCCGATATATCTCTCCAATTCATTGGGTAACATGAAGGAGTTAAATGCTAAGGTTTCTCCGAAAGGATTTAGGGAATATACTCTGATGGTTATTCCAAACGTAACCATGAGGGTTACTCTCTATATAAGAATGTTATTAATTCCTCAAGTTACCTTTATGTGTTATGATTTCTATTAGTTATTCATAAATCTTATGATTTCATGTTGTATGTTAAAGTGATTATATTTTATGAGTGATGTATGATTTCATTGATTCTTATGTATACATGGACTATGATTTTATTTCCGTATTTTTATATCCCTTACTGAGCTTTTTATGCCCATCCCAAGTTTTTGAAATGTTTTTCACAGGTAAAGGGAAAGGTACATGATGTTATGATAGTTTCGAGGAAGTTTAAAGAAAGAATACATGTTTTATTTTAAATATGTTTGCTTTTATGGGAAAAATGAATATTGTCTTTTATGTAACCACCTTGTTTAAATGTGGAATGTAATGCATGATTTATGATCTAATTCTCTAAAACTCTTAACCTGAAAAGATCCTCATTGTGTATTCTTGAAATAACTAAAGATTAAGTAATGTTTAAGGATGTGGCCTTATAATTGGTATCAGAGGATAGTTTATAAAACATTAGGAGTTACAATTATATTAAATGATTATCCAAAAATATTTTTTTATAGTCAAATTGAAATGATATTCCATTTGAAGATTACCATGTTGCTACATTTATGACATGTTTGTTCAGAATGTTTTTCCACAGAGGAAATAGGGAAGAAGTGCTAGGAAGGCGTACAGAAGGAAATGACCTTCCAAATCGGCATCCTCAGATGATCGGAATTGGAACTGAACAGTTTGTTGCAGTAATGGCACATTTGACTCAAGTAATAAATAGTGGTGGTATCCTTGCACAAGATCAACTAGATCAGCTGTAGAGGAACATTCCAGTGGTGGAAAATTTCATGAGACAACATCCCCCATAATTCATAGGATCATCTGACCCTGTGCCAGATGAAGGGTGGATTAAATCACTAGAAAATATTTTCGATTTCATGGGGTGTTCAGATAATCAAAAGGTTAGTCTTTCTGTTTACCATTTGAAGGGTGAAGCAGACCAGTGTTGGTTGATGGTTAAAAATAACAGGGACATTGATGAGATTGATGCTCTTGACTGGGATGAATTCAAAGGTATGTTTCTTGAGAAATATTTTCCTAATGTTGTTTGACATAGGATTGAAAAAAAATTCTTGTAATTGAGGCAATAGAACGACTCAATGGATTCTTATGAAGAAAAGTTCACTCGATTGGCAAGGTATGCTCCAAATTTTATCAGAGACCTTGATAGTAAAATCAATCGTTTTTACTCAGGATCAAAGCCAAAATATCGAAGGGCTTTAGCTTCTCATGAGATCAAAAGTTATTAAAAGCTTGTTTGATATGATGAGAATGTGGAAATGGAGTTTTCCGATGATCAAGTGTTCTATAACTACCAACATAATAAGAGACCGAGGTGGTAGGAGAAAGGGAATAATCCTTCAAAAAGGTGTGATGGTAAGAAAACTACGTTTTTAGTTTGTGATAAATGTGGAAAAAGCATGCTGGGGAATGTCTTTTGAATTCTGGATAGTGCTACCAATGTGGTAAGATGGGACATAAGGCTCATGATTACACTAAAAAAGATCAGGGTGATGGTAAGACCAAATTTGGCTTACAGTTAGTGAAATGTTTCAAGTGAAATGAGATGATTCATTATGAAAATGAGTGTTCGACAAAGAGCTCAAATGATGGGAAGAAGTCAGACTAAAAGCAGAAAGGTGTGGTGAAATCCCTTGCAACTACATCAGCATATGTAAGGCCATAAAATGAAGTGGTATCAGGTATTTTGTTTGTCTTTTCAGATTATTCCAACGTGTTGTCTGATTCAGGGTTGACACATTCTTTCATCTATGAAATATTTTCTATTAAATTGGGAATTCCATCTCAAGAAATGACTCCTGAACATGTGGTAAAAACACCTGGGGGAAATTTTGAGGCAAAAAGAATTTATAAGAATCTTCATATCCTTATCTGTGGAAATAGCCTACTTGTAAACCTTATTGTTTCACTTCTAGTATAGTTTGATGTTATCCTGGATATTGATTGGCTCTCTGTTTACCATGCTAAGATTGATTGTAGAGCTAAAGAATTTTCTTTTCAGAAAGACTTTCAACTTGTGTACAAGAACAAACCCATACTGTTGATAACATATCAAGAGTATGAGAAACTTGTAAAAGATGGAAATGAATTTTACCTTTCATGTATTTTTTAAAATAAAGGAACCATTTAGATTAATGATGTGCCAGTGGTAAATGAGTATCTAGATGTTTTTCCAGACAAGTTTCCTAGAATAATTCTAGATCGGAAAGTTGAATTTACTGTTGACTTAGTTCCTGATGCTAAGACAATTTCCAAACCCCCTTATCGAATGGCTCAAATTGATCTTTTAGAGTTGAAGGAGAAATTTCAAGATTTATTAGAGAAAGGTTTCATTTGACCTAGCACATCACCATGGGGTGCTCCTGTCTTATTAGTTAAAAATAAAGATGGTTCAATGAGACTTTCAATTGATTATAGAGCCTTGAATAACATCACTATTAAGAAAAAATATCATTTTCCTCATATCGATGATTTGTTTGATCATCTCCAGGGAGCTAAGTATTTTTCAAAGATTGAACTGAGATCGGGGTACCATCAGTTGAAGGTAAGGGAAGCAGATGTTCCGAAGACCGTGTTTTGTATAATATATGGCCATTATAAATTTTTAGTAATGCGTTTTGGGTTAACCAATGCACATGCTGTATTCATGGACCTTATGAATATAATTTTCCATGAGTTCTTGGATAAGTTTTTGGCTGTTTTCATTGATTATATTTTTGTGTTTTCTAAAATTAAAAAGGATCATGAAAGTAATTTAAGGGTTATTTTTAAAACCTTAAAAGAAAAGAAATTTTATGGGAAATTTAGAAAGTGTGAATTTTGGTTGCAAAAAATTTCTTTCCTTTGTCACATTGTTTCTAAAGATAGAATAACTATTGATCATTCAAAAACAAAGGATGTTGAAGAATGGCCAAGACCCACAAATGTAACCGATATTCATAGTTTTCTTGGTTTGGCAGGATATTATCAAAGGTTTGTTAAAAAAATTCATGGTTATCTAGTTCAATGAATAAGTTAACTCGAAAAGGTGTTAAGTTCATCTGGACAAAATAATGTGATGATTCTTTTCAGAAATTGAAAAGAATATTGGTGAATTCTCTAGTTTTGGAACTACCTTACCGGAATGGTGAGTCTGTTATCTACAGTGTTGCTTCATTGAAAGGACTTGGTTGAGTCCTAAGGTAGAATGATCAGGTAATTGCTTATGCTTCATGTCAGTTGAAAAATCAAGATGTAAATTACCCTACACATTATTTGGAATTAGCTGCTGTTTTTTTCGGTTTAAAAATTTGGATGCATCCTTTGTATGGTGTAAAGTGTGAAATATATACTGATCACAAAAGTTTAAAGTATATATTCACTTCGAAAGAATTGAATATGAGATAGAGGAGATTGATAGAATTAATCAAGGATTATGATTGTACAATTCATTACTATCCGATAAAATAAAATAAAGGGGATGCTGCTTTGAGTCGAAAAAGTAATGCTTCATTAACCTTGTTACATTTGGAACATGATCCTTTGGTTATGAATTTGATGAAATTTGGCATAGAAGTTGTTGGAGTAGGATTTTCTTTTGTTTTGTTTCAGGTATCAGTGAAATCATCTCTATCAGACAGAATTAGGCAAGCACAGAAGCAAGACATTGAGTTTCAGAAAATGGTAGAGCTAGTTCAGAAGGGTATGTTACCAGAATTAAACATTGATAGTGATGGTATTTTTAGATTTGGGAAGAGATTGTGTGTTCCCTGTGATTCACAGTTGAATAGAGAGTTGTTATGTGAAGCTCATAGTTCTCCGTTTTCAGTTCATCCTGGAAGTAATAAGACATATAGAGATCTTCGAGATTATTACTGGTGGGATGGAATGAAAAGAGATATTGTTGATTTTACTATGAAGTGTTTAACTTGTCAATAGGTTAAAGAAGAGTGGCAGTTACCTAAAGGTATGCTTCAGCCTTTACCCATGCCATAGTTGAAATTGGAGAATATATCCATGGACATCGTTGTGGGATTGTCGAAGACACCTCGAGGTAATAATGCAATCTGAGTTATTATTGATCGCTTGACTAAATCTGCCCATTTCCTTGCTAAAAGAGATACTTTTCCCTAGATCAACTTTATCATTTGTATCTTAAATATATAGTCAAGTAACATGGAGTTCCCCTCTCCATTGTATCTGATCGTGTTCCTAGGTTTACTTCTCACTTTTAGAAAGGCCTTCAGAAGTCGTTGGGTACTGAATTTAATTTTAGAATAGCTTTTCATCCTCAATTAGATGGGCAGTCAGAACAAAACATTCAGACATTGGAGGATATGCTACGTGCTTGTTCGATGGATTATCAGGGAAGTTGGGACCAACATCTTTCTTTGGTTGAGTTTTCTTATAATAACAGTTTTCATTCCAGTATACAGATGGCACCATTTGAGGCATTATATGGGAAGCGGTGTCGAACTCTAGCTTTTTAGGATGATGTGGGTGAAAGGAAGTTGATGGGACCAGAATTGGTGGAAGAGTTAGTAGAAAAAGTTCAGCTGATACAGAAACACATGATAAAAGCTCAAAGCAGGTAGAAACGTTATGCGGACAATAGGAGGAAGGATCTGTTTTTGGGGTAGGTGACATGTATTCCTCAAAGTTTTACCACGGAAAAGTGTGATGCGATTTGGTAAGAAAGGAAAGTTGAGTCCAAGCTTCATTGGACCCTATAACATTTAGGATGAATTTGTATCTATTTCATACTGAGTGTATTTACCACCGAGTTTATCTAAGGTACACAATGTTTTTCATGTTTCAATGTTAAGGAAGGACATGCCAGATTCATCTCATGTTTTGAGTCCAGAGGTAGTTCAGTTGGAAGAGAATCTATCTTATGAGGAACAACTTGTCCAGATTCTTGACCACAAGGAGCAAGTATTGCAGAATAAGGTGATTTATCAATTAAAGATTTGGTGGAAAAAACAACATGATTGAAGAGGCAATATGGGAATCTTAAAATGCAATGAGGGATAAATACCCCCACTTACTCGATAAGTAAATAAATTGCAGGGATGCAATTTTCTAAAGGGGGAAGGATGTAACATCACAAATAAGTAAAGAATAATATATTTTCATATCTATTTCTATTTATGAATTAGATAGTGTTTTAGAGGCTTAAAATGAGAATAAATCCAATCTTAATCATAGAATACTCTAATATTTTTAAAAGATCGTTTTACCGCCTTTTGATGGAAAAACTTTTTTAAATCAAATTTTTGAAAACATTATAAGCACTATTTGTCAAAATAAACTTATTCTTTAATATTGTGACATTTTAATTTACTTTGGATAATTTTTTTGTATTTTTCTGACAATGTTCATTTTTTTTAATGAATAGTTAAAAATACTGCATTTTACTTCAAAACTGCTTTTTCATATAATTTCATCATATGGATAGATTATCTTTTTAACTGGATTTAAAGTTTAATTAGAATATATTTTTACCATTTAATTCAATTTTGGTCATTGTAATTAATTTCACTTTGGAATTGGGCATAAACAAGTGTGAAACTATTGATAGATATTGTTTAAAAAAAACTCGCTATTTATTCTGACAACGGGAATTATTTTTAAATTAATTACTAAAATTTCTATGATTGAAATTTGATAAAATGGATTCAATATTTGGAATTATAAGGTCCAAATTATGTAATTACGACTCTTTTGTTTTGGGACATTATGAATAGTAACAACGGTAATTATCTTTAATTGTCATGATTAGTTAGTAATCGGGTAGTAAAGGGTAATAAAATAATATCATAATAATATAAAATGACCCCAACATGTGCCCTAATGATATTTTTTGTGTCTTTTCTGACCATGGGATGCCTTTTTCAAAACATTGGGACCCCAGGGAATCACTTTTGTGTGATAGTCACATTTTATCATTTTATTTTTAAAGAAAGGAAAATATAACAAAAGTATGTAACACCTATGTAAAAAAAATTAATTTTTTCCAAATAAATGATCTCTTAGACTATAAATAGTCACTAGAAAGATAAAAATATTTCCTACATCATGTTATCTGTTTTATAATTTTTAGACATTAAATAAATAAATTTATTTATGACACCATGATGACGCAGTGATTACCTCATTAATGAACAATTTAAATAAAATGAAATGATAATGTAAAATCTAAGACATAAACTTGTCAAAAAACTATTGGATTGGTGTATTTCTAACCCTTATCACCTTATCATAGAAATATATCATTGTGGGTCCTTTAAAATCCGAAATTCATTTTATAACAAAGTAACATTACAAGTCTTTCCAAGAGTGCCCCTCCTCCCTCTTATAAAAGGCCCCCACCTCTACCCCCGTACCCACACTTCTAAAGCCATTGGATCGTCCAAACTCTGATCATTTTATCTCTCCACATCCATCTTTTAATCATAGAAGACATACCTTAGACAGAAATCTCTTCAAGAAACTCTTTTGGTTCAAACCAAGGGGAGTTACCTGATTTAAAGGTAATGTCTTCTCTTATGTTCTTTTGTTTTATTTTGCTTCTCCAACCCCCTAAAAGATTTTAATTCCTCTACTTTGTAACAACACCAGTATCTTCAATATACTAGGATTTTTTTATGAGAAGGATTTTATTTGCACTTACACACACCTCCGTTTAATGGTTAAAGAACTTACTGTTTCTGTGAGTGGTGAATTACTGTCTCACGAAATGATGATTGTTCAATATTCATTTAACACCTCTCATGGTGGCCATTAATATATAACTATATTTATATATGATATATATTTTGTTTATGATTTCCTTATGCTTCTTTATATTTCATTTATGGCATACTTAAATGGTTTCCATTATGGGTAAACACGATAATTTCATTTTCGGAAGTATGGACTACCGCCCCCTCAAAGTGATTTGATTCGTTAATTCCATATGTTGGATGTATAAAGAATAGAGTTAAAGGTATTACATATGATATCATACTATAATTATAATATAACTTTATATAATTATGATTTCATTCCATTAAATACGAAATATAAATGAATGCAGCGTTCATGCGTACGTACGTCTTACCGTCTCCAAGAACGGTGCATTTCATTTCTTTCCTATAAATGTTATGTAATATTATAAATACACGTATATACTGGATATATATGATATATATGATATCTAACTCCTGAATATAATTATGTATATAATGTATATTTTACCACATGAACAACATGTAATTATAAGAAGTTTATTTTTGGCTCAAGTGCCAAAGATCAACAAAACAACCGTTATTAACTTAAATAATTACATAATGTTCATAACATGGTAATAAGTGATATAAAAGGAATAATTAACGTGAAAAATTTTCTTAGGAAAGTAGAAATTAACTCTTGTTTATTATTCAGGAGATTAAAGAACGATCGAGTCAAGTCGGACACAAGGTAAGGGACTTCGTCTCAATCTCCTTTCATTGAGGCATATTTTGTTTTATACAAAACTTTCTTTTTTACATTGTATAAACCCCTTTGACTTTTACTTTTATTCAAAAGGAATATTTTTATATGAAGTGATTCACTAAATAACAAAAGGGAATGTTTTTGTCTTACGTATGCGGCGACAACGACTTCTCCGCCAATGTGACCATTATTTGAGTTTCAGCTTCCTCTACAAGCCCTAAATTTCTTTTAAATGAAACATAAATAAAATGTTTTAATTTTATTTTATTTTGGTATTGAAAATGATTTTGATAATTTTTTGATTATATCAATGTGTTATTGATATCTTGTGATTGAAATGTGGAAATGATTTGTTTCCTTTATGCATGTTTTATGTGATACGATTATGTCATGCTTCTTGGGAATTTTTTATGAAGACGGGTGGTTCCATGATAAAATAATGGAGGGTGAGCCTGATATAGCTCTCCAATGCATTGGGTAACTCGAAAGAGTTAAACGCTATGGTTTCTCTGAAGAAATTTATGGAATATACTGTGATGGGTATTCCAAACGTAACCATGAGGGTTACTCCCTACGTAAGAATGTTATGAATGACCCAAGTTACATTTATGTCTTATTATTTCTATGAGTTATTCATAAATATTATGATTTCAAGAGTTATGTTAAAGTTCTTATGTTTTATGAGTGATGTATGATTTCATTGATTCTTATGTACACATGGACTAAAGTTTTCTTTCCGTATTTTTATATCCCTTACTGAGCTTTTTATGCACATCACAGGTTTTTGAAATGTTTTTCACAGGTCAAGGGAAAGGTACATGATGTGATGATAGTATCAAGTAAGTGTCAAGAAACAATCCATGTTTTATTTTTAATATGATTCATTTGATGGTAAAAAATTAATATTGTCTTTTATGTAACCACCTTGTTTAAATGTGGAATGTAATGCATGATTTATGATATAATTATCTAAAACTCTAAACCTGAAAAGGTCCTAAATTTGTATTCATGAAATAACTCAAGATTAAGTAATGTTTAAGTCTGGGGCCTTATACCATCCATGTGAGTTCATGATGAAAAATAAGCCATATTGCTACATTGAGGTGGAAATCCAAAATTACACATAATTAACATTAGCATGTTTAAATGGATAGGATTGTAAGAAAATGTTGGATATGTTATCATTAAATAATGATAATTATTTTATTGATATCATATATACTACAAATATCTCATTATAACCATCTAGGAGAGACAGTGATGAAAAATGAATTACATTGGTTAACGAGGCGGTAGTCCACGACACACTTGAAGGACAGTTTTGTTTCCAATTATATGACGAATGATATGGATTAAAGTTAATATATATACATAATTAAATCCTATTTTATGTTATATGTTGATGTGTTAATTTTTTTAGACTTTTTATAGAGGTCTGAGAATAAATAAAACTAAAATAATTTGTTAAAATTTATACCTCTTCTTCAGAAAACCCCCATTTCCTTACACCTTAAACCCAATAATGTTTTTATTATTCCAAAAGTTATACTTCACAAACATGTTAAATGAATTTAGGAATTTATTTGGTGACATATTGGATGAAACAAATGTCTCCTAAAGATTCGGTATGGAATATGGTTATGAGGTCAAAATGACTATGAAAAGGACACAAGATAGGGTGGTGAATTGTGATCCCTTAGAACATCAACATATTCAAAAAAACTCTTGATATTAATTTATTAATTACTTATATCTTGAATAAGAGTTATAAATGAAAATAAATAATGAAAATAAAAAAGTTGTGTATTGTGATTCATGGCACAAAGTCCTCCCCTAGTCTACTCTACCAACGTTCTCTCCATGAGATTGATGTTTTTCACTAGTAAGTCCCTTTTTAAAGACTTATACAACTGATTACTGGAATTTTTTACATTTAAATTATTGATTTAACAAGTCCTTATATTTATTTTAAAAGTAACTATAAACCTACAACTTATTCTGAGAATATTGTATGCCTTAACCACCACGATTAAGACTGATCAGTTGATAATCTAATAAATAAATAGAGATATATGTAATTAAGAAAAACGAGTTTGTATTAAAGTTTCTATAAAAACAAAAATATTTATTTTATATTATATAATTCATGGAAATAGAAAAACAATCTTCAACATCACACATAATTCTTTTAAATATCAATAGAGAAAACACTAGAAAAATGAATAAACAACTATTTCTCCAAAGTGTAACTTAGATAAATTATTTTTCAAACAAAAAAAATATTATTTAAAAATAAAATTTAGTATAAATGAAAGGAATGGTAATGATTCCATGAACTAGATCACTACATGTATGTCTCCAATGTGTATTTCTAAAGAAAATTACACTATTTTATTTGCAAGAACCCAACTCGTTATTTTCTATAAATATCAGTATTTTTGGAAGATGAATATCACAATATTTATCCTATCAATTGAAAAAATCCATGTTAAAAAGATCCAGAAATTATGCATAATAAATCATTAATATTTGAATTCAAATTTTCCGAAATATTCGTAACATCCTTTAAAAATATGAGCAATTAAATCCATTGAGTATGATCCTTTGAATCAATGATAAAATAACTTTTAATAGATATTTACTTATAGTGACACCATTATAGAAAACATGGAAAATATCATAAATCTAAAACACCATTTTTGGCCAAGTAAAACATAAGGTTCCTTTCTATAACAAAAAACAATAAAATTATGGTTGAAAATATATGGTTATCTATAAAATTAGTGTTGATTAACCATATTTTTGTTCCTCAAATATAGGGTTTCTTTCAAGCACAGGGTTGATGTTCCTTACATTTCCAACAGTATGGGGTTCATGATCCATAGGTTTTATTCCAAATATAGGGTCTCCAAATAATAATTTATTCTTACAAACATAGGCTATGGATAGGGTTTCTAGATTACATTCAAAACAAGTACATAATACTTATTCAAATATCATTCCACGGATTAACGACTTTTGAACGCTTCCTGAATAAAAATAAATATTCAAATAAATATCACCTTCACAAAAATTACATAAAAGAAACATTATTAGTGAAATAAATGTAGGTGTTTAATGGTCTCTAGATCAATGATAAATTTTTGAACTTTTTGAGTCAACGCATTTAAAATAATCTACCACTTTTTGATGATCACACAATCTATAACACAAATACGAAAATTAATACAATTTTTAAAGATGAAATTTTTAAAAATATAACAATAAAAACATTTGTTCCCTTTTAAAAATATAAATTTGAGTTGGATTTATCCCTACTTAAATAATTCTCCCCAAAAAAAAGATAAAAAATTTATCAGCGAAATCTCTTCAATTTCTCATTAATTTATCATAAATTTTTCATAAATTTCACCCCCTTTATACAAAATAAAAATAAAATTATGAAATAATTAAACAATTTAAACATGTAAAAAATATATGTAAAAATATATATACTATAATATTGAAATTGAGTAAACTACAGAGATTAAGAGAAGTAATATTTTCAGTAAGGATTAGATATACCATCTAAACAATCCGAACATTAATCCATTTCACTAAAATCATCTCAAACCCTTCATAGTTATTATATTCTTATTTTAAAATCAGTAGATCTTTCACATACGGAATAAAATAAAAACTATTTGACCAAAAACTCTTTTAACTCATCAGGATCCAACTTTGTAATATTTTTTTTCTAGGTGACTCTATATTACATAACATTTCAACTTTTGATGCCACTATGTATAATTTATAAATCAAGATTTTTTTTGCATTATGATACTTTTTTTAATTGAATAAAAAAACAGTCATTTTTTCAGATCTTCAGATGACTTCATAAATGCATTCAGATCAGTATGTCATTTAAATATTTCTTCAATTAATGTATTTACATTGTGAAGAATCTCTCAAGAATATATTCCATCATTAATCATTTAAGAAAATAAAAATTATAGTTCTTTAAGACCATTAACATCCTTATCTTTTTCAAAATATTTTTAAAAAAAATATTTAACATAGGAAAACGACTACTCTCCAAACAAAAAAGAAAAAGGATTACCTTGAGTTTTCTTTTCAAATACACTTTTCTATTGACTTTATATTCTTCATTGTTTCATTTTTTCTCAAAATAGTTTCATTATAAGTATTTAAAATTATATTTTTAAGAATATGGATAAACAATTTATGATTTTTTTGTAAGAATATTTTAGGTTCCTAAATAGTAGGATGATATTTTAATTTCTAACAATTTGATGACTGAGCTTCATATTCTCGAGCCAAAAATAAAAATTAATGATTTAAAATTTTAATTCTTAAAATAAATTCTCTATAAGAAAATTATTCATCAAGAAGACATCGTGTAAAATGAATAAAATTTCTAATAATGTAAAATTAAATAAAAAATAGGTTAAAAGATAAAAAAATAACAGTTTTTCCTAAACCCCTTTTTATAATTAAGCAGTTATAATATATTCTAGAGATTATTTTTTAATAGTAACATATATAAAACAATGTTTATAAAAATTTGAATATTTTTCAAATTTACTTATATGATTCAATAAAAAATTATCAATTATGTTTTAATACCATTATTCAATTTGAGGAATGATTTAACAATATATCATAAAAGACCTATCTCCCCTATATAAAAAAAATAATTCTATAAAAACAAATATGAGGATAGTAATGAAATACTTCATGGATTACTATTCCATTTCTACCGATTTTTTATAACAAAATACATTAAAGTTGGTATTCCCTTTATTAAAATATTGATTGCATACTATTTATATGATCGCTTAATGGTTTAATAGTGTATTTTGGTGGTGTATTCCCACCAAACATCAAAAAAATGTGCCTTTTGCTACCCATTTTTGGCATGCTCGTGTTAAAAAATAAGGTTTCAAGTAACCAAATCTATGTATTTTTGTAAAGATTATACTATTTATATTAGATAATTATTTTGAATAAAAAAATTATCACTAAAAATTTGAGGTATTCTAAAGAAACATTCATTTTAATAATATTCATTAATACCACAATGAAAGCATTTCTCAGTTGATATGATTTTTCTAGTTGATCTAAAAACAATATAATTCCTATATAATTTTTATCTTTCACCATTGCTATAAATACCAGGTTTTTTTGGGGAATTTTTTGACAAAGAATTTGATTAAAATTATTGTCTCCTTTTATAAGAAAACTAAGATGTTTTATTTAATGTATTTGTTTCATCAAATAATTATTTAATTTTAGTATCATAGAGCACACAAAAACAATTTGAAGAATTTTTTTTAAAAATCCTTATTTTGTTTTGAAAAACATTATTTTTACAATAAAATAGTATCATTATATTTTATATGTTTTTTATGATCTTTTTTTAAGGATTAGAATTTATCTTGAATAAGAAAATAATATTTTTCTAGTTCATCATGGGAAATTTTTTTTGAATTAAAATTTTGACAGTTAGAAAGTTGTACCTCATCAGTATGATTTATGAGACAACCCATTTAATTTTTATGTTCATCTTATTAGTTTTTAAAAGATTCATCATTTGAACTATAATAATATCTCCATGTATCCTTCATAATTTTCATTCCTTATCTATTTTAATTTGATTTCATTTGAGCATTGAGAAAAGGACAATTAAACTTTTTGTGACCTTTCACTTTTTATTCACATCATTTGTATTCTTTAATTAATTTATTTTTTTGTTGTATATTTTATCAAACCTTTTGAAATGATAAGATAAATATTTACTATAATCTAGATAACTTGAATCAAATTATTCATCCATATTAGTTTTGAGTGTGGATTATTCATATTTGGAATGATTTTCATCTTTATCATACATATCAACTTCATACACCATCAAAGTTCCAATGAATTAATTCCTTGATAACTCTTTAATTGGTTTAGTTTTTTTATAATAATATATAGTCCATTCCACATAGAATTTAAGAATATATGTACTTTTTACTAGTTCTATAATTGGAGTTCCCAAGGTAGCAATATATTTAACTACTTTATTTAATCATCAATTCACTTGGGGAACGTTCCGATATTTATGCATTCTGAAAGTATCAAACATTAAAATTTTTTGTATTGTATCTCATTTGTATGATATTATTGGTTCCTTAATGGGAAATAGAAATATTCTTCCACGTTACAAATGCAGTAGAACATTGAGAAACATGATTAAAATCAGTAGTCCTAACACAGATATAATAACATTCATTCATATTGAATTAAGATCATACTCTTTCTCTTTATCATCATTCCATTTTTCAGATCATCAATATAAATTTATTAAGTCTTTAAAACCATTGAATAAACTCTTATTCAAAAAAATTTCAAATAAAAAATTCTGAGAGATTTCCGGCATCCATAAATATCAACCTTAATGTAAAAACCAATGATCATCGACATACCATATCTATGATCATCCATTTCGATATTTTTCTTCATAAGAATTATTAATTCATGCTTGTTAAAGTGAAACAATGCATTTGATATTTCAAAAGAGCCAGAAATTTTGATTCTATGGAAAGTATTGAACAAAATTATCAAGGATTTACAATAAAGAATCCATCAATAGAGTTGTACAATCCAGATTTTTATAAAGGAAACACAATGTTCGATAGAGTGCATGATACGCCACATCAAGATTAAACAAACAACTAAATGTTATTATTTAATATGGTAGTTATCACCTAGCTATTAGAATATATGGAATGAACAATGTTAAATAAAATATTAAAAAATAATTACGCATGTTTATGTAATGATTCATTGTTTACTAAAAAACGTGAAATGAAACTTAAAACCATTTGAATATAAAGGATGTATTTTTATGATAAACTATTTAAATTTGAATAATTATGCTTATAAAATAAAAAAAATAATCTTTTTGACTTATATTAATTTCATATTAATTAAAAATAATGTTTATAATTTTTTATGTGTTTCTAGACACGATATAAGAACAAATTAAATTTTTTTGATAAAAGAAGTATTTTTCAAAAAAAATGATGTTTTACCGCATTTTGATGGAGAATCCACTTTCAATCAATTTTTTGACACTTATATATGTTATATTAGAACAAAAATGTTCCAGCTAGAATCAGGTCATCAAAATTTAATTTTGATAAAGTTTGGTATTTTTATGATAACTTTCAGGTATTAATGATTAGTGAAAAATACGTCATTTCAATTGAAAACTGTTTTTTCTTCTAATTTATTTATATTGTTAAATTATCATATTAATTTTTAAAAATTATAATTAGATTATGTTTTTATCATTTATTTAATTTTTGGTCATTTTATGTAATTTTACATTAAAAATTGATATATGCACCTGTTAATCTATTGATGGTTTTTACTATTAAAAAACATGCTCACTCATTTTGTCAATGGGTATTCATTTTAAATTAAGTACTGAAATTTCTATTTTAATATTTTTAAAAAATTTATTCAATATTTAGAATCCTTGGGTCCAAACTATTTAAGTATTTTGCTTTTATTTTTTATATTTTATGAATAGTAACTTTGGTAACTTGTATTTACCACGGTTAAAGGTGAATCATAAAAATTAGGGTAACAAATAATATAATAAGGATCATAAAATTACCCTAAAAACATCAAAAATCCTATTGGATGAATAAAATTATAAACACAACACCTAAGGATCATAATTGACATATTTAGTGGACTTTGTTCTCTAAAAGCGACATAAAAATTATTAAAACAAAAGATAGTGACAATATGCCACCCTCTTATTTCTAATAAGAATAATAATTTTATGATAAAGATAAACTTGATAAAACATAGATCATAAATAGTATCCAGAAATATAATGAAATTATATACATCATGGGAATTTATTTATAATTTTTATAGCTCATATAATTAACATTACTATTGAGACAATACTGATACAATAATTACTTAATTAATAGAAAAATCAAATAAATAGTATGAAAAATTAGGAAATAAATATAATTAGAATTAATTATGGTACTAAATGAATTTTCTAGGTTTCTATGACATATTATAAGTCTATTAAAAAAATTTATAAATGATTCCTACATTTGGATATTATTTAAATTCAATGAAATTAATAGTATCAAAATTGACACTACTTATCTTTTATAAAAATAATATATTATTAAAATATTTAAAAATTATAAAAAAATTAAAATTTAAAATGAACTTTGATAAGGTATAACATTTAATAAAATTATATTTATGGAAAATTTACCCCATATAAGTTTACTGTATATCATCTTAATATTGAAAATTTTGTTACAACAATTAAAATTAAAATTTATTAATCAAGGGTAAACTAAAAATATAAGATTTAAAATAAAATAAAGTACATGTATTAAAATTAAAGGATTATATTATTTTAAAATATAAATATAATATATTTTACATCAATCATGTTTGAATATTTTTGATTTAATAATTAATTTATATTAATTTAATATTTCAAGAGTTTCTTGGGGTGCCCCTCCCCCTCTCCTATAAAAGGCATCTGCTCTTCTCTAATACTCAAAATTCAAAATCCATTTACTTTGGACAAAATATTCCCCAACCCATTCGTAAAATCCCTCCCTAAATTATTGATTCCTTATTATAGGAATAACACCCTCCTTAGAGGTGTTATGGTCATCTTTAAAGGTGATCAAACAAAGAGAAGGTATTGTTTTTATTTAAGTGTTTCTATTTAATTTATTCATACACTTCATTAAAATAACCTCCAACCATAATAAAATAATAAATCCAGTAACCTAAATACACATAGATGTTTTATTTTTATATAATCACCTTAATCCATCTCTAATTTCATCAAATGGGAAATTACCTTTTCATTTGTGTGTACACCAGACTACCTCCTCGTGGACCGATATAGTTGGTTTTTTCATCACCGTCTTTGAAGATTGGTTATAATGGTGGAATTTATATTCCAATATGATAATAATGAAATATTAATCATTATAAGATAATAATATATCAATTAAAATATTACTTTCTAGGAACATAAAAATGATAATGTCGTTCGTGCGTATGTTTAAACAATCACCTCCACGTAGCGATGTGAATCATTTTTATTCGCCACATCACTTATATGATATATATATATAAGTATATTTAAATTATTATTATTATTTTAATTATATTCGGATCCTTATGGAAAGATAAAACAATTGTTAAATTATTTCTATAATGATCAATGAAAAATGGAAATGTTACTCATGCGTATGTACGACCTACCATCTCTATGATTATAACGTTGTTCATTTTTTATAAAAATACATGATGGTTTGATTTAAAAATATAATTTATGTATAAAAAATGATAATAATTTCACTAATATTATTTTCTAGTTGACATACTTATGACTTCATAGCCTATTTACATCCTACAATGTTTATTTTCGACTCGAGTACTAAATATCAACAAAAATCCTAATGTGAAAAACAATAATTAGGTAATTGTTTTGACATGATAATATTCAAATAAAATGAATAATAATTATTATAATGGTTCTTAATAATGTAAAAAATTAACCTAAATTTATAATTTAGGATGATAAATATTTTATGTGATGATTCAGAATTAAGGTAAGGGATCCCATATCAATCTCCTTTAACTGAGGCATTTATTGATAATAATCACCTTTATCCTTTTATAAGGTGTGTAAAAAGCAGATATAAAATTTTATATCCATATTTTATCTATAATAATGTTATTTAATGTATTGTTAAATGTATTAATTCAGGTAGATTGATATTTAAATGTTCAAAGTGGTACAAGACATCATGAACATTTAATGATTTAATTATCAAATTGTTTTCTTCATGATATTAATTTACATATTTATTTATATGGATATAAAAGGATTATATATGATATTTTATTTCAGTCTTAATCTACATTCAATAATTTTAAAGGAATATTTTTTTGTGAATTGTTTTAATTCATTGCAAAATGATAAAAGGAATGTTTTTCTTACATACTACGATAATGAGTTCTCTTCCACTATAACCTTTATTTGATATTTATATTCCACTTTAAGCCTTAATGTATTTTAAATGGAAATGAATTCATTATTCCCTTTTTTTGGTGTATTGGTATTCAAAATGGTATTGAAAGTGGATTTACTATTTCAATATCGTGGAATTATTTCTAGAGATTAAAAATGAAATTTTATGAGTGAAATATTGGTAATTGATATCTTTTATCTGTTATGATTATATAATGGTACTTTGAAATTTTACAGGTGGTTACATGATAAATCAAAGAAGGGTGGTTATGTGAAAAACCAAATATGGGTTGTTTCGTGATAAACCAAGGATGGGTGGTCAAATTATAACCTACAATTAATTAGGTATGGATGTCAGTCTTATGGTATTTCCATTTGTAATATTGATATATGTGGATGTAGACAATATGGTTATTTCATTTATGTATGATTATGTCCAAAATATCATTATATTTTCT
Source organism: Viscum album (assembly GCA_963277665.1). Classification (NCBI taxonomy): domain Eukaryota; kingdom Viridiplantae; phylum Streptophyta; class Magnoliopsida; order Santalales; family Viscaceae; genus Viscum; species Viscum album. The sequence goes on along the minus strand of OY728143.1, from coordinate 838,510,028 downwards.
ATGTTTCTTTCTATGGGTTTTAGGGTAAACATATGATTACAAAAAGGTTAAGTAATGTCTTTTTAAGGAAATGTTTCACTACTTGAAGGTATAAATTATTACTTTATGATAATGTATTCATGATTTACATGTTTTCAAATCTCTAAATGTTTTATATCATTATGTAACCCTTATTGAGATTTCTGTTCTCATCCCATGTTTTTGAAATGTTTTTCATATGGTGTAAGCTTGGGATAGAGAAATAAAGAAGTCAAGAATATTTTTATCATGAAAAGAAATCAACTTTTATTTTAAAGGGTTTTACATTGTGAAAAAAATGGTTAGTGAGTAGAAGATTCTATTTTGTAATATTTGAGTTCTTAAGTAATAGAATACTTTAGATATTAGCTTGTCTTCTTAAGAGATGAGGATATCATATGAGTTTATAATTTTAAGGTTGAATAAAATTTTATTGTCTTAATATACCTTTTGAGGCAATATGTTATGAAATATTAAGGTGACAAATGGTATTTCTTAAGACATTCACCTTTGAAGTAATTATGAGTTATTTCTTTTTGGGATGAAAAATGAAAGTCATGATATAAAAGTTTAGGTTAAAACGTGTTATGGTTATTATTTGGGTATTTATATTATTTTTCAAAATTTTATAATAATTATATAGTTTTTGAAAAAGGATAACCCATATGAAGTGTGAAAAACATCTCATGTTGGAAAAGACTGTAGGAATGGAACCGAAAACTGAAGGGACATATGGATTTATCTTTTACCACTAGCATATGTGATATCCCTAGTTAGTATGATTTATTATTTTTAGTGAAATGATTTTATGTATTAATAATAAGTTGATTTTGGAGACATATATTTCAACCAATTGATGAACATGGTATTCGAAATTGATTTTGGGATTAGGTAATAAATGTCATTTTGGAAGATGTTCAATATTTTGGGAACCCAATATGACTATATTAAATATAATACTCTATGATTTTATTTGAGTTGTACTGGTAGAATTTATTTTTTAGAAGAATATATGATTTTATTGTTAACTTATGTTAATTTTGGTTGTTTATGGAAATTATTAGCATATCATGAAGATTATTGGAGAGAATACATTTTCATGTGATACGCAATGAGTAATTGATTTTATTTTGACATAATTCCAAAAAGATATATTGGAATACTATCTGATCAAATAATTTTTATTTTTTTCCTCCAATCAATGTTTTAAATATATTTGATGAATTTTAAGGATAGTTATTTGTTTAATGGACTGTATTGAACTTTTGGTATTGCTTTTGAATTTCAAAGATTGAAGTTGTTTTTCATAATTTTTTAATTATTTTTTGAAAATTGTATTATCTTAGACTAACCATTTTTGTTTTTTTAATAACTCTAAAGATAAGGAAAATATATGGTTAATATATTTTTGATTGTGTGATTCTCTAGAATTTGATTCAGGCATAAAAAATTCTTCATAAATACTCATCATTTTGGAGGAAAAGATAAGTTTATGGTGGAGATTGACTAAACGGAGAAACATTAAATCTAAAGTAAATATTATTCCTTATTTTATTATTATAGTAAGTAAATGAATTCCTAAACACTATTAAAAGAATATTAACATAAAAAAAGATATCTATTTACATTTCTTAATGTTCTTTTGACCCATCATATATTTATGGTTTTTTATGGATAAATATCTAAGTATAATGTTCTCTATCACAATATATTAGTCTCTGAGAGTTATTTTTATCATCCATGTCATTTCTTCCTACATTTAATACCAGTATGTATTATCTCAAGTGACCTTTGTACAGTCCTTTCATTCCAAACATAATTTTTATTAATACTTTTCCTAATTTGGGATTTCAATAAATGTATTTTGAAAAGTCATACATTTTTTATTAACCATGAATTAAAATTTTGACGATATAATATCCAAAATGGAGGGGACAATGTAAAATCTTGAGTTTTATAAAGGAAACATAATGTTTGATAGCATACATGATACACCACATCGAGCTAAAACGAACATCATAATATTATTATTTAATATGATATTTATCACCTAGCCATTATAATAGAGGGAATTAATAATGTTTACTAAATTAATAAAATATGGTTTACACATTTTTATATAATAGTTCATTGGTTAAAAAATTAAAATGAAATGAAACTAAAAACAAATTGAATATAAAGGATGCATTTTAATGAAAAACTAGTTAAATATGAATAATTTTGTTTATAATATAATCAAATCACTCTTGTTGGATTTTTATTAATGAAATATAAATTCGATATATTATTTAAAATTTATGTTATGTGTTTTCTAGAAATGATATATGAAGTAATTCAATATTTCAGGTAAAATAAGTATTTTTCAAAAAAAAATAGAGTTATTCCGCCTTTTTATGGAGAACATATTTTAAATATAGTTTTTGACATTTTTCTAAGTTATATTTCAGAAGAAAAACATCATTTTTGTAATATTCAAATCATAAATTATTTTGGATAAATTTTTGGTATTTTTCTGATAACATTCATATTTAAATGAATAGTGAAAAATACTGCAATTTAATTCAAAACTGTTCTTCGGTTTACTTTTCTTATATTGTAATATTATCATTTAATTGGTACAAAAGTATAATTAGATTAATTATTTATCATATAATCCTATTTTTTCATTTTAAGTAATTTCACATTAAAAAATCATATAAACACACGTCAATCTTTTGATAGTTTTTTCTTTTAAAAAACTCGTTTTCTAATTTTGTAAAGAGTGATTAATTTTAAATTAATTAATGAAACTTCTATGCTTAAAATTTTCAAAAAAATTTAAATATTTCGAATAAATTGGGTCCAAATTTTGTAAATATGTTTCTTTTTTTTATTTTTTTAATAGTAACTTTAGAAATTTTAAATTTCCACATTTAATGGTGAATCAGGTAAATTTGGGTAACAAAAAATATGATAAGGTTGTTAAAATTACACTAACACCTACCAAAATATTATCGGATAAATAAAATTCAACAATTAACACATAATTATCATAACTTACTCTTTTAATGTACTTTTATATATGAAAAGGATATAAATATTATTAAAACAAAAGAAAGTGACAACATGTCACAATCTTATTTCTTATATGTATAATAATTTTAATATAGTGATAAACATATAAAAATATAGATCATAAATAGTCTCCAAAAATATAATGAAATTATATACATCATTTTAATTTGTTTATGATTTTTATATATCATATAATTACCATAAATACTGACCCAACAGTAATACATTAATTATTTTATTAATAGAAATATCAAATAAATTATATGAAAAATATTTAAATCAATATAATTCGATTTAATTATTAAAATCCATGAATTTTATAAGTTACAATGACATATTATAAGTATATTAAATGGTTTTTTGAGAAGTTATCTATCTATTTAGATTTTATTTAAATTCAATGAAATAAATAGTGTTGAAATTCATAATATTGATATTTTATAAAAATAATAATCTTTTAAATTATTTAAAAATCATAAAAATATTTTAAATTTAAAAATAGACTATAATAAGTTTAAAATTTTAATTAAGTTTCCATTTTGAAAAAATTTACCCCATATAAGTATTATTTATATCTCTTTAATATTGAAAATAGTGTTACCACTATTAAAATTATAATAAATTAATTAAGAGAAAGCAGAAAAGATAAGGTTTAAAATAAAATAAATACATGTCTAAAAATTAATAGATGGGATAATTTATAACTATAAACATCTTATATTATACATAACTTAAAATGGAATCATTTTTATTTAAAAATTAATTTATATTATTTTAATATTTTAAGAGCTTCCAAGGGTTCCCCACCCCTATCTTATAAAAGGCACCCTCTCTTCTCTAATAATCACAATTCAAAAAGTTTTTGGTTCAGAAAATATCTAACAAAACACCTTCCAAAAATCCATCCATACATTATTGAGGCCTTAATTTATGAATAACACCCTCCTTAGATGTGTTACGATGTTCTTCAAAGGTGATCAACCAAAGAGGATGCATTTTTTTATTGGAGTATTTTTATTTTATTTCTTCTTCAACTTCCTTGAAATATCCCCCAACCACTATGAAATAATAAAAAAAAATATCCAAAAAATAATGATATTATATTTTGTTAATATCATCACCTGAGTCCATCTCCAATTTCATTAAAATGGAAGTAATCTTTTCATTCATGTATATGGTGGACTACTGCCTCGCAAACCAATATGGTTAATTTTTCATCGTCGTCTTTAAATAATAGTTATAATTATATTATTAATATCCATTTGGGATATTAATGACATGTTAATAATAATAGGATAATAATATATCAATTATATTCTTACGTTGCATGCACATAAAAACGATAACATCGTTCACGCGTACGTGTGAACTATCACCTCCACAAAGCGATGTGAATCATTTTTATTCACCACATCACATTTATGATCTATATAATTATATTTAAATGATTATTATGATTTTAACCATATTATGATCATTACATAAATATAAAATAATAATTACCTTATTTTCATAATGATCAATGAATAATTAAAATGTTGCTCATGCGTACTTATGACCTACTATCTCCATAATTATAAGATTATTAATTTTTCATAACAATACCAAATGGTTTGCTTGAATTAATAAATTTTGGAAGAAAATAATATAAAAATTTCATTAATTTTATTCTAGGTATTATGGAAGAATGACATCATATACTATTGACATCCTACCAAGTTCATTTTCAACTAGAGTTCTACATATCGAAAAAATTCCCGATGTAATCATAAATAACTAAGTAAAAGTTATGACATGATAATAGTAATATATGTGGAATAATAAATTTTCAAAATTTTATTAAGAATGAAAATAATTAACATATTTTTATTATTCATGAAGATTAATATTTCATGTGATGAGTCGGACATAAGGTTAGGAATTTCATCCCAATCTTCATTCATTATGGAATTTATTGATAATATTCACCTTTATTCTTGTATATGGTAAATATATAGCCTCTATGAAATTTCATATCCATATTTTATCTATAATAATGTTGTTTAATGTTTTGGTAAATATATTAATTATTGGGGATTAATATTTATATGTTCTAAGTGGTATGAGATACCATAATTGTTTAAAATATTAATTATCATATATTTTTGTTCATGATAATAATTTATATATTTATTTATATGGATATAAAAGGATTATAGAGAACATATAATGTCTATCTTGATTATAATTAATTTTTTTCCAAAGGAATATCTTTATATGAAGCATTTTACTTTCTTTACAAAACGACAGAAGGAATATTTTTCTTGCATATGGCGACAACAACTTCTCCATCACCGGAATAGTTATTTGATATATAGATTCATCTTTAAGACTTAATGTTTTTTAAGTGGAAATTAATTCCTTATTATATTTTTGGGTGTTTTGGTATTGACATTGGATTTGAATGTTGTTGGACTATTTCAATATCTTAAAATTATTTCTGGTGATTTCAAATGAAATTTAATGACTAAAATGTTGATAATTGAAATATTTTATGTGTTGTAATTATATAATGGTATTTTAAAATTTGACAGGTGGTTATGTGATAGACCAGAGATGGGTGGTTACATGATAAACCAAAGACTGGTGGTTTCATGATAAAACAAGGATGAAAGGGTACATTATAACTTCCAATGCATTGGGTATGGAAGTTGGTCATATGGATATACCATTTGTAAATGTGATATGAGTGGAATTCATCTATATGGTTATTTCATTTAAGAATTATTATTTATGATGTAAATAATATATGTTATATGTTTCGTTCTATGGGTTTTATGGTTAAATTATGATTACAAAATGGGTAAGAAATTTTTATTTAAGGAAATTTTTTACTACTTCTAAAATGTAAAAAATATTAATTTATGATAAAGTATTCATGGTCAACATGTTTTCACAAGACTAATAGTTTTCATTCATTATGTAAACCATACTGATATATTTTTGCTCATCATGTGTTTTTAAAATGTTTTTTATTTGTTATAAGGATGGGTATGATAATAGAATAAGGTATGAATAATTTTATCAATAACATGAATCATTTTTTATTTTAAAGAGTTTTATTTTTTGAAAAAATGGATAGTGAGTATAAGTGTCTATTTTATAATATTTTATTTGTTACATGACAGTTATTGACTAATTCTCTAAAACAATAAACGTGAAAATATCAACAATGTTAATTCATGACTTAACTTGTAACCCCCTGACCGTGGTTACCCATAGTCGGTGTGTTATTATATAACATTGGCATGATACAAGGAATCATATCCCGAAAGTCCAATTAGTTTAGTAGCATTGGAAGTACTAGATACACACATAAGTTTTTAATTACATCATGAAAAAAAACCACATTGTGTCTCCTTTTAACACATTCATCTCCCTTAGACTATACCTGCAGGTCAGTCATAATATACTTCTTCACATCTATGGAAAAATAAAACATATAAAGGGGTGATCTCAAGTGCTCAGTATGGATAACAATATTGTAGAAATATTTATAAATAACCATAAACAATTGAGGCAATGTATAAGAATAAAACACAAGTATTTTAAACATAAACATTATGATAAAATTTCAAGGATAATTCAATTAATTCCATTTACATATTCACAAGGATATTCTACTTGTTGAATAATCACATGTATTATTAATAGCCAATTTCATAATGATGGAATGCATAATTTTGTACATCGTAACCACATAGTCAAGGCCTCATGCCAAGAATACAAATAATATTTTTTAAGGCCTTGTTCCAAGACAATATTTTGTCTCATTAGACATACCAATGCCTCGAGGAGATATAGCAGACTCCACTCGTCACATACTAAGACCAATGCATTCCTCATATGAAAAGGTTGAAACATAACATAAACATTCGTATTAAAACTATCATATGAAATGTTAATACTTTAACCATAAACCATGAATGGAATAAAAATAAAACATCCATTGGCAAACATATCCAAAAACCTTCAGTACAATATGAACATTATATCATAATAAATAAACTTCAAACAAGTGTTAAATACATCAAAGGGTATTGACATAGATGAAATCAAAACTATTTGGGAGAAATATATATTTCTATATTGAAATCATTTAAAAGTCACATAATTATAAAAGAAATCATTTATTTTAAATATATTCTTATAATATTTTAAGGGAAGCTTTGATGATGTTATAACGGTAGAAAATAGTCGCACTCTTTGTATAAGTTAAAAAAAATTCTTTCCTTAATTTTGTAGAAAAGGTCATAAAGAGCCTCGTTTGGAAAATGATGGAAATATTCTTATATAAAAATTTTATAACAATTCAAAAAAGGGTATAAATTTCTTTAATCCATAGTCTATGAAATATTAAAAAAAATTGAAATTCATTTTTATGAAACAATAATGTGGGTGATAAATAGATCCGAGTAGATACTCATTTATAAACAACCTTGGATAATGAGGAGATTATAGAATTAACCCTTACATTGTACTTTTCCTAGATTGAGGGTACATTAACCGCATGTATAATAGTTAAATCATTGTTATTATATTATACAATAACCACATACATAAATATGATATCATATATGATCATCTAATAAAGCTTGGTTAATATTATTTCTATAGTATCATTGTTTTAGGTGTTAACTTATTCATTTTCTTTTAAATGCTTGGTTACGTATGTAATGTTGGTTATGGATAGGAAGTATTTTATTCATATTCATAATGATATTAAGATCTTAAAAATTATTTTTAATCATAAAATGAAAATTATTCTTGAATGGTTATGATGGAGAATGAATTTCATCGCGTTCGTGGAGACGGTAATATGTACGTACACACTAGCGACTATATCATTCTATTGATGGGGAGATCATATGTAATTGGATGGTATATAATATATATATATAATTATTAAAATTTTATATTTATTATTTACATTATTTATACAAATTATTATACCCATCCAAATAATTATGTGTTTGAATAACAAACTACACCACGACATGGAGACGGTAAGTCATAGGTACGCACGTATGGTGACCTGTCATTCATAGGATGGATAGAATAATGAATATGGTTGTACCATATTTATAATAAAATAACTGTATGTATAAGGTAATGGTATTATTATTTTGTTATGGAAACAACAAATAAATAGGAAATGGAAGAAAAAAAGAACTTTAAACGAGGTCGTGAAATTATTAGATCTTCTTCAGGTGTTTCCTTTTGAGTTGATCAAAAGGGCCCCTTAGATTGTCTTTATGATCAATGTATGGCCTTTAGGTCTAATTTAGGGTAGTTTTGTGGATATTTAAGTAATAATTGGTCAAGATAAATGGCTTTGGAGGTGTGATTTTTAAAGAAGGGGAAGTACCCTTTTATAAGAGAGGTGAGGGTCACTTTCAGAAAATCTTGAAATATTATTTTATTTTACAATCATATTCAGTTTGTAATGGCACCAAATTGATTTACCTATAGGATAAGATGGGTATGGGTCTAAAACCTCTCAAAAAATAGGTTTTATATAGGTTTAGGTCACCTTATTAAAATTATCCTTTATATTTAACTCTTAGTTAAAATGTATATATTTTACCATGTATTCTTGTATTATTATAATAAATGAATAATAAACATACAATAAAAGTCAAAAAACCCACTTTTGGTTCATTATTTATAAATATAACCTTATATAAGTCATTTGGCCAAGCCTTAGATTTTTAGAAATATTATATCAATTTGTGATATAGTATATTTTTTTTAAACTCAATTATGTCAATTTTGACCCTATTTGGTGTTTTTTTTGTGAAAGTCATAAAAACTTTATCACTTTGAGAAAAAAATACTATAATCAACACTAACACTTAATTATAAAATAGAAAATTATTTTAATTCATCATAAGACTCAATTTACATTTATTTGGATATTTATAATATTAATTACATTAATCATTCATTAATAAGGTAATTATTGCATCAACATTGTGTCATTAATAAACTTAATTATTTAATGTCTAAAAATTATAAATAAAATACCATTATGTAGGAAATATTTTTAGCTTTCTAATTAATATTTATAGTCGAATTTATCTTATGTATAACCCTATATTAGAAATGTTTTAGTTATTAAACGTTGAATTTTACACTTTTAAATCTTCATTAAATAAAATAATAATATATTTCCAAATCTAATACAATTGGACCAAAAGGATAATATTTTATTCCTATGATTGATTTTGGTAAAAATACGCTTATCCAATAGTATTATAACATGTTTTTGGGTAACTATAATATCATTTTTACCATTAATTACCTTATTTATTTTTAACCGTGGTATATAAAAGTCAAACGTTACTATTCACCAATAATTACTTTCATCTTATTGAACAAAATTTTACATAATATTTTCAAATTTTTCTCTTAGAATGTTGAAATTCAATTCAAGTGGTAAAATTATGTTTTATGTAAATTTGCAAATGTGCCTAGAGGGTGGGTAAAAGACAGTAAAAATTTCAATAAAATTTTATACATCCAATCATATTATAAAATGACACCAATTAATTATATTGAGATTATATAGGTATTATGTATCTATTTTGACTAAAAATAAATTTAAATAAAATAAATAATTATTTAAATAAATAGTTGGTTTTAAACAATAACACAGTGTTTTTCACTATACATCCTAAATTGAATGTTTTCAGAAAAATACCAAAAAATCACCCTAAGAAAATTTTGATATTCCAAACCCAAAAATGAAATCCATTTTGAAAAATAAAATTTTAAAAATTTTAAAAATTAGGTATTACTATTCATAATGGCAAGTTTGATTGGTCATGGTGTGTTATAACTCCAAGTTGTGTACAACATAAGATACTGTATTATTAAAAGGGAAACGTACCATAGAAGAATAGGGTGTCACATTCTCTCATCATTAAAATAGTTTCATCCTTGAAGTATCTAGAATATTATTGCATAAAAAGTTTTGTATGGTTATTCTTCAAAAGTTCCCTGGGTTCCCACGTTGTCTCTTTCATCTTATGGTTTCCCAAAAAACATTTACGAGACTAGACATCTTGTTTCTCAACCCTTGTTCTATGGTATCAAGAATCCTGATAGGCTCTTCACAATAAGATATATCAGGTTCTAGTTCTATTTCTTCATAGGTTGGTACATGCGTTGGGTCAGGCATGCATTTTCTCAACAGTGATACATGGAACACATCATGAACTTTGGAGAGACTTGGCGGCGTTGCCAAACGATAAGATAGAACTCCAATTCGTTCTAAAATTTCTAAAGGTCTGATGTACATGGGACATAATTTTCCTATCTTACCGAATCATATAACACCATTCCATGGAGATACCTTCAAGAAAACAAGATCACCTACTTGAAATTAAAAAACCTTTCTTCGGTTATCAGTATATCTTTTTGCCTACGTTGAAATACTTTAATGTGGGTTTAGATAATCTTCACCTTTTACGTTGTTTCCCTAACAAGTTATAGTCCTAAGAGTTCTCATTCACCAACATCATCCCAGCAAGTTGGTGTGTGACATCTATTTCCATATAACTCTTCATATGGTGCCATATGAATACATTAATTAATGATATTGTTAAATGAAAATTCTACCAGAGGTTAATATTGATCACACATACCTTGAAATTCAAGTGGGAAAGATCTCAACAAGTCTTATAAGGTTTTAATTGTCTTTTCTGGTTGTCCATCAGTTCGAGGGTGGTAGGCAGCACTCAAACGAAGTTCAGTATCTAGGGCCTACTAATGATTTTTCCAGAATCTTGATGTAAAATGGGGATCACGATTAGAAATAATTAATAGTGGTACTCCATGAATTCTTACAAATTTTTTAATATATAGTATTACTAAATGTTCAAGCGGTAAATCATCTCTTATAGAATTAAAATTTGATTACTTTGTAAGATGTTCAACAATGACCCGTATTGCATAATTCCTTCTAGGAGTCTTTGGCAGTCCCATGAAAAAGTCCATCTTAACATCATCCCATTTCCACTCAGGTGTGTGAAGAGGTTTCATGACTCCCCAAGGATGTTGTCTTCCAGCCTTCACCTATTAACAAACCACACATCTTGACACATAATCAGTAATCTCCCTCTTTATTTTGTCCCACTAAAAAAGTTCCTTCAAATCTCTATACATCATAGTGCTACCTAGGTGTATAGAGAAACTGGAGTTATGAGCATCATCTGACAATCCCCTTTTTAGATAAGAAATTTCAGGAACACAAAGTCTCTTCCCAAATTTCAAAATCTCATATTTATATATGAAGTCAATCAATCTCCCATCATTAACAGCTTTAATTTTCTTTTGAAAATTCTCATCATTAGTCTGAGAAGTTTTTATCCTCTCTAGAAAATATGGTTTAGCTACCATTTCAAAAAGTATTGATATTTCACCTTATATGATTATTCCCATATCCACCTTTACTAGATCCAGGTACATAGGTTCCCTTTCAATTCTCATCTTGTTCAAATCTACATGATCATTTCTGCTCAAAGCATCTTCCACCTTATTTACCTTCTTCAGGTGGTAGTGTATAGTGAAATCCTAATCCTTGAGTAGTTCAAGCCATCATATTTGCCTAATGTTGAGATATTTTTGTGAGAAAATATACTTCAAACACTTGTGATCGGTATATATCTCACATTTTCAATATAAATATAGTGTCTTCATATCTTCAAAGAAATGATTATAGCTGAAAACATAATATCATGAGTGGGATTGTTTTGTTCATCAATTTTTAGTTGTTGTGATGCATAGGCAATAACACTATAATTCTACATAAGGAAAAAACCAAGTCCTTTATTTTTTTCATCACTATAAATAAAAAACCCATCATTCCTCGATGGTAGAGTCAAGATTGGGGCATTGTCTAATATTCTCTTCAGTTCATCAAAATATTATTCACACTCTTTTTTCCAAAACCATTTAACCAGCTTACATGTGGTCTTGGTTGATGGGTTTTCCAATCGGGATAAATTATGGACAAAATGCTGATAATAACCTGCTAATCCAATAAAATTGCTTATTTCAGTTATACTCATCAGTGGTATCCATTCATGTATTGCTCTTGTCTTAGAAGGATAGATAGAGATTCCATCCTTAGAAACAATATGGCCAAGAAATGAAATTTCTTGAATCCAGAATTCACACTTTCTAAACTTCCCATATAATTCATTTCTTCGAAGGGTTTTCAGAATAGTGTGTAAGTGATTTTCATGATCTTCATATATTTTGGTGTAAAATAATATATCATCAATAAATACCACTACAAAGTCATCAACATATTCATTGAAAACTCTATTCATTAGATCCATGAAAATAGATGGTGCATTAGTCAGTCCAAAAGGCATTACTGTAGAATCATAGTCCACATACCTGGTTCAAAATGCTGCTTTTGGAATGTCTTCCTTCTTCAAACACAGCAGATGATATTCAGATATAAAGTAAATCTTTGAAAAATATTGAGCTCCATGAAGTTGATCAAATAAATCATCAATGAGGGGTAGGGTATACATTTTCTTTATTATAATAGCATTGATCTCCTTGTAGTCAATGAAAAACCTCGTAGATCTATCTTTCTTCTTAACAAAAAAGAACAGGGGCTTTCCATGGAGAAACATTGGGGTGAATAAATACTTTATTACTCAATTTCACTAGTTGTTTCTTTTGTTCCACTAATTCCACAGGGGTCATCCTATAGGGGGTATTTGATATGGGCCTTGAACTATGAATTAAATCATTGGAAAACTCAATTTCTCATTTTGGAGGATGTCCAGGTAAATCCGCTGGAAACACATCGACATATTCTTGTAAAATAGGTACATCCTCTATTTGAACAATTTTTCCTCACCCGTAGTTATTTCATTCACTTCCTCCCCAATAATTGAATTCAGTAGTGATACTGGAGGTTGATGTAAATAAAAATCTGGTGGTGATATTTCTACTCTAAAGATATGGTACTCCTTATAATCATCGAAAATTGTAATCTACTTCTTCTTAAATTAAATTTTCACATCACGGTACAAAATCCAGTCCATTCTTGGGATTATATCAAATTAAATCATTGGTATGATAATGAGATTAGTAGATAGAGAATGTTTATATGCCCTAATAGGGACTGATTCACAAAACATTGTTTCAATGATACTTACCTTAGGAGTTTTGACTGAAAACCCCCTTGTTAAATAAAATTGGAAATATATAATTTTTTTAGAAAACTAGGAAGATATGAAACAATGTGATGATCGATAATCAAATAAATTATTTGATATATTTGAGGAAACCATTAATTTACATATCACCACGTCATTCGGTGCTTCATCCTCAGCAGTAGTTATAGCATTTTCTTGTCCTTTCTCCCTTTACCTTTTATAAGGTAAGTTTCCTTGGTTCTTATGACATTCATTTTTATAATGACCCATTTCTCTAAAGTTGTAGCATTCAACATTGACAGCATATTTCTTTCCCTTGCAATCATGAGATTGGTGGACTTTTTCACCACACTTGTAACAGAATACCATTCCCTTCAGGAAAGTACCAGGGTGTTTCTTCCCACCTTTATTGCAGCATGGAAATTCAAATTTTTCCTTCTTCCCCTTATTTCCATTTCCAGAGTGTTCGGCAGATCTCTTATTCTCTTGCTTTGCTTTAAAGTTGAAAGACTTAGAGAATTCCTTTTCTGTCTTCATAGCACGTGAGACAATATCTTCACATGATGAGAAGGATTGTGAGACCAATTCTCGATAGAGAAAAGGTTTTAACCCATAAAATAATCTATCAATATTACTCCTTAGGTTACATATATAATCTACTGCAAGCCTTTCAAACCTTGTAAATGTAACCTCATACTTTGCGACATTTCATCCTCCTTTTTCCTCAGTCTTAGAAATTGTTATTCCATATCCGATTGATGTTCACGAGAAAATTATTTTTATAAGAAAATATCATTAAAATCCCTCCATTTCCATATTTTATACTTCATCATCTTCCTTCGTGTTTTGAATAAATGACCACCATCGATCTGCATCTCTTGTGATGTAATAAACTTCCATGAAAACTTGTTCCCTTTCGCTACTCCCCAAATCATTAAATATTTTCTTTAAGGAACATATCCATTGCTCAGATACAAATGGATTTTTAGTCTCATTGAATGTTGGTGTTTGTTGCCTCATGAAGCAGTCTAACATGGATCTTTTGTGTTATAGATTAGGGTGCCCCATACGGGTATGGTTATTATTCATAACCCGAGTGAGTTGTCTCAGTATGGTGATAAGCTAATCAGCAACAGTTGCATCACCAACTCCACTATAATTATCTTGAGTTGGAGGTAAATACCTACCTGGATTATGTTCATTGATACAGATTATATTCCTTCCACTAAGTGCCTTTTCTAAATAATGGCATATACTAGATTATATTATGAATCGCAATACATAATTCCAAACTTGTAAAACACTAAACATAAATTGAATAGTTTATGGATATAATCCATAATCATAAAAAAATTCTTCGAGGAGGTATATAGTCATAAAGGCTTCATAATGGTTTGTAGATAAAATGTGAATTATCCTATGCATATCTCCCAGGAGTGTCGTAACCAAGAGTGCAGCAAGGCCTATTGTCGTGTACCAGGATACCCCGGGTCAAGCACAAAACTCCTTGTTAGAGTTTTCAATCCTACGTACATATGTTCCAGAGCCACCTCTACTTTCTCATATCTAGACATGGATGTATTTCATGGAAAACACCCAAAATATCTACATTACCAAAATTCTTGGAAGTTCTTAAATACCAATCCTCAAAGTCTATCTTAGGGTAATGTTATCTAATCAGAGTTTTTCACAATCTAGCTTCCAAGGATTGTACTATACTTCCTCTGATACCAATTGTAACTCCCAAACCCCATTTACCCAGAGTTGGTGCATTATTACATAACATTGGCATGATAAAAATAATCATATCCTGAAAGACCAATCATTTTAGTATCCTTAGATGTAATAGATGCATACATAAGTTCTACATTAAATCATGAAATAAAAAAAGACAACATTGTGTCTCCCTTTAGCACATTCCTCTCTTTTAGACTATCCCAATAGGTCAATCATAATATACTTCTTCACATCCTGGAAATAATAAAACATAGAAATTATTGAGCTCAGGTTCTCAGTAAGGATAACAATATAGCGAAAACATTAATAAATAAGCGTAAACATTTAAGGTAATGTATAAGACTAAATAAAAATAAATTTAAACTTAAACATCAAAATAATATGGAAAATATAATTCAAATAATTCCATTTACTTATTCACATGGATATTCTACTACACCAATAATCACATTTAATATCAATAGCCAATTTTATAATGATGGAATGCATAATGTCGGACATCATAACCACATAATCAAGGATTCGTGCCAAGATTGCAAATAATATTTTTTCAAGTAATTGTGCCAAGACACTAGTTTGTCTCATTAGACCTACGGATGCATCGAGGAGTTATAGCGGTCTCTACCTATCACTTACTAAGTCCAAGTCATTCCTCATATGAAAAGGTTCAAACATAACATAAACATTCGTATTACAACAAGTATACGAAATGTTAATACATTATCCATAAACCATGAATGGTATAAAAATAACACCTCCATAGTCAAACATATCCCAAAACCATCAATATAATATGGAATATTGTATCATAATAAATAAACTTCAAACAAGTGTAAAATCCATCAAAGGATGTTGACATATATGAAATCAAAATTATTTTCGAGAAATATATATTTCTATTTTGAAATCAATTAAAGTCGTATGTTTTTAAAAGAAATCATTTATTTGGAAAATATTGTTATATGATTTTAAGGGATGATTCAAAGATGTTATACTGGCAGAAAATTACTACACTCTCCGTATAAGTTAAAAACTATTCTTTACATAATTTTGTCGAAAAGGTCATAAAGGACGTTTTTTGGAAAATGGAAGAAATATTCCTTTATAAACATTTTATAAAAATTAAAAAAAAAGGTATAAATTAAATTAACCCATAGTCTAGGAAAAGTAAAAATGTATTGAAATACATATTTATGAGACACGGATGTGGATGATAAAGAGGTCCCAATAGATACTCCCATATAAACAACCTTGGATAATGAAGAGGTTGTAGATTTTACCCTTACCTTGTACTTTTATTTGATCAAGGGTATATTATTCTTCTATATAATAGTTAAATAATTGTTATTAAACTAAAAAATAACTACACACAAAAATATGATATCATATATGATCTTTTAATGTTGATTTGTTAATAATATTTCTGTAGTATCATTATTTCGGGTGTTAACTGATTTGTTTTCCTTAATATGCTTGGTTATGTAAGCCATGTTTGTTATGGATTGGATATATTTGATTCATATCCAGAATGATATTAAGTTCTTAAACATTATTTGTATTCATAAAATCAAAATTATTCTTGAATGGATATGATGGGGAATGAATTTCATCACGTTCGTGGAGACAGTAATCAGTATATACACACAAGCGACAATATCATTCTATTGAAGGTGAAATTGTTTATAATTTGATGTTATATCATATATAAAGAATACATAAAATTTTATATTTATTATTTACATCATTATATTCATTATTACACCCATCCAATTAATGATGTTTTTGAATAACAAAATACACCACGATGTGCAGATGGTAAACTGTACATATGAACATACAGTGACTTTTCATTCATAGGATAGAGAGAATAATGAATATGGTTATACCATATTTATAATAACATAACATTATTTATAATGTACTAGATTTATTATTTTGTTATGTAAACAACAATGAAATAGGAAGTGGAAGAGGAAAAGAACTTTGAAATAGGTGTGAAATTATTACCTCTTCTTCAGGTGTTTCCTTTTGTGTTGATCAAAAAGGATCTTTATGTTGGCTTTATGATCAAAGTAAGGTCTCTAGTTCGAAGGGAGGAATGTTTTTAGGATATTTGAGGTGGGGATGGATAATCTAAAAGGCTTTGGAAGAGTGATTTTGAGAGAAGGGGAATTACCCATTTATAAGAGAGGTGAAGGTCACTTTAGGAAAAGCTTGAAATATTATTTTATTATACAATCATATTAGGTTCATAATGGTTCCAAAATGATTTATTTCTAGTATAAGGTGGGTACAGGTCGAAAACCTCTCAACTAATAGGTTTTAGACAGATTTATGTCACCTTATTAACCTTATCTTTTAGATTTAACTCGTAGTTAAATAGTTTAACTTTTACCGTCTATTCTTGTATTATTATAAGAAATAGTTAATTAACATACTATAACAATCCAAGATAACCCCAAGTGGTTAATTATTGATATATCTATCCATATATAAGTCCTTTGTTCAAACCTTGTATTTTTAGGAATATTATATCAATTAATAAAATAGTATTTGTTTTAAAAATAAAATTATGTCAATTTTGACACTATTTGGTATTTTGTTTTTTCGAAATTCATAACAACATTATCACTTTGAAAAAAAATAATTTAGTCAACCTTAAAACATCATATTAACCTAAATAATTGTTTTAAATCATCAGAATTCTCAATTTCAATTTATTTGTATACTTATAATACCAATTATTTTAATTATTCATTAATAACGAAATTTTTGCATCATCATTGTGTCATAAATAAATTTAATTATATAATGTCTAAAATTTATAAATAAAATACCATTATGTATTAATCTTGTCAGATTTATAATTAATATTTATAGTCAAATTTATCTTATGTATAACCCTTTATTAAAAAAAAATTAGTTGTCAAACTTTCAATTTAACACTTTTAGCTCTACTTTAAATAAAATAATAATAAATGTCCTAATCTAATCCAAGTAGACCAAAAGGATCATATTTTATTACTAGGGATTATTTTAGTCGAAATACACTTATCCAATAGAATTATTACATTTTTAGGGTAATTATAATATTATTTTTTACCTTTAATTACCCTATTTACTTTTAAAAGTGTTAAATAAAAGTCAAAAGTTACTATTCACCAAAAATTATTTTTGTCGTATTAAACAACATTTTACTTAATGATATCCACTGTGTCTCTTGGATTTTTGAAATTCAATTCACAGAAGTGGTAAAATTACGTTTTATGCACATTTACAAATGTGCCTAGAAGGTGGGTAAAAGACGGTAAAAAGTTCAATAAAATGTTATACATCTAATCTTATTTTAAAATGGTTCCAATGAATTATATTGAAATTATATTGGTATTATGTATCTATTTTGACTTTAAATAAACTTAAATAAAATAAGAAATTATTTAAATTAAAATTTGGTTTTAAACAATGATGTCGTGTTTTTCACTATACATCAAAAAATTGAATGCTTTCATAAAAATACCAAAAATTCACCCAAAGCAAATTTTGATATTTAGAACCCCAAAATGAAGTCCATTTTTAAAAATAAAATTTATAAAATTTTCAAAAGTGGGTATTACTATTCATAACGGCTATTTTGATTGGTTATGGGGTCTTAAAACTTCATGTAGCGTACAACGCAAGCTATTGTATTATCCAAAGGTAAATGTACCGTAGTAGCTTGGGGGGTTACATAACTCAAGATTATGTAATTTTTAATGGTGGGGAATTATAAGAGCACAACCATAGACAATAATTTTGGATACTGAATCAAAGTAGAGTAATTTACAAGGATTTCAAAATATAGAAAAATATTCAACAAATCCCAACCATCGATACCACTTGTTGTGTAAAAATTATTATGATGAAGACCCAAGATGAGTTTTATTATGATCCATTAAACACCTAATAAGATTTAAAAGAAAACTCTTGATCTGTAGTTATTCATTCCATCTTTATTACAGATATGTGATCAGTGGAAGTAAATAATAAAATGAACATAAGGATGTAAAAATATTTATGTCACAAAGATAAACTAGTCCACTCCACCAATACCCACCTCATGATCTTGATTATTTTCAATACTAATCATTTTTACTGGGGACTTATAAATATTTTACAAGACCTTATGGTTATTTTATAAGGAACCATAAAACCTCATCTTAGTATGAGAAGCTAATACACTTTCACCACTATAACTGAGACCACGAAGATGATACTCTAATAAATCAATAGAAACATTTTTGAATTAGAAAAATGGATTTATATTATAGTTTCAAAATCCAATTACATATTTATTAGATCTCCAACAATGGAGATCAACAATAAAAAAATCCTCAATGTTGCATGGGCATCCTTTAAACAGTGATAGATATAACACCATATAGATGAATAAACCTGTATTTATCCAATGTATAACTCTGAAACATGCTTTTTTATCTTATAGAAGATGATTTAACAATAAGAAATTGTAGTATTTGTAGAAACAGAAGTGGTTCAATTTACTAGTTCAAAACATGTATGTCTCAAAAGTGTAGCACTTAAGGTGACGACACACTATTATTTATAAGAACCAAATTCATTATTTTATATTAATATCTATATTTTCAAAAGATGAATATCTTAGGATTTATACTATAAATTTAACATCTAAAGGTCAAATGGTTCCATAAATACCACATAATAAATCTTAAATTTTTGAATTCTTATTATTCAAAGAGAGTCATAACTTCCCATATAAATATGAATTATTCAATATGTTGATTATTATCCTTTAAATAAATCGTAAAACAGATTTAAAAAGGTATTTACTTCCCTCTATACCATTGTAGAAAACATGGAAAATATCATAAATTTGAAACTTTTTTATTCACTAAGTAAAATGTCTTGTTCCTTCAAATAAATGTAAAATATAAAAATATGATTTAAAATGTTTGGTTTATTATAAAAGTAGGGTTGATAAACCATACGTTTATTCTTCAAATATAGTGTTTCATCCATATGTAAGGTAGATTTATGATGACCCGGACCCTCACGGTCCATCCCTTTGCCGAATTCTAGATCCTAGGGGTGACATCTCAGTGGTTGGACGACATTTATGCGCGACCGATCAGTGTCACCCAGCCTTGTCGTGTTTCTCTTCTACAGTTTTTCCCGTAATTCCTCTTTTGGGATTTTCAACTTTTTTTCAAGTGGTTAAAATCCATTTAAAATCCCATAATTAATACCTAATAAATCCCTAGGGACCTGCTCAGGGGATAATTAAATAAAAAATTAATTTTGTCATGTGTAACCACCCAACCGCATGGGGAACCATGATCTTAATTTAAATCCGTTCAAATCCCCATATCACATAACAATGGGATATTGTCTATATATCGCATAGGAATTTCTCCTTAATTCTTCTTCCTCTTGGCTGAATTCCTTTCATCTTAGTACGTTTGGAGTTCCCGACATCCCTCCGCTACAAGTCACGCTTTTCCCTGATTCTTAGCGCGTGGAGAAGAACTTTTATCTTTGATCAATCAAGTAGGGTTTTCCTTCGCCTATCCTTTCTGTGTATCATGCGGGGTAGTAACGCTTTTGTCTCTATTGGAATTGATGGAACAAAACTTAATGAAGATAATGGATGGACTTTTAAAGAATAACGGGGGTGATCGATGTTTCTGCAGTACTAATTTTATGTTGTATCTATTGTGAATTGTGGGGGCCTATGCTCACTAAAAATCATGGTTGTTGGTGGTCTTTCCTTGCACACTAATGAAGCTTTATCTTCTATGATGATTAAATGACTTAGCCTGGAAATTGGTTAATCACGTAAACTCAGTTAGTTTAAAGGGATGTTTAGTAAAACAAGAATCTCTGTGTGACCACCTAGTTAACAAATATAAAGAAGAACCTAATGAATGATATACTTGAACATAGAAGTTTTCCCACTCTGTTTGGTGTTGGGTGTGTTGTTCTGCCTGGTGCTTATGGGAAGATGTGAACGGGGATGGGATCCTCTGTTGGGGCATGGTTGTTGGTTGTGAATGTGAAGCAGTGTGGTTTCTTTGTTGTTACACAAACTCAGGTGGAATCCTCTAATGTTGAGAAATTGTTGGTTCTTGGTTTTGGGGACATGGTCCTATATCTCAGGGTTTTATTTTACTCCAGTACTTCTAGGGATATCACTTATCCCT
Source organism: Viscum album (assembly GCA_963277665.1). NCBI lineage: Eukaryota > Viridiplantae > Streptophyta > Magnoliopsida > Santalales > Viscaceae > Viscum > Viscum album. The sequence continues at coordinate 838,488,781 of OY728143.1, read as the reverse complement.
TTTTTGAGGTTTTCTTTGGTTCCACTACCTTGAAGGATCTCACTAATAATTTTTTTTGTAAATGCAACTCTACAAGAGAACCAGGTGTGAATGCTTAAATTGGTGTTTGGTTGTTTCTCTTTTCTGGTTTGTGTTTATGCCTGTTAGTTTCCTGGTAGTGAATAATGTACCCTAATGGGATCACTTGATCATGAAAAAAACAATTGTTGAGGGGGAAATTAGTTTGGGAATGAGTTGTGACTTGGTCGTGAGTGTTGTGGCTTCTTTTGTGAATGAATAGTAACAAGGGTGTTTGTGCTTAGGTTTTGGAACCCCCTAGGTTGGGATGAGTGTTTGTTACCTATAAATTTATATGTAGCTTTTATGTTTCTTATTCACACTCCACCCAAGTTGAGCACATAGTGACGAACACCCCATTTCATGGGGAGGGTTTTTTTTCAAACACTCTTATGAGTGGCTGGTTATTAGATCCTTTTCTGCTCCTTTTCCCGAATAGACCAAGACTCTTTAGGCAGGCTATAATGGCCCGAGGTCCATTATTAGACCAATAATCTTTCGGCAGGGTAGTTTTTGTGGTTGGCCCCGGTGTCTGCGGGCAGGTTGTTTCCCAAGTGTCTTCGGGATAAGGCACAGGTGTCTTCGGGTGTGGCAGTAGTTTCTCTGTCCCAGGTGTGTACAGGCGGGGTTTTGTAGTGCGACTACGGCAAGGTTATGGCCCGGGTGTGTGCGTGAGGGGTTTGGTAGTGGGACTGCGATGAGGTTGTGGCCCAAGTGTGTGTGGGTGGAATTTTCTAGTGGGACTGCGATGAGGTTGTGGACCAAGTGTGTGTGGGTGGGGTTTGGCAGTTGGATTGTGGTGAGAATGGTGGGATTGGTTCGATGCGTAGGATGTTTTCAATAACCAGTGGGAAAGTGGCGCGGGGTACCCAAATACCGATGTGCTATTACTATACATTACTTGCCTTGCGTTATTTGGGGAGTCTTCCTTGGTGAGACCTGGGTGGATAGTTTTTCCTTACTAGGTGATTTGGTTTTTCTTTTCTCACAGTGCATTAGAATCCCTCTCCACTTGTGCACGAGAGTCTTTGGTTTTCCCTACTGAGTGTACTTGTATGATCACCCTACGTACATAAAAACTTCTTTCAGGTTTCCAATAGGATATCAGGGATCGTGCGGGACTGTACTAGCTTGGACCTTGGTGTAGTTTCTTTTTTCGTTTTCCTTTTTTTGTTACATTACCTTTGGAGTTTTGTGGCTTGTATATTTTACTTTTGAACATGCATATGGGAATGGTTTACTTTTGGCTTTACCCTTACATTCAAATTCGGTATTGTTGGGGTTTCTATCTTATCTCTTGATCCTATAAAAAATGAAAAGGTCAATGCCTTTCATTTTCTGTGAGATTTTATACCCTTGGTACGGTCTCCACTCCGGGACCTTTTAAAGGTGGGTTTTGGGGGTCATTGTCTCTCCTTCAACTTAAAAAGGGAAGAGCCTAGAAATCTGCTGACCCTTCCCTCCTTTTGGTGAAGGTAGGTTGAGAGATATGATGGAGTCTGGAGTTAGGCACAGTGAGGATTTCATGGGCTGGTAGGGAAATAGTGTTGGGTGACCTTGGTGCGTGAATTAGGCCATGGAATATCGGCTAGGACACGGGATTTTAGCCCCCCCCCCCCCCCCCCCCCGTGATCTGATGCAAGGACTTTGGACCTACCGAGCTACCAAGTGAGGATACACTAATTGTAAGGTAGAGACCCTAGGAAAGGTACATGCATCATAATGACTTGTTTTCTTATGTTTCATGGGTGTATTGGGGATTCAAAATAAATAAAGGAGTCTAAGACAATTTAAGAACAGTATTCAACACTACTCGGGATAAGGAATTCTTTGTTTACCATGCAGTTATGGCACTTGGAAGGAGACCATGAGTAGCGCGGGCGATCGACGCCCAAGAGGTAGACATGGACGATCGGCAGAGGACCAACCGACAGGAGGAGGATGATCAGTGGAAGAAGACGCTTCGAGCCTTTCAGTGACAGACCCTCGGGAAGTACGAGGGAAGCATCTCGGATATGGTGACAGAGAGCTTGTTTGAGGAACTAGTGATAGCATTCAGCCTGATTCGGGCTCCGACAAAGTACTGGGTTCCTCTGGCCGTTAGCCAGATGCGTGGAGCTTTGTGTCTGTGGTGGATGTTTTATCTTAGAGAGAATAGGGAAGCCTAGGTTGTGTGGTCTGACTTCGAGATAGAGTTTTGGGCGGAATTCCACTCTTCCACGATGAAGGCCGAGAAGAGGTAGGAGCTACTCTCCCTCCAGAATGGGGAGTACGTCAGTGAGAGAGTTAGAGATCAAGTTCAAGGATATCCTTCGCTTTGCTCTAGACCTCTTTCCGGATGAGGAGTCACGGGTGAGATGTATAGAGGAGGTACTCCGAACTTCTCTTCAGTACGTTGATACCCCCTTCACCCTACGGACATACATGGAGGTGCAGAAGAAGGATGAAGTGGTGGAGAGGATGCACACGCTGTGAGGTGTGTCACGAGAGGGGATCAAATTGGGCTCATCAAAGGGAAAGGCGGTCAGCAGCAGGCCTCCAGCATCAGGTCCCTCTAGGTTCCGACCAGCAGGGAGTAGGCCGCAGCAGTTCCAGTTCTGGTATCTCGGTCCTTGACCATTCCCTTCGGTCCTGGGATAGAGGTGCTTTGTCTGTGGCAGCCATGGGAACCATCGAAACTAGTGCCCGGACAGAGTACAGTACGGTGGGGGTGGGCAAGTCCAACCCCCACCTCAACAACACCAGTTCCTGGCTAGGCCCTTTCAGCAGCAACAGTAGGGGAAGCGGGCTCCCGCTCCACCGGGGGCCGACGTTGTAGGAGGAGGCCGACCTCAGGGTGCTCCTCTGGGACCTCGACCTGGTCGTTGTCGTGGAGGTGGCCGACATCTGAGAGGCAGAAGAGCTGGGCGTGGGCAGTTGCACACCGCGAAGGCAGCAGTTCCAGCAGGGCCAGAGGTCATTCGAAGTACGATTATCTGGTTTAGTACCCTTAAATATTCATTTTTTGATACAGGAGCTTCTCACTCCTTTGTTACACCTAGTCTGGACCATGCTTTGGGTTTAGACGATGAGAGACTTCCAGCGCCCCTAGTGCTGAGCACACCAGTCGGATAACTGACCGACTTGTTGTATGTTTGTCGAGGATGCGGACTGATGATAGGGCCACATCAGTCAGTCAGAGATCTTCTACTTTTACAGATACAACCATACGATGTCATCCTAGGCGTTGACTGTATGTTCTCTGTATGTGCCATCATTGAATGCTTCTGAGGAAGGGTTTTTTTCAGACTTCGGTGGCCAATGGGTGAATTTCATCAGTGAGCAGAGTATCCAGGGAAGAAGCAAGAAAGGGGAACCCCTCCTATCCTTGCTATCTAAGCTATCAGTGGCGTCGGTGGATGCAGAAATGGTGGAAGTCCGAGGAATCGTCAATGAATTTATGTACGTCTTCCCTGAAGAGGTGGAAACACTGCCCCCTCGACGTGATGTTGAGTTCGGGATAGTCTTGCAACCTGGTGCTCAACCGATTTCGATGGATCCCTATCGGATGTAACCTTCTATGTTTTGGGAGTTGCAGATCCAGATTGATGATCTGAGGAAGAAGGGTTTTGTTCGTCCAAGTGCATCACCATGGGGTGCTTCTGTTTTGTTTGCGAAGGAGGATGGTGGTCTAAGGCTGTTTATAGACTACATGAGGCTGAATCAGGTGACTTTCAATAATCACTAACCTCTCCTGAGGATATATGATCTCTTTGATCAGCTGAGGGGAGTAGGTTGGTTCCCGAAGAATGATCTGCGGTCTGGATATCACCATGTGAGGTTAAAGGAGGGCGACATCTCAAAGACTCCCTTCAGGTGAAGATATGGGCACTTTGAGTTGTAGTCATGTCATTTAGCAATACGAACACACCAGTTGTATTCATGGGGATCATGAACTTCGTATTATGGGAATATTTAGACCAGTTCGTAGTAATTTTTATCGACGAAATCTTGATCTAATCAAGATCAAAGGGGGATCACGCGAAGCATCTGAGAACGGTTTTAGAGGTCCTTCGACAACACCATCTCTAGGGGAAGTTGTCCAAGTGAAAGTTCTGGACGTGAGAAGTGCATTTCCTTGGGCACATGGTGTTCGAGCAGGGGATAGAAGTGGACCCATCGAAGGTCAAGGCAGTTGTTTCTTGGGAAGTAACCAAGAATGTGGAAGAGGTTCGTAGTTTCCTCGGGCTGGCAGGTTACTACCAAAGGATCGTGACCAACTTCTCGTGAGTTGCGGCACCCTTGACAGCCTTGACCAAGAAGGGTCGAGCTTTCTTATGGGATGAGAAGTGCGAGGCAGTCTTCTGCTATCTGTAGGAGAATTTGGTTAGTGCCCTAGTGCTGAGGTTTCCAGAAGAAGGGGCAGCATATGAGGTGTTCTGTAATGCTTCAGGACAAGGCCTCAGATCTGTGTTGATGCAGCGGAAAGTTTTGATATCTTATGGGTCTAAGAAGTTACTTCCCCATGATCATAACTATTCCACTGATGATCTGGAGTTTGTGGCGGTCGTGTTCAAACTAAAGATGTGGTGGCACTTCCTCGTCGGGGAGCGCTTTGTGGTCTTCACTGATCACAAGAGCTTGAATTATGTCTTCTCCCTGTGGGACCTGAACATGCGACAGTGAAGGTGGATGGAGTTCCTTCAGGACTACGACTTTGAGATTTCTTACACCTTGGGAAAGGGGAATGTGGTGGCTGATGCTTTGAGCAGGAAGTCACGAAAGGATTCAGTCCGAGATTCAGCAGATACGTGGAAGGTGATGGAGGAGTTGGATGCCCTACACATGGATGATAGGATGGAAGGTGGTGGAGGTTCCCTGTATCAGATGACAGTGCAATATTCTCTATTGCATCAGGTAGAGGAGTCCCAATGGGGAGACTCAGAACGTGAAGTGATGCGTGACCGAGTTGACCAATGTGATGCCCCGAAAGGATGTACGGAGGATGGTCAGAACCGGATGCTTTTCCAAGGAAAGTTGTTTGTTCCAGAGGCAATGCGCGGCAAAGTTCTTAGTGAGTTCCACAAATCACCCCTAGCGGTGCACCTAGGAGTTTCCAAGATGTACCATGGCCTGAGAAGATAGTTTTGGTGGACTGGGGTGAAAACGGGAAGTAGTAGAGTTCATAACGAAGTGCCTAGTGTGTCAGTAGGTGAGGTCTGAACACCATGTTCCAAGCGGCTTGTTGCAACATTTAGACATTCCCGAGTGGAAGTGGGATGGCATCGCGATGGATTTTTTCACGAGGTAACCCAAGGTTTGAGGAGGCTGTGACGCTATATGGGTAGTGGTGGATCGGTTGACGAAATCGGCCCACTTTATGGTGATCAAGGAGTCGGGTGCAGTGGATGCTTTATCACAAAGGTATGTGGATGAGGTTGTGTTGTTTCATGGAGTTCCGAGATCCATAGTCTCGGATAGGGATGTGCGGTTTACCTCACGAGTCTGGAGGGGATTGTAGTATGCATTTGGCACCCAACAACATCTTAGCACTACTTTCCATCCCGAGACAGATGGACAGATAGAGTGCACCATCCAGATGTTGGAGAACATGCTACGGGCATGTATTCTAGATTTTGGGGGATCGTGGGTGCGGCACTTTCCTCTGGTATAGTTTGCCTACAATAATAGCTATAACTCTACCATTGGCATGGCTCCATTCAAAGCCTTGTACGGGAGGCCATGTCCCTCACCCGTGTGGTGGACTGAGGTTGGGGAAACAAGTGTTCTTGGCCCGGAATAAGTGTAGAGCATGACAATGAAGTTTCAACTTATATGAGGAACGATGATGGTGGCACATGACCGACAGAACTCATATGCCAATAATAGGAGGAGACCCTTGGAGTTCGGGGTCAGGGACCACGTGTTCTTGAGGGTCGCCCCTCGGCGTGGACAACGGAGGTTCGGTACTGGGAGCAAGCTCTCTCCCAGATTCATCGGACCCTTCGAAGTGTTGCAGTGGGTCAGAGAAGTGGCTTATCATATAGCGTTACCACCACCTCTACTGAGGATACATGATGTCTTCCTTGTGTCCCAACTCCGTCGGTATCTATATGATGATTCAGACGTCCTTGACTGGGGAGAGCTAGATATTTAATACAATGCAACATTCGTGGAGCGACCAGTGATGATCGAGGATCGTGAGGAGAAGGTGATTCGTGGATGAACCATTCCTTTGGTTCGTGTGTTGTGGAGTCATGGTGGGCTTGAGAAAAGTACCTGGGAACGGGAAGCACTGATCTGTGCCCAGTACCCAGAGTTGTTTTGAGTTTTGTGCGATTCTATTTTGTACTTGTTGTGATGGAACGATTTACCTTGTTTACTATAGAATGTGTGGTTTTCCTTTTTCTGTGGATGTGTGTGAAGTATCCTGAGATGTGGGGAGGGGAGGACCTATTCTCTAGTTATGACGCATTAGAGTGGATGCGCCTAAACCCATGCAGGCGAGTCAGAGCTGCCCAAAGTGGATAGTATCTTAACATAGAGGAATGGAAACCCCTCACCACATGACCGGATGGTTTAATATTTAGTTTTAAGGTGATAGTAATTGTTCGGGATCGCTATTGGGAGGTATCTTCCGGGGCAGTTGTTCGGACCCCCCCCTCCTTTCTTCAGGTCTTGTTTTAAATTCTCGAAGGCGGGAATGCTTTGAGAGGTATCTGATGTGATGACCCAGACCCTCGCAGTACATACCTTTTCCAAATTACGGATCCTAGGGGTGACGTCTCAGTGGTAGGATGACATTTCAGCATGACCAGTCGGCGTGACCGATCGGCGCGGCCGATCGGTGTCACCCAACCTTGTCGGGTTTCTCTTCTACAGTTTTTCCTATAATGCCTCTTTTGGGATTTTAAACTTTTTTTCAAGTGGTTCAAATCCATTTAAAATCCCATAATTAATACCCAATAAATCGTGAGGGACCTCCTCAATGTAGAAATAAATAAAATATTAATTATGTCATGTGTAACCACCGAACCGCGTGGGGAACCACGATCTGAATTTAAATCCGTTCAAATCCAAATATCTCATAACAACGGGATCTTATCTATATATCAGATTGGGAATTTCTTCTTCCTTCCTCTTCCTCATCGTTTCTTCCTATCTTCTTATTAAGTATGGAGTTCTTGACATCCCTCCCATGCGAGTCACGCTTTTCCCTGATTCTTGGCGCGTTGATAAGAACTTCGATCTTTGATCAATCAGGTAGGGTTTTCCTTCGCCTCTCCTTTCTATGTATCATGCGCGGTTGGTACGCTTTTGTCTCTGTGGGAATTGATGAAACCAGACTTAATGAAGATAATGAATTTACTTTTAAAGAATTATGGGGGGTGATCGATGTTTCTATTGTACTACTTTTATGTTGTATGTGTTTTGAATTGTGCAGGCATATGCTCACTAAAAATCATGGTCGTTGGTGGTCTTTCCTTTCGCACTAATGAACCATTGTCTTCTATGATGATTAAATGACTTAACCTGGAAATTGGTTAATCATGTAAGATCTGTTGGTTGAAATGGATGTTTAGTAAAACAAGAATCTATGTGTGACCACCCCGGTTAACAAACAGAAAGAAAAACCTAATGAATGATGTGCTTGAACCTAGAAGTTTTCCCACTCTGTTTGGTGGTGGGTGTGTTGTTCTTCCTGGTGCTTATGAGAAGATGTGAATGAGGATGAGATCCTCTATTGTGTCACGGTTGTTGTTTATGAATGTGAAGTTGTGTGGTTTCTCTACTATGACTCGAACTCGGGTGGAATCCTCTAATGTTGAAAAATCATTGGTTCCTGGTTTTGGGGACATGGGGCTGTGTCTCGGGGTTCTCTTTGTCTCTAGTACTTCGAGGGATCTCACTTATCCCTTTTGTGAGGTTTCCTTTTGTTCCAGTACCTTCAAGGATCTCACTAGTCCTTTTTTTGTTGATGCAACTCTACAAGAGAACCGGGTGTGGATGCATAAATTGGTGTTTGGTGGTTTCTCTTTTCTAGCTTCTGTTTATGCCTGTTAGTTTCCCGGTAGTGCAGAATTCACACTAATGGGATCAATTGAACAGGAAAACAAGAATGGTTGGGTGGGAAATTAGTTTGTGAATGAGTTGTGACTTGGTCGTGAGTGTCGTGGCTTCTTTTGTGAATGAATAGTAACAAGGGTGTTTGTGTGTACGTTTTGGAACCCCCTAGGTTGGGATGAGCATTTGTTACCTATACATATATTTGTAGCTTTTATGTTTCTTATTAGCACCCCACCCAAGTTGAGCACTTAGTGTCGAATACCCGATTTCATGGGGAGGGTGTTTTTCCCAACACTCCTATGAGTGGCTGGTTGTTAGATTTTTTTCTGGTCCCTTTCCGGAATAGCCCAAGAATCTTCGGGGAGGCTGTCATGGAATGAGGTCCAATATTAGCCCAAGAATCTTCAGGTAGGGTAGTTTTGGTGGTTGGACCAGGTGTTTGTGGGCAGGTTGTTTCCCAAGTGTCTTCGGGATAAGGCCCAGATGTCTTTAGGTGTGGCAGTAGTTGCTCTGGCCCAGGTGTGTGAGGGCGGGGTTTGGCAATGGGGCTGCGGTGAGGTTGTGGCTCAGGTGTGTACGGGCAGGGTTTGGCAGTGGGCCAGCGGTGAGGTTGTAGCCCAGGTATGTGCGGGCCGGGTTTGGCAGTGGGACTACCGTGAGAATGGCGGGATTGGTTCGATGCAAAGGATGTATTCAATAATCATTGGGAAAGTGGTGTGGGGTACCCAAATACCAATGTTCTATTACTATACATTACTTTCCTTTCGTTATTTGGGGAGTGTGCCTTGGTGAGACTTGGGTGGATAGTTTTTCCTTGCTAGGTGCTTTGGTTTTTCTTTTCTCATAGGGCATTAGAATGCCTCTCCACTTGTGCATGAGAGTCTTTGGTTTTCCCTAATGAGTGTACTTGTATGCTCACCCTACGTACATAAAAACTGCTTCCAGGTTTCTAGGAGGACTTTAGGGATCGTGCGGGACCGTACTATCTCAGACCATGGGGCAGTTGCTGTTATCGTTTTCCTTTTATTGGTTCATTACCTTTGGAGTTTTTGTGTCTTGTATGTTTTACTTTTGAACATGCATATGGGAATGGTTTACTTTTTGATTTACGTTTACTTTCAACTTTTGTATTGTTGGGGTTTCTATCTTATCTCTCAATCCTATAAAAATCGAAAAGGGTAATGCCTTCCATTTTGTGTGACATTCTATACCCTTGGTGTTGATCGCCACTGCGAGACCTATTGAAGGCGTGTTTCGTGGGTCATTATGTATCCTTCAACTTAAAGAAAGAAGGGCATGACAATCTGCTGACCCTTCCCTCCTTTTGGTGAAGGCTGGTCGTGACAAGATGTTCCATACTTTTCCAATAGTGTAGGGTTAATGATCCATATGTTTTATTCCAGACCAAGGTTTTCCAAAACCATACATTATTCATACAAAAATAAGGTATGAATAGTTTTTCATGATTACTTTCAAAAATTTCTAGAATACATAAACGAATATCTTTCCATAGATTAAAGATTTGTAAATGCTTCAAGAATAAAAATAAATATTCTAATGAATATCATCTTCTTGAAATTAACATAAATGAGATAATATTAGTAACATAAATATGGGTGTTTTTGTGAATCGCCATGGAAAAAACCTCTTTTTATGATGGGTTATTTGCAACGAGATTTTTTCCCATCGAAAAATGTTACGCGCGATTTGGCATGGTTTCTGCACCAAACGGCGAGGAAGGGTATTTTCAACGGGGGCAACTCTCATCGCAAATATCGGGAGGCGGTATAGACTATTTGCGGTAGGGAATTCCCCGCCACAAATAGTGAATCCATTATAGTGTATTTTTTACGGGTCCCATCGCAAATACCTGGCAGCGGTAAATACTATTTGCAATGGGATGCAGTCTTGTCACAAATAGTGTGTCAGCAGGTCACCTCTACAACGATCTCGTCGCAAATCCCTTTTAACCGCTGATACTAATTAATGCGGCCGAAGGAATTTGCAGCAGTTCACATCGCAAATATTCCCATCGTAACTAATATAACTATATATACCCCCACCCCACCCCACCCCCCATCCATTTTTTCCTTCCTTCCCCTCATTTCCAACTTTCTCTGTCTCTCTAAACTATAAATTTTTTGTGAAAATTTTTCATAGTTAATTTTTTTTACAAAGAAGTTATGAGGTCGTCTACAATTATAAGTGATCATGTTTAAAGGAATATATATTTTTATGAATTTAGTATTTATACCTTTTTTATGTTAATTTTAATTATTGATAATTAGTTGTAATTAAATTACGTTTAAAATGTTTTGTCATTAGTATTTATTTGTAATAATAAATTAAAATTATTAGTACTAATTCATAGTAATTGGTAATAATTAATAATTATTAAAAATATTTAGTAATGTATATAAATAATTAGGGGTAATCAGTACGTAGTAGATGTAATTTACAGTAATTAAGAGTGATTAACGCTAATTAGTAATAATTAGGAAAAAATAGTAATAATTACGTAAAAATAGTAATCAATACTAATAATTAGTAATAAATACTAATAATCATTAATTAATAATAATAATTAGTAATAAATACTAATAATTAGTAATAAATAGTAATAATTAGTAATAAATGGTAATAATTAGTAATAAATGGTAATAATTACTAATAAGTGGTAATAATTAGTAATAAAAGGTAATAATAAGTAATAAATGGTAATAATTAGTAATAAATGGTAATAAATATAATAATAAATGGTAATAATTAGGGATAAATAGTAATAAATAATAATAAATCGTAATTAATAGTATTAAATAGTAATAAATATGAAAAATTGTAATAATTAGGAAAAAAATAGTAATAAATATTACAATTAGTAATAATTAGTAATAATTAGTAATAAATGGTAATAATTAGAAAAATATAATAATAAATATTAATAAACTGTATTAATCAGTAATAAATAGTAATAATTAGTAATAAATCATAATGATTAGTAATAATTAGTAATAATTAGTAATAAATAGTAATAAATAGTAATTATTTATAATAAATAGTAATAAATAGTAATAATTAGTAATAATTAGTAATAATTAGTAATAATTAGTAATAATTGGAAATAATTATTAATAAATGGTAATAATTAATAATCAAAAATAATAAATAGTAATAAACATTATTAATTAGTAATAATTAGTAATAATTAGTAATAAATCGTAATAATTAGTAATAAATAGTAATAAATAGTAATAAATAGTAATAAATAGTAATAATTAGTAATAATTAGCAATAATTAGTAATAATTATCCACAATTAGTAATCATTAGTAACAATTAGTAATAACAAGTAATAATTAGTAATAATGAGTAATAATTAGTAATGATGAGTAATAATTTGGAAAAATAGTAATTACTAGGAAAAAATAGTAATAATTTGGAAAAAATAGTAATAATTAAGAAAAATCAGTAATAATTTGGAAAAAATAGTAATAAATATTTACAATTAGTAATAAATATTTACAATCGGTAATAATTAATAATAATTAGTAATAAATTTTAATAATTAGTAAAAATACTAATAATTAGTAATAAATTGTAATAAATTGTAATAATTAGAAATAATTTGTAATAATTTTTAATAATTCGTAATAATTTGTAATAAATACTAATAAATAGTAATAATCCGTAATAATTAGGAAAAATAGTAAGAATGAGGAATAATTAGTAACAATTAGTAATAATTAGTAATAATTTTTAATAATTAGTAATAATTTTTAATAAATGGTAATAATTAGTAATATACTATTAATTGGTATTAAATGGTAATAATTAGTGATAATTTCTAATTATTAGTAATAAATAGTAATAATTAGTAATAATTAGTAATAAATAGTAATAAATAATAATAATTAGGAATTATTGGTAATAAATAGTAATAAAGAGTAATAAATAGTAATAAAGAGTAATGTTTATTAATAAATAGAAATAATTAGTAATAAATAGTAATAAATAGTAATAAATAGTTAAGAATATTAACAAATAATAAGGAATAGTAATAAATAGTAATAAATAGTAATAAATAGAAATAATTAGAAATAAATGGTAATAATTTGGAATAATTTAGATTAATTAGGAATAATTATGAATAATTTGGAATAATTAATAATAATTAAGAATAATTAAGAATAATTATGAATAATTATGAATAATTAGAAATAATTTTTAATAATTATGAATAATTTTAAATAATTAGGAATAAGATAAATTGTATTAAATTATAATAAATTGTAATAACTTTGCATAATTTCTAGTGGATTGGTGGCACTCCTATTGCTCGATGACTCTTCTCCTTTAAACTATCACTGACTCAAAACATTATTAAAAGTATGGTTCTATGTATGCATATCCAATCTCTTATGCACGAGTTTGAATATACATTCGTAGGACCACATTTTTCATTATTTTTTCAGGTGGTGACAGTTGCAAAAAGATGATTCATCAATGAAAAGGGGGCTCTTTTTCTGACCGCTCATTTAAATTCATCTTTCTCTCACTAAAATATCAATTAAGAATCTGGTCATAAGTACGCTTATACATTCTCATACGCACGAGAATTGATATCCATACCTTCAAGTAGATTCTTCATTGTGATTTCAGTTTGAGGGAGTTACAAGTAAATGAGTTGTTGGACAAAAGAGTATCCATCAATCCACTAGAAATTGTGTTGCCCATAATTTATTATAATTATTAAGAAGTCGTTCTAATTATTTATCCTCTTGTTTTGGATAGTGTTTTTCTAATTTCAAATTAGTAAAAACCGTTAATGATTTTATATTTTGAAGAAAAATATGGAATAATGAAGTTGACAACATTCATTATTAGATTATCGGGCATGGATAAATCAGCATAGAAATCCAAATAGTTCTGGTTTAAATCTTGTATATATTTAGGGTGTGGAAGCATTCTTATCATTTTCATCATCAAAACCAGAATATGTTTCATAAGGCACAATTAAGTTTCCTTGTAAAAAATGATCTCTAAGAATGTTTGACACATTTGACAAGGTTGGGGGACATCTCATACATTTTGGTTTTCATCTTGATTTTTTTTGTTATCAACATGGTGAACGTAGTTTTAGTGAAGATATTAATAACTTGATTATGGATCCATTATGGTTTCAAAATTTAGTTCATGATGTTGCAGGTTCATCTGTTCAACAAACTGAAACTCAGGATTATATTGATTTAACTCCAGAGTTGGCACTGTTGAAATTTTATGAGTTTTTGAGGTCTGTTGAGGATGCATTATATCCTGCTTGCAAGATAAGTAAATTAGAAGAAGTTGTAAAATTTATGGATATTAAATAATATAATACCATGTCAAACAACCATTTTGATCAGATATTTTCATTGGTTAAAACATTGTTTCCTGAAAGAAATGTGTTTCATGCAAATTACTATGAGATTAAGAGGCTGGTTTTTAATCTTGGCCTTAGTATTCATGTTGTCCTGTCTTTATAACTCCGTGTAATGTACCTCCATGGATGTTGATGAAGGACCCCTATATCTTTTTGACCTTATTAATCCAGGACTTCTGAAAAAGAATATTGAAGATTATTTTAAGCCATTGATTGATGAGTTAAATTAATTGTGGAGTAACGGTGTTAGTACATATGATGTGGCTGCAAAAAAAATTTCATATTAAAAGCTGCGTTTATGGAGATGATTAGTGACATCCTGACATATGAAATGTTATCTGGATAGAGTATACATGGTCTGAAATCATGTCCTTACTTCATGGAAGACAACAAAGAATTCATGCTTGTCAATGGAAAAAAACCAAGTTATTTTGACTGTCATCGCGTATTTCTTCCAACTGATCATTCTTTTTGGAGGAAAAAATCTCATTCCAGAAAAGGCACAATTAAAAGGGTTGAACATCCAAAAATTATCTCAGGTCAAGAGTAAAAAACATTTATATTTTCATTACCTCCTCTCACATTTGAGCCAAAAGTAAACAATCAGAAAATTCATGTCTTTGGGAAAGAAAACAATTGGATAAAACAGAGCATTTATTGGGATATTCCATATTGGTTTGATTTTTTGGTCCGCCACATGTTAGATTTCATGCATACTAAGAATAACTATTTTGATAATTTATTTCGTATAGTTTCGGATACACCATGTAAGACCAAAGATAATGTAAAGGCATGATTAGATATTGCCTAAATTTTCAGAAGACCAGAACATAAACTTTTTCAAATTGTCAGATCACATAGGTTAATGAATCCCAAAGCATCTTATACACTGTACAAAAAGATTCACTTTTTTCAGTGGATTGCAGATTTGAGAATTCCAGATGGATATGCTTCAAATTTGGGCAGATGTGTTAAGAAAGGTCGTATTACTAGATTAAAAATTTGTGATTATCATGTTATAATGGAAAGACTTCTGTCGATTGTATTATCAGTTTTGATAAATTATATGATTTAGTATTTGATAACAAATATAACATATTTGTTTCGAGACATTTGTGCAACGACAACAGACTATGATGCACTATGAAAATTGGAATAAGTTTATGTTGTCATTATATATAAACTGGAAAAAATCTTCCCATAGGATTTATTTTGATCAGTAGAACATCTGATGTTACATTTTCCACTTGAATTGAATTGTATAGGTCTCGTACAGTCTCTATGTATGTACTTATTCGAGAGATGAATTCATAAATTGAAGAAAAAAGTATGTAACAATACATCAGTTGAAGGCTCAATTGCTAAAAATTATTTGAAATAGGAAATTTCTTTTTTTCTACTCTCATTATGTTTAATCTGAATATCACTCAAAACACAACTTCATGGGATGAAACGAGTGAAATATTGATAATAAATTATATAATAAATTATTTTTTTCTTATCATCTAGAGCTTGTATTCAGTGGAGTTTAAAAACGATTAATTTCTAATGATAAAAATCAAGACATCATACATTTAATCTACTCAACTATGAAGAAATGACATCATTTGTATTGCATGTTCTTTTATGACTTATTCTATAATTTATGTCACATTATGTAAAAATATTTTATTTTTAGGTTATATGATAATCATATCAAGATACAGCTTTGACAAAGTAGAGCAGCTGCTCTTGAATAATGCCGGAAAAAAAATTCTCAATGGTTTCAAACACTGGTAACATAAATTATTGATGGTTTAAAATATCAAATCAGTTTATTATTTATTATATTGATATTTGTTTTAAAAAAATTCAATTGTCTCAACGTGATGATAAAATTGATAAGTGACTTTGTATATTGAGTAACCCATCATCAAAAATGGTTAAATATTATAATACATATGTGGTGAATGGTTTTCGATTTCATACAAGTGCATATTGGGAATGAAAATAAACAATGCAATATAGATTTTTCTGGAGAGGATTGCATCATAGAGAAACTGAAGTTGACTTTTACAGCAAACTGGATGAAATAATTCAACTGTGTTATCTAAGGAAAAATTATATAAAATTTTTTAAATATCGATGGATGGATATTGAGAGAGGCTTGTGCACTCATCTGATTCATGGAATCGTCAATATAAATATAAAAGTCTTTTTGTAGTAAATGAACCACTTTTACAGGCTCAACATGAACATCAAATATATAATGCAAATTATTGTGCTACTTCAAGAGACCGGAGTGATTGGTGCAGCAAAATAAAAATGAAATCTCAATCACAGGAAAATCAGTTTACTCAAACTGAATGTGGTTCTTTTGAAGTACAAGGAAATTATTTTTTAAAAAGACTACAGAAAATCCATCTTTTTCATAAAGAGACATGAATATCTATGATGACAAAGTAAAAGTTAGTGTCCTAGAACCAACTGTTTTTACATTGATTACATGGATATTTAATGTATTATTATATATTGTTCGTTGTTCTGCATTATTTTGATGTAATAATGTCCTAGAGTATTTGTTTCATTGATAAGGTCATGGCAGTTCCCTACAATGATGAGAACATTGAAATGATATAACAATATTCATAAATATAGTTCTAGATTTGGATAATATGGTATGATGGGACACATAGCATGAAGACCGTTAGGTGTGAGTACTCATTAGCAGATGAAACTTCCTCTCAAGAAGATCTCACTTGGTAATCTCCAAGATAGAATATTATGATAACAGACTTGCAAGTAAGAATTCTGCATGTTTTGGTGTCATCTGATATTTTTATCTATGAGCATGTGTAATGATCCATAGACTTTAATATTATCATTAATACATTTCACGACTTACAGACTTTGATTTACAGACAAAAACTGTCATGCAGAAAATTGGTGGGAAGTATGGTACATTGGGTGCATCACAAGTGGCATGTTATTAATGGATACAACGAGGAAGGATGTTTCCCTTCCATTTATGGAAGTTGATATGTCGGCCCTTTCATTGAAATAGAACCATCACATGAAATTTCATGTCCATGGTGTGACGACGAGTTTATTTCAGGTAGTCAAAGAACAACATATCAAGCATAAAAGTTGATGACACAGTCATTAAACCTGCTTGTTGAGATTTTTCGACAAATGGATTATATTACATAGTTAGCGTTCATATGTGGATGTCGTTTTTGTGACTTCACATTCTTTCTCTTGGGTGCCTTGACCCGTTACTAGACAGTACTCATGGACTTTAGGCTAGCCCACCTAATGCCAACGAGAAAGAATCCAAGAGGGTCACACACTAAGTGTTTTTTGTGGTCTCGGTTAAATTCTATTTAAATTTAATTAATCAAATAAATATTATTCTCAAGACCATGGAATAGTTTTGTTCAAGTTAAAATGATCACAAAAATTAAATTAAATATATTTATTTATTATATTGAACATTCATTAAATATTTATTTACTTTTTTGTAAATAAAATATTTATTTAAGAAAATATATTATTTATTTATGTATTTGTGTGTTCAATAAATGGAAGTGGAGTTAAAGAAGACCAAGGTCTGTCCGATAGTAAAATAACTATTTTCAAGATAGTAAATAATTTTTTAACTAGTTGGCACAAATTAAAATAACATTGTTATGATTTTTTGATGCATAATTTTATTTATAATTCTGTATTGTGCATGTTAGTGCACCATAAATAATGACACCGTATAATTATTAAATTCATGGGTTTTCTCTAATTTCATGAGTGTATTTAATTGTTGTTGTGTAATTAAATATTGTAACTAATATTCCATGTATATAAATAGGAATGTGTGACTATTGTTCCATACACCACACCACACGCTTGGTGAATTGAGAATTGTTTAGACAAAAAATTTCTCTCTTGAATCCTCATATCTCCCATCTCAAGAACGAGAAAAAATTTTCAAGGATGAAGAGGATGTGATCCAGAATGATCGACACAAGACACGCGATTCGCCGCGCTAGAACCCGGAGAATAAATGGTGTCGATCGAAGGCCATCAGAGCATGTGTGGATCAGCACTAGAGGGATTCTAGTTTGGATCATTACAAGAACAATGAGATAATCCAGAAGGGTCATTCCGGACGATCAACATCTTCAACGATGAAAAATACTAAATATCCAGGTATTATTTTTATTATGAAATTAATTAAATTAATTATCAACATGATGGGAAAGATCCTCTCTAAAGGTTTCAGACATCTTTCTTCATTATCTAAATCGTTGATTATATTCCGTGGAGACTGGCGTTTATCATTGTATTGATCCCGGAATAATCATTAACCATGGTAAAAAAGAAAATTGGGTGTCCTTGCAACCACCCTTCCACTGCACCGAGAACCATCAGACACCCCACAATTAAGGGTTGAGTGTGACTATGATGTTAATGATATTACAAATGAATTTGAAATGGAAATAGATGATGAAACTGAAACTCATATGGATAATGATTATACTAAGGTTGAATATGAATACATTGACATCATCAGATTTAAATATGTTGATGAAGGTGAACATTGACATAGTTAAATTCTAGTTATAATCATAACTAATATATATCTATATGTAATAGTTATTTTCAACCATTTCCTAACAACAATAATTTTGTGTTTCAGGTGGACCATGATCTACTTCATGAGTTTTATGAGGATGAGATACCTTTGGATGAAGAAGATTTGGTATCATCTGACCCTTATACTACTGGCGCTTTAGGGGGTATACAGAGGGGGAGCGGTCTCGCATGACTGATGATTCATAACCCGACCCGCAAGCGACATCCACATTTTGGCTTCGATCTACACAAGTGTAGGTATGGTAAACTTTGTATTTTGGTTATCTTTCATTAATTTATTTATATACTAATTGTTTGATTATTTGTTCTTTTTTCAATGTTTTTTTCATGTAGCTGTTGGACAGGGGGCACTATATTGCACAATTATTTTTCTCAGTAATGGATCACATGTTATCATCTTCCAGTTGATGTGTAGCTTGGCATGTTCAATGATTGGCTGGTACATAAATAAATAATATTTATATTGAAATTTATTTTATTAACAACTTGATATTATAAATTATTTTTAGGGTTTATGGTATCTCATCGATGATAGCATGTGTGAAGTTATCCACGTGGCATGTGAGGTGTCTATGAATTAGCTTTTCCATCTGTTTTTTCACTATTTGAGAAGAAAATCCATTAAAAAAGTAGGAGTGACAGTATTTGATGATTCATTTAGAGCCCACTGACCAGAGTACATTTCATCTCATGTTTAGGATGGATTATGTTCACACTGGTTAAGTGGTATATTTCATAGGAGATCTTCATTGGGCGAGCAGAACCGAGGGATACAGGAGTTGTAACACCCCAAGATTTCATATTATGTTATTTCTTCAAAGTAATTCAATAAATTTCACTACACGCAACACAGAGTTCTACCGCACCCTGACTTACTAAACAAGCCGTTCAAAAGCGCTTATGAATAGTATTAATAGAATTTGGAATTTTATATAATCTTTATAATTTTATAATCCATATAATAAGTTTCTTAGACATAATGTATGAATAAATACATTTTATTCACATAAATGAAGTATTTTTCAAAAAATGCAATTTTACCAACTTTTAATGGAGAAGCCTTTTTAAATAAAATAATTGAAACTTTTATATATTAAATTTGAAAAAATAAACTTCTTATTTAGAATCGGGACATAAGAATTTAGTTTCAATAAAGTTTTGGGGTTTTTATGATAACTTTCATATTTGTGTGAATAGTGAAAAATTCTATATTTTAACTGAAAACAACTTTTTTAATCAAAATAATTTTTGTTGTTAAATTATAAGTTTTAATGGTATGGAAGTATAAATAGATTATATTTTTACCATTTTATCCAATCATGGTCATTGTATATAATTTAACTTTGAAATTGGACATATAAAAGTGTCAAACTTTTGATAGTTATTAAAAATACGCCTTTTGGTTTTAATAGTGGGAATTAAATTTAAGTTAATAAATGAAACTTTTATATTTTGAATTAGGTAAAATAGACTTCATTTTTGGATTTTTAATATCAAAATTATCTTGGGGTGAAATTTTGGTACTTTTCTGATAGCTTTCATATTTTGATGAATAGTGACAATTACTAAATTTTAATTAAAAACTACTTTTTTAATCGAAATAATTAATAGTGATAAATTATGAATTTGAGTGATTTTAAAGTATAATTAGATTATTATTTTATCATTTAATCCAATTTTGGTCATTGGACATAATTTTATATTTAAAATGGACATAAGAAAGTGTCAATCTTT
This sequence comes from Viscum album, assembly GCA_963277665.1. Lineage (NCBI taxonomy): Eukaryota > Viridiplantae > Streptophyta > Magnoliopsida > Santalales > Viscaceae > Viscum > Viscum album. Next base: position 838,468,897 of record OY728143.1, on the reverse strand, counting down.
TGATAGTTATTATTTGTTAAAAACACTCTTTTTGTTTCGACAACGAGAATTAATTTTAAATTAATTTCTGCATCTTCTGTGTTTTGAATTTTGGAAAATGTATTGCATATTTGGAATCAGGATGTCCAAATTGTGAAAATAGTTAACTCTTATTTTTAGAAATTTTGAATAATTACTTCGGTAAATATTTTATTTACCATGGTTAAAGGGTAAATCCGGTAAATAAGGGTAAAAAATAATATTATAATGATATTAATTTACACTAAAACGTGTCCTATACATATTTTTTGATACATGTCCGACCATGGGCATCTTTGGGTTGATTTTGAGACCCCATGAAGCCACTTGTAAGTGATAATGACACTTTATATTAATTATGTTAAAGTAAATGCAAAATTGACATAAGCATATATCTTTTAGAAGAAAAAAAATTACATAGGGTTCTATATGTTGGATTTTCCACTATAAATATTCATTAAAAATATAAAAAGATTTAATACATAATGTTATTTTATTTATAATTTTTAGATATTTAATAATTAAATTTATTTATGACACAATAATGATGCAGTATTTTCCTTAATAATAAAATAATCAAAAAATTGGTATTATAAAAGTTAAAATAAATATAATGTGAAAGTTTTGATGACATACACAACTTTTATTGGTTAATATTACTTTTTATGATTTCTTAAATTAATTTTATTAGAATTAATAAATTTATTATGACTTTAACAAAAATCAATTATTGAATAGTGTCAAAATTGACATAAATGAGTTTTTAAAACAAGTATTATAATATTAATTGATATTATATTCCTAAAAATCTAAGGTTCATCCAAAGGAATTATATCGTAATAGTGGTATCATTAATCGACCACTTGGGGGTCGCTTGGATGTATACAGTATGTTTATTTACTATATAATATAAAAATACAAAGTTACATGGTAAATGTCAATCTAATTAACTAAGAGTTAAAAATAAAAGATAAGGTGATTATAATGACCCAAAATTGTCTAAAATCTATAGGATGAAAGGATTTATACTCATACCCACCTTAGACTTTGAATAATCAATTTTGGAGCAATTAGAAACTGAAAATGAATTTATTATAAAATAATAATTTATGTTTTCCTAAAGAGACCCTCCTCCCCCTTATAAAATGACACCACTTCTAACCAATTATTCACACCATCGAAGCCTTTTTGTTCGGACAACCCCTACCAAATATTTTTTCAACTTCCCTCACTTCGACCTTGAGGAATTATTTTGAGCATAAATTCAACCTAAGGAGCCCTTTTGATCAAATCAAAAGGAAGAACACGAAGAAGATGTAATGTTTTCACCACCCTCTTTCAAGTTCCTTTCTTCTTCAACTTATTCTTTCTTTGTTATTTCCATTGTAAAATAATAAATCCAGTATATTCTATATACTATGATGTTATTATAAATATGGTACAACCATATTCAGTATTCTATCCATCCTTTGAATGACATGTCACCATACGTGCGTATGTACAACCTACCGTCTCCATGTCATGGTGTAATTGTTATTAAATACACAATTATTTGGATTGGTATAATAATGATGTTTAATTAATGTAAATAATAAATAGAACATGATAATTATTCTGTATATACCATCCATTTATATATTATTTTAATATCAAAATAATGATATTGCCTCCCGTGCGTACGTACGGATTTCCATCTCCACGAACGCGATGAGATTCATTCCCCATCGTATCCATTCAACACTAAATTTTATTTTATGATTAAAATTAATTTTTAGAGACATGATATCATTATAGATATGAATAATATACATCCCATCCATAAAAAATATGGATCACATAACAAATAATATAAAGAAAAAAATCTGTTAACACCTGAAACGATGATAATACTAAGATATTATTAACAAATCAATGTTAAAAGATCATATATGATATCATATTAATGTATATGATTCTTGTATAATATAATAACAATTATTTCACAATTATATTGGAGGTTAACCTACCCTCAATCAAGTAAAAGTACAAGGTAAGGGATTATTTCACAATCTCTCCATTATCTGAGGTTGTTTATACGTAATTATATACTGGGACCTCTTTATCATCCATATCCATGTTTCTTAAAAATGTATTTCAAAACATTTTTAATATTTCAAAGACTATGGGTTAAAGTCATTTATACCCTTTTTAACTTTTTATGAGATGTTTATAAAGGAATATTTTCATCATTTTCCAAACAAGGTCCTTTTTAACGTTTTCTACAGAATTAAGGTAGAAATGTCTTTTTTTAACTTATATGGCGGGTGTGGCTATTTTTAGCCATTATAAAATCATTGAAGATTCCCTTACAATATTATAAGAATATTTTGAAAGTAAATGATTTATTTTATAATTATGTGACTTTTAAATGATTTCAAAATGAATAATTTAAGAATTTGTGAAAGGTACTCTTTATCAAGATCAGAATTTTAAATGTTTTAAAGATTTATCTTTCTAAATATTTTTAATTAATGTCCATGTTTTAAAAATGATTTTAAGGATTTATTTATATGTACATTAATGTTTTTAAGTGATATTTATTTTCAAAAGTTTCAAAGTTGTATGGGACACTTTGATTTATAAATATCTTTTAAATTACTTCCTTAATAAATGTGTGACTTTTAAATGACTTCAAAAAAGAGATATTTCTATCAAATAGTTTTGATTTCATCTATGTCAACATCATTTGATGCATTTTAACATTATTAAAGTTGATTTATTATGATACAAAACATCCATATTGTATTGAAGGTTTTGGGATATGTTTGACTATGGATGTGTTATTTTTATACCATTCATGGTTTATGGAGAAAGTATTGACATTTCGTATTCTAGTTTTAATATGAATGGTTATGTTATGTTTAAACCTTTTCATATGAAAAATGCATTGGACTTAATAAGTGACGAGTGGAGCCCGCTATAGCTCCTTGATGCATCGGTAGGTCTCATGAGACAAATTAGTATCTTAGCACGAGGCCTTGACAAAATCTTATTTGTAGTCTGGGATGAGGCCTTGGCTACATGGTTATGATAGTCTGGCATTATGCATACCATCATTATAAAAGTGGTTATTGATTTTGCATGTGATTATTTTACTTGTAGAATATCCATGTGAATAATTAAATACATTATTTCATTTTATTTTTGTCATATTATGTTGAAGTTCAAGTTTAAAAGGCTTTTGTTTTAGTTATACATTGCCTTAAATGTTTATGTTTATTTATTGAAGTTTCCACTATATTTTTATCCTTAATGAGCATCTGAGCTCACCCCTTTCAATGTTTTATTTTTCCTAGGATGTGAATAAGTATTTTATGAATGACCTCCAAGGATAGTATCAGGGAATATGAAGACAAGATTTTGTTGTAGTTTTTCACTTTATTATATAATGTAAGACTTATGAATGTATCTAGTGTTTCCAAGGCTCCTAAACTAATCTGTCTTTCGAGACTTGATCTTTTGTGATCATTCCAATGTTATGTAATAATGCACCGACTCTAGGTAACTAGGGTCAGGGCATTACAGTTGGTATTAGAGGAAGTTTAGTAAAAACCATAGAAGATAGATTTAGATAAACTCTGATTAGAGCACATAGACCTAAGATGGAATTTGAGGATTAGTATAGAAAAACTTCCTAGAATTTTAGTATTGTAGAGGTTTTTTGATTTTTCCGAGAAATACATCCCTGTCTGGATATGAGCAGGTAGGGGCAGCTCTGGCATAGATGTACATAGGGGTAATACCCGAAAACATCGCTTTGAGCTAGACTCAAACGAGAACTGGTGCACGACAACTAGCCTTTCTGAACTCTTGGTTACGACACTCCCGGGGGATATGCTTAGGATAATTATCATTTTCTTTACAAACCATTATGAAGGGTTTATGAGTATATACTTACACAAAGAAAACATTTTTATGTTAATGGATTATATCCATAAACTGTTTAATTTATGATAAGTATTTTAAAAGTTTGGGATTAGGTATTTCTATTTATAAAGTAATCTAGTGTATGCGATTGTTTAGAAATGGTTCCCAGTAGAAGGAATGAGAACTCCAGCAATACACATGATCCAAAGAGTAAGAAGGATCATATCTTTCATGGTCTTAAGCCAGAATTTAGAAGGGAAATAGTCTCCCATGTATTATCATCATATGAAGAAATAGTATCATGTGTTGATAAGATACGTAAAGGGTTTTCAGAGTCCTATGGATTTGAAAGGAATCCAGAGAAGAAAAGAATGGTAGAGAGAAAGATAGATAAAGGGAAGAAGGTAAAGAAGGATTTTCCCATATTTGATAATTGTGGAAAGAATCACCTTTGAAAATGCTTGAAGGGAATGGGAGTATGTTATAAGTGTGGATAAAAAGGACACCATGTTCATGATTGTGAGGGTAAGAAAATGGTTTCAAATGTACAATGCTTCATCTGCAAGGAGTGGGGACACTACGTGAATCAATGTTCAAATCATCAGAGTATTCCCCAAATGTTGCTATCGGATAATAATAAAGTTATGATACTACCATAGATAAAGAGGAATGACTATTTTTCTTATTTTGTTATCAAAGAATTATTCCATTTGAGTTTTGTATCAAAGTTGTACTGGTTATATGAATTATGGAGATAAATAAGGATTGTACTACAGCACTATTTCATTGAGGATTTGAGATTATATGGTACTATGAAAAGTGACTCAACAGCATGTCAAACTTTTTTTTTGAAAACACACGTTTGAAGGAAAGGTAATCCTTAATATGGCCTTGATACTGAGGTAGTAATTTTGGAATAAGAGATGGTTGATTTGGATAAATTATATTGGATATTCTTGACTACGTTGGCCCTGATTAATGGTTTTTTTATTTCACCATTGTTGGAATATTCATAGTTTTTGGATATATAAGGAGTATATCCAGAATTCTATAAGTAATAAGGGATCATGAATGTAATCAATAAGGTTTTATGGTATTTCAGGATGTTGCAGTGTTTTAAAAGAATAAATTATTAAGGTGTTCACATGCTATTATGTGGAAAAAATGATCTTCATTGTGTTTACCTACCTTATAAATTTTGGATTGTGAGTTTGGATAGAAGTATTTTGGACAAGTCTAGTTTGAGTTTTTTGTTGGATTTCCATAAAAAGGACAACCCGGAGGTCATGCGGCAACCTGTCGCGTCCGGTAAGGCCGTGAGACTTGAACCCAAAACCGAATGGCGACAATGGTGTATCACCTACCACTGAACCACATGATGTCTTGGATTGAATAATGTATTTTTTTAATGGTTCTCCTAGATGAATTATAAATTCATTTTTTTAAACCCTGTACGAATAGGATAAATAGAGTACTATTTTTAAGTTCTACTATCTCTTAGAGTGAAAGATGAGTTTGTGGTAGAACATAGTTAAAGGATGGGACTCTACTTGTCAAATATATATTTTTCTTCTATTATTCAATGAAGAAATTAATTCTTATACATTAGTTAAGGGGATATTAAAAAAATGTGTTATCCTAATATCATATTTTTTGTTGAACCAATGGTATTTTAAATCATCATTGACTGTTGAATTTAAGGCCCTCAATGTTACAATTATTTTTGATTGATGACCTCAATCACTAACTATAAATATTTACATTTTTCCTCCAATTATATGTCTCTAATTTCCACCAATGTTCTCTTAATCAGGATCATAATTTGGTAGTGACCCTTTCATTTCCCTTTTCGTCATATTAAGACTAAATTTTACTAACCCAATTTCCGATGTGGTTTTTCCCAAAGGTATTTTTTATTTTCAACATTTTATTTTCGAAAAATAATTTCAAATTGCGAGGATGCAATTTATTGAAGGAGGGAAGAATTTAACACCCCAATATTTCATAGTACATTATTTCTTCAATGTAATTCAATAAATTTCACTACACGCAACACCGAGTTCTAGCGCACCATGACTTACCAAACAAGCCGTTCAAAAGCGGTTATGAATAGTATCAACTAAATTTTGAATTTTATATAATCCTTATAATTATATAATCCATATTATTAGTTTCTTAGACATAATGTAAGAACAAATACATTTTTTTCAAATAAAAGAAGTATTTTTCAAAAGATGCAATTTTACCACCTTTTAATGGCGAAGCATTTTTAAATCCAATATTTGAAAATTTTATATATTCAATTTGAAAAAATAAACTTCTTCTTTAGAATAGAGACATAAGAATTCAGTTTCAATAATTGTTTGGTGTTTTTATGATAACTTTCATATTTGGGTGAATATTGAAAAATACTATATTTTAACTGAAAAAACTTTTTAATCAAAAAAATTTATATTGTTAAGTTATACATTTTAATGGTATGGAAGTATAAATAGATTATATTTTTACCATATAATCCAATGATGGTCATTGTAAGTAATTTCACTTTGAAATTGGACATAAACAAGTGTCAAACTTTTGATAGTTATAAAAAATACGCCTTTTGGTTTTAATAGAGGGAATTAATTTTAAATTAATAAATGAAACTTTTATGTTATTAATTTGGTAAAATAGACTTTAGTTTCGGATTTTTAATTTCAAAATTATCTTAGGGTGAAATTTTCGTACTTTTCTGATAACTTTCATATTTTGATGAATAGTGAAAATTACTAAATTTTAATTAAAAACAACTTTTTTAATAGAAATAATTAACAATTACAAATTATTAATTTGAGTGATTTTAAAGTATAATTAGATTATAATTTTACCATTTAATCCATTTTTTTCATTGTACATAATTTTATATTAAAACTGGACATAAGAAAGTGTCAATCTTTTGATGGTTATTATTTGTTAAAAACACGCTTTTTGTTTCGACAACACGAATTAATTTTAAATTAATTTCTGCCACATCTATGTTTTGAATTTCGGAAAATGGATTTCATATTCTGAATCAGGATTTCCAAATTCTGAAAATAGTTAAATCTTATTTTTAGACATTTTGAATAATTACTTACGTAAATATTTTATTTACCATGGTCAAAGGGTAAATCCGGTAAATAAGGGTAAAAAAATAATATTATAATAATATTAATTTAAACTAAAATTATTCCTAACCCTATTTGTTTGATACATTTCCAACCATGGGAATCTTTGGGTCGATTTTGGGACCCCATGGAGCCACTTGTAAGTGATAATGGCACTTTATATTAATTAAGTTAAAGTAAATGCAGAAATGACTTAAGCATATATCTTTTAGAAAAACAATTTTTACATAGGGTTATATATGTTAGATTTTAAACTATAAATGTTCATTAGAAATATAAAAATATTTAATACATAATGGTATTTTATTTATAATTTTTATACATTTAATAATTAAATTTATTTTTGACACAATAATGATGCAGTATTTTCCTCAATAATAAAAGAATCAAAAAATTTCTATTATAAAAGTTAAAATAAATATAATTTGAAAGTTTTGATGACATACACGAATTTTATTGGTTAATATTACATGATAGGATTTATTAAATTAATTTTATTCGAATTAATAAAGTTTTTTAAGACATTAACAAATATCAATTATTGAATAGTGTCAAAATTGACATAAATGAGGTTTTAAAACAAGTATTATATTATTAATTGATATTCTATTCCTAAAAATATATGGTTTGGAAAAAAGACTTATATAATGATATTTGTATCATTAATGGACCACTTGGGGGTCTCATGGATGTATATATCATGTTTATTAACTATATAATATAAAAATACAAAGTTACATGGTAAATTTCAATCTAATTAACTAACAGTTATAACTAAAAGATAATGTGAATATAATGACACCAGCCTGTATAAAATATATTGGTTGAAAGGATTTCGACCCATACCCACCTTATACTTTGAATAATCCACCTGGGTGCCATTAGAAACTGAATATTAATTTATTATAAAATAATACTTTATGTTTTCCTAAAGAGCCCCTCCTCCCCCTTATAAAATGACACCACTTCTAACCAATTTTTCACACCTTCAAAGCCTTTTAGTTCATCCAACCACTACCCAAATATTTTCTCAACTTCCCCCAATTTGACCTAGAGGCCTTAGATATATCAGAAAGCCAACCTAAGGAACCCTTTTGATCAAATCAAAAGGAAGAACCCGAAGAAGAGGTAATGTTTTCACCACCCTCGTTCAAGTTCCTTTCTTCTTCAACTTCTTATTTCTTTGTTATTTCCAATATAAAATAATAACTCCAGTATATTATATATACTATGATGTTATTATAAAGATGGTACAACCATATTCAGTATTCTATCCATCCTTTGAATGACATGTCACCATATGTGCGTACATACGGCCTATTGTCTCCACGTCATGGTGTAATTGTTATTCAATACACAATAATTTGGATGGGTATAATAATGATGTTTAATTCATGTATATAATAAATATAACATGATAATGATTCTGTATATACCATCAAATTTTATGTTATTCTAACATCAAAAGAATGATATTGTCGCTCGTCCGTACTTATGGATTTTTGTCTCCACGAACGTGATGAGATTCATTCCCCATCGTATCAATTCAAGCCTAAATTTTATTTTATTATTAAAAATAATTTTTAGAGACATTATATCTTTCAGGATATGAATAATATTCATCCCATCCATAACAAATATGTCTCACATAACCAATAATATAATGAAAAATGAATCTTTTAACACCAAAAACGACGATAATACTAAGATATTATTAACAAATCAGTGTTAAAAGATCATATATGATATCATATTAATGTATATGATTCTTTTATAATTTAATTACAATTATTTCACTATTATACAAGAGGTTATCCTACCCTTAAACAAGGAATAGTACAAGGTAAGGGTTTATTTCACAATCTCTTCATTATCCGAGGTTGTTTATACGTAATTATCTACTGGGACCTCTTTATCATCCACATCCATGTTTCTTAAAAATGTATTTCAAATCATTCTTACTATTTTAAAGTCTATGGGTTAAATTAATTTATACCCTTTTTTGAATTTTTATGAGCTGTTTATAAAGGAATATTTCCATCATTTCCCAAACAAGGTCCTTTTTAACCTTTTTGACGGAATTAAGGTAAGAATGTCTTTTTTTAACTTATATGGCGGGTGCGGATATTTTCCACCGTTATAAAATCATTGATGCTTACCTTACAAGATTATAAGATTATTTTGAAATTAAATGATTTATTTTATAATTAGGAGACTTTTAAATGATTTCATAATGAATATTTTAAGAATTTGTGAAAGGTACTCTTTATCAAGATCATAATTTTAAATGTTTTAAAGATTTATCTTTCTAAATCTTTTTAATTAACATACATGTTTTAAAAATGATTTTATGGATTTATTTATATGGACATGAATTTTTTTAAATGATATTTCATTTCAAAAGTTTCAAAGTGTTATGGGACACTTCGATTTAAAAATCTCTTTTAAATTACTTCCTTAAAAAATGGGTGACTTTTAAATCATTTCAAAAAAGAGATATTTATCTCAAATCGTTTTGATTTTGTCTATGTCAACATCATTAGATGGATTTTATGATTATTTCAGTTGATTTATTATGATAAAAAATTTCCATATTGTATTGAAGGTTTTGGGATATGCTTGACTATGGATGTGTTATTTTTATACCATTCATGGTTTATGGAGAAATTAGTGACATTTCGTATGATAGTTTTAATACAAATTTTTATGTTATGTTTAAACCCATTCATATGAGGAATGCATTGGACTTAATAAGTGACGGGTGGAGCCCGCTATATCTCTTCTATGCATTGGTAGGTCTCATGAGACAAACTAGTGTCTCGACATGAGGCCATGACAAAATCTTATTTGTAGTCTAGGCATGAGGCCTTGGCTACGTGGTTATGATAGTCTGGAATTATGCATTCCATCATTATGAAAGTGGTTATTGATATTGCATGTGATTATTCGACTAGTATAATATCCATGTGAATATGTAAATTCATTATTTCATTTTATTTTACCCATATTATACTAAAGTTCAAGTTTAAAAGGCTTTTGTTTTAGTTATACATTCCCTTAAATGTTTATGTTTATTTATTAAAGCTTCTGCTATATTGTTATCCTTAGTGAGCATCTGAGCTCACCCCTTTAAATGTTTTATTTTTCCCATGATGTGAAGAAGTATTTTATGAATGACCTACAGGGATAGTATGAGGGAATATGAAGACAATATTTTGTTGTAGTTTTTCACTTTATTATGTAATGTATGACTTATGAATGTATCTAGTGTTTCCAAGGCTACTAAACTAATTGGTCTTTCAAGACATGATCTTTTGTGATCATGCCAATGTTATGTAATAATGCACCGACTCTGGGTAACGAGAGTCGGGGCATTACAGGAGGTGACACATCAAGCTGGTAGTCGTACATTCAGTAAGCATAGAGAGGATCTGGTATGTATCTTTTTTAAATATTTTAAAAAATATTATATATAAAAATATTATTTTATATTCATATAGGCAGTTGAGCATCCCAATATTACGGATTACGATGTTTATCAGAGGATGTATAGTGATCCATCCACTAGATAGATTAGAGGTGATCACCAGCGTCAAGATATGGTCTGTATTATTTCTTTTTCAATTTAAAAATTAACTGCATATAATATTTTTTTTAATTTTTAATTTCAAATTGGAACTGAATGAGTTATGTGAGTCCGCGACCTCTTAGAAATAGGCTGAGATTCATGTCGAGATGGCTGATCAGACTACTACCCACTATTCCAATGAGGTGGCAAGGATGCAGGCGCTCAGTATGCCTTCAAGAAGGGCCGAGTAGTTGGTATCAACTCTCATTTGACACTTGGGACTTATAGTGGTATAGCTACGATGTCGGCGTCTAGCGCTAGAAGAGCTTGTGTAGAGGCATCATCTTCTGTCTCACAGTATCAGGTGTAGTTGCGAGGTCAGACTAAACTTATAGATAGTTCCCAGAAGTAGTAGGAAGAGATGCATCAGCAGCAGCATCAGCAGTACGAGGAGAATATGCGTCGATGGAAGCAGCAACAGGATCAGTAGCATGAGGAGGACATGCGTTAATGGCATATAAGCAACATGAGCAGGTGAAGTACATGTGTCGTCTGAATCGTAGTTTAGTGGTGAAGATTCCTCCACCATCTCCTCCAACAACTCCACCTCTGTCAAAAGACACCCCCCCCCCGAGGGATTTTTTTGTTATGTTAAAAACATTTGAATTCAACATTTGTTATAATATTAATTATTTAAAGTTTTTTTCTTTTAAATTGGGGTGAATATTTCAAAATTTAGTACTTTTTAAATTTTTTTAATTTTTAATATTTTATTATTTTATTATTTTTAATAATTTTAATATTTTAATATTTTATTATTTATATTATTTTATTATTTTATTATTTTATTAATTTATTAATTTATTATTCTTAATATTTTATTACTTTATAATTTATTATTAGTATTATATTTTTCAATGTTTTTTTATTTTACCAATATTATTATTATTATTATTTTAGGAATTTTTTATAATTTTTTACGAATATCGAGAATTTTAATTTTTTTTAATTTTTTTTATATTAATATTTATATTCTTTTTTCATTAATCATAATTTCATTTTTTATTTTATTTTATTTAGTATTTTCAACAAGACCTTTTGTAACCGGACCTCGTCGCAAATAGTTTATATTTATTTATTTATTTAAAAGGAATATGTGACTGTAAAAGGAATTGTCACAAATAATTTTTTGTAATGGGCTCATTACAAAAGGTTTAGGTATATATAACATATATAATCAACAATCTATTTTTGATGGGGCGGTGGGTCCGTCGCATATACTTTTTCCGATGGGCCCATTGCAAATACTTTTTTTGTGACGGGCCCATTGCAACATGTTTTTATATATATAATGTAAAGAATTGGAGATCTATTTGGGACGGGTCCCCATCACAAATAGCTTGTTGTATATAGCCCATAATGTAGTAGTTAATCAAAATCAAAAAAATTAACTAAATTTGTTAATTAATTAATGATCAACAGATATGGGGCGCCCGTTTTTGGGCGAGTGATGGAAGCCATTGTAATTTTTCAAAACATTAAAATATTATAAAGTCAACTTCATAGAAATGTGGTTCCCAATTGGTTTAATTTCAAATCAAAGATGATTTAGGGTCTAAATATACTCATTAAATAGTATTTAGACCGGTGTTTCGGTCATTTTAACCCTTATCTCTTTAGTTTAACCCCCCCCCCCCCCCTCACTATTTTTATCCTTAACCATGGTAATAAATTTATCAATCAATATGGGTTATAAATTTAAATTTACATTAAAAATTGGTTCATAAATGTTCTATGGATGAAATATTTTACCATTTAATATTACACTTGTCCTATTGAAATGTTTTTATTCTTTTTAAAATATTTAATAAAATAAATTATAATATAAAGTATCATTAATATCATTTTAGGACTATTCAAATATTTTGACTTCAAAAACATAATTACATTTTTGGAATTATAATATAGTACATATAACCATAAGTTATACATTTTTTATTAACCTTTAAATTCATTTTATGACCTAATTCATCAAAATAATTTTACTTTTGATATTCTTTAAAAGCATTTAATTTCATTTTTCTACTGTTTTCACAATCAATAAATTAGTATTGTGAAATCATTTATGTTAATTATACCATCAATAAAAACTAAAAACAATTATCATAAAAAAATAAATTAAATTTGTTTAATTTTGATTAGAATCATCCATAAAATCTTATTATCCCTATCTGAACACATAAATAAATTAATAATAAGGGAGTATCATTTTGGAATTTTCTTAACTTAAACTAATATAGGTGTCATTATCAAAAGAAAATGGAACTAAAATGCTACCCATTATAATTTAGGAAGGATGTGGTATAATTAACCTAATAAAATGAAATAAATTCTAGTTTTTTATTATTTTAAAACCTTATCTCATAGTTATATCCCTTATTTACTCATTTAATCCTTACTGACGTTACAAATATTTATCTCAGTTACTTTTAATAATGATAAAAAATAAAAGAGATCTTTTTAACCAATTTTAATATCATAGTACCAAATATAAAATCCAATTTTAAATATTAAATTTTTATAAGTGGTAGAAATTAATTTGTGACAAAAATTCTAAATATAATGAAAAATGGATTTAAGATAAATGTGTTTTCAAACCTAAAAATGAACTTATACCAAAATTAGAAATAATGATGAAAATAATTTGATTAATTAGATTTTATCTAGTTACATAAGTTTTTTGATACTTTTATTTCAATTTAAATGCATAATAGATCATTTTAATGAAAATATATGACAATTTTACAAATAAGGGTATTTTTCACTATTCACTGAAAACATAATCTTTTTGGAAAAGTCCCAAAATTTTACCCTAAGATAAATTTGATATTATGATTTTGGAAATGAATTTATGTTTATCAAAAAAATTATAATATTATTATAAATAAATTATAATATTTTCTCATCAAAAGTAATATAAATAATTTTGAAGAAAAAGGTGCTTTTAAAGCATAAAATGAATTTACTATGAAAAGAGGACATTTTTGTTATGATTAAATACATTAAAGGAATATAACTTGAACTAAAGGAAAAGTATATTTAATTAAGAAAATAAAAAGAAGTTACACAAGTATGAATTGTGGATTTTTATAATAATCTATTCTTTTAGGATTACAAAACCCATTTCGCAAGGCATTGCACCATATAAGTTCATTAGTAGTGACCCCTTTATTTGAAACTCTGTCTGATAGGATGGTGGCCACAAAATATGTTTACATGATGATATATGTCCTGGGAATAAGAGTATCCACCCATTTCAACCATTTATCAGTGAGCTAGTAGTGCCCTGAAATTTGAAAATAAGGATATTGAATTTCTTGCTTGTATGACATGCAAAACCACGCATATAAATAAATATAACAACCCGAGACATTAGGATATATTTATATTTAGATAAGATAAATAATCCCAAAAGTTTATATCAATGTTTATATTAATATATTTTATTATGGAATAAATTTTATCTTTCTCTACATGGAACACTAAGGTTAGGTTGTGTTACATGCAATAACGAGTTTCTTTAATAGCTTTTGTTACTTGCTAGATCGAGTTTTACCAAACAAAAATATATTATTGATATTATTATATAATGTAATAAAATATGAAATATCTATTAATGCACCAAATGGAATTTTGTTTTAATAAACTAAATTTATTAATATTAGTGAATTATATTAATTAAATTTATATATTATATTTCATCAAAATATTTTTCACATCTATCTAATAGATTTGATAGGTATGAGATGAGAATAACCCCAATTTTATGTATAAAAATTGAAATTTTTCTATAATAATTTTAACCTCCTTTTAGTGGGGCACATGTTTTAAAAATAAATTTTGAAACTTCAATAAATTTTAAATAGAAAAATATAATTCATTTTTTAAATCAGAATTCCTAAATTATCATTGGTTGAATATTTTGTATTTTTTTATAAAGTTTAATTTTTTAGTGAATATTGAAAAATACATAATTTTAATTGAAAACCTGTTTTTCATCTAAATAATTCATTGGGATAAATTATATTTTGAATTTTTTTTAATTATGATTAGATATTTTTTTAATCCATTGATACTATTTTGTCTAATGGAATCATTTTTTTATTGAATTTAGAAATAAAAAGACAGTCAGATTTTGAACACTTTCACTTTAAAAAACAAATTCCCCCAACTCATCTATGGGATTAATTTTAAATTAATTTCTGCAAATAATTTGATAGAAATTTAAAAAAAAACAGATAAAATATTTGGAATCAGAATAATTTATAATTTCTAGTAATTTAAACATAGTTTTTATCAAAATATTAGTGAAAGTATTTAAAACAAATTATAGCAATTAAGAAAGAAACTAGGTAAACAAGGGACTAAAGCATAAACTTAATAAAAAACAATTTCCTAGACACTTGTAAAAAATAAATTTTATGTCCAAATTTATACCATATACGACACTTTATTAAATATTATTCTTTATTTGAGGCAAATTATGTAAGCGAGATGTCCATACAGTGTTTAACTTCTTAATTTTATAAGATTGCCACTCCTTATCCACTATAAAAGGCACCCCTCACTTATTAAAACATTTAAATTATTTTCCATCCCCCAACCTTTAGTATAATAATGTCCCAAAATTCCTACCCTCATTTTAAAGGATTAAAATTTTTCATAAATCTAACAAAAGAATTTTTTAGGTATAACCCAAAAGAAGTAATCTGAAAAAGAGGTAATGTTCTTCAACGACAACTTTTGTTTTATTTATTTATTCCCCTCTAAAATTATTCTTATATATTTATTATATAATAACATAATAATCCTAAATATACTTATATGTTCTTATGTTAAGGTTAAAACCTATACTTTCACGCACATCAATTAAATGGTATATGCAATCATCGTTCGTGTGTATGGTGGACTACCACCTTGCAAATCTATGTCATTCGTTCTTCAATTAACAACTTTCATGATTAAGAATAATGATAGATTTATTGTTTATGTATTATATATATATATATAAATTATATTTATAATTTATTTATTCTTTCATAATTATTATATAACACATTAATTCATACTTTCAATTTTTTGGGAAATGATATCATCATTTATTGATGTGTGGACTACCACCTCTGCAAAGAAATTTGATTCATTCATGATTTACATGGAATGTATTAAGGTATATTTTAATAAAATATATATTACATATATTTATTAATAATTATAATTTAATTATAATATAAACATATATCATTTTCTTTTTATTCTTTAAATATGACAAGAAAATGGAAGCAGTTTTAATGCATACATATAATCTACTATCTCCATGTATGGTGTATTTCATTTCCTATATCCAAATTTTATAGATTATTATTAAAAAATATATAATAGATATATATGATATTTATATAATTATTTAAATTCATGACATTATTAATTCATGAAATAAGTAAATTGAAAAAGAATAACAAGTCAAAACATACTTGAAAAACTAGGCAATTAACACCCAAAATAGTGAAAATTATGAAATATTATTAACAAATAGGTAATAATATATGATAATAAAACCATATATGATATTATAAATATTAATAACATTTTTTTTAAAGTAAATAAAATAATTTAAACCATTATACATAAAAATAAATAATGTTCTTAAGGGTATTTCACTTCAACGGCTACAAAAAAACCATATTCTAACTCTAATGGGTATACATCATATTAATACCATCCTTATTCTTTCTCTGGATGTCTTATGATTATTTTGACCGTGGGGGATATTTAAATCCACGTCCATAAATCATTTTTGTAGTCATTAACTTCCCCTCAAGTGGTTTAATTCATATAGATCATTGAACATTAAATTACCCCCAGATATCAATATCATTTATCACGGATAATATTATTTCTCAAACTATATACCATTTTAACGTTGAAAGTTATTCAATATCTAGGGAAATATTGATATATTTTTACCTTTTAATCAATGCATATATTTTATATGGATAATTTTTCAATATTTAAATTGGTTGGTCAATATATGAAGAATGATTTGGAGAGGTTTGATATGAGTGTTTCCTAGTTATAGATAGCCTCTTGATGCGTCAGTCGTCTCATGGGACGATTAAGTTGGATATCCTTAGTGGTTTTTCACTTATAGTGGGATTTAATCATTATTTTAAAAGGTCTTGAAAGAAAATTTATCATTTAACTAGGAAACATGGCATCAAATAATTAATCATTTCCTTCATTCAGTATTCCATTAATATTATCCATGACATTTCACTATGATAGAATCTTTAGATTCATTTCATTTTTAGTATCTTTATTAAATGGATTGTGTCTTTAGTTATTTACCTTACCATGTTTATTATACCGTATAAAGTTGTTTAAAGTCAATGTGTTTTTAGTTATTTACCTTTCCATATTTTTTAATACCTTACTTCTCAGTTTATTGATTACATGGTATGTGTGTTCGGTTATTTACTGTTCCATATTGATTATTCTCATTGATTCCTTTTTTCTTCCACTATATATAACCCTTACAAATCATTTGATATCACCCTTATTTTTTATAATTTTTTTAGTATTCAATAAATATGTCAATGAATTTTGTAAAAGGATATGATATAGAGAATAAGGTTATTGATAGAAAAAAATATGTTGTTATTAGTGTATTCAATTATAATGTGAGACTCATGTATGAATCATTCTTACCAAAATTAATAAACTAGTTGGTCCCTCAAGATGTGATTTATTGTATATTATGCTAATGTAAATAAATCTAATACCATCTCAAGGATTATTGGGGTTGTTTTTCTACTTTTGGTATCAAATAAATTTTATTAGAATCCATGGAAAATAGATTTAGGAAAAAAATAGATTGGGAAACATAACCATAAATAGAGAATAATGATTAACATGGTAGAGAATATTTATTAATTAACTTATGAGTTGTGTATACAAAAATAGGATAATGAGATTAATTTTAATAATATGTTCTAACACAAAAACATATATTGAGGTTTTATGTAATAATATTCTACAAGGATTGAGGATATTTTGGATGAAATTTATGGCCATAAAACTCATTACTTTAGTACATGTTTTAGTGGATTTTTTTTAGGAATAATTCATCATATTTTAAGGATCAGAATTAAAAGTATTTATATCCTTTACTGTTATGATGATAATTAATTACATGTTAATAATAGTCAAATAATATTATTATACTTTCTAAAAAACATGTTTTATTGAAAACCCAAGTAAAAAAATAATTTAATGATTATTTTAATTTCACGAATTTCCATCGTATTTTCTCGGAACATAATAAGAATTGTATTAATATAATTTTGAAAAGTGAAAAAAAAATTGGATGACAACCCATCATATCCATAATTATTGAAGGGTATGAACTCACAATAAAAGTATGATAATTGTTTAATGCCAATTCTTGTCCTATGTTGTTTCCTAGATAATATGTCATTGTTATTAGTTAAATAATTTAACAAATGAAAATTACTGGTGAAACAATAATATTACATTTTTGTTTTGCTATTACTGTATTAAACATTTTTATTTTAGATAATAGTTAGTGAAACACATATAGACTTGTTTTATGGTTCTAAAAATGCAAAAAAAAAATAGTGCTTTAGGCTTCAAAAAGGATTATTTTTGGATATTTATAGCTTGGGACACATGATGAATTGTAAATATATCGAAGCACAACCATATGATGAAATTTAAATTTTGAAATAGAAATTTATCAAGTAAGTCTATTTCCTTATTTTTTGATCTAATAAAATAATTCATCACCTCTTGGAAAAAGTGTCTAGAAAAAAATGATATCGTAGTAAGTTTATTTTTTATTAAATAGATGGTATTTTAAATAATTATATATTTCTATATTTCAGTCCCTCAAACACTCTTTGATAATTCACATATTTTTGATCCCTGAACTCAATCACTCCCAATAAATATTTATAATTTTCCTCAGGGTCCAAATTTTATCTTTCCACTGATTTTATCCTATATTAAAACCTAGTCATGTGACTGTCTTACTCTAATGTATATCTTATAAAGAAGATATTTTATCAACCTTTCTCATGATGTTGGATTTCAATGATGATATTTTAAAATGTGAAACCATATATTACCAATATCATTTTTAAATTATGAGGATGTAATTTATTTAAGGTGGGAAAAATATAACTCCCCAAAACATTAAAATATGTATGTGTTATCTAATAGTTTGTATAACACACAACACCAAGCATAGAAAGAAATATAAAATCTCAAGACATTATGATATATTTATATATACTAAAATGCAATATTTATAATATAATATATTAAACAAAAAATTATTTTTTTTTTCTCTGTAGACAACACTGATTTCACCATGTATTATATGTAACAATGACTTTCTTCGATAGCTTATGTTACACACAGGACTGAGTTTTACAAAAGATCATTATATTTTGAATATTAATATTTAATTTAATAATATAAAACCTATAAATTAAATTGGAGGATATGAATATGATTATCTTAAATTTAAAAATATATGGTTGAATTCATTGGCTATAAATTAATTATAAATGAATATAAAAACCTGTGGGATATAAAAATATTATTTTTATAAAAATTATATTTATTCACCCAAAAAAGTATTATTAGTAAATTAAATTAATTAATATTATTGAATTATATTAAATATATATATAAGTTACATATATAGTAAAATATTTTTGACATTCAACCAATAGATTTGATAGGCATAAGATGAGAACACACCAAATTTATTGCAAAAAAATCTATATTTTTCTAAAGATAATTCTTCCAATTTTTAATGGTGAACATGTTTTTAAATAAATTTTAACATGTTTATAAATATTATAGCAGAAATTAAACCTCATTTTTTAAATTTTAATTTAAAAAATATATTAGGGAAAAAAATTATTTTTCTGTGATGTTTCGTTTTTTGGTAAATATTGAAAGATACTGAAATTTATTTGAAAACTGATTTTATATATATATAAATTGTAGGGTTAAATTATATTTTTAAATTTTTTTTAAATTATTATTAGATAAATTTTACATCTGTTAATAAAATTTAGGCATTTATAATCATTTTTCTATAGAATTTAGATATGAAAACATAGTAAACTTTTAAAAACATTCACATTAAACCCATTTTTCTTCTCCCATATATTGGATTAATTATAAATTAATTTCAACCACATATGTGATTAGAGTTTGGAAATTTTGATTAAATATTTTTAATCATAATAATTTATAATTTATATTATTGTAAACATAGGTTTTTAACCAATTATTAGTGAAATGAATTTAAATTAATTATACTGGTTAAGAGAAAAACTATCATAACAAGGCACTAAACCATAAACATAAGGTACAAATGATCTATAAACATTCAAAAACCCCCAATATATTTCCATATTTATACCATATACCCTATTTTATCTAATTTTATTCATTATTTGAGTCACATTATGCAATGTATTCCCTCAAATAGTGTTTACCTTCAAATATTTTCCATATTATTACTCATCCACTATAAAAAGGAACTCACCCCCTCATTTATTCACAACCCTAAAGCCTTCTGGATTGTCCAAAACCTTTCCAAATAATATCACAATATCCCTCCCGTAATTATAGAATCATCACTTTGGTATTAAATCTTACTAAGGAAATATATTGGTACAAACCAAAAGGAGCTCCCGGAAAAGAGGTAGCATTCTTCAGGGAGTAACTTTTGTATTATTTCTTTATCCACCACTTAAAATATTATTATATCATGATTGTATAATAACTTAATTATCATAAATATACTTATACATTTTTATGTTAATAGTATAACCTAAAATATTTCACAATTCGATCAAATGGTATACGTAATCATTGTTTCTGTGTACAGTATACTACCACCTCACAAGATAATGTCGTTCATTCTACCATTACTACCTTTCGGGGTTAGGAATAATTATTGATTTATAGTTTATATAATATATATAAATTATAATTTAGTTTTCTTCATGTTTTTTTAGTTTTTAAATAACACATACATTCATGATTTTTGTTTTGTGAGAATAAAATATCATTGTTTGTGTATGTATGGACTATAGTCTCCTTCAAGTGATGTAATCCGTTCTAGCTTCACATGGAATGAATTAAGGGTAGGTTTAACAAAAAAATTTCAAATAAATGAAATAATTATTATACATTAATTATAATATTCATATATATCATTTACTTTTTATTCTTTTAATATGAAAAGAGAAAGGAAACAACGCTCATGCGTACATACGACATATCGTCTCCACGAACAGCGTATTTAGTTTTCTATCTCGAAATATTATGGATTATTATAAAATATATATATATATATATATATAATGTATATATGTATATATATATATTGTTTAAATAATGTTTTACATTATGGAGATGATGAATTCATTATGTATGTAAATAAAACAAAAAAAGATCAATTCAAAACAAACTCGAAAAACTAGGAAATTAACACCCGAAATAATGAAAATAATGAATGATAATTAAAAAATGAGTAATAAGATATTATAATAAGATCATATATGATATTATAAATATTAATATTTTCTATTATAATTTTATAACATACATAAAACCATTATATAGGAGGTTAAATAATTTTCAACTAAAGGAAAACATAAGGTAAGAGGATTTTTAGTCTCACTTTTATTCTTGCGACACATATTTAATATTCACCACTTATTTCATTTTGGTGGTGTATATACTTCCCTATGAAATTTTATATCATCAATTATTTTATTTCATGATAGTAAAATTATAAATTTATTTTATTCTTTCTCATATTTTATGATCAAAATTTACTCATGTAGTAAGGGATTCCGTCTCAATTTCATATTATTAAGAAAAAATGTAATGTTTTGAACCTAGTTTATTTTATATGGTGTATATACTAGAAATTTAACATTTAAAATCATGAATTAATAAATATTCATGTTATATTTAGTTTTAATTTTAATTATGTTATATAATTGGATTTTAACAAAAAGTTTTAAATTTTAAATAATTTCACAACCCAATTTCTTTTCATTGAGTTATTTTACTTCCTCATTTTCATCAACACTCTATGATTATGTGTATAATGACTTTTGACTGTATATTATATAATTTAAAAATTATTTTATTTGTATTTAATGTTTATAGAGACAATATATTCATTGAATAATTCTCACTTTCTTTGTTATGATCATTTAAAGGGTCTATTTCATAATCTCATTCTAATCAAGGTTATTTATTCTTAAAATTCCATTATAGAGAGGTACTTGATAATATTTTAATAAACCCTTTATTTTAAATATCCTTCAGTTTTTTATGATATTTTTAAAATTAAAGTACCATTTTTTCACTCTTCGGTACTTAAATTTGTTTTATACATTTTTTTCAGAAGACATGACTTCATTTCTCTCTTCTCTTGGAAACTATTTTCTATAAAAATAATGTTATACAAAAATGTTTTAATTTTTTTAAAATATATTTTCAAATGAAATTATAATAATAAAAATTCAAAATGATAAGGATATTTTCCTAAATAAAATTTTCAATGATATTTTTTTTCATCAATGAAAACACCCTATATTCTTACATCAATGTGTATATGTAATATTGATACCATCCTTATTATTACTATAGAAGAATTGTGATTATTTTGACTAATGATGGTATTTAAATTCACTTCCTTGAATCATTGTTGTTGTCATTAACTTCCAATTGATTGGTTCTTTTTCCAGTGATCATCGAACATTAAATTTCACCCAAATATCTATATCATTTATCATAGATGTGATTATTTCAAAAACTATATACCATTTTTACATGTGGTATTTATATTGAAAGTTATTTGATATCTGAGGAAATGTTGATAAATACATACCTTATAATCAATAAAAATATTTTACAAGTCATGTATTTAATAATTAAATCAATTATTTGATATATGAGGAATGTTTAGGTCATGTAAAACATAGGTGGGTCAGGTTATAGATAACACCTCGATGCATCAGTTATATCTTGGGATGAGATTTTTGGCTAGAATTAGTGGGGTTCTCACCTAGTAAGTTTTTAAATATCATGTTAATGTTCATTATAGTAAAGGTATCATGTACATAAGAAACATAAAATCTAATAATTAATCATTTAATTCATTCAGAATTCATGTATTATTATCTATTATATTTTCAAAATGAATAAACATATGGATGCATTTCATTCTTAGTTTATTTATTAAATGGATTACGTAATTATTTATTTACCATTCCATGTTGATTATTTTTTTTCTAGATGTTTAAATGGAAGGTGTTCTTAGTTATTTACCTTTTTTAATTTTTTAGGAACTTCCTTCTCTAATTATTGATTATATGGCATATTTTTTCAGTTATTTACATTTTCATGTTGATTATTCTCATTGATTAATTATTGTGTCCATTTTACTTAACCCCTTATGATCATTTAATCTCACCCTTATTTGGATTCCTTTCCCTAAGATTTAGTTAAGTTTACTAAAAAATTTATAGAGGGATATTATAAGAGAATAATTGTATTATAAAAAAATATTTCAATTAGTGTATTCAATTATAATGTAAGGAACATGTATATATCTATTTTACCAATAATAATAAAATCATCAGTACTTTTGGAAGTGAATTATTTTATCTTATACCAATGTATTAATATCTAACTCTGGCTCTTGAATTATTGGGGTCAGTTCTCTAATGAGTTTCCATGAGATATGAATAGTACCATATCTAATAGCATCATTAATAGTGGTTTAGTCCCATTACAAATCCAAATTTCAACACCCATATTGACTTTTGATATCAACTATATTAATCCATTAAATAATTTCATCTTCTAAATAAGTGACCACACCACATGTACCATAGAGGCTTCCCAAGACATCCCCTTTTTTATTTCTTTAGACAGCTGCAAATCGATAAGGTTTGGGATTTCCCCTTGAAGCACCATCTATATTTCATTTTTTCAAACCAAGGAATATAGGAATACATATGAATTCAGTAGTTCCATAAGGAGGATGAAATTTACCAAAATATCCATGTTTCTTAAGAACTATAAGGTAATGAATAGAATTGTTACAACAACCTTTTTTAAGTCAATTGGTACTTTTCATAGAAACCATGATTTCATAATAGATGACTGAAGGTTTAAAGAGATATTTTCATGTATAATACAATTTTTTAAGTGCTATATAATATAAATAACTTCATTTTATGAAACTAGAAACATTTTGGAAATCTGATTTGACAAAGGAAGGTTAATACAAGCTGGGTAGTGTTCTTGAACATCAGCTGTGTAGGGTATCCAAGACTAGAACAAATATACAACTATATTCTACATCACAAATACAATACAATATATCAAAAACATATGTTTCATGTATTATCAGTTCTTTTTTCAAATGAAACCCCTTGATCATGTGTTAATTCTTAAAGATTGAAAACCTGAATCAGTTAGAATCTTACCATTGTCCAACATCAATGAAAAGGTGGACCTAGATAGTGAAATCCATCCTTTGTTCATGCTTCCAGAAAAGGTATTTGAACATATATGAGTTGCATCCATATTTCCCAATTTTTAGGCAAGTTTTTAATGGTGGAAGATTCCCATATAATCATGTCACCCCTACTAAAAAAATCATTGTCATGAACCAGTTTGGGGATTTATATCAGAAGTATCATATAAGAATTCGCTAATTTCTCATTATTATAAAATTTGATTCAAATTATGTATTATGGGAGTTAAACATATTAAAAAGGGGTGTACATGTAAAAATTTTCAACCAAAATATGAGAGAATAATTCCGGTTACCCAACTATTGTCAGTTTGTTAGAATGTTTGAAAAATAATCCCTAAGAGTAGGCGGTATTGAGGAATCCATGGATTTCAACTTTCTAGATTTAAGTTTGATTGAAAATATAGACCACGAGAATCCAAGCATCATATAATTATCATGGATGAGCCTCCATATAAAATTTTCCTTCATAAAAAATTTAAAATAGAAAAGACTTTGGATTCTTGGTCCAACATGGTCAACGGGCTGACTGTATTGCTTCCAAGGTACCATTATGAGCTTTCACTGAAGGGCATATCCACTCCATACAATATTTTTGATGAATACATTAATGTTATTAATTATATAATCCATCCATCTATAGTCCATTAATGAGTAGATTATTTTAGAAAAAATCACAACTTTCACAAGACAGATCCTTCCATCCATCAATAATGATTTTCCTTTTTAGAAAAACAGTTAATTTTTTAATTGAGTTGATATGGGTGTGAATTAGGAGGAATGGGTTTTCCCTAAAACATAGGTACACCAAGGTTAGTGAATTGGAAAACACCTCTTCTAATTTAGTGTTCATTTATCCTGGTAATTTTTCTCATGTAAGGGATATTCTTTCCATAGTTTAACAAAATACTTATTCAAAATAATTGCTTATCGAGAGAGATTGTCATAATGAATAAGAACATCTTTGAATTTTTTTAATGTTCTTATTGTCTCCTTGAATAAATAAGATGGTATCATCCTCATACATAAATAAGTGGGAGCATCGAGGCCCTTGACATATCTAATGGACCTAAACCTAATCATTTCAACCATGCTATGAATTAGCCTTCATAAATAGTCTTTAGCAATAAAAAATAATGTCTAAGAGAGAATCAATTTTTCTGACACCTCTTGATCATGTAAAATATCCTTCTGGTGATCCATTTATAAAATCATGATTTTTTTATAAACATTGGGGGATCTTGTCACGACCCGACCTCGGGGCCCGTGCCGTGACTACCCCAAGCCCGCCTTCCATAGGCCAGGGGCTGGCGACTAGCACCAAGGCGTAAGATCCCAGTAAACAGGGAAGACATTGCCTTTATAAGTAACAACCACACAGAGTCAGCAAGCGGAAAGTAAAGTGCAGAAACTGAAGAAAAGTCGGCGGCCTCGTGTCGTCGACTGGCAATCCCACCTGAAGGGTGGGTACAGATAGCCTCCAGGCTCCTCGGGTCCCACGTCCGCTCCGAGTACGTTCCGCCCAGTGGTCCACCTCCAGGTACCGTCCTGCTCCACGCCCCAACCGTGATCAGCGCTGTCTGTCGTCTGCAACCAACACAACAAGGTGCGGGCATAGCCCGTGCAGGGGTGAGTACAAGCTACTCAGTAAGGACCCCGAGACCCCCGAAGGTCTCCCGAAATCCACAAAGGATATAGCACAAAAGAAAGATGCAATCACGAAGTAACATCTGACTCGACTTAGGTATATGCCCATACATATACCTAAGTCCCCAATTCTAGCTCTGCTCACGAGCTCAAGAACAACTCAATCCACAAAGGAAAGCAAGACTCAAATCCACAAGGAGAGTAAACAGTAAAATCCACATAGGATAGTTCAACACAATCCACAAAGGAGAGTAACATACGATTCAGCTCAACCAGGTATACTTTTTCAGATGACGTCAAATATGATCACTGATCCATCTAAGTCGTCGGACCCACAAAGGATCGATAGGTACTAACCCCCGCAGAAGACCCACACAGGATCGGGCTCACACAGAACCTGTAGGCAGTGGCTCACACAGAACCGGTAGTAAGGACCCACATAGGATCGGACTCACACAGAACCTGTAGCACTGATCCACGTAGGATCGCTGAGTGCAGTAGTCGACGCAGTCCACGGAGGATCTCTGCACAGTCGTCGCCGCAGTCCACGAAGGATCTCTGCTCTGCCGTCGTCGCAGTCCACGAAGGATCTCTGCTCTGTCGTCGTCGCAGTCCACGAAGGATCTCTGCTCTGTCGTCGTCGCAGTCCACGAAGGATCTCTGCTCTGTCGTCGTCGCAGTCCACGAAGGATCTATGCTCTGTCGTCGAAGTCACAGCCAGCGCTAGGGTTCCCGCACAAAGCGAGCTCGTTTAGGAGGGTCCGCTCCACGAGCCGAGAGGCTGATACATCAACTGACACGTAGTCCGAAGTTGATGTATCCAAAAGTTCCGTATCGACAACAGGATCTCAACGCGACAGACGGCGCGTCAAACGGACGCCCGGTCTGAGAGTTATTGGCATTTTCGTCCCAGGGGCCCGGTTGGTTTTTAGGGCAAAACCAACCCGACCGTACTCCTCCTGTATCCGATCCTCGGGCGGAGCATGCCAAAAGTTCTGTCTCACTTAGAGGAAACTACCACAGCTGACGGTACGTCGATCGGACGTCCGTAGCTCAAGTTATGAGTGTTTCCGCTCCGAGGGCCCGGTTGGTTTCGTGTACGAACCAACCCGGCCGAACCCAAAGTCTTCCGAAACCTTGAGTATAATATACCGAAACGACCGTCTCGATCCAAGGATCGCGTAGCCGCTGACGGTTCGTCAATCGGAGGTCCCAGGCCCAAGATATGGGCAAAAGACCGAAGAGGGCCCGAAACGGGGGTTCTGGGCCCGGGGCAACCCGGCCCGAACCCCCCCCCCCCCCCCCCTGGGGTCGGCCGAACCGGGTTGGCCCGAACCGGGTCGGCCCGACCCGGCCCGGCCCAGCTAGGCCGGGTCCGGTCCGGCCTGGGCGCGGCCCGGCCGACCGGACCGGCCGCGCGGGTGGAAGGCCGCGGGCGCAGCCCGCGGTCGAGGGAGCCGCGGCCCGCACGCGGGCCGCGCGGGTGGTCAGCGGACGCGGCGCATTGCCGCGTCCCGACCGGGTGGACCGGACCCGCGGACCGCGGGTCCGCTGGTTCGCCGCCGCCGCGGCCGAGCCGCGGCGGATTCCTCCGGCGGCGCGCCGGGCGCCGCCGCCCCCGGTCGCTGGCGCCGCCGCGCCGGCGACCCGCGCTGCCGCCTCCTTCCGCGGGCCGCCGGAGCTGCTCCGGTGGCCCGATTCCTTTCCCGTCTGCGCCGTTGCTCCTCCCGGGGGACGATCTTCACTGCGGAATCAACAGTTCGCCCCTGCCGCGCGGTTCGTCGTCGTCCGCCAAATCCGCACAACAAAAGAGATCGGCGGAGGGTTGCCGGGTCTTGTTCGTTAGACCCGCACCCTCCGCGTTAGTCATAATCAACGGGAGGAAAGGCTACAACAATTTTTTTAATCAAAGATAAAAATTGTTCACTCCTTTTCTTTTAATCGGCATTTCAATTTTTAATTAATTGAAATTATTCATGCCGGTTCTTTATTTAAAAGAAATAAGAACACGGGAATGAATCATCAAAGAAAATAAACCCCTACCTTGTCGTCGTCGTCGGACGAGAGGTCGTCGCGGGATCGCTCGTCGCGGAAGAAGGGGGGATCGTTGCGTCGTCGCGGTATCCGGCGTCGCGTCGCCAATCTCCGGATCAAGATCAAACAGATTTAATTAGTTTAAATCCGTTGATATTGAAATTAAAAAGGGAGAAGAAATGATCCGATTCTCACCTTAGTTGCCGAACGAGGATTGGCCGCGGAAGAAGAGGCGTCGCCGAAGAACGTCGCGGGTAAGGCTCGTCGACGTCGCAGATCACGGTGTGCGTCGTCGAATTCCGGTCGCCGGTGTTCTTCGCGTTCTTCGCGTTCTTCGCGTTCTTCGCGTTCTTCGCGGGGAGGGTGGAGGTTCAGAGGAATTGCACAACGATAGCAATCCTCCAAAATAGACAAGTTGTCTATTTTATTATTTTGCCAACAAACGCAAAACGCATAAGTAACGACCCATTTAATTCGTTGAATTAATTCAACGAATAAAACAGCCCATTTAATTCACGAAATAAACCGCCCAATTAAATGGTCTGTTAAGAAATTAAAGAAAACGCGTCGGTTGACTTTTCAGTTACTTTGACGGGTTTTCGCGGGTGCGTTACTTAGCGAAAGAAACGGTGGGGCTCGTGCGGGCCCCACCTCACAAATATCCTACCAAGGGGGTAGGATATTTCCGGATAGCATCCTATCCAGTTCAACTCAGTTCAAGCCGCCTTTAAGTGACTTCAAGTGGCTTCCAAGCAGCTTAAGTGAAATAAAATAAAGTTGTCGCACAAACTTTATTTTATTTCTGACTTAAAGCCGCAAAATTTAAAAACCACGTCTGAGCAAACGCAACTCCGGAAGAGGCGTTTCTAAGCAAATACCGGCGCTGCGATTTCATCGGTGCCCTCAGAATTTGATTCCGGGCACCGGTTCAAAAGATAGAAAAACCCGCTCGTCCGTTCACTGAACGTACCCGAGCCAAACTTCGGAAATTGATTTCGGGCACACCAGGCCTCGGAATCAGGTGCCGTCTGAAGCTGCGCTCTTGAAAAATTTCAAAGAAAATTAAGAAAAAAATTTCCTTGAAATTTGAGGGTCTTTACATTACTCCCACCTCAGGGCTTTACGTCCCCGTAAAGATACATCAAAAACTAGGGGAACAAATGGGGGTACTGAGCACGCATCTGAGCCTCCCGCTCCCAAGTGCTCTCCTGGAGGTTCCCGTGCTGCCATCTGACGCGCACAAGAGGAATCGACCGCCCACGTAGGACCCGCTCCTGTCGATCCTCGATCTCCACTGGGACCTCCGCAAAAGTCGCCCCATCGTCCACGTCCAGCTCCCCAAAGTCGATGATGTGCGTCGGGTCGTGCACGTATCTCCTCAGCTGAGACACGTGGAAGACGTCGTGCACCCGGTGCAACTGAGGTGGTAGAGCCAGGCGATAAGCCACCTCTCCTATCCTGCTGAGGACCTGGAAAGGCCCGATGAAGCGTGGAGACAACTTGCCGCCTCGGCCAAATCTTCGTAAACCACGTCGAGGTGAGACACGCAAAAAGACGTGGTCGCCATCCTCGAACTCTAGTGGCCTCCGCCTCCTGTCAGCATATGACTTCTGCCGGCTCTGAGCTGTCCTCATCCTCTCCTGGATGATCTGGACCTTCTCTGTCGTGGCTCGGACCATCTCTGGTCCCACGAGTGCTGACTCCCCAGGGTCTGTCCAGCACAACGGTGATCTGCAGGGTCTGCCGTACAACGCCTCGTATGGTGCCATCCCGATGGTGGAGTGGTAGCTGTTGTTGTACGCGAACTCCACCAAGGGTAGGTGGTCCTCCCAGCTGCGACCAAAGTCGAGAACACATGCACGGAGCATGTCCTCGAGTGTTTGTATGGTCCTCTCCGTCTGACCATCCGTCTGAGGGTGGAAGGCTGTGCTCAGGTGGAGCCGCGTCCCGAACGCCTCCTGCAACCCCTTCCAAAGCCGGGAAGTGAAACGAGCATCTCGATCGGAGACGATAGACGATGGCACACCGTGAAGCCGTACGATCTCCTGGACGTAAAGACGTCCCAAGCTCTCCACTGAGCCCTGCTCTCTGATGGGTAAGAAGTGTGCCGACTTGGTGAGTCGGTCGACGATCACCCAAATGGAGTCGTTACCTCTGGAAGTACGTGGAAGTCCAGTCACGAAGTCCATAGATATGCTATCCCACTTCCACTCCGGGACCTCCAAGGGCTGTACCAAACCTGCTGGTACCTGATGCTCTGCCTTCACCTGCTGGCAGGTGAGGCATCGTGAAACGAACTCTGCCACAGCTTTCTTCATGCCCGGCCACCAATGCTGTCGTCTGAGATCCTGGTACATCTTCGCCACTCCGGGATGTACCGCCAAGGGAGAAGTGTGAAACTCTCTCAGCACCTCCTCTCGTAAAGCAACTGGTACGAAGGTACGCCCTCTGAAAAGGATGTCGTGCTCTGCTCCAAGGGAGAAACCATCAGGCGCCTGACCTGAGGATATCAGTGCACGCCGGGTCTCACAGTCAGCGTCCTCACGCTGAGCCTCTCTGACCCGCTGTAGAAGTGGAGGAGAGACTGTGAGAGACTGAAGAAAGGCTGCTCCGTCTCTATCCACGAAGGATATCTGCAAGGAGGCTAGCTGCTCCGTCGCCTCCTCAAGCAGCTGAATGCCCGTCCTCCTGCTGAGGGCATCAGCTACCACGTTCCCCTTCCCAGGAGTATAGACTATCTCAAAGTCATAGTCCTGGAGGAACTCAAGCCATCTCCGCTGTCTCAGGTTCAGGTCCTTCTGAGAGAAGATATACCTGAGACTCTGGTGGTCAGAAAAGACCGTGAAGCGCTCGCCCATCAGATAGTGCCGCCACGTCTTCAGAGCGAAGACCACGGCTGCTAACTCCAGGTCATGAGTGGCGTAGTTCTGCTCATGCGGCCTCAACTGACGTGATCCGTAGGCGATCACGGCCCGCTCCTGCATCAGGACGCACCCGATTCCAGTCCCTGACGCATCGCAGTAAACTACGTATCCAACTCCCTCCTCAGGCAACCTCAAGATAGGTGCGCTGGTCAATCTCTGCCTCAGCTCCTGGAAGCTCTGCTGACATCTGTCTGACCACACGAAGGGTTTCCCCTTCTTTGTCAAAGCTGAGAGTGGTGCCGCAACTCTGGAGAAGTCCGGCACAAATCTCCGATAGTATCCTGCTAGGCCCAAGAAGCTCCGCACCTCTGTCACGCTCCTGGGTGGCTCCCAAGCTAGTACTGCCTCGATCTTCACGGGATCCACTGCAACTCCCGCCTCAGAGATGACGTGCCCCAAGAAATGGACCTCACATAACCAGAACTGGCATTTTGAGAGCTTGCCATAAAGCTGGTGCTCTCGGAGTGTGTCTAGCACTACTCGCAGGTGGTAGGCATGCTCCTCCTCAGTCGTCGAGTATACCAAAATGTCGTCAATGAAGACAACGACAAATCGGTCGAGGTATGGCTGGAAGATCCTGTTCATGAGGCTCATGAACACTGCTGGAGCATTGGTTACGCCGAACGGCATAACCAAGAACTCATAATGGCCATACCGACACCTGAAGGCCGTCTTCTGTACGTCCTCGTCTCGAACTCTGAGCTGATGATAGCCTGACCGGAGGTCTATCTTCGAGAACCACCGCGCTCCCTTGAGCTGATCGAAGAGGTCATCAATCCGTGGCAGCGGATACTTGTTCCTCACTGTCACCTGGTTCAGGCGACGATAGTCGACACACAGTCGCAAGCTCCCGTCCGCCTTCTTGGCGAACAAAATCGGGGAAGCCCAGGGTGAAACACTGGGTCGGATAAACCCCTTGCTCTGCAAGTCCTCCAACTGTACCCGCAGCTCCCGAAGCTCGGCGGGGGCCATCTGATATGCTGGAGTAGATATCGGGGCTGTCCCGGGGTACAAGTCGATGTAAAAGTCTACCTCTCTACGAGGAGGTAGCCCTGGAACGTCGTCGGGAAAGACGTCTACGTACTGGTCCACCACTGCAGGAAAAGCTGGACTCCGCACGTCCACTGCTCCTAGGATGAGGCTAGCCAACTGATGAGAGATGGGCTGCACTCTCCTCCGCGGAAGTCCATCCTGTGCTGCAAAGGTTCCCTTCTCGCCGGTGAAGGTAAACCTTCTCCCGTCGGTGCGAACACATCGCACCTTGCGCCTAAAACAGTCGATCTGGGCATGAACCGTGGATAGCCAATCCATGCCCAAGATGACGTCGTAAGGCCTCGACGACGCTACAAGGAGATCCCAGCCGAAGCTCTCGCCTCCTAGAGTAAGCTCACACTGCCGGCACCAGTGCGTAATCGTCGAGTCTGCTCCCGTAGGAGTCTCTAGCCGTAAGGATCGAGCCAACGGCTCAGTCGGAATCTCCGAGCTCCGAACAAGGGCAGAGGCTATGAAAGAGTGACTCGCTCCTGTGTCTATAAGTACTGCAGCAAGGGTGGAATAGACACAGATCGTACCTCGAATCATCTCTGGCATGTCGGGGTCGTAGGCCTCCACTGCCTGGAGCTGGGCCTGTCCCTGCCCGCCAGCTCCCTGTGGTCGAGGTGGCCCTCCTGGTGGTGGTGGGGGTAGAGCCTGGAAGCGTCGCCCACCACCCGCTGCTCGGCCAGCTCCTCTGCCTCGTCCGCCTCCTCCCTGCGGACCGCCACGGTCGACCCTCTGCCTCTGCCTGGGTGGCCCTTCCACCGTCTGCTGCTCCTCTGATCGGCGAGTCGGGAAGTCACGAGCCATGTGACCCTGCCCGCCGCAAGAGTAGCACAGCCTGCCTCTCGAAAGGCTGGCACTCCGCTGTGTGCCTCGTACTGCTGAGCCGGTGTCCTGAGGCCGTCTGCGTGGGGGTCTGGTCTGCCTGGACCCGTGATTCATCCGTCGGCTACCTACTGCCGAAGACTCAGCTACCTGCCGCCCTGCGCTAGGTCTCGCCGCTGAAGAAGGCTCTGCCAGGAAGCTCTCGATCAGGAGGGCTCGCTCCAGCACTCCCGCCTGGGTCGGAATGCTGAGGGAGATCAGCGACGCCCGAATCTCCTGTCGCAAGCCCTGCTCGAAGGTCCGGGCCCGGAAGAAGGGGTCCCATACCATGTCGGTCGAGTAGCGAGATAGGTCCGTGAACCTCGCCGCGTACTGAGCGACCGTCATGCTGCCCTGGCGCAGCTGGAGAAGCTCCTGGATGCGCACCGCTCGGAGGGTGGCCGGGACGAACTCAGAGCGGAAGAGGCTCTCGAAGTCCATCCAGAGCAGGGATGCCTCATCGTGAACCTGGAGCATCAGGCTCCACCATCGTCCTGCCGCCGCCTGCAGGAGGCTCGCTGCGAGAATCACCATGAGATCCGCTGGTGTCCTCACTAGCCGAAAGATCCATACCACCGCCTCTAGCCAGTCCTCGGCGGCCTGGGGGTCCGCCTCACCGCGAAACCTGGGCGGTCGCTGGCTCTGAAACTCATGCAGTGCCCTGAGGCGACGTGCATCGTCAGCGTCTGGTACTGGAAGCATCGGTGGCTCGGCGGGTAAGGCTACCGCCGGTGCCACTGCTGGCAAAGGGCCCTGCACCGAGGCCTCGTCGCTCGGTGGGCTGCCGTCGCGCCCTACACTCGGAACCCTAGCTGGCAGTCGTCGCGGGGCCATCCTAAAAAGGAGAACAAGAGCACCACAGTCAGAACAGTATACCTGGTGAGCTGGCACAAGTAATCACAAGGAAAACTTGAGACTTTCATAAAGCAGATCAGTATACCCGGTGAGCTGACACAAGTAATCACAAGGAAGACATGAAACACACATGCAATCAATGTTTTCATGCATTAAGTCGGAAATTAGGAGTCAGGGTCCTGGTGTACGGATACGTCGGCCGCCGCACCAACACTGGGCTCCCTGAACTGATAACCACACTCAATACACTAAACACTATTGCTTCACATAGAAAGAAAGGACGATCAGAGTCTGCGGTAGAACCGACCACCTCTGATACCAATTTGTCACGACCCGACCTCGGGGCCCGTGCCGTGACTACCCCAAGCCCGCCTTCCATAGGCCAGGGGCTGGTGACTAGCACCAAGGCGTAAGATCCCAGTAAACAGGGAAGGCATTGCCTTTATAAGTAACAACCACACAGAGTCAGCAAGCGGAAAGTAAAGTGCAGAAACTGAAGAAAAGTCGGCGGCCTCGTGTCGTCCACTGGCAATCCCACCTGAAGGGTGGGTACAGATAGCCTCCAGGCTCCTCGGGTCCCACGTCCGCTCCGAGTACGTTCCGCCCAGTGGTCCACCTCCAGGTACCGTCCTGCTCCACGCCCCAACCGTGATCAGCGCTGTCCGTCGTCTGCAACCAACACAACAAGGTGCGGGCATAGCCCGTGCAGGGGTGAGTACAAGCTACTCAGTAAGGACCCCGAGACCCCCGAAGGTCTCCCGAAATCCACAAAGGATATAGCACAAAAGAAAGATGCAATCACGAAGTAACATCTGACTCGACTTAGGTATATGTATGGGCATATACCTAAGTCGAGTCAGATGTTACTTCGTGATTGCATCTTTCTTTTGTGCTATATCCTTTGTGGATTTCGGGAGACCTTCGGGGGTCTCGGGGTCCTTACTGAGTAGCTTGTACTCACCCCTGCACGGGCTATGCCCGCACCTTGTTGTGTTGGTTGCAGACGACGGACAGCGCTGATCACGGTTGGGGCGTGGAGCAGGACGGTACCTGGAGGTGGACCACTGGGCGGAACGTACTCGGAGCGGACGTGGGACCCGAGGAGCCTGGAGGCTATCTGTACCCACCCTTCAGGTGGGATTGCCAGTGGACGATACGAGGCCGCCGACTTTTCTTCAGTTTCTGCACTTTACTTTCCGCTTGCTGACTCTGTGTGGTTGTTACTTATAAAGGCAATGCCTTCCCTGTTTACTGGGATCTTACGCCTTGGTGCTAGTCGCCAGCCCCTGGCCTATGGAAGGCGGGCTTGGGGTAGTCACGGCACGGGCCCCGAGGTCGGGTCGTGACAGATCTTGAATGAATTGATGAATGACTCATAAAATCCAAACATGGAATAGACCTTTCAAATGAATCCCATATCCATCATATCAAAAATGTTTTTAATATCTTGTTTTAAGGAAATGTTTTCCCCTCAATTGGTTTTACTATGATGTTTAACACATTCAGAAGTGGTGATTAGATAATCTATTATGGTTCTTCATTTAATGAATCAAATCCTATTGGAGGAAAAGATATTATTAGAAATATTGGAAATCCATTTGGAAATAATTTTCCCAATAACATTGTATATCATATTGATAAACCCACAGGCCTGTAGAGTTGTATCTCATTTACATTTTCCACTTTAGGGATGAGAGAAATGAATTGTGCATTGATTCTCAGAGTGAGACTATATACCTTAAAAATGTGTATAAAGTCTAAATGTGTCATGTTTAATGAACTTTAATAATGTTTTTAAAATTAGTTAGTGATACCATTAGGGATATGGGCTCCCTATATTGAGGCCAAAAGTCACATACATAATCTCAAATTCAAGAGGAATGTTATTGATATTAATAATATCATAATTATTAATATTCTTGTGGATGAAAAATTCTAATATATCATGTATGGTAATGGTTTTATTAAACAAATTTTCATAGAATAAGATAATGTTTTCATCAAGATCTATTCTACTTAAAAAAATGGCCTTCACCATTTATAATATCTAAAGGCCTGTTCAGTTTTCTAGATCATTGAATAGAGTTTAATAATTTAAAATATATATCACCATACTTGGTACATTTAATTTAAAAACATTCCATATGTAAGGTATATTTAATATTTAATAGGTTGTTAATTTCCCCAGAGATCTTATTCGCCTACTCAATTCCTAAGGAAAAATCACTACCAATGATCCTTTCATGAATAATAATGAATATAATTTATAGTCATGTAACATATAAGTAGTAATATGTTCATGTACATTATTTTTGTATATAATAATGAATATAATTTCTAGTCATTTTTGATACATTGTAAATGGTTTTTAAAGTACAAATGGTGTTTTTAGTTATTATTTAATTAAGAAATCTATTTTATTAAATTAAGGGATTTTTGAAATAAATAATATTTTAATAAAATAATCATATTATTATTAACTTAATTTTTATTAAATATAAATTATATTATAATTTTATGAATGCAATTAAAATTTTATATTAAGGTTTGAAATCCATTTTTGTCAAAACATGTGAATTTTTTATAAATATCAGTTTTCATTTTAAAAGTGAAAATTAACATATTTATAACAATATTTAGATAAAATAATTGTTATTTCTGGAATCAGGATGTCAAAATTATCCAATGGTGAATTTTTCATAATTTTCTGAGAGAGTCAAATTTTTGGGTAAAATTTAAATACTTTTTAAATATATAATGTGTTTTATGACATCATAATGTCCCAATGGTGATGTAATAAAATACCATAATCCTTATGTCCGGCCAATATATGTTTTTTCATTAAAATAATGTGATTTTGGGTTTGTTTGACTTACTTTTCAACGCATTAATGGACCCCTCAAGACATATTCAACACTTTGCCTTTTAAAATTAATTTACATGGGAGTGTGACTCACCTCCACATAAGCAACCTTATTATTTTAAGAAGTTCGGACTTCGGCCTTATAAAATATTTTTTTCCTCTTCCCTTTTCCAAAAACCACGGTAAGACCCACGGTTTGGTTTGTGGTTTGGGTTAATTTAATGTAAGGTGACCCAAACCTAAATAATAAATAATTCCCTCACATTTCCTATATAAACCCACCCAAGATCCCACTTCCTCCTCACTAAAATCCCTTATAGTTCTTCCAAACTCTTCCCTATTCTCTCTAGAATCCTCCCAAGGTGCTCCAAGCTCCCAATAATCCTTTCACAAGCCTCTATCTAGCCTTTGGAAGCACACTTCCAAGTAAGGGTTTTTTCTTCCTTTCTCATTTTTGTCCAATTTCCTTTAAGTTGTTTTTTCCTTTTAATTTCAATTATGAATGTTGGGATATGGTTTCTCACCTCCCTAACACTTCCATTTTTATGTTTTAATGATGATAGACCCTTTATCTCTCATTAAATTCCTCCCATGTACACTCGTTACTATGTTGAAATTCCGAAAGGAACTTCTCTCCCCTCTTTTACATTCAAGAAACACTTTTGTATCATAAATCTAAATTCCATTAAAATTGTTGGGACATGTATCTATATGACCTCCTTACTTTCCATTACCTATAAATATGATGAGAAACCCCTTTCTCTCTCATCATCTTTTTTTATGAATTCTTATGTCACGACGTTACGCTGCCAAAATCGCACTGATTTTCTAAGCCAATGTCATTGTGTGGTGAATACCATGCCCATTTCTCCATCAAGGGTATTCACCTTTATGAACATTTAATTATTGATTATAAAGTTTCATTTATGAATTCAATATTTATTTATCGTGGAATAAATGATTATGTTTTATGAATCCATGTTTTATGATCCATGTGGCACACTTATGCATGAAATGAAATGTTTAAGAAGGGTGTTCCCTTATAGCGCTCCAATGCATTGGGTAAAGTATAGTATCATGATACATCATGTGCAATGAGTGTTGACTCATGCTAATTCTAGTGCAATGAGGGTTTACTCGTGCTTCATGTGCAATGAGGGTTTACTTATGCTCTATGTGCAATGAGCCTTGGCTCATGCTAATTCAATGTTAAGTGTTGTTGCCACATTTTCATGTTATGATTATCATGCTTTATCATGCCTTTATGTTCATGTTTTTTTATTCTCTATTGATATTTCTATTGTCTAACATGTATTGTACTCATGTTATTCCATGTGTACTCCCTTACTGGGCTTTATAGCTCACCCTTTTCTTATGCATGTCCTCAGGTTATCCCATGCAATGCTAAGTATGAGGGAATGTAGTGGTCTTGTAAAGGAAGTTTTCAATAAAGATATTTTATTTCATGTTTCATGTTTTTATGTAATGATCCTAAACCCCAAAGACACTAAACCACTCGATATTCTTTTTTTTATCAAGTGAAGTTTTATGTAATAAATCATTTTTAAGTTGTAATAAAAAGAAGGGTTTTCATAGTCGGTATCAGAGAATAGGTTTAGTTATTTTTGGGATTAGGATAACCCTAGTAAAGCCTTAGATACAAGAATAAGTAAAATAAAAACATCCCTAAGCTTTGATAAATACTAAGTAAGTGGTTTATCAAACAAATACATCCTTGTCTAGATACGAGCAGGTAGAGAAGGCTCTGGCACAGATGTATCCTAGGGGTAAAACCCGAAAACACCACTTTGAGTTAGACTCGAACGAGAACTGGTGCACGACAACGGGCCTTGCCGCATTCTTGGTTACGACACTCCCGGGGGATATGTTTTGATAAATTCACAATCTTAGTATAAACCCTTATTAAGGGAAAATTGCCCCTAAGAATATATGTTAGAAAGTAGATCATGAAAAGCCTAGATTGAAGCCTATAGACTCATAAGTTAAGGAAATAAAATTTTATTTTTGAGTCATCAAATTTTGTCTTGGGATTACCCTTTATGTGTTACCCCTAACATTCCATTTATTCCAGCCAACGGTTGGTAATAGGAGGACTCGGGCTAACAACCATTGTGAAGATCAGTGTGATGACTGTACTAATGAGATGCCAAATCCAATGGGAGCGGGAATCATGAACTTTGTCACACTTCTATATCAGCTAATGATGTTTGGGGATTTCAGTCACTTTACCCTACTCAATTAAATTCTTATTTTCCTAAGAGTGTACCATAGTGGCACAACCTAGGGTCGATCACAAGGAGGCCGCTTATACGCACTATATTTTCAATTGTCACTTTTTAATTTAACTAATATAAAACTAACATATATAATATATATGGGGGATCTTTATTATGATAATTAAATCAAAATGAAATACTAAATCTACATTATCAATTAAAATACCAAATAAAATCGAACTGGAAAGAACAAGTTAAAGGTAGCAGCGGTGGACAAACGTTGATCGTTGGACACTCCCTTTATCATTGTTTACGAATATATTTTCATTAAATTATCCAATGTATACCTTAATACCTCAAGGTATACACCTAAATAATCTAGATACCATATTGAAACCTCATACATGGGTGTCGATCTTCTAATGAAAGTGTTCTGATTACCCGAAGACCTCCGAGTAACCAAAACAGGATGAACTCATCGTGCTCAAAAGCGAGACCTCGCCAAAGAAATTTAAACCATGAGTAAAACCACTTTAAATTCATTAGAATATAAGCAATCTAGAATAATTTATAAGAAATTGAAAACACGAGAGAACAAGACCTCATTCATTCATGTAAACAAGTTCCAGGATAGTTTAAAAGAAAATATTTTACAATGAAAGCACAAACTCAAAAAGGGAATTGTCTTCGGATCTCTGTTGCCCACCACCACTTGGATTTAGCCCTTCATGGATTTATTACATCATGTAAAACTCCTATACTCTTTCTCTCTCAAGACAAACCCCTTTGTGATGGATGGTGTGGTGAAGAATGGAATATTTTGAGAGGTAGGATCTCCCCTCCTTTTATAGGCAGATTTTATCTTCACAAAGTTGTCGCGTTTTAGACCCAATAATGGCCGATTCACGCGTTGACCTCTTCATCAATATTGTTCATAAATGTCTTTTCCGTCCACCCTCAAAATTGCAGATTAATTGGACTCGTATTGAGAGATTTATGGTTTTTCTATTGAAAATAGATTTCTCTGGATGAAGCTTCCTGGAAGCTTCCTTCATAAATCCATCACTAAACGGCCATCATAAAGGATTCCAAACGGATTGAAATTTATTTAGGAGACGCGCCTTGGAGTCCTCTGTCATATCCAGGTATAATCGCATCATTTGGAGTAGTGTAGGCCGAAATTTGCTTCCATTAATATGGTGGCGTTAATGCAGTCCGCCCGGAAAAATTGTCAAATTCATTGATTTTTTTGGGCACCATTAATATCGATTCAATCCCTGGTCCTGAAGACAAAGTTGTAGGAAATAAAATAAGGGTTACAAAAAAATTCGAATCACAAAATTTGGAAATATATTTTATATGAAATGACCAAAATACCCCTGTGATAAAAATCTGTTAAAAATCCAGAATTAGGCCATTTTTGCATTTAAGCTCAAAATAACACAAAAACCTAAATATGTAACAATTGCCCATTAAATAACACTATTGTGGGTTTATAAACATTAAATTACAGTATAAAATATGTGAAAATATTATCTTCATCAATCCCCCACACTTAAGCATTGCACTCCTGAGCAATTATCATATATTCAAATCAAAATTCACACAATAATCAAAAATGAGAAAACATCCATGATCTTATTAAAAACCAAATTTCATCATGTCTCTTCTATGAAAAACAATTTCCTTTTATTTTCATTACAAAAATTTAAATTTGTTCAACCTCATAAATCCATCCATGGATCAATCACAACCTACCTCGCATTGAATTTTATGTCACTCTTCACTCAAGAGAAATAAATTCTGTAGTTATGCTCATACTTGGAAATTGCATGTATCACCATAGGCTTGTGACAATTCTCATTTCTCCACAGCGTGAAACATACAAATGAATTCAATCATGAGGGCTTTCATCAACGGTTCAAATGACTCTGTGGCTTTAGGTTGGTGGTTAAATTATTTAAAAGATCAAGGCTAGAAAGAGAAGGTTTGACTCTAAGGTACAATGCATGAATAATCAAGTGAAAACCCAGAAATTTCCTCACTCAATCCACCTTGAGAATGTGAAACAAAACACCACCCCAATTTATTTTAAATGGTACATGAGCCAATCAATGATTTCAAGGTATTAAATCATCCAAGTTCTCCCCATTTTTTTTTAAAGCTCCAGAAAGGCACAGCTTTATTTTCCTTTTTTATTTATATATTTTTTAAGCTCCAGAAAGGCACAGCTTTATTTTCATTTTTTTTGAAGGAGAACTGAATGAAACAAAATGAAGCATAATAAGATTATGACTCATTCCCAATTATTTCATTGCCCAAAATGTTGATGCATACCACACAATACCCATCAATAAAACAAATCCCAATGAACGCACACGAATGGCCCTTCCCCCACACTCAAACTTGAAATATCCATGCAACAATACCAAGAGAATGGGTAGGTAAGGATAAATTAGCTTGTATTGTGGCTTAAACCTATAAGGAAATTCATGGCATCTAAGGGGTAACGAAGGATAAATGTAATGGTAAGTCTCAGGATAATATGTGGCTAGCTAAAGTAGTGCCTCAATCATATTAAAAACATTCAATGAAATCCAAAGCTTCGAAAGAGAAAAATCACAAATTCTAGTTCTCACAAAAAATCCAGGTTTCCCTCAAGAAAGTGTGGGTATTAGAAAGAATATGTAAAAGTGTTTTAGAATACCTCAGAGGATGAGAAAAATATTTTGAGTCAGTGTTTCAGGTCCATGGATTTCAAAAATCAGTTAAACCCATAAAAATGATTGAAAATCCAATTTAAGGAAAAAAAATTCACATCAACAATCATTTAAGATCTTTTTTTTTCAAAAATCATTTCAATTTTATCAAAATAAATTATTGTGTGAAATGTGATCAGAATTATCATTAAAGCTCAAGGTTCCAAAAAAATGAAAAAAAATGAAAGCACACAAAAACAAATAAGCAGGTCGACACTCCCCCCACAATTAAATTTCAGTACCCTTGATTTTGTCTTGATAAAATATTAATAAGGGAAGAGAAAAAAAAATATAAGGAAAGATACAACCAGACTTTATTTTTCTAGCAGTACCATTGAGTTAAGCTCCTAGTTGGCACCACTTCTTCCTATAAAGCAATAAATAAAAAAAATTAGAAAAAAAAAATAGAAAGGTGAAAGGGAAGGGATAATGCTTGGTTTGACCCCCAAGCGGGTGCTAGGTGTTTACTGCCCCTAGTCAGGCAGTTGCAGCAGGTTAACCCCAATCCGAAGGTGGATGGGGTTTCTTGCTTAGAAACCACCACAAATTATTTCTCCCGATATCCATATGTGGATGCCAAAAGTGAGAACCCCCAAAGAAAATAAAAATATCCCCAACCCCTAGAAGAGATGTAAAATAGAATTTGAGATTAAGAGGGGGAGGGAAAAGGATGTAGGGGTGCTCCCTGTTTTTGTAATCTGTAGGAGTGGTGTCCACCAGTGTTGAAAATAGAATAATAGGAAGTGGCTTCTCTTCTGGTTCATGTTCGTAAATTGGTTCTTCAATTATTTCTTCTTTTTTTCCATCATCCTCAAATGCACCAATGCATAACTCAACAGGAAC
Organism: Viscum album; assembly: GCA_963277665.1. Taxonomy (NCBI): domain Eukaryota; kingdom Viridiplantae; phylum Streptophyta; class Magnoliopsida; order Santalales; family Viscaceae; genus Viscum; species Viscum album. The sequence goes on along the minus strand of OY728143.1, from coordinate 838,426,526 downwards.
CTCCATTCTCTCCTCAACAAGAGGACCTTCTTCTTCTTCATCATCCAGATCCTGCAGTAGTGATGCTGAATCTACAAATTCAGAATAAGGGATATTAGATTTAAATTCAAAATTAATGAAATTTGAATGAAATGAATGCTCAGAATTTAAAACCCCCTCAGAAATTTCAGCTTTAGAACCCTTTTCCTCAAGCAAGGCAGCTGGGAACTCATTTGTTGGTGAGGGAAGTGGGTCCTTAAAATTTTCTTCAACCTCATCAATATGTTCATTAAATGTAGGTGGATCAAGTATTTCATTCTCCTCAGCTTTTATTTTTTGTCATTCCATCCATAAGACTTTAACATCTTCAACTTGGGCGACCAGCGATGATATCATCTTGCTTGCTTTTTCCATATTTCTGCAATTCTCTTGAATTATCAAGGCATTTTCTTTCAATTGTTGGGAATTTTCAAAATTTTGAATACTCAATGTATCTTCCCTACTTGGATTATCATAAAAGTTATCCACATGCCAATAATTATAATAATTTCCATAAAAATCCATATTGGCTGATGAAATGAATGATATGCAACAAGGCTTTTTTTTTGTTTTTTTTTCTTTGAAAAATAGTGTGTGTAAGCACTTGGCCTCCCCGGCAACGGCGCCAAATTGATGTTTGGGGATTTCAGTCGCTTTACCCTACTCAATTAAATTCTTATTTTCCTAAGAGTGTACCATAGTGGCACAACCTAGGGTCGATCACAAGGAGGCCGCTTATACGCACTATATTTTCAATTGTCACTTTTTAATTTAACTAATATAAAACTAACATATATAATATATATGGGGGATCTTGATTATGATAATTAAATCAAAATGAAATATTAAATCTACATTATCAATTAAAATACCAAAGAAAATCGAACTGGAAAGAACAAGTTAAAGGTAGCAGCGGTGGACAAACGTTGATCGTTGGACACTCCCTTTATCATTGTTTACGAATATATTTTCATTAAATTATCCAATGTATACCTTAATACCTCAAGGTATACACCTAAATAATCTAGATACCATATTGAAACCTCATACATGGGTGTCGATCTTCTAATGAAAGTGTTCTGATTACCCGAAGACCTCCGAGTAACCAAAACAGGATGAACTCATCGTGCTCAAAAGTGAGACCTCGCCAAAGAAATTTAAACCATGAGTAAAACCACTTTAAATTCATTAGAATATAAGTAATCTAGAATAATTTATAAGAAATTGAAAACACGAGAGAACAAGACCTCATTCATTCATGTAAACAAGTTCCAGGATAGTTTAAAAGAAAATATTTTACAATGAAAGCACAAACTCAAAAAGGGAATTGTCTTCGGATCTCTGTTGCCCACCACCACTTGGATTTAGCCCTTCATGGCTTGATTACATCATGGAAAACTCCTATACTCTTTCTCTCTCAAGACAAACCCCTTTGTGATGGATGGTGTGGTGAAGAATGGAATATTTTGAGAGGTAGGATCTCCCCTCCTTTTATAGGCAGATTTTATCTTCACAAAGTTGTCGCGTTTTAGACCCATTAAATGGCCGATGAACGCGTTGACCTCTTCATCAATATTGTTCATCAATGTCTTTTCCGTCCACCCTCAAAATTTCAGATTAATTGGACGCGTATTGAGGGATTTATGGTTTTTCTATTGAAAATAGATTTCTCTGGATGAAGCTTCCTGGAAGCTTCCTTCATAAATCCATCACTAAACGGCCATCATAAAGGATTCCAAACGGATTGAAATTTATTTAGGAGACGCGCCTTGGAGTCCTCTGTCATATCCAGGTATAAGCGCATCATTTGGAGTAGTGTAGGCCGAAATTTGCTTCCATTAATATGGTGGAGTTAATGCAGTCCGCCCGGAAAAATTGTCAACTTCATTGATTTTTTGGGCACCATTAATATCGATTCAATCCCTGGTCCTGAAGACAAAGTTGTAGGAAATAAAATAAGGGTTACAAAAAAATTCGAATCACAAAATTTGGATATATATTTTATATGAAATGACCAAAATACCCCTGTGATAAAAATCTGTTAAAAATCCAGAATTAGGCCATTTTTGCATTTAAGCTCAAAATAACACCAAAACCTAAATATGTAACAATTTCCCATTAAATAACACTATTGTGGGTTTATAAACATTAAATTACAGTATAAAATATGTGAAAATATTATCTTCATCAGCTAACTCATGTTTTGAATAGAAACACGGATCAAGAGGAACGTTCAACCCCCCCTAAGAAAGAACAAGTTGCTATCGAGAGCTTCATGAGACAAAGGCCTCCTACTTTTAGTGGATCATCCAATCCCATGATCGTTGAACAATGGATCAACTCCATTGAAGAGATCTTCTCCATTATCCAATGTTCTGAACAAGAGAAGGTTCTCCTGGCTGCTTATCATATGGAGGGTGAAGCTGATCAATGGTGGACGTTGATCAAAAATACTAAGCCGGAGGAGGAGATCAAGGATTTGGAATGGAAGGATTTCCGGAAGATGTTTTTTGATAAATATTTTCCGTGCACCCTCCATCTTAAGATAGGAAGGGACTTCCTTTCCCTCAAGCAAAAAGATGATGAATCTGTTGGAGCCTACGAGGCAATCTTCACAAGGGTTGCACGATACGCTTTCTAGTTTGTCCTTACCCCCAAATGCAAGGTTGACCGCTTCTTTGGTGGGCTGAAGCCTAGCTTGCGGAAATCATTAGCGATCCGTGACTTCGATAGCTATGAGGAAATTGTCTGATGTGCCCTCAAGGTCGAAATGGAGATCGGAGAATCACAGGGGTGTCATGGGGATAAGAACCGTTAGGTGGACTTTAATGATGGTGGTTCGATGGATAAATCCAACGGCGCTAAGAAGTTCCAGCACCCAACTTGCCAAAAGTGCGAAAAGAATCACCCTGGAAATTCCTTTAAGGGGACGAGAAAATGCTTCAGGTGTGGAAGAGAAGGGCACCTAGCTATTAACTGTCGGCAAGAAGGACCCGCGGCTGCGACAGAGGAGAGGAATGCTCCGTTCGAACCTCAACGCGTTGTTCAATGCTAAAAATGCAAAGAACTGGGTCATTTTGCAAATCCGTTCCCTATTCCAAGGGTTATCGGAGGCAACCAACAACCTCCAAGACAGAAAGGAAGAGATTTTTCGAACACTTCTACCGAAGTGAACCCCGAAAATGAATTGGTGACAGGTACACTATTTATTCATTCAAGAATAGCGAACGTAATTTTTGATTCAGGTTGTACGCATTCTTTTATATCTCGAAAGTTTATTAGAACAATCCCAGCACCACCACAAATCATGGAAGTAAATATGTCAGTGAGTACGGAAAATGGGGCAATCATTGCATCCCATGAATATAAGTCCTCCCCAGTTATAATCTGTGGATTGGATTTCCCGGTGAACCTCGTCATACTCCCTTTGGTTTAATTTGATGCAATTCTTGTCATGGATTGGATTTCCTTATATAGAGCCAACATAAATTGTCGGGAGAGGGAAATCACACTCCATATGGAGAATCGACCCCAAATTCTTTACAAGTGTCAGGAGGAAGATGAATCTCCTTTAGCTCCATCATCTCAAGGATGGATATTACTGCCTTATGAGAACGCATATCTAGCTCAGATGATTGAGTCCAAGGAAAAAACCATCCTTGAATAAATTCTTATTGTGAGGGAATTCGCGGAAGTGTTTCCCGAGGAACTGCCTGGTCTTCCTCCAAGAAGAGATGTTGAGTTCTCAATTGAACATATACCAGGGGTGTTACCAAAATCCAAGACTCCATATAGAATGGCTGTTGTTGAGCTCAAAGAGCTGAAGAAACAACTACAGGAGAATCTGGATAAAGGTTTTATAATCCCAAGTGCTTCACCATGGGGTGCACCAGTCCTCTTCGTCAAGAAGAAGGATGGGTCAATGCGGCTTTGCATCTATTATCGTGAACTTAACAAAATCACGATAAAGAACAAGTGTCCTCTCCCAAGAATCGATGACATGTTTTATCAGCTGCATGGACCACAATACTTCTCCAAGGTGGATTTGCGGTCGGGATATTATCAAGTAAGGGTGAAGAAGGAAGATGTCCCTAAGACTACTTTTCGTACAAGATACGGGCACTATGAATTCATAGTAATGCCTTTCGGACTCACCAATTCCCCCGAAATATTCATGGAAATGATGAATAGAGTCCTTAGAGATTACCTTGACAAATTTGTGGTAGTCTTTATAGATGATATTCTAATATACTCCAAAACCAAGGAGGATCATGAGGATCATTTAAAAACTGTACTAGAGACTTTGCGCAAGGAGAATCTCTATGCATAGTACAGCAAGTGTGAGTTCTGGTTGAAGGAGGTCTCATTCTTGGGCCATATCATCACAAGCAATGGGATATCTGTGGACCCCTCCAAAACAGAAGCAACTGAGGGATGGCTGAGGCCAACATCGGTATCGGATATCCATAGCTTCTTGGGGTTAGCTGGATATTATCGACGATTTGTGAGGAATTTCTCATGATTGTACAACCCTTTTACCAAGCTAACTAGAAAGGGAGTGAAGTTTTCTTGGAGTGATGAATGCGAAGAAAGCTTCAAAAAGTTGAAAAGGAGGTTTATCACTGCACCTGTACTCACTTTACCCACAAGTGGGGAGCTTTTTGTGGTATTCAGTGATGCTTCAAAGAAGGGATTAGGATGTGTGCTGATACAGAATGATAAAGTGATATCCTATGCCTCAGGGCAGTTGAAAATCCATGAGCAAAACTATCCAACGCATGATCTAGAGTTGGCTGCTGTGATCTTTTCCTTGAAAATCTGGCGGCATTATCTCTATGGAGAGAATTGTGAGATATATACTGACCACAAGAGTCTTAAATATATATTCACACAGAAAGAGCTTAATATGCTCTAGAGAAGATGGATAGTTCTCATCAAGGATTATGATTGTTCAATACATTACCACCCTGGAAAAGTGAACAAGGTGGCGGATGCCCTAAGTAGAAAGGATCCAGCGATTCTATCAATGATGAGAATTGAGAAGGATCCAATATTCTTAGACTTGATGAAGATGGACGTGGGAATCATAAGGGAACATCATCAATCCTTTCACAAATTATTGCTCAACCATCTCTTTTGTAAAGGTTAAAGGATTCTCAAAAGGATCATGTGGGAATTTAGGAAAAAGTGGAAGATATCAAAAAGGGGAAATCCTCAGAGTTTAATGTTAATGAAGTATGAATTTTGAGGTTTGGGAAAAGACTACGTGTTCCATCAAGTCCGGAGCTGAAGAAGGAACTTTTGGATGATGCACATAGTTCAAATTTCTCTATTCACCCATGGAGCACAAAGATGTATCGATATCTACGAGAAAACTTTTGGTGGGATAATATGAAGAAGGAGATCGCCGAATATACATCAATGTGCCTGGTCTGTCAGCAAGTGAAGGCAGAGAGGCAGAAGTCTAAGGGGATGATGCAACCATTTCCCATACCAGAATGGAAATGGGAGAACATCGCCATGGACTTTGTCACCGGACTTCCAAGGACATCCAAAGGAAACAATGCAATCTGGGTTGTTGTGGATTGTCTTATAAAGACTGCACACTTCATTGCTATTCGAGAGGATTTATCTTTGGATCAATTGGCACTGATATATATTAAAGAAGTGTTAAGGTTGCATGGAGTACCACTATCTATTGTGTCTGACCGAGATCCAAGATTCACCTCTATGTTTTGGAAGAGTCTTCAACATGCTCGGAATACTGAACTGAACTTCAGTACGGCCTATCATCCTCAAACTGATGTCCAATCAGAGAGGACTATCCAAACACTTGAGGATATGTTGAGAGCGTGCTCAATGGACTTTAAAGGAGGATGGGATCAACATCTTCCTCTGGTTGAGTTCTCTTATAATAGTAGTTTCCACTCGAGAATCCCAATGGAACCATATGAAGCCCTTTATGGGAAAAGGTGCAGAACACCGGCATGTTGGGATGAGGTCGGTGAACGTAAGCTGCTTGGACTAGAAATGGTTGAAGAAATGGCGGAGAAGGTGAAAACCATTCAACAGCATATCAAGGTAGCCCTGAGTCGACAGAAGAGTTATGCAGATAATCGTCGACGAGACCTTGAGTTTAAAGTTGGAGACATTGTGTTTTTATGCATATCTCCATGGAAGAAGGTCATGAGGTTTGGAAAGAAAGGGAATTTAAGTCCAAGGTACATCGGCCCCTTCGAGATTCTTGATCGTGTTGGGGATGTGGCCTATCGACTAGCACTTCCACCTACCATGGCCAAGGTGCATGATGTCTTTCATGTATCCCTCTTAAGGAAGTACATACCGGACCCTTCACATGTACTCTCTTCCGATGTGGTATAATTGGAAGATGATCTTTCTTATGAGGAGCAACCAGTGAAGATCTTAGATCGTAGAGAAAAAGTTCTACGAAATAAGACAATGCCCCTCGTCAAGGTGTTGTGAAGAAACCACAAGTTTGAAGAAGTGATTTGGGAGTTGGAGGATATGATGAAGTTTAGTTACCCACATTTGTTTTAGTGTGGGAAAAGGAAAATTTCAAGGGCCAAATTTCTTAAGGGGGGAATATTTTAATGACCCAAAGTTTCATTAATGGAAAATCCCTCTTGATCCAGCTAAATGTCTATATATGAAAAATGTTTATATAAGATGTCAACTTCTTTGGTTTTATGTTATGAATTTTGAGCGTTGTTAATATAGTTGTTGAACAGTGATCACATGATTAGTATAAATATAAGGCTTTAACGAACCCAATTTTACTCAGATAAAGGAAGCGAAGGCCTCATCCAGTAGAATTTCCCCATACAAAGCCCATTTGTCAGAGCTCGGAAAAGAGGTAGCATCCTTGGGCTTCGTCCTTGACCAAGTCCAAGCTGAGCTTCACCATGTCAAGCTCGAACGTGACCGTCTACGGGAAAAGTGGAAGTTGATAGAGATTACCACTTGAGCGATGTTATCCGAGCCGCCCCAAGAGTCTGTCACCATCGCACACCTTACCTTTAGGTCTTATGCGGTTGTTTTAAGGGGTTATGTAACAAATAAGTAGTACTATGTTCATGTACATTATTTTTGTATATAATAATGAATATAATTTCTAGTCATTTTTGATACATTGTAAATAGTTTTTAAAGTACAAATGGTGTTTTTAGTTATTATTTAATTAAGAAATATATTTTATTAAATTAAGGGAATTTTTAATTAAATAATATTTTAATAAAATAATAATATTATTATTAAATTAATTTTTATTAAATATAAATGATCTTATAATTTTATGAATGCAATTAAAATTTTATATTAAGGTTTGAAAGCCATTTTTGTCAAAACCCGTGAATTTTTGATAAATGTCATTTTTTATTTTAAAAGTGAAAATTAACATATTTAGATTATTATTTAGATAAAGTAAATGTTATTTCCAGAATCAAGACATCGATATTATCCAATGGTGAATTTTTCATAATTTTCTGAGATAGTCAAATTTTTGGGAAAAAATTAAATACCGTTTAAATATATAATGTGTTTTATGACATCATAATGACCCAATGGTGATGTAATAAAATACCATAATCCTTATATTCGGCCAATATATTTTTTTTTATTAAAATAATGTGATTTTGGGTTTGTTTGACTTACTTTTCAAAGCATTAATGGACCCCTCAAGACATATTCAACACTTTGCCTTTTTAAATTAATTTCCATAGGAGTGTGACTCACCTCCACATAAGCAACCTTATTATTTTAAGAAGTTAAGATTTGGGCCTTATAAAATATTGTTTTCCACTTCCATTTTCCAAAAACCATGGTATGGTTTGTTTTTTTGGTTAATTTAATATAAGGGTACCCAAACCTAAATAATAAATAATTCCCGCACCTTTACTATATAAACCCACCCAAGCTCCCACATCCTCCTCACTAAAATCCCTTGGAGTTCATCCACAATCTGCCCTACTCTCTGTATAATCCTCCCAAGGTTCCCTAAGCACCCAAAAAGCCTATCACAATCCTCTCTCTGTCCTTTGGAAGCACACTTCCAAGTAAGGGTTTTTTCTTCCTTTCTCATTTTGTCCAATTTTCTTTAAGTTGTTTTTCCATTTTAATTTAAATTATGAATGTTGGGGTATGGTTTTGAACCTCCCTCATACCCTATTTATGTTTTAATGATGTTATAACCTTTCTCTCTCATTAAATGTCTCCCATGTACACCTGTTACTATGTCGAAATTCCGAAAGGAACTTCTCTCTCCTCTTTTACATTCAAGCAATACTTTTGTATCATGAATCTAAATTCCATTAAAAATGTTGGGACATGTATCTATATGACCTCCATACTTTCCATTACATGTAAATATTAGTAGTAACCCCTTTCTATCTCATCAACCTTTTTTATGAATTCTTATGTCACGCTGTTACGCTGCCGAAATCGCACCGATTTTCTAAGCCAATGTCATTGTGTAGTGAATACCATGCCCATTTCTCCATCAAGGGTATTCACCTTTATGAACATTTACTTATTGATTATAAAGTTTCATGTATGAATTTCACATTCCTTTATCGTGGAATAAATTATTATGTTTTATGAATCCATGTTTTATGATCCATGTGGCACACTTATGCATGAAATGAAATGTTTAAGAAGGGTGCGCCCTTATAGCGCTCCAATGAATTTGGTAAAGTATAGTATCATGATACGTCATGTGAAATGAGTGTTGAATCATGTTAATTCAAGTGAAACGAGGGTTTACTCGTGCTTCATGTGGAATGAGGGTTTACTCATTCTCCATGTGCAATGAGCCTTGGCTCATGCTAATTCAATGTTAAGTGTTGTTGCCACATTTCCATGTTATGATTATCATGCTTTATCATGCCTTTATGTTCATGTTTCTTTTATTCTCTATTGATATGCCTATTGTCTAACATGTATTGTATTCCTCATGTTATTCCATGTGTACTCCCTTACTAGGATTTATAGCTCATCCTTTTCTTATGCATGTCCTCAGGTTATCCCATGCAATGCTAAGTACGAGGGAATGTAGTGGTCTTGTAAAGGAAGTTTTCAATAAAGATGTTGTATTTCATGTTTCATGTTTTTATGTAATGATCCTAAGCCCAAAAGACACTAAACCTCTCAATCTTTTTTGTTGTATCAAGTGAAGTTTTATGTAATAAATCATGTTTAATTTGTAATAAAAAGCAGGGTTGTCATATACATAATATACCAAGTTTTCAAGAGAAGAAACCCATTCATAAAATACACTTTTGGGTTAATAAAAAACCAAAATGTCTAATTTATACTTCCTAAAGAACATCCTAAGATAACTATCTATTTTAGGGTTTTCAATACTATAATAGTTCAATAATGTGATCTTCATATATTCTTGTAATAGTGGTAAGAGATACCTTTTTTCTTCCCACCCATGTTCTTATTCTTGGGTGATCTCCTAGTAGAAGCATCCTTTTTCACATAAATGACAGATCTGTCTCCAGATCCACTATAGGTAATAGATGATGGATCTCCATTATTCTCCCCATAATTATTATATTCTAATGTCTTTTCATTATTAGTATATATCTCATTCCTATATGTAGACCCTAGAAGGTTTCTAATATTCTTTAGAGATACATGAATCACAATACTATCCAAAATAACCAGATTATTCTTATCTGGCATAAGAGAACTAAGAGAAATAGTATTTACACCATTGGGGTTTAATATTTCACAGTACCTTATGTTTTTAAATAAGATGATTCAATACATTAATAAATACTAAAGGATTTGTCCTCATCCATTTTAGAAGAGTTCAGGTTGACATTTACTAAAACTATATTTCTTCCATTTTCGATACAAGGAGAATAAGATTCAATCCATTTAGATAGGGGAATTATTATAGACTTTCTATTCATAGATATAATAGGATCATCCTCGTTTTGGGTATATATAACAAGATTTATAATATCCTGAACAATGTCATGGGCAATGCAATTATGATCATCACCCACTGATTCTGGATCAATTAAAAGATCATCGGTGGGATTGATACTTTTTCACTGATCCATCGGTTGTTTAGAGGTATTATTATATTGTTCTACTTTATTAGACATATCAACCCATGACTTACTGGATGTTTCATTATTTTCATGAAAGCTGAGTTTTCTAACTTTCATCCATTTCTCAGCTTCATTTTTCTTTCATTTCTCACCATTCTCCAAGTCAATACCTTTTTTAGTCTTTTTTAAATCATTCAATGCATTAGAAACATTAATTAGTTTTCTTGTTTTTAAATTAATTATAAATTCACAATTGATTTCCAAAAAATTCTATAAATATCATCTAATGGGGGCTATATTCAGACTCCAGCAATAATTCATATTTGTGATCATTTTAAAAGAAGGTAATCATATCAACGAGCTTTGAGTTGAAATTTTCATCAAACAGATTCCTAGAATATAGACCCATTTCTCCATTCCAATTATAATGATCCATCTTCAATGGAACACCTATTCAAGTAGAAAGATCATTCATAATAATCATCTTCCAAAAGTCCCAACATAATTCCTATTATTTGACCCAAATTTGAGTGTTAAAATTTAATTTATTAAAGGTAATAAAATTAATATTCAATTCATAAATTTACCAAACCCCAGGATTCATAACCACATTCCCAATATTCCCAAATGAGTTAACATATTCCATTCCTATAATAATAAAATGGAAGAAATCTCATCCAATTGGAATCATTTTCTAGTTATTGTTGCCACAATAATGTAATATCCTAAATTAAAGTTCCACGTTTTTCTAGGGTTTTCGCCTCTTAAATAAATAATACACATGAGTATGGAAAATTTAAGCATGCCAAACCTCTTTTGATGATCCTCTAGGTCAGTTACCATCAAGAAACTTCCTTCATTCATTTTCTTGAAAGTTGGGGTCTTAAGTACATCATCCTTTATTGGATATGTTCCACGAAGTTCTTACAAAAAATATATATCCTTTCTTTTTGAAGTGGTAGAATTATGTAGATCCCCTATAAAATTTAGTTCATCTACAGATTGAATTTTCCTTTCAAGAGTATCATGCAAAAATTACCTTAAGTATTGATCCCAATATGTATGAAATGATTCCATAAGAAAACATAATAGATCAACGCAATTCCATTGTACAATTTCACTTAGGAGAATCAAAATTCAGGTGATAGAAGAACTATTGAAGAAATATTTCATTTTATATTGATATTTTATGTATTTTTCAATACATTTGATTTATATAAAAAAATTAAATATATTTCTCATATTTTCTTTAACAATTCATACCTACTAATATAATTGGTAGGTTATATTGATGGAATATAAATAATAATATGTTTATTTTTTATCACAATTAACTTAAATTTCGGTGTGGTGTGTTAACCATATTATTGAAAACAACATTATTTTAGTCTAAATTTTTGGGGTGTGAAAATTATAGGGTAAATACATATAGGTCATAGGGGAGACCTGTATATAAAAAAATAGAGATGAGAGTAGTGGTTGTATTTTATTACTACAAACACTCATTTATGATTTTCAATGACTAGAAGGTCTGTTTTGGGGTGATTTTACATTATTATATATTTTTATTTAACTAATGGTTTCATCATTTAATTAATATTTGGAGATTTTAAATTATTTGGAAATTTTAAAAAATTATTTTTTGACTAATTTTTCAATTAACATATTGGTGAAAATGTTTATGAAATGTGATATTAATTTTTTTTGATAAATAAGATATAAATTATGAAATAAAGGTTGTAATGAATTAATTGATGAAGTAAAAAATAGGTTTCATAAGGAAACTATTAAGAGATATATGGACAAATAATAGGTTTAATTAAAATTTTATTAGAGTTATTTAGTGATAAAATAATTTTGATAAATGGATATCTTAGTGGAAAATAATATGTCTCAATGTGAATCTAGTATGGGTTTTCTAGAAATTTAATAGATTGAATAGTGGTATATCCATTTCTCATTCAAATGAATTATAGGTGTAAGAACATCAGGAATATATTGGGAGTCCACTTTGAGTTTTATAGGGGATAAAAATATTTTAAATAAAAGGGTTAACTTTTGAATTTATGGGATATTTTTATTGAAATGAGTATGAGCCACCCTTTCCCTAGATGCTTAACTTAATCCTCCCCTATATTATCAATCCCCACTTCCCATTTCTCTTCCCTTGGTCTTTATCATTCATTTATAGATTATAACACCATTTACTACTATAGAATTCAGTTTAAGGTAATAACTAAATATATTTACTAATTATCATGAGATTTAATAGTTCAATCCTTAATCTTTCTCTTTAATTCCATCGATAAGTTATTTGGTGGGACTGAATGATTTAATTTAATTAAACATGAATAATTTTTATAGATGGACTTGAGTAACATACAATGTAGATTATCGGGATCAATATTTCAAAAATTTGGTGTTTTACTATGTTTTTTATGAACTAAGGGGAAGGAATATGCATCCCTATGTGATGGATATAGTGAAATGATTGAAACAAAAATCATAAAATTATAAATAATAATATTTTTATGTTTCACAAAAGTGAAATGATTTTATATAAATTATAAGATCTAGAGTCTCTTTTCATAGATAAATTATACTTGAAAATATATCTAATAAATTATAAATTGAAATGATATGAAATATGAGACATTAATATTTTTTAGTTGATTAGATATGAAAATAAATTCTAAAAAAATTAAATAAATGATAGGTGACGGTTATGTGATTTATTTTAAATAAACTATTACAAGTTTTTAATGATAATAATGAATCTATTGGATCCCATTAATTAAATATAATTTATTGACATGTAATAAGTTGATTTTTTTACTTTTTTATTAAATACATGTGTAAAACATTTATAAATAAAAAGTTATAAAAATTTTGTAGAAATTAGTTATTATTAATGATATGATTTAAGATGTAATTCCCTGATAGATTATTCGATATATTAAGTGTCATTATTTATAATAATATATCATTATGGTTGATAATCATATATTTTTTTCCTAATTTGTGGGATTTATATCAAGCAAATTTAATGTCATTCTAATTGATTGACATTTGTTTGTGAATGGTATTATTATATTATTTCGATGAGAAGATGTAATATTTATTATAACTATTTTATTATTGATTGTATGTGTGTGTAATACCAATGGTTGTTTTTTATAGCGTATCCAACCTGCTAAGTCATAAAATTGGTATATTGTAATTATTACACTTAGGGAACTTCTTGGGAAACATGAATATCCATGATTCATTTCCTACTTATCTTGATTACGCAATGATATTAGTTTAATCATTACTCTAATGAAATTTTCATTTGAGGATAAAAATATGTTCATTACCCCCCCCCCCCATAAAAGGAATCAGAGGATGATAATTTTATCATTACCCTAAGGAAACATTCATGTGAGGACGATAGTCTCCTCATTACCATTCCAAGTGGGTTTTTCAAGGATGTTTTTTAGTTCACTGTCATATAAATCAATTGTGTAGGGATGATAAACTATTTATTACTATAATAATTTTACCATGAAAGGATAATGATTAGTTATTTTCCCTATGGGTCATCTCTTGGTGATGTGAGGAGTAAAATTATCATCTTGAATAGGTATTGAAGTAAGTAATTTTTATTCCTATTTTTTCTGATTATCACATGGTATTTTACATTTTATATAATTATTTATAATTATTTTTGACTGCAACATCCCTTATTTCATAATGAAAATCACATGTCAAATGCTTTCAGATTCATGTTTATTTTTATTAAATTAGATTCCCCAGTGGATATAAATTGTGAATTCTGTTTCAGAATATTTGAATTGAGAACCATAAGATGTTCTAAATGATAATTAAAAAATTGTAAATTCTCATAAACAAATATCTAGATAGAAATTTGAAAATATTTTGAAATTCTTATCACATATTGAAAAATCATCAATTTCATATGTCAAAATTCCTAATTATTCATTATGAGATGATGTTTAGTGTTGATGGGTTCCTGTTCTATAGAGATACAGTTTTATCCATAAATAGAATAACTCTATTCTGAATACCATTCGACAAATCTTTCTAGGAGAAAACAGTTCAAAGATAAATCTAATAGATTTTTGATATCCACCCTCTAGGTAGAATTGTTAAACCTTATTTTCAAAATTAATAATATTTTCTTAATCATTATAGTGGAATTTTGTATATATAAATATTGGTTTAAAAAAATTAACCCCAAGTAATGGTTATAAAAATAATGAAAATAATTATTATATTTCAATTAAGAGTTTAGTGGTGGGATAAATTTTGAACACCATTACCTATTATTCCATGATGATGTAGGAATTTTGGTTACACTTTTTAACAATATTGCATCCCGAATTTCATTGGGTCTCTATATACTTAAAAGGGAAACCATCCCTTTATAGGGGTGTCTGGTTGTGAGTAACTATGGGTGATCAAATAGTGTTAAGGGAAAGGCATGATCAATATTCTCTTAGGTGAATTATTAAAGATTTTGTTTCAATATCAAGGATTTTGTAAGGGTTATAGTGAAGAAGAAATGTGGTATGATATTAATAACTTTTCAATTGTGTGCATTAGAGAAATGTGATGGTGGATTTGAACTAGGGTTATGAGCATAATTGCCTATGGGAAAAAGATTATGAAACCTCCCCATTTTTTGATTCATTATTTTTATAAGGTGTTAGGCCAGGTATTTATATATATATACATATATATATATACACAAATAAAAATACAGACACACACGCACACACACATATATATATATAAGAAATTTGAAAAATTTGTACATATATATGTGGTTTTTAAGGTTCCTAAACGCCTTGCATTATGCACCGAATCATACTCCCCCTCCCTTATCTATGCCACATAAACCATACTTTCTATTTTGATATAGTAAAAATAGGTATTTATCATTTGGTATCCTTTTTGGTTAAATTAATAGTCCATTTTACAGTTTTCATGATGATTGTGATGGTGACATTATGAATGCAATTTGATATTATTGAAATTATTTTCTTCATTTGATGTATTTGGGCATCATAATTGGTGATACCTTTTGCATGGAAAATTATGAGTATCAGTTTATTTTATTTTTTTAAGTAATGAAAAATATTTTCTTTTATTAGGATTTTAGATCTCCTCGGTCTAGATTTTTTCAAAAATAAAATTTCGGATACAAACATGTTAGAATGGATTTCAATAATTGTTACACTATTATTGACTCATGATATTTTCCCAATAAGACCCTTTGTCATGACTATCACTGTGATAATTTTTATTATTCAAGGATTTTTCATGACATGTGGATTTGAAAAAGACCTTCAGGATAGTGAATACCAAAAAACATTCAGTGGTTATATTTTCTATGAACTCTTAAAAAGGATGATGGGTTAGGGAATTATTATAATAAAGTTTTGAGATTGATGGTGTGATTTAACATGAATCTTTATTGATTTTATTATCAGGGTTACTCGTATTCTCTAATATAGGTGGGTAGTGTGTGTTATATTCGGATTTATGATATTTGAATATTATCTAATAGTTCTCTATACAACCATAAAAGAATAACTTATTTATGAATAACACTGGCCTGACATTCCATTCTATTTATCACCCTAATTAACTATAGGAAGTAATCTACTTAGATTCACAACAATAGATATTGGTATCAATGAAATAATGACCAAGTGATCAACCAGATTACCTAGGTTATGATACACATTTATTTGTTCATATAAATTAATATTTGGTGAAGAGATGACTTATTACATTAGGATGTAGATGTTAAGATTTATTGATTGATTATTCCTCTGATATATAATTTCATTAGTAGATTAATGTGATATTATTGAAAATTTAAATTTATTTAAATGATAGAACTATAGTAGACCACTAGATATAGTTCATCACAAGTATAAACAAATAGGATTCACATTGGGTTTTTAATTTTTATTATTTATGAAATGATGTTAAATACCATTTTAACATAAGTTAATATATAAATAAAAACAAAACCCAAAGTAGTATGGGTTTTAATTTTGGTTATATGAATAAAAAACATCAAAACTCTTGATTTTAATATTTTTAATTCATATAGCTTATGTTAAAATCTCTATCACATTTGGTTTCATTATCAGTTATATATTAAATGATGATAAAAGTAAAATTTCATAGTTCTCATTAGACAGGATTACATTTTTCAAAATACACCCATTTATTTTTAAATTCATATCTAATATTTATTATTCTACAGGCACACTTTTTAAATAATCATCTATAACAATACATTTTCCTACAATTTAAATTTTTTACCTACTTTATAATGTTTTGGATCTTCTTAGATATTTATATGTGCTTTCTTGTGGTTTGGTGATATATAGATGGTGTTTTGAGGAAATTGGGGGGGTTTAAAGAGGGCCTTGGTCCTTCCTAGGGGTCACCAGACACAATTGGCAGGCAAAGTGATTGTAGGTTAGTGTTATTAGTTGTTTTTCATGTGGTGCATGTAGCACTATAAAAATCAAAATGGATTTGAATGCTATTTCGGAAGCTATTTTTTTCTAATGAGTTATTTTCTAAAATAAAAATAGAAAACGTGTATCCTCTTGAGTTTTTATAAGGAAACATTATATTTAATAGAATATATGATATGCCACATTGAGCTTAAAGAAACAACTAAATATTATTATTTAAATGTTACTTTTATAACCTATCCATGAGAATGGTGATATGAATCATATTAACTATATTTTAAAAAAATTATTTAAACATGTTTGTAAAATGAATTATTTGGTTACCAATTAATTAAAAATTAAAATAAAAACCAACTAAATATAATGGATATGTTTATATGGAAAAATATTTTTAAGTGCACAAAGGCATTTGATATTAATGAATTAAATTAAACTCTTTTATTGAAAAATATTAATTAAATTTATATTTTATATACTCTTTAAAATATTTTTCAATTCATCAAACAATTTTTATATACATAAATTAAAAACAAATCCAAATTTAAGCATAAAATCTGCATTTTTTTAATGTAAGTTTTCTCCAATTTTTGGAAAACTTATGTTAATGCTAAATTTTGAATATTTTATAAATGTTATTGGAAAAAATTATATAATTATTTTAAGTAGGAATGTTAAAATTTATATTGATGTACTTTTTTGTATTCTTCTAATAAGTGTCATTTTTAATAAATAGTGAAAATAGTACATTTTAATTGAAAATTTATTATTATTCAAATTTATTACTATAGTTAGATTATATTTTAGATGGGTTTTAATGTATAAAAATTTCAAATATTCATCATGAAATCCAATGTTGGTCATTATAATTAATTTCAAATTGATTTTTGACATTCAAATATTTTATACTTTTGATAAGTTTTAATTTAAAACTAGTTATTTTGTCCTATTTGTATGATTAATTTTAAATTAAGTTTTAAAAATTTAGTGTTTTGAATTTTGAAAAATGGATTTCATATTTTTATTCAAACATTCCAAATTTAGTAAATATTACACCTTTATTTTTTTTCAATATAAATCGTATCTTTGGTAATTTTTGTGACCACAATAAAGGGTAAATCAGGTAAAAATAAGTAATTAAGGGTAAAAATAATATAATAAGGGCTATAAAATTACACTTACAATTGTACCAATTTTATTTTATTAGTTTCCATCATTCATAATAGCTCATTATTCGAATATCTGTCCTTTTTGTTCAATTATCCGTGGTTATGGTATTAATAATATTTTATTAAAAAAAAGACAAAGATGAAACAATCATATTCTTAATAAATAATATATTTTTAATCATGTGTACCTAGATTATATATTATAAAATAAATATTATTTTAAAATATAAAATAATTATCATCATCATTATAATTTATTTTTAATTTTTAGTTAATAAATAATTACTCTAACTAGTTGCACAACAGTGATGCAACAATTATTTTACTAATAGAAATATCAAATAAATGTTATTAAAAATATTAAGATAATATAATTTGAAAAAATTAATGTCATAAACAAATTTCATATATTCCCTTCACATATTTGGGTTTTATTATAATATTTTTACTGAATATATCTTGTTATATGTTATGAATAGTGTCAAAATTGACATTAATAATATTTTAAAATAAATAACATTTTATTAAATGATGTAAAATTTATTAAAAATGGAAATTATGTCAAAATGGTTTTGTTAAGGTTTAAAATTTCATAAATTATCCGTTAATAGACTTTTGTTTATTTTATATTAACTATATTAACCCCTAATGATTAAAAAATAAAAACTATCACGGTATGAATTAAAGGGGTTATATAATAGTTAAATAAAAGAGATAAGGATAAATGTTTTTTAAAACATGTATACTTTTCTTTTTATAAATTATTTATACCCATAATCATACTATATTTTAGAAAAAATCAGTTTGGATCCATTTATAATAGAAAACTAATTTATATTAGTTTAATATTTTGGAAAAAGACAAGAGTGTCCCTCCCATCTCTTACAAAAGGGCACCTATTATTCTTCTTTCTTAAAAATTCAAAAACATTTTGGTTCAGACAATATCTATAAAACTCAATTCCTATAGTAACTCCACAAACTATATATCTCTTATTTTATGCATAAAAACGCCCTTAGTGGTCCCAATGTGTTAAACAATGGAACATTTCTAATGAAGATGTATCGTTTTTAATTAAGTGTTTCTATTTTGTTTCTTCTTTCAAATCCTTAAAATATTCAAAAAAAGGATGAAATAATAAATCCAATATCTTACATATACTAAGGTGTTATTATTATAATATCATCACCAAAATATATCTACAATTCTATAAAATTATAAAAGAAGTTATTGTTTATGTGTACATCTGACAACCGCCTCTCAAATCTATAAAATTATTTATTCATCACCACCTCTCAAGACTGGTTTTAATGGTGGAATTAAAGTTTATATATTATACTAATTATATATTTATTATCACCTCTACAAAAGAATGTGATAAATTTTTCATCACCACATCACCTGGATGATATATATAAGTATCTTTAAATGAATAATATGATATTAATTATATTGTTATTTTATAAATATAAAATGATACTTACCATCATTTCATATTGATCATTGAAAAATAGAAACATTACACCTACGTACATACGACGTACCATTTCCATTATTGTAACATAGTTAATTCTTTATATTCTTATTTAATAGATGTGTTTAAAAGTATAATTGATGTATAAAAATAATAATTATGTCCAAATTATTACTCTATAGATGTTGTACTGATTACCACATATTCTATACCAAATTCATTTTTGACTCATGTAACGAATATCTTCAAAATTTTCAATTTGATTTTAAATAATCAAGTAATTGTTATAACATGGTAATAAGTGATGAAAAGGAATAATAAACATCAAAAAATAGTTTAAATAAAGTAAATAACTACTCTATGTTTATTCACGAATATTAATATTGTACATGATGAGTTAGACTCAAGGTAAGTGACTCTTTAACAAAAACATTTTTTAAAATCTTTTAAAGATTTATTATTCAAAATATTTCTCTTTCATGTACATTTTTCAAAATGATTCTTATGAATTTATTTATACAGACACAAATGTTTTAAAATTTTAATTTTTTAATTTCTATCAAATTCTTTCGAAATTGATCATTTCCATGTTTTATGTATGAGACTTCATCTCAATATCCTCTCATTGAGGAATATTTTGATTTTATACACCCATCTTCTTTTATGATGTGTATAAACAGCCACTTTGACATATAATACCATAAATTTATCTATTCTAATGTTATTTAATGAGGTCTAAGATTCATAATTTTTAAAGTGGTATGAGACACATGGATTTAAAAATATATTTTAAAATGTTTAAATTGGATTTTGAAATTGATTACTTATTTCAATAATGTGAAATGTTTTCTTATGAGTGAAAATGAAATTTTACTATTGGTATTTTGAAAACTGAAATCTTTTGTATGTTTTGATTATATAATGGTACATAAAAATTTTATGGGTGGTTACATGATAACCATTGATGGTTACTTCCATGATAAACTAACAGTGGTGGCGTCTGTGATAGCCCTTCAATGCCTGGGGTATAGAATTCGACTGTATGGTAATTCTATTTGTAATAGTGACATGTATGGAAGTTGACCACATCATTATTCCTTTTGAGTATAATTATGTCCCAAGTTACATACATATGTTTTATACTCTTTCGTATGAGTTTTAATGAAACTAATTTCATTTTAAAATGGTAAGATAATGATCTTTTTGAAATTATAATTCCTTTTTTGGGGTAAAAATGTATGTGTTTTATGAATATATTTTTTTGGGTTTACACTGGGCTAATGGTTTTCATTATATTATGACCCTTCATAATATTTTTGTGCTCATTCCACATTTTTAAAATGTTTTTCACTGGATTTTAAGTAATAGTATGTGAAAAGATAAGGTCAAGATAAAAGTATTAAGGTTGTGTCATGAAAATGAAAAAATCTTAATTTTAAAGGGTTTCCATTTGTGAAAAAAAAATATTGAGTAAAACTCTTAATTTTTAAAATATGGGTTTACAATGTAAAATTTTTTATTATTCTCAAAAACTCAAAACCTAAAGGATATTTTGGAAAATAATGTTAATTCACGTTTAAAATAGCTATAATATGAAATGTTTAAGGTTGGGTCCTTACAGTTGATTTCAGATAAGGGTTTAGACAACATTGTAGATTATTATGTTTTCTTGAGAATTATGGATATCATCATGGGTTTGTAATTTTAAGGATGATCATAAGTTCAAAGTCTTGGAAACCATTTTGAGGATTTAAGTTATGAAATTTCAAGGTATATAATGGTATATTTATAGAAATTAATTTTTGAGGTAATTATGGGTTATTAGATTTTTGGGATAAAAAATTAAATGTATGAGATAAATATTGAGGTTAAAAGATTTTATGGATATTTTTAGGATGTTTCTCAGATTTATGGAATTTTATAAGGATTATAATAATTTATTATTTTAAATAAAGAATAACCCAAAGACTATATGATAACCTATCATACCCAGCAAGTCCATAAGAAATGAACCAACAATCGAAGGACGATAATGTTATATCACCTAACGCTGGCCTACAATGAGTCCCAGTTAGTATATTTTTTTATTTTTAATTAAATGTTTTGATGGATGAATAAAAAGTTGATATTGGGAACATATTTTTTATCAAATAGATAACAATTTGATTGGAAAATGATTTAGTTATTTAGTGATTAATGTTATTTTGGAAGCCTTTCACTATTTTTAGAATCTTATAAGATAAAGATAAATAGAATAATATGGGATTTCTTAGGAATAAATGTTAGAATTATATTTTGGAATAATATATGACATTATTGTAGATTTATAGTGATTCATGTTATTTATGGAAATGGTTAGCATATCTTCAATATTATTAGATAAATTACATTTTAGTATGAGACATCAAAGGTAACTGATTTTATTTGGAGACAATTCCTAAAAATTTTATTAGAATAATATGTTATCAAATCCTTATGATTTTTGGGTTTTAATATTTTTATGTGATTTCTTAGAAGTTTTAGGGATAGTTTTTTATAAATTATCTATGATAAACTTTGGGGATTACTATTGAATTTTAGAGATTAAATTAGTTTTCTATGATATAAATTTTTATTATTTTAGAGAATTATTTAATATTTTACTATACATTTCTTTGGATAACACATAAAGAGAGGAGGATTAGATTATAATCTTTTGGTGGATTATTTGATTCTCTATAATTTGATTCTAGTTCTTTAGGTGTGAAAAAAAATACATCTCGAATAATAACGATTTAGAGAAAAAGTTGACTCTATGGAGGAAATGGGATAAAGGATGAAATTATTCTTTTCAAGTGACTATATTTCCTAATGTTATTTGTATATATGGTAAATGAATTTCTCAAATCTATGAAAATAATTTGTTTTCATTAAAAACATTAAATAAAAAAATTATCTGTTTACTTTTCTTACTATGAAATCAATGTCTTTTCAAACAATCACAATTTTATGGTATTTTTAGGGTTATCTTTATGAGGACCATGTTCTCTATAACTCTCCATCACAACTTGATAGTTAGTTTTCACTTCCATGCCAAGTTTTTCCAAAATGTAAACTAAGTGTTTTTTTTATCTCAGGTTACCTGTATACTTTCCGTTTTATTTTAAATTAAATTTTTTTTTGCCCCTTGTTCTGAAGTGGGATTTCAATAAAGATATTTTGAATAGTCAAACCCTAGAAACTGTGCTCGAATTCACTATTTTGAGGAAGAAAATTCCAAAATGGGGGATGTAACATCCTAATTTTTTAGAAAGAAACACTATGTTTTAGAGTGTACATGATACGTCGCATCAATCTTAAAAGAACACCAAAATATTATTATTTAAATTTCACCATTATAACCTAGTAGTTAGAATAGTCAGAATGAACCAAATTAAATAATTTATTTAAATATAGTTTACAAATATTTATAAAATTAATTCTTTGGTTACCAATTAATTATAAATGAATATAAAAACAAATTAGATATAAAGTCTTTGTTTTTATGAAAAACAATTTTTATTCCCAAAAAATTGTTTGATAATAATAAATTAAACTATTATATTTTAATTAATGATATTAACTAAATTAATATTTTATATATTAAATAATTTTTTAAAATTAATCTAAAATGTTTTATATTTTTCAAATAAGAACAAATAAAATTTTAAGCATAAAAACTATATTTTTCTAAAAGGAAGTTTTGTAGCCTTTTCATGGAATCTATGTGTTAATGTTAAATTTTGACACTTTTATATATATTGTTTGAAAAAATAATATTCCTCATTGGAATTTAAATATCCAAATTTAATTTTTTTAATTTTTTTATTCTTCTTATAAGTTTCACTTCTTGATAAATAGTAAAAAATTCATCATTATAATTGAAAGCTGGTTTTTCACCAAACATATTTATATAGTTATATTTTTTATATTGGTTTTAAATTATAAATAGATCAAATATATATCAATAAATAAAATTTTGTTCATTGTAATCAATTACCCTCTGAAATTGGATATAAAAATATTTCATACTTTTAAACATTTCTCTTTTAAAACTTGTTGTTTCATCTCGTTTACATGATTACTTTTAAATTAATTTCTAAAAATTATATGTTTTAAATTATTAAAAATGGATTTCATTTTTAATATTATAATTTAAAAATTTATTAATTATTTCCCCATTATTTTATTCCAATATTAATAGTACTTTTGATAATTTTTCTTACCACAAAAAATGGTAAAATAGGTAGAAATATAGTAATTAAAGGTAAAAATAATATATTAAGAACTATAAAATTACACTTAAAATTATACTACTTTTTTTATGATTAAAGTTCATCCATAACCATAAAAGGTTATAATATATGTATTTTTTTACATTTATAAGTGATTAGAACATTTATAATATTTTATTTTAAGAAAAGACAAAGATATCTCAATCATATTATTAATAACTATAATATTTTTAATAAGGGGTTTTACAGAGTTTATGTTAGACTATAAATAGTAATTTTAAATATAAAATATTTATCTTCATCATTTTACTTTAATTTGAACTTTTATTGATGAAATATTTACCTCAAATGATTTCACAACAGTGGAGCAGTAATTATTTTACAAATGGAAATATCAAATAAATGATATTCAAATTATTAAAATATGTATAATTTTATAAAATTAATGTAATACACTAATTGTTTAGATGATATTGAAATAATATGGATGAATTAAATGTGTTGTCTTTAATAAATAATTTTTTATTAAATGATATTAAATTACAAAAAAAAATATGACATTGAACCAACTAATTATTATAGTGTTTAAGATTTCATACATGATCCATTTATAGCTTGTTTATAATTTTATAGTAAATATATTATCCCTTAAAGAGTAAAACATTCACATTGTCACGATAAGAATTAATGGGGCTAAATTAATGTTAGGTACAAAATATAAGGATAAAAGAATAGTAAAAACTTGTATAATTTTCATTAGATGAATGTATTTTAACTCATAATAATCCTATTTTATTAATATATCAGTTTGGATCCTTTTTATATAGGAAATTAATTTATATTAGTTTAATATTTTGAACAATTTTCATTCTGTCCCTCCCATCTCTTATTAAAGGAAACCTATTCTTATCCTTTATTTGAACATAAAAAACTACTTTTAAAAAATTTATCTTTCCAAATACTGTATTATAATACCTAAACAAATTCTATATCTCTTAATGTAGACTTAACATCACTTTATTGGTCTTAAAGTGTTAAGAAACAAAGGGTATCTAAATATGAGGGGGTTTTTTTAATTAGGTGTTTCTATTTTGTTTCTTAATCCATATAAATCAAATATTTTTTAAACATGATGAAATAATTACTAAATTATATTTCATGTAATGATATGTTATTATGTTAATATCGTCACCTAAATACATCTCCACTTCTATGAAATTGGAGAAGAAGTTATCGTTCATGTGTACGGCGGACTATCGCCTCGCGAACCGATAAACTTTTTTCTAGCCCCATCCCTCAAGACAAGTTTTAATGATGGAATTAATGTTTTATATTATATTCATAGCATTCTTATTATTATGAAAAAATATCATAAAATGTTATTTCAAACATATCCATGCATTAAAAAATGATAACATCGTTCGTACGTACATGTGAATTATCACCTTTTCAAAGTGATGTGATTCGTTTTTCATCACCACATCACATGGATGATATATATAATTATATTTAAATAAATAATTAAAATTAATGATTTTATTATGATTATTTAAATATAAAATTATAATTTTCTTCTTCTATAATGATCATTAAAAAAATGTTACTCATGTGTACATATGGTTTACCATCTTCATGATTTTAACGTACTTCATTTTTCATATAAATATTTAATGGATGCATTTTATCGTATAAATTAAGAATAAAAATTATTATTATTTCACTATTATTATTCTTGAAATTATGGGGTAATGATCACTTTGACTATACTAAATTCATTTTGGACTCATGTATCGAATATCGTAAAAACACATGATGTGCCCTTAAATAATTAAACAATTGTTATATGATGGTAATAAGTGATGTAAAATTAATAATAAAATTTAAAAACTATCTAAATCAAGTAAAAAATCAACCAAGGTTTTTCTATGAATATAAATATTGTACGATATGAGTTGGGATCAACGTAATGGACTCTTCAAATAAAACATCATTCTAAATGTTTTTATTATTTATTTTTCAAGTTATTTCTATTTCATTTACATTATTTAAAATTGATTTTATGAATGTATTTATATGGAAATGATTGTTTTATAATAGGAATTTTAAAATTTCTATCAAAAAAATAAAAAGGGATCTTTTTTAGGATTTCTGTATGGTACTTCATCTCAATATTCTTTCATTAAGGCATATTTTGATGTTATACAGCCACATTATTTTATGAAGTTTAAAAGTATTCACATTGACATATCATATCATGAATTTGTTTATTATAAATTTATTTAATGGGTTTTAAGAATCCAATTTTTAAAATTTTTATGGGACACTTTTATTTAAAAATCTCACTAGAATTTTAAAATGGGTTATAAAAATGGATTGATTGTTGGAATAACATGAAATTTTTTCTTATGAGTAAATATGAAATTTTAATAGTGACATGTTGAAAATTTAAAAATCATGTGTGTTGTGAATATATAATGGTACATGGAAATTTTATTGGTGGTTACATTATAAACTAATGAAGGGTGGTTCTATGATAAACTAACGATGAGTGGGTTTGCGATAGCCCTCCTATTAATTGGATATAGAATTCAACTGTATGGTTATTTCATTAATAAGACTGACATGTATGTAAGTTGACTACATGGTAATTAAATTTGAGTATAATTTTGTCGCAAGATTCCAAATAATCTTTTATATTATTTTTTATTAGTTTTCATTAAAAAAGTTGATGTTCAAAAGGTAATATAATGATATTTTGGAAATGGTGATACCTTTTAGGGTAAAAAGGTATGTTTTTTTAATAAATTGTATTTCTGGTTTTCATAAGACTAATGTTTTTGTTTATTTTATGTCCCTTTCAGATATTTTGGTGCTTATCCCATGTTTTTAATATGTGTTTAATAGTATTTTAAAGAAGACTATGGAAAACGATGAGGTCAATATGAAAGTATTGAATATGTGTCATGAAAAATAAATAATATTAACTTTAAAAGGTTTTCTTATGTGAAAATATTGATATAGAGTAAAAGTGTTCAATTTTAAAATATAGGTTTACTATGTAAGATTTTTTTTAATTCTCTAAAACTCGAAACATAAGAGATATTTGGGAAAAGAAATTGATTTATAGTTTTAAAATAACAACAACATCTAATGTTTAAGTTTGGGTCCTTACAAAACACCCAATCTAGGGAATGAAACTAGGAATATTTCCATAGAGGACCACATATCCAAAACAATGAACATATACCCACCAAACCCATGGTACTTCATGTTGTGAGGAAATAATGCCATGTTTTTGGGAAAACCCCTAGAAGAATCCATTTTAGGGTGACCTGAAAAATAACTATGACCATGGATAGGCTATGGTGAAATTTATTGTGATGGTGACACATTTTTTTTAAAGGATAAAATGACTACCAATATTTGTGCATCATGACCAGTTCAAAATGGAAAATATATGACGATTTAAGAGTGGCCTTAAATTAGTTTTTATATTAATCCTTCCCCTAAGTTAACTAATCCACACTCCAATCTTATAATTCCCTTGATTTCTAGATTCAACAAATAAAATTGGGATTGGTCAAGTGAATTATCCTTTGGAGTTAACATTGATATGAATGATTGATGGGTAGTATGTTTTCTACCCTCCCTTGGATCCCATGGATAAATTTCATGGGGCTTCAAACCCATGGCTCTTGGTAAATGAAATGATTCTATTTCAAGGTACATTTATCTTCTTCTTCTTCCATTATTAATCCATTTTTTTGTTTATTAATCAAAATACTCTTTTTTATGGTCATTTAGTGTTTTTTAATGGTTGTTTGAGGATGCTAGGTTTTTTTAGACATCATTCATCTTGGTCATGTTTTTTTGTGGTGGTTGAATCTTGTTCCTCATTTTTTTGTGTGAAGAGTGTTGAATTTCTAATATATGTTTGATATTGATTTCTTCTCTTATTATTGTATTTTCAATAGTAAAGTTATCATAATTTACATCTTTGGTTAGTGGTGTAGTTTACCTAAATAAATATTAAACAATATTAAATATTGAGGTTTGATTTTGGTTGTAGTAGTTTCATGTGTTTCTATTGTGATAAATTTTTGCCTCTTATTTTTCTAGATAGTGTTCTTTCTTTGTTTATTAAATATTTTAGCATGATTGATATAATAAAAATGTTTAATGACCATAATTCAAATACTTTTAGATGGTTAATGAAGTAAATAGGTGTGTTTAAATAAAAAATTTCATCTTTTGACTTGATGTAATTGGATAGAGAACATGAATTTGATATGCTTGTTGATTATTTAATAAAGATTCATTTCTTAATTGTAATTTTCTTCATTATGTTTAATGTAACAGGATATTATGATTTTAATAATGATTAAATAATTCATATTTTTCATTAAACTATTTGTTAGGTTGCATATGGTTTCAACCTCTGATAAATGAATCAGTTAATTCAGGATATTTTTAAACTTTTTGTTTAATAAAGATAAATGTATTGGGTTGAGTGAGAAATTTTTTTTTTGAAGGTTGGATACAATAGTTTTTAGGGCCTATATGTCCACTTAACTATATTTTGTTGTATCCTTTTACCTTATGTGATTTCTCTAGATTTAAACATTCCAATGCGACATGATGTGATCCTGGGATGGATAATTGTTGACAAGACATGGATGGGGATTCCCATTTTTGTGTAAAATGTTGGCATCAATGATAGAAAAATGGGTTCATGGTGATATGCATGGTGGTGTTGGAGATTTCATAGAGACTTATGGAATGGGTTGAAGATAGTATTTCTTTTAATTATGTTCAGAGATAGTATTCTTACTTTTTATTGAATATTCTCTAAAGGTCAAATGGTTGAGTTTCTTGTTTACCTGAATTACTTTCCCCACTTCTAAAAGAATCTGGATATGTGTAGTTTATGCATCTACTTTTTGGTAGCTTAGAGTGAGTCCTAATGTATATGGAACTATGAAATGTTAAATAATCATAAATGGTTTAATACATGGGGTCAGTAGATTGTTGGAATATTAATGGTGATAATAATGAGGAACCATATGATCATTTGGATTATCCCTAGAGGGAGGGAACTTAGAATTTTAATTAATGGAAAGTGGAACTTTTTTAATTAATTAATTAATTAAAAGTAATATTAAATGTTCCACTACTTATAGGATACTTTTTCCTTAGTATTAGTAATCATGTTTCTATGAGAAAATAGTTTATTTAGCTTAAGACTTGTTTTATTCCTTTAATTAGGTTGTGAGTGATATATATATCATGTATATTATGTGATTTCATACACTACCACTCTAATGGAGAAAGGGTGGCTAGCATAGATTAGATTCTAGGAGGGTGTTTTCAATAGAATCTATATTGGAAAGGAAAAGTTGGTTAACCACCCTATCTTTTTCTGATCTCTTCTCAAAGTAGTATTGTGTATTTCTATTCTTGGGGGTTACATTTCCCACATATATTTCTTGATAGATATAGTTTCTTATGGTTAATTCACGAACATTAATCTTTGGATGTAATATTAAATGGATTCTTGTTG
Organism: Viscum album; assembly: GCA_963277665.1. Taxonomy (NCBI): domain Eukaryota; kingdom Viridiplantae; phylum Streptophyta; class Magnoliopsida; order Santalales; family Viscaceae; genus Viscum; species Viscum album. The sequence continues at coordinate 838,397,470 of OY728143.1, read as the reverse complement.
GTATGATGTGTATGGTATGTGATGGATTTAGGTATTATATATGATATAAGAGACATGTTGGATCTTGAAAAATACTCAGTTACTATTTAGAGATATGGTATAGGGTGATGAAATGATTTTATACACAAGGATCATGGTTTGTGATGAGATTATGTGATGCATGAGATGAATGATATGATACTGTAGATCAGGTGTCTATACATTGTTTACTTTTGGAGAGATATGGATCTAGACATTGAATGTTGGGGAAGAGTGGAAAACCAATGGGGAAGTGGTAATAGGGTGACGTCCTTTTGAATTATATTATCTAATTACATATATGTGATACTTTTTGAGAGAACCGCAGTGAGTTTAGGAAAATAAAATTCCCATTTAGGTGATGTGTTATCTTTAATTTTTATTCACTAGGCTTTAATATACATTTTTTATATTTTATAGGAGAGTCTATAAGGAGTATCCTACTAGTTTTGAAAGTTACAAACAATTTTTTTGGTATGTGGAAGGTTTTTGGTGATCAGGATGCACTATACTTTATTATGGGTTTTTTTAGGATCTTAACACATTTCATGGTCACTTTTGAGTCTTTTATTTTGGTACATGTATTTTTTTACCATTTTTTTAGTATTAGTGGCATTACATGTTTTTATTTGGATCTCATTATATTTGGGATGAGAAAGAGTTTCTTATTGTTTCTATATTATCTACCATTCTACATTTTATCTTATAGGTGTATACCTCCAATTTTTTATATGATATACCCTTTGTTATTATCATTTACCCATGACCCATTATAGGAGGGCTTCGAGAGTAATTATCCCTCTTCTCTCTTTATCATCCAAGGAGAGGAACCTCTAGAAGAGGGGTTTATGACATAGTGGTATCAAAATATCAGATTGAGGGATAAGATGGATTTAGGAGGTAGGTACAAGTGAGGACTTCATGGGTCGGTAAGGAAAAGTTTCATCCATGTTTATTATGTAATATAAAAACATGAGGCTATCTAGGACAAGTGTATTTTGGGCCCCATATGATATGATCCACAAACCATTGATTTCACTAAGCATATTAAGGTATGTGATACATGTTTTGAGTTAAAGAACTACGAAAGGTTCTTTCATTAGTCGTATTTTCTCATGTATTTGAATTGGTAGTCCTTGGGATCCGTTTGGACTTTAATTAGTAAATTAATATTAAATATTCCATATTTCGGGTTTAGGAGTTCATAAATGTGTTTTTTTTCTGGTATTGATTCAGGTTGATGTCCTCATTCGGATAACAACAAACATTTTCACCATGAAGTACCAAAAAATTCATACTAGAGTAGAGCTTGATGATGATGACACATGGATGAGGACACTATGAGAGTCTCAATTCCAAAATATATATAAGTATAAGGGCTATTATTCAAACGTTGTGATAGGAGACTTTTTGGAAAAGGTGGATTTGACCTTTAGTTCAAACATATCTTATAAGAAACATTTTTTTTCATTGTTAGTGAGGATTTTATGTGGGTAATCTAGGATGTGGTGCCTATTTATCCTAAGAGATAGTGAGTAGTTGGTAGTTTTGTGGGATATGTTTCGGGACCAGTTTCAAGCTAAGTTTTATTCTTGGAACACAAATGTATCCCATCTCTAAGAAACTCTTACCCTTAAATAGGTAATATCTAGCATGTGTGAGTCTATAATCTATTTCAAAGACCTTCTCTAAAATGATTTGGACTTATTTCTAGATGATAAAGATATGGTCATTCATTTTTAGGGGGCTCTACATCAAGATATCCAGTTCCAGGTTACACTATTTATGTTTTTACATATCTCAATGTTCTAGAAAGAGTATAGTCCATAGAGAGGATGACGGCACAGATCCAATCACCAGATAGGGGTGACTTTAGGATTCTTTTTTAATAAGATCTGTGGTCCGGGGTACCCAATTTATAGAATATAAGTGTTTTTAGATAGCCTTGGGTAGGTCCCATCCATCATCATTTTGTTTCACTGGGGGACACACCTCTCAGCCCCTACCAAGGTATTAGATTCTAGTTTTTATTTTGAATGATGTATTAATTAATAGATATAGTTCCCAAGAATTCAATGAAGACATCATGTAGAATTTGTTCCCTTTCATGCTCTGTCCTTGAGGATGTTCTTTCCGAGAAAGCATTTATAGAGTTCCCCATCCTTTGAATAGTATAGGGGAGATGGGTCATGAAGTGGAAATCCATATGATTTTTCACATCCTTATATAAAATATTTTGATAGTGGATATGGTCTTCATTAGGTTATGATATTTTTTGGAGTTGTTCATGTACAATTTCATGCATTGTAGATTCTCGTACATAGAATCCTTGAAATTTTTTGAGGTAACCTTTTCTTGTTTTCAATTTGGGTGCATAATTTTATTAATTTAGTATCTATGAATTACATTGTATCACCTTCCATAGTTCATTCATTAGGACATGGGATGGAGAGGTTTCTACTTCCTTGTGTGTTGACTATGCCTGTTGGAGGTCGAGATTATCATTATAAATTATATAGAGACTGAGAGTTAGGGATGGCACAGAACCACTCTTGGGGAGACTTCCTATATTTAAAAATGTTTATGAAATCATCATTGGTATGAAATTGGTTTATTTAGTATAGGATATCATGGATTTATTTAGGAGGTGGATTGTGTTTTATGATACTGATGAAGATTGTATCATGTTTGTTGGTGAGTGAGACCCTCAAACGGGTTGTATTAATGTTCCGTATTTTCCCTCTATAATGTATTAGTTTTTTCTGAGTTCATCATAGGTTCAACCTATGGTGTTTCTAATTTTGTGGAAGGGTAACCTGATATATTTTTTGGGGATATTTTGGGATTATCCCCTCGATGGGAGATCATGTTTGGGATAGAGTTATGGTCAGGCGCTTCTCAAGTATTGATGTCACAATATAGGTTATCTCTTTATGATTTGTGGAAGTTACTAATTAATATTGACGATCTTTGGCACTGGGGTTTTGTTTTATTGATCAAGTCACTATAGAGTCTACTGGTTTTTTATGAATAAGTACAAATTTAGTCTGCATTTATGAATTTATTATCATCACTATAATCAAGTGAAAGTGGAGAAATTATATCCCCTTCAATGGATTAATGATTTATATAGTCATCCTAGAAAACCTAGTTGGTCCTCAAAGATCAATTTTTGAGTGGGATTCATCAGATGTGGTTGAAGGATGATGATATACCAAAATATAAGTTTTTATGTCTTTATACATATTATGAGTTCATCGTAATTTTGTTTGGGTAGATGAACAGTCTAGTAGCATTAATTGGTTTAGTGAATGTAGTGTTCTAAGAGTTCCTAGATCAATTCATAAGGGCTTTCCATGATGACATCCTAGTGTAATCTCTGTCTGACGAGGAGCACACAAAGTATCTAGAGTTAGTTTTGGGAGTTCTTTATTATCATTATCCATTTGATATGTTTTTTACATGTGAGTTCTGGGATCTTCATGTTTATTTCATAGAGAATGTTATGTCTCGGTGTGGTGTAGTTTTTTACTATTCAATGATTGAAATAACTATTTCTTATACAAATCCCCATAATGTTAAGTAGGTTCGGATTTTCCTTAGTATCACAGTATATTATATGAGGTTTTTATCCTACTTATCTCATGTTGAGACTCATTTTTCAACCCTTAAAAGAAAAGATTAGGTCTTATTTTGGACTGATTGTGTCAAGAATATTTATGTTATATAAAATAGAAGTTTTTTAATTCATTAGTTCTTCATTTTCAATAATATTGAGTTGAGTTTGGGGTTTACTATGACACTTTTATGCTTGGTTTGTGTCTTTATACAACATAGATTGGTTGTTTATTATGGTTCATGGATGTTATCACCCCATGAACATAAATAATCCACTTATGGTCTCTATTTAGTGGTAGTTTTACATTATTTATAGTATAGGTGGCATTACCTCAATATTGAGTGATTTTTTATTTTCATTGATCTTAAGATCCCAAGATATTAATTCTCCTAGAATAACATGAACTTATGAAAATGAAGGTGGATGGTATTAATAAAGGACTATGCCTCTGAGATTTCATACACACTAGTAAAGGGTAATTTTGTAGCTAATATTCAAAAAGGAAGTAATGCAGTTATTTTATATGGGATTAAATAGATTCTTATAGATTAATGGAAGAGACGTATGTGATTTATATTGATATTAGAGTGTTTTGTTTTTTAGGTCACATTTTTCAGATGACAGTACAACCTTCTTCAGTGCAGCAGGTGCATGATTCCAACTGGTGTATTTTGAGGGAGAGGTCTAATGAGACAGATTTATCGATGGTTATTCCTTCATTGGATGGTTAGATGATGATCACCATGAGGTGTTATTTAGGAAAGGAATTTAATTCCATTCATGATTTACGATGTGGTTATTTTTGAGTTCCAAATATCACTCTTGGTAGTACATCTTGGTGGGACAATGATTCACCATGCCTTGAGAGAATATTTTTGGTGGACTGGGTGGAATCATTAAGTTTTAGAGTTTATGTCTCAATATTTATTTTTACTAAAGGTAACGGTTGAACACTTTGTTCCCAATAGGGTTATCTTGACATTATATGCCCCTCAGTGAAAGTGGTAGGTCACTTCAATGGAATGTTTCATTATTTTACCTTCAGAATAGGGAGGTTATGATTCTATATGGGGGAAGTATACCATTGGAAAAAATAATTATCCCACTTATTGGAAATCAAATATTCAAGTTATGTGTAGGTTTTATCAACTAGGGGAGGTGACGAGGACCCATGGAGTCCCAGGGATGATTATCTATGACCATGATCCTTATTTTTCCACTAGGGTGTATAGTGGTCTCCATTATTCTTTTGGATCTCAGTTGTTCCTTAGCACTACAATCCATCAGTGGAGAAATGGTCTAACCGAGAAGAATATCTAGATTCTTGAAGATATTTTGTGAAATTTTGTCATTGATTTTGGATTCATTTGGATGTTTCACCTATCATTGTTTGAGTTTTTTTACAATTATAGATTTCACTCCACTATTTTAATGGGTTTGTTTGAAGATTTATATAGATGAAATTTACATTCTCTAATATTCTGGACTAAGGACGGTGGGTTAGGAACTCTCCGGTCGGAACTAGTGAAAATCATTATAGAGATTGTTCAAGTGATTACTAAGAGAATAAAGGCAGTGCATACTCATAAGAAGTCATGTGTCCATCATAATATGAGACCTTTAGAGTTAGACGTTAGAGATATTGTGATTTTCATGGTGACACCTTATCATGGGTGGTGAAGGTCTATATGTGAGAGTATGATTTCTCCCTAATTTTTTGGGCCTTTTATGGTATTTTCTCATATTGGAGTCATTGTGTATTGAATATCACTTCCATCATAGATGAGCTAGATTTATGATGTATTTAATCTACATCAACTTCCCTGATATCGTTATGATGACATGCACAACATAAATTACGGTGAGATTGACATTGATGATGAAGATAACTTCTAAGAGAAACCTATAGATATCTAGGAATATAGGGAGAAGGTGTTGTGTGGGAATTTAATTCCTTTGGGTCATGTTATTTTGTGGAATAAATTTATGTAAAAGTGAAAATGGGAATGTGATTCACATATACATGCTCATTATCTTTAGTTTTTTATTTTTATACCTTATTTTGTGTCTTTTTTTTATTTTTATTTATCTTTAACTTAATTATGATATGGTTTATCTCTTCTTTAATGATTTGTTTATGGACATGCTATTGTATGAGAGATATCACTCAAAAGAGATTTTTTGGGACTAGATTTTTGGTGTTTCATAGTTTTAGGGCTTATTCCTCTAGGTGGGGTGGTTTTGCTCCTATAATGGAGATATTCTTTGGAGGTACTACATGGGTTGTTATTTGGGTGACCCTATTTTTTTCTCCTACTCTCTAGGTTTAGTTGTAATTATTAAGGATGAAATGTTTTTTAGATCTATACAATGTAACTGTCCATACCATCCCATTATTGTTGTTATTATTCCCTAATTCTTAGTGGTGTTGAGAGGGAGTTTAAAGGAATTTTCGGGGGCATTGAGAGCGAATCAAACCTTTTTGGAGGTCCCCACTCCTTATTGGTGGGTGTGTTAGTAGGTTCTTTGGGTGATTAGTGGTTGGATTTGTGGTTCTTGGTGAACCATATCAATCAAAATGCCTTTTCAAACTATTTTGGATGTGGTTTTAAGATTGGTGATTTCTTGTCTAAAATGGGATAGAAGAAACATTTAGACTTGGGAATGGAATTGGGAGTGTTTTATATCATGGAATACCAACCCAAATAGGGGAATAGAAGAATAACAAACCTATGGTATAGTTTGTGTGTGGATAGAAAATTTCCTTGGATATGGGAAACATGCCCTAGTGAAACCCATTTCAGTCTTACACATTGAACACATTGACCTTGGCCAGGCCATGGTAGAGTCTGTAGTGGTCGTCGCATAGGATTATAAATGGATAATACAGTCACTGATCCTTGTGGATCTATACCCATTCAAAAAGAGAAATTCATGAGGTGTTTATAGGTTTTTAAATGAGTTTTTATGTCTATACATTTCCTATATTGACCAATATTTTCCCGACTCTTGAAATAACTTCGATTTCTAAATAAACCAGATAAACTAGTCCTTAGTCGAGTAATTTCCCCCATGGTTGTTTTGTTGACATGAATTGATGATGGGTAGTGTTTGTTCTACCTTCCCTTGGTGACTAGTAATTGATTCCCTATGGATTCAAACCATTAGTTCATGAATAATCAAATGCATTAAATTCAAGGTACCCTTCTCTTATTCTTCCTTATTAATGCATTTTAAGATGTTCATTATGCCAAAGCCTCTTATTTTGTTTGTCATTGAGCATGGTTTTATGGTGGTTATAAATTATACAATCCAGGTAGCCTTCCTTTGACTTGGTGGGGTATTTTATTATGGTGATTTAACCCCTACAATAAGATTTTTGGATTTTTTGGTTGCGTTTATTGTGGTGTATTCATATCACTAAAACTCATTTGTGATGAGAATTAATCATAAAGAACTATCCTAGAAAATGGAATAACAAATATTATTATTAGAGATGTCCCATCACAAAATAATTATTTGTAATGGAATTTCATTTCCATGGAAAATAAGTTTTTAAAAGGTTTAAAATTTTAATTTCAATGTATTTTAAATCCATTGAAAATAAGTAAATATTAAAAATTGTAGTTATAATATTATAATTAATTAAAAAAATAAAAAATTAAATATAAAAAACATATATGGAATAATTATACCATTTCAAACAAAATATGTTTATCAAATCCAAATACATGATAGTCACAAAGAGAAATAGGGATTAGCTGGTTTTAAGTGGAGGAGGATCACCTAATGTTTTAAGGGTAGGAAACTCTATTCCAACACAATACACAAGCAATCACATGTACTGTAACATTTTATCATCTCCCTAACATTTATTTTCATGATCTTACTCCTGATATCACTATACTTTTGTATAATATCATCCTATTCTCACAACTTCTCTTCATATTGTGCATTGGTTGATGATGAATCTTTATGAAAACACTTTGAGTAGGACGATGAGATAGCTTATGTACCATAATAACTAGTAGGTGTTAATCATGGACCAATACTAGTCCCCTGACCTTTCTTGACACCATACATGGTCACACGTATCTAATTCCACTCATCAACACCTAACTCAAACAAGGAAAATCCTTCTGTGTAAGATTGAATCTCTCATGACTGAGAAATCGTAGGTTAATACATTTCCTTCAAATATAATTAAATATTAAAATAACAATAAAATTAATTTAGGAAAATATTTTCAAATAAAAAAATAACTATTAAAAATTTGGCATTATCTGTCACCAAAAATCTATCCTATACAGGGGTCATTTTACATGTTACTGTAAACTTTGAACCCCATAACAGTGGGGTCATTAGAGACCTACTAAATATAAAAAATATTTTACACTTAAAGTCTATATAAATTAATAAATAAAATTATGTACTATATTTCATCTATGTATACCAAATGTATGACTCCCAACCCTATGTGTCACCTTCTTCCTCTCCTAGTTCTATCATCCTGATGAATACCTCCTATTATATATTTCCTATCTAGTAGGAGAACAATAAATATCATACCAAGGATAAGAGATATCCATGACAATGAGTGAAGAAAGATAGACTAAAAATAGTAACATAAGCTCTATATGTGAATTTTGTTCTTAGGTTTTGCAAAAAAATGATGAAAACATTCATGTATACATACTTCCCATGCCTCTGGGATATGAGATATTATGCTTCCATTAATTGGGGACAATAAATTATTCAATAAAATTAAAAACAACATGTTACTAATTAAATATACTAAACTTAACTATATTATTTATTAATATATAATCATATGGTTGAACATCCAATTTAAAACATCAATGGAAACATGATCCCATGAAACCAATACTGTAGAATAATAATTTCATAGAATCATTTTTGTAGCCTTACCAATATCTAAATGAAAAAACAACGAAAATAAAAACAAATAATTAGAATATTATTATAAAAAGTAATAAAAACTTATTATAATATAAATAACTTAAAATTTTAATCATACCCCTGAAAAAATTATCAAGATCAAGAGATGGAAATATTTCAAGAAAAGTGCCCATACTCATAGACATAAAAAGTTCGCACCACCTCCAAATAGGTGATGTTGTTGCAGCATCCTATGGGTTAAATGAGTGTTCAACGATCTCATCAACGGGGGGTTCATTATTAACAATGGAATGAAATAGATCATCATAATCATGTCCATCCATTACAAACAAATGATCTTACTTGTAAATAATTTTTAATATAGATATCAAATATAAAAATAATAATAAATACCATAATGTATTATATCATTCATCATCTTCATCCTACTATTCCTTGATAAAAATTGTTTCATATTACTCTATAACAACATCGACTTCCATAGGATATTTAGTTTCAAAATATTCTATTACATCATTAACATTATCAATATCATTAGCCCTTAACAAGGAGGTTTCATCTTCAATATTTATATCTTTTAACATAAGAGATGTATTCAGGGATTTTTCTTGAAAATTGTCAATAAAATACACTTCCAATGAACAATTTTTATTTTCATGAAACTAGTATTCATGAGATTTAATTTATATTACACTCCACCTTTCATTTAAATCTCTCAAAAAAACAAAATTTTTTATAATAAACTTGATGTGATTTTTGTCCCCATATAAATTGTTCATTTATAGCAAGAATATTTTTATATATATTTTCAGTGATTCCATGTTGTGGATGGACTCGTAACCCTAGAAAAGTTTCAAACAAATGAAATTTAAAATTTGTTTTATAATTTAGTCTTGAATAACATAATAAGATTATTATATCTAGTATTTTGTAAAAGTTAACAACACTTTTTTTATAATGAGATACTTTCAAACAAACACCAATATTCGTTGATTTATTTGATTCACTATATGTGTGTATATGAAATTTAAATCCATTAAATGAATACCCATTATTTGATTTTAAAAATTTGGATAGAGGGTTCTTTTAGAACGCATAATCAATTATCAATTTTACTTTCATATTTTTATGCCTAAAAATAATATAAATACTTAATAATAGAAAAAATTTCAAAAAATATTAAATGTTCCACCCCAAAAAAAATTTCCTTACAAGTCTTTGAAACCAATATTAAAAAGTATGTTGTAGACAATATTCTAGAGAATAAGGGGTAATGTGTATACTTTTTTTTATATGGACATCATATAGTCTAAAAAATAATATAAATAAATTTTTCTATTAAACAATTTAAAAAAATAATTAGTACCTAGTATATAAATCATCTCATTTAATCACAATTTTTTAGAATATATATATGAGATATGTGTCGTTATTAATCTAAAATATTTCATTAATGATAACCACCAAATCCAATCTCGAGTAGATGAAAAACAGACAATCGATGATACATGATATCATCAACATATTCCTCATTGTGATCCACACAATTATGGTTTGAGGGTTTGTGAAAATATTTTCTCTAATTTACAAAAAATATAAACAACAAATTTTTTCAGCATTCTCAATGAATTATAATTGTATTTTTCTTCAATAAGATATTGGAAGAAATATGATATTTTAATCAACATGTCTTAGATTAATGAATTCAACAACCCTCTAAAAACAACCACTAGTAGTTGCATTTAAATTTAATTAATTATTTAAATTATTTTATTTAAATGACCAAATAGAATTCCCTTTAAAACCCTGTTATGGAAGATATATTAGTTTATTCGCATAACCCTAGGGTAGTTTACTAGAGCCTTCTTCGACCTCTCATCGGCGGACCCAAACTAGGCGACGATGAACTTTGGGATCCAGGCATATCGATGCGCATTGAATGCAACGAATTATCTTATTCATTGGTGAGAATCTTCTCCATCAATGAATAATCCAATTAGGGTTTAGACTCTTAATTTTATGGAATTTTTTCTAATGGATTAAATATATTGAGCATGATCACCCTTTTACTTTTATTTGTCTCAATTGAAAACCATTGCATGTACCCAAGTACAAACATTAAATTGATTATCAAATTTTTATTCGTTGTGCAATGTTTATCACCCAAATCACCCCAATTTGTTTTGTTTAGCCAATAATTCTTGGTCAATTATTATTACACATTTTTTCCTTTTTCCCTCACTATTTTTCATGGACTTTTCCATTGAGAAATGGGGACATGCTTTGATATTTCCAAGCGGGATCGAGCCCGATCATACCCCTGGATTCAGAATAGCTTCACATGAGAGGAATGATTTGGAGAATCAAGGATGAATAAAGATTAATCACGTGATGTGGGTGATCATTTTATGGATCTAAGATACAAGACAATGAAGGGGAAGAACATGAGGTGTGTGAGGCGCATGGGGAATTGGGAGAACCCCCATTGATGAATTAGAATCCATTTTCTAGCCATTAGATTTCTCAAAATGATGATCAAAGGACTTCGCCATAGATTTTGGGTAGCCTAGAGGTCAGATCCAAGGGGACAAGGCTAGATATTGAATAACAGAAGTGGATCTTACATTCTAAGAAAACCCCGACTACAGGATGTGTACTATGATTGTCATAGGTTGTGTAGTTCCCATTTGGATGCAGTGCTAGGGTATTGGAAAATATAATTATGACACACCATGTGGATGGTCCAAATGTAGTGTGGCCCCTCCCGCGATGGTATGTTTGAGTATGATATACTCTATAATACCAAACGTAGTGTTGAATGTGTAATGACATGCTCAAATACAAGAGGGGGTGAATTGTATTCTTTAAAAAATTGCTTAACCAAATTTTGTATAACAAAAATTCACAAAACCTCTATGTTCTAATAGCTTTCTTGATTCTAGAAAAGTGATTCCAGAAATGAAACTTAAAAAAAATTTACAACAACTAAGATTCTACCTTAAAGCATATTGAATCCTATACAATAAGAATACAAGTAAGTAAGTATAAGAAAGTTATACTTTCCTTAACAATACAAAATGCACAGCATAAAACAGAGTAGTAAAACTACAAAAACAAACAATATCTCTTTTAACCCAAAGATAAGGGTATCCAACAACCCTGGATAAGAGGTCCCTTGATTTATACTTTCAAGAAATTCTATCTTACCCACACCAGGGTTAGCCCTTGATACGAAGATTGGAGTCTGTCTTGCTATCCCCACAAGTCCTCAACTATCAGGTAGTCGGCACCTCTATCTTCCTATCCCTGGAAGCCCTCAATTGTATACAGTAACAATTGGAGTCGCACAAAGCAAGTCTGCATGAAGCAAAGTTTGAACAAGCTGTTCAATCTTTCTACATGAAGAGTGGGAGTTTATAAGAGCCTCTCTCTCTAAAAATCACTTCAACGGAATGTAAGAACAGATGTCAAAGATGTTGTCTCATGTTCAAATGATCTCCTATTTATAGGCTCAGCTCTAACAGTCGGCTCCCCTACTCCAATGGTCATATTCTTCCTTGAATTTTGGAGGGACCTGTATACATGTCACTCAAACAACAGTTAGTTGAAAACTAAAAACATGACATCATTTTATAATAGAAAAAGGGAAAGAATAACGAAAATTAATATTCAGAATGGGGAAAATGAAAGTTCCGAGTGATGAAAGTTAAAGTTCAGAGTCTAACCCGAAAATGAATTCAGAGTCTATAATAAAGAGATATTCGGATTCTTTTTTTATAAGGAATTAATAATGAGAATTCATAATCAGAATTCTTCATCAGAATTCGTAATGAGAATTCATAATTATAATTCACAATCAGAATTCTTAATGAGAATTAATAATCAGAATTCTTTATCAGAATTTGTAATGATAATTCATAATCATAATTCACAATCAGAATTCGTAATGAGAATTCATAATCAGAATTCATCATCAGAATTCGTAATGAGAATTTGTAAAAAAAATCATCATTAGAATTCGTAATGAGAATTCATAATCAGAATTCATCATTAGAATTCGTAGTTAGAACTTTATATTAATTCATAATCATAATTCAGTGTTAAACTTCATAAAATTTTGTTACATGGAATTCGGAGTAGAACTTCATAAAAGTTCGTAACAGGAATTCGGATCCTAAAACGGAATTCTTCAAATCTAATTATTATACAATTCCAAGGTTTTTAGATATGAATTATATATTTATACTTAATAAAAATATCTATATGAAAAATTAAAACAAGGTAGGGGTAAATTTCCTTGGGAAGGAAATTTTCCTTATGGAAGTAAAACAGGGGTAAAATGAGTTTTTCCTTGAAATAAGGTGTTTGTGATTTTCAAAACAAGAGGAATGGTCCAGTCATAGGAAAACCTATATGACTTAACAATCTTCACCTTATATGAAGGACTGGAAATGTCATAAGGAAAACCTTATTGACTCAACAATCTCCCCATTTTTTTAAATCACAATAATCCTTACGAAAAAGAATGTAAGAACTTAGAATAAATTTCTAGAATTTGAAATTAAAGATTATCACCCTTTATTTATGAACAATGGTGAATACTACTAACTCCCCCTTAGGATTTGTAACTCTAAGGGTCATATTTTAGATTTCTAGAATGGGAAAATCTTCGTAATGATCACTCCCCCTTACTTAGTGATGATCTTATTATAATTATAAGTCTTCTCCTTTAGATTTTTCATCACTCTTTTAGAATTATTTTTCCTTTCTCCTTCTTTGTGATTTTCAAAAAGAGTTTGAGGGAATGGAAAACAATATGATAACTGAAATATTAGTAAATACATACAATCAAAACAAGCATAAAAAAATTCATTATGATTGAAAATATTAGTACAATGGAAAAATACAACAAAAGATCGGAGTGGTCTATTTTGTCTTTTTTTCCTTGGGAATTAGCATTTTTACAATGGTCTTCAACTTATTCAACTCTTTATGATCTTCCTCAGCTTGCTTTTCTAATGCCTTGATCCCATCTTCTTTAGCCTTTAGGTCCTCTGCCTGAGCCTTAATGGCATCTTCCTGAGCCTTTAGCAATTAATATTGCTTCAAAATATTTTCTTTCATCTCACTCCGGAGATCCTTCTCTATTTCAAGCTTTGAAAAATATAGCTCAGCTTCCCATTCAGATCTTTTACATCCTGAATCTGAGAATTTTGTTCATGGTTTAGCTTTTCCTGAAGGTTGTTTGTAAGATCCTTGATGTTGTAATCTTCAATATCAAAATCCTCTTTTACTTCCTCTTGAAATTCCTCATGCTCTTCCATATTATGGACGATCTTCATTGACCAAGTGGTCATTTTCTTGCAAGACTTACAATGAGCTTCATATCCTATAAGAAAAGTTTTAAAATATGATTCTATCTTTACACACTTGTCCATCACCAAGGACACCAAATCCGATTTCTGATTAAGAGTGTGTTGGAGAATATGGAATCTAGAATCTATGTTTGTAAAAGTCGTAATGGAACTGACTAGCTTCTTCAAAAACTGCTCCACAAAATCATGACTGAGAGAAGATGACTCTGAACCAGACATTCTTCATTGATATGGTTCTTCCACTATCTCTACCAACTTCCTCTTAGAAGTTCCTCCATATTCTTTCTTTCTGATAATATCTTTTTTGGGGGTTTCAATAAGCACTTTCTTACCCTTGCTTATTTTCAGTATGGATTCCTCATCTGTTGATTCGTTCTCACTTCCGGTGTCACGACCCGACCCTACCCGGGCTCGAGCCGCAACTACCCCAACCCCGCCTCCATAGGCCAGGGGCTGGCGACTAGCGCCGAAGGCAGAAAAACTCGGGGAGGCCTTTGCCTAAGCACTTGTACACACCCACACGCAGCACACTCAATGAAAAAGTGCAGAGTAAAAATAAGAGTAAAAGGGAAACTATTATAAATAAATCGTAAGAGTGCATCGACCTCTAAACAGTAAAGGGTACAAGCTGAAACGAAAAGGGGAAAAACACGTGGCCAACCAAAAAGTGCCACAACCCGGCAAGAGGTAAAAAAAAGAAACAGTTGAAGGGTCTCCCACCTAGATCTCGGCCATGACCACCGCACGCGGTCCAAGCTCCCAAGCTCCTACGCTCCACTGAAGTCACGCTCCACCTATCCATCGTCTGCAAGGGCACGCTAAGTGCGGGAAAAGCCCAAGCAGGGTTGAGTATAAAAATACTCAATAGGATACCCCGAAGGCTCGAGGGAGCAACAAAGAAGGTACCGAAGGGTGAGCGGTAGAGCGAAAAGAAAAGTATAGGAGTACAACCGAAAGTGATGTAAAGAGTCCAGCTCAACCCAACAAGAGAAATGTAGAAGACTCGTCCTAACACAAGGAGCTAGGAACGGTGAGAAGATGCACTTCTCGTCGAGCTTTCGCTGCCTATAGCAGGAGAGTAGACTCGTCCAACCATTAGAAGCTAGTCACGGAAAGCACGTGTCATACCCCGCTCGTCTTCGCCTCTCCTGGAATGAGAGTAACCAAAACCAAGAAGTGGGTACCGGAAAAAAGGTATATACATGTCTGTATGCTCAACCAGAAACCCGAACAAGGTCGTAAGGGGATCTCCATCCCGTAGCTCAGCCCAAGGAAGAGTAGCCAACAGTCCTGGAAGAAACTCCATCTATGTCCAGTATCCCTCACGCCCACGCCGAACTGCAAGAAAAAGGGCTCAATCAACGCACCTCGACACTATCCCCTTTGGGCAGCACTGACTCGCCTGCACGGTTTTAGGTCGCGTCTCAAGGATGCGTCTCGGTGGGGGAAAGCGCCCCTCGTACTTGAGAGTTATAAGGAAAGTCAAACCACACCTCGTCACTACACTGCAGTCGAGAGGTCTCCTCAAAGCCATAGTTGTTCCATCACCGACCCGTACAACCAAGGGTCCCGCTCCGGTGGTCACGGAGGAAATCCACATACTAGCCTAGTATGAAGGACTGAGTCTGGAATATCAATGGGTGTCCCACTACCCAGCCCTGCTGGAGGGTAAACCCTAATACATCGTCAGGAGACCCACTGCCCAGCCCCGCTAGAGGGTAAACCATAATAAGATATTGGGTGACCCACTGCCCAGCCCTGCTGGAGGGTAAACCATAATACATCATCAGGCGACCCACTGCCCAGCCCCGCTGGAGGGTAAACCATAATAAGATACTGGGTGACCCACTGCCCAGCCCTGCTAGAGGGTAAACCATAATACATCATTAGGAGACCCACTGCCTAGCCCCGCTGGAGGGTAGACCTAGAATAAGTTGACAGGCGACCCACTGCCCAGCCTTGCTGGAGGGTAGACCTGGAACTAGACGACAGGCGACCCACTGCCCAGCCCTGCGGGAGGGTAGACCCTAAGAGGTCGTCGGGTGACCCATAGCCCAGTCTCTGATAGAGGGTAGACCCTAAGTGCGTCGGGTGACCCACTGCCAAGCCCCGCTGGAGGGTAGACCCTAAGAGCCTCGGGTGACCCACTGCCCAGTCTCTGCTGGAGGGTAGACCCTAGAAGACGATGAGTAACCCACCGCCCAGCCCCGCTGGAGGGTAAAACTCAGAACTGCTCTGGTCATATCCAATAGAGGGTATAGCACTAGCCAACAAAACACGGAGTGGGTATCGCGCATCCACCCAACTCTAAAACAACTCTCCCAAAAGAGGTTCAGCGCCCGTTCCATGACTAGGTGTCACTAACACCGCTACCGTCCGATCCATCGAGAACGAAACCAGGGGGAGACCACTCAACCCTACTGGTCAACAAACGAGCACAGAGCCAGGGGAAAAACTCCACCCTGCTGGTCAAACAACAAGCACAAAGGGACCATCTACGTCGCAAGAGGTCAAAGTACGCAAAGCAGATCACGATACGCACATGGGGCACACACGACGTGTGGCCCCAAGTCAACCCCAACCAAGAGCACGAATGTCTCAGGTACAAACCACATGTACCTCCAAGCGCTCTCGTATACTCCCAGAGTATACCACGTTCCAAACCATAGGCTATCGTGCACATGGCACCCAACATCAACGCGAAGGCGTGACATAACAACTCCAACCTGACACCACATTGGCTAAGGCACAGCCAACCACATCTCATGAACCATTTACGTCACTCTCCTAAGAGTGCGCGATCGCACGCCAAGGGTCCGATGCAAACAAGGTAGGGCGAACCACCACTAGAGCACCTTCCATGCTTCCATATTCAATAAGATCGCGTATAAGGCTCTGCACAACCAAACAGATCGCACCGTTGTAATCCTCGCGGAAAAACACGCGAGATCGACTACTTACTCGCCTCCAATGGATATCCGATGGAAAAGGTCACCAACACCGCCTCACGCCCGAATGGCGTCCCGTGATCCCGAGCCTCGGCCCCGAAAATAGTCGGGTGCATCGCACCATTGCGATCCCCTCGGGAAAACACGTCAAAAGCACTACTCACATGAGTGCAACAGATATCCGAAAAAAAAGATGCATTCTGGCGCACCGCACACGAGCGGTGCTTCGTGGGACCCACAACCCAACCCCGAAAATTGACGAACGGATCGCACCGTTGCGATCCTCTCGAAAAAGCACACAATATGGACTACTCACTTGTCCAAAACGGTCGCCCGGTGATAAGGATGGAAAAAACACCGTCGACTCCCAAACGGTCGTCATGGGCCTCGCACCATCGCGCCGAATTAGGGCGGGCGGATTGCACCATTGCAATCCCCTCGTAAAAACACCCAACATCGACTGCTCACACACCCCGAACGGACGTCCGATGAAAAAGTCGTGAAACGCTACACGCAGCTCAAGAGACGGGCCGTGGGGCCCGCGCCTCAACTTCATCCTCAACGCCTGAAACCACCCTGGAAACTATCGCCCCTGCGCCAGGGTCCCAACGCAACTGAAGACACTCATAGAGGACGTCGCATGCGTTTGCGCCGTCCAAAACAAGAAACTCGGGGAAAACGCTCGCCCACTTAAAGATGTGTCGCGCCTCCGGGGCCCCTTGTTTCGGGAATTAAAAATTCCCGAAACCATCTCAAAATGTTCCCCCCGACGCAAGGTCCGCGCTGCCGTTGACGGTGCAAAAACGGATGCCCGTAACAAAAGTTACGGGCGTCGGAAATTCAAAGAGGGGGGGGGGGGCACTCTCTAGGCCCGGACCGGCCCGGTCCGGCCGGTCTGCCCTCAGCTGGCCCGCGGCCCGGCCGCGCGCTCGGTACAGTCTGTCGCGGCCAGCTCCCTCGACCGGCCGTCAAGGCCAGTCTAATTTCCCCCAGCAGCAACCCGTGACATGCGGGTCACGGTCACGCCGCACGCGGGGTCGCGCACCCAGCGTCCTCCACTGCCCTACGCCGGAGCCGCCCGGCCACCTCCGCCTGCCACCTGCCGCCTGCCAAAGTCGGCCCGCCATCACCCTCGCACACCCGGCCGCCTCCAACCACCAGCGCCGTAAAGCGCCGCCGCCATCCGAGGCCCCTACCGACGTTCCGGAACCGTCGTCTTCCGCCTCGGACCGAGGCCGCGCCGCCCTGGGAACCCGCCGGACCGTCGGAAATCACCGGGACAACCCAGAATTCCCGCAACCTTCGACGATCAACCCCGAACTCATCTGACCTCAGATTTTGATTCTGAAATATGCGTTGGAAAGATAAAAAAGTATACTACGCATCTATGGGATTTATTTGAAGATATAACATTAAATCGACACATAAAATCGAACTCAAATGGGGGTTCAGAAATGGAAACGCAACGCAACCTCCTACCTCGCTGGGCTTTGCCCGGAGCTTCACGTCGATCCGCCGGCACCACCGCACCTTGCCGGAGTCGCCTCACCGGAGCTATCCTCTCCGGAGCTTCCTCGCCGGTTGTGTAGGGGGGGGAGGGTTTTAGGAAGAAGAAGAAGAAGAAGAAGGGGGGGTGTTTAAGTACAAATCACTTAAACGCCCGCCCGACAGCCCCGAACTCGAACTCCCGACGGGGTCGGGATTTAGCCTCCCCTAGGCTAAGAATCACGCTCTGAGCACAACGGAGGTCTCAGAATTTTATTCCGAGACCCCATTCAATAGTTACTAAACTTAGTGTCCGAGGCCTCCAAATTACGAAAACGCCCCCGGGGCCATTTTTCACAGACGGGTCGCGCCCGCAAAACATGCACCCCTCCTAGGGTAAAGGGCACGGTCAGAACTCAACGGTGCCCTCTGTTTTCCAATCCGAGCCATCATTTAAGAGATACTAGCATTTCTCCATTTAACGAATAAATTAATTAATTAATTTATCCCTTTAACCTTCCGAAAGTGAGTGAGGGGTCCAAACATCCTGCGCCGACAAGTTTTATGTCGTTCCTAGGGTAAACACCCCATTCCGGACCCATATGTACACTCGGATCCCTGATCTGAACTCCGTTTATGTGTTATCTAATTTATTTAGCATTTCTAGTGTGAACGCACTGAAAATTTAATTCCGGCCACTCTGGGGATCAGAATCGCACGCTGTCTGAAGGAACTGCTCTGGAATATTATCAAGAATATTCCAAAGTCTTTCTCAGCAAAAACCGGGTTCTTACATCAATCCCTCCTTCAAGATTTTCGTCCTCGAAATGCAAAACTAGGGAGCAACACATGGTACTAAGCCCACTCCTGGCTTCCCCATACCCAGAAGAACCCACACACAGCCCTACGTCACCGCACACAGACCAAAGGATTGATCTTTTCATGCGAGTCCGGCCCATGCCGACGTCGTGCACCCACTCCAGATTTTGGGGTTAGGGCAAGGCAGTAGGGTACCTCTCCATCCCTTTGCACTGTCTCAAATGGCTTGAAGGCCCTCGGGGGTAGCTCACCTCCCCAGTCAAACCTCTACGTCGCATGCCGCGACTGGAATCACCGCTCGCACCTGGAACAAGGCCCGATGATTCCCTCCTTTAGAATATCCATATAGTGAAACACCGAAGGATATCTGGTCACGCAAGGTTCCACAGTCGATGCTCTCTTACATACTCAAAAGGTGAAGGAGTCAACACCATCAACTAAAGGAAGAGGTCTCACGCCTTTTTCCTTACCAACACAGGGTTACACACGACGCCCTGCATCACCCTGGTAACACCTCAAACAAGGAGCAGGGAGAAAATCCTTTCCCACACAGAGCCTAACAATTCTACTACAAAAAGTAGAAGAGATGTAGATCCTACCTCTTATCACCTCATGCTCTGTAGGATAATAGACATCCAAAGCTCGCGGCTGCCCGCGGTCCCAACAGTCATCTCCCAGAGCATGGCGTGGACCGCCTAGTGGTGATGGGGAGATCTCGTAACGTCGTCCCCCAACTCCAGCTCCTCTCGCTCCTCTGTCAACACCACCTCTCTGGGTACTAATCCGATCACAGCGCTGCCTCTGTCATGGTGGTGCACCTACTGCCTGCCTGAATCTCTCAGCAACTCGGGTCGGGCAGTCTCATGCCAAGTGACCTCGCCCGTCACAAGAATAGCACCAGTGCTCTCTGGGCTACCCTGGTGCCCTCCGGCGCCACTATGGTGTACGACCACGGCCTGGGATCCACTCACGGAAGGGCATCCTCGGCTGAGGCCCTGCGCCTTTTCACCACAGTGTTATACGACCACGTATCTGAAACCGGCAGTGGGTAGGCCACATGCATCGAGATCCTGTCCTCCGGCGCTTGCTAGTTATGGCAGACGTCTCGGATCCATTCCACCCACTGCCACTACCAATCGCAAAACATGATAGGAAGCCCTCTGTCACCAGCACCTGCTCTAGCACCCCAGCATATGTGGAAATTCCCAAGGGTACTATGACAGCACGAATCTCTCGGCGGAGACCCTGCTTAAACTTCCGCGCTCGGAAGTTATCGGCATGGACCATGTCCGGGTAAAAGCGTGCACGGTATACAAAACTAGCCGCGTACTCGGCCGCTGCCATCCCTCCCTGCTGAAACTACAGGATCTCCTGAATCTGAACGTAGCGCAAGAAGGAGGGGGAAAACTCCTCACGAAACAACAACTGAAAGTCGTCCATCGAAAGCGATGACTCGCCAAGAAACTGAGTCACTAGACTCCACCAACACCAAGATACTCCATGAAAAAGGGTGGCTGCCAAAGCCACTCCCCGACCTGTCGGCGTCTGCACAAGCCTGAAAAGGCTAACCACTGCCTCGAGCAAAACCACTGCTGCCTGAGGGTCTGGCTCACCACTTAACTTCAGCGGTCTCTGCCAC
Source organism: Viscum album (assembly GCA_963277665.1). Taxonomy (NCBI): domain Eukaryota; kingdom Viridiplantae; phylum Streptophyta; class Magnoliopsida; order Santalales; family Viscaceae; genus Viscum; species Viscum album. Next base: position 838,376,647 of record OY728143.1, on the reverse strand, counting down.
TGGAACTAATGGAGCGCGCTCAACCTGCGCTCGGGCTCAGCGGTCTGGCTCACCACTAAACCTCTGCGGTCCCTCGTTTTGGGAGTTAAAAATTCCCGAAACCATCTCAAAACGTTCCCCCTGACGCAACTTCTGCGCTTCCGCTGACGGCGCGCAAAACGGACACCCGTAACGAAAGTTACGGGTGTTGGAAATTCAAAGAGGGGGGGCACTCCCTAGGCCTGGACCAGCCCAGTCCGGCCGGTCCGCCCACAGCCGGCCTGCGGCCCGGCTGTGGGCCCAGTTCAGTCCGTCGCGGCCAGCTCCCTCGACCGGTCGTCAAGGCCGGTCTGCTTTCCCCCTGCAGCGAACCGCGACATGCGGGTCGCGGTCGCGCCGCACGTGGGGTCGCGCACCCCGCGTCCTCCTCTGCCCTACGCCGGAGCCGCCCGGCCGCCTCCGCCTGTCGCCTGCCGCCTGTCGAAGCCGGCCCGTCGTCTGCCGCCTGCCGCCTGCCGAAGCCGGCCCGCCGTCACCCTCGCACACCCGGCCGCATCCAACCGCCAGCACCGGAAAGCGCCGCCGCCAGTCGAGGCCCCTTCCGCCGTCTGCCGCCTCGGACCGAAGCCGCGCCGCCCTGGGAACCCGCCGGACCGCCGGAAATCGCCGGGACAACCCACAATTCCCGCAACCTTCGACGATCAACCCTGAACTCATCCGACCTCAGATTTTGATTTCGAAATATGCGTTGGAAAGATAAAAAAGTATAATACATATCTATGGGATTTATTTGAAGGTTTAACATCAAATAGACACATAAAATCGAACTCAAAGGGGGGTTCGGAAATGAAAATGCAATGAAACCTCCTACCTCGCTGGGCTTCACCCGGAGCTTCGCGTCGATCCGCCGGCACCACCGCACCTTGCCGGAGTCGCCTCGCCAGAGCTCGCCTCACCGGAGCTGCCTCGTTGGAGGTGGAGGGGGGGGAGGGTTTGAGGAAGAAGAAGAAGAAGGGGGGTGGGGTGTTTAAGTACAAATCACTTAAAAGCCCGCCCGACAGCCCCGAACTCGAACTCTCGATGGAGTCGGGATTTAGCCTCCCCTAGGCTAAGAACCACGCTCTGAGCGCAACGGCGATCTCGGAATTTTATTTAGAGACCCCGTTCAATAGTTACTAAACTTAGGGCCCGAGGCCGCCAAATAACGAAAACGCCCCTGGGGCCATTTTTCACAGACGGGTCGCGCCCGCAAAACATACACCCCTCTTAGGGTAAACGGCACGCTCCAAACTCAGCGGTGCCCTCGCTTTTCCAAGCTGAGCCACCGTTTAAGAGATACTAGTGTTTCGCCATTTAACGAATAAATAAATTAATTAATTTATCCATTTAACCTTCCGAAAGCGAGCGAGGGGTCCAAACATCCCGCGCCGACAAGTTTTATGTCGTTCCTAGGGTAAACACCCTATTCCAGACCCATTCGTACACTTGGATCCCTGATCCGGAACTCCGTTTAGGATTTATCTCATTATTTATCATTTCCAGTGTGAACGCACTGAAAATTTAATTCCGGCCACTCCGGGGCTCAGAATCGCACACCGTCTGAAGGCACTGCTCTGGAATATTATCAAGAATATTCCAAAGTCTTTCTCAGCAAAAACTGGGTTCTTACATCCGGAAAGTTGAAAAACCTTATCTTCATACACTTTCCCTTTTCCTGGTTGAGCTTCAACATCCTCAGGGAAGATAAAGTCATGATTATTACTTTCTTCTTCAGATAGATTATTCACTTCCTTTTCACCCTTCTCTTCATCTATGGGTGTAGCCAGTTTTGAGAATCTGTCTTGAGAAGTTTGGAGTGAAAATTTCTCGGAAGAACTATCGTTATCATTATATTCTTCAACTTGCTTGATTACATCATCAGATCCACCACTCATCTAATCTTTATAATATTCTTTTGTAGCTTCATTCTCTTTTGGTTTTTCCAAAGTGAATAAATTCTTCCACAGAGTCTCAGGTAATGAGTCTATCAAAAATCTTTTCGGTACAAGAATTTGTTCAGATGTAGCCTCAACATCCTTCAAAAGAGATTCAACAATCTCTGCCTCAGACATTTTCTTCTTGAGCTTCTTCTCCTTGTCATGCTTCTCTAACTCATCAGCAACTTCTTTTAAGGCCTTAGCCTCATCAAGATCCAAACCAAGCTATGGATCCCGCAATTTTCTAGTCTTTTTATCTTCCCTCCACTTTGAAACTACTTCATCAGGGTAGGATTTATTCTTTTTGGGTTTATGAGGTGCAGATTAGACTTCCTTTGATTTTGGGGTTTTATCTTCAGCTTCCACTTCTTTAAACTTCCTTTTCTTCCCTACCTTCTTGGTTGGTTCAGATTTTTCAACGATTTCTGAATTGGATTTTACCTATTCCTTAGGTAGATCATAGAACTCACCTGATTACTTTGAGAAACCAACCTTCATCCTCTTAAGAGTGTAATCACTAATCAGAATCACCTTGCAATTTCTCAGTTTGGAGATACATGGAATCATGAAGGAATATAGGCACCGAACTATCAACTTAGAAAGCAATGCCGGATACATAATGATCCGAGCTCTAAGATTGTCATTATTGATGTTCTGAATCGTAATGAGGATATGTCTTATGAGATTCAACTTCCTTACATTTACCAAAAAATCTAGAATAAACATATCACTCTTCTTGAGGGTATCATTATCACCCTTTCTCAGTACAATACATTGTTGTAACGAAAGCTGTAGAATCTGATAATTGGTTGATAGATGGGAAATCTTCTTTGTAGTGTTGATATGAGAAAGACCAAGTCATTATATATCCTTCACCTTGCTGAAACTTCCTTCCACATCTGGAAACATGTGAGAGAAAAATTCCGCCTCCCCATCATATGATAGCCCAACCAAACTTGTAGCCTTGGTGTAAGATAAAGCATACATCTGCCCATTTCTTTTGAAGGAGAACTTCTCCCTTTCATCTTTCTTGAAGAAAGTGGCTGACACATAAAACTCTATGAGAAAATCTGTATAGACCACATCCTAAGTTCCTTTCAGAGAGATGGCTACATCTTCTCATCCATTGAGCTTGATGTTCTTGGAAATTATAGAGTCATACTTATTGTAGAAGTTTGGGTGTACCAACCTCTCCCTATATATCTACCACTCCGAGATCTGCTTGACTGAAGACATATCCTGAGAAGGGGCTTCTGTAGACATTTGGACTGGGCACTTCTGAAGAATTTGGAATGGTATTTTGTAGAGGAGCAGAACTTTGAGTCGCAAAAGCATGGAAACCAGTGTGGGACAACCATCAGGGGTACCCTTTATATAGGCGATAACAGTGACCTTTCGACTTCCAAAACCAATCTAATGGTTGAAAATCTCTCTGATCTGATCTGACGGTCGAAAACATACCCACAAGGAAAAAATTTGGTTGAATATAATCTTTTGAGGTTTTTAAAAAAATTCAGATTTAAGGAAACATGAATCTGAGAAATTTTAAAAAGAAAAGAAACTAGTAGAAAGTAAAAGTGACTATGAAAATTTAAGAACGAAATCATACCTTTCAGATTGGATAGAAAGATTATTCGTAATAGGTGATATTCTTCTTGAAAAAAATTTGACTATGAAAATCACATTACGAGAAGAAGAAAAACTTACTACGAAAAACTCATTACACAAAAAAAACACAATGAAAATTTTGAGTATGAAAAATTTTCATTACGAAAATTCAGAGTACAGAAAATTCTTATTACGAAAGTTGCAGTTTCGGAAATTTCCATTACAAAAATTTGAGGTCTGAAGAATTCCATTAAGAAACCTTCAGTTCCGAAAATTTCTTTATGAAAATTTTCAGTTTCGAAAATTTCCTTTACGAAAATTCCTATTACGAAAATTCTCATTATAATATTATCTAGAAAAACTAACTATGAAAAATATGAAAAATATCATTATGAAAAACATGTAAAACTTCATTATGAAAAATTTGGGAAAACCAAATACGAAAAATAAAAAAAACTCATTAAGAAAAATTTTCATTACGAAATTTTTTTTGAAAAAACAACTATAAAAATCCATCATTACGGAAAATAAAATATATGAAAAACATCAACAACAGATGTACTCCCACTATAAAAAAGGAGTATAGTACTTTAAATAGAATGGTTCAACAAGAAGTTAATGAAGGAAGATTAATTTATGGTTATCATTCCTAACTTTTGTTTAATGTATTCAAATCTATCAGAGGGTAAAGATTTTGTGAAAATATCAGCAAGTGGATCTTGCGTTCCGATGAATTGAAGAATGATATCTCCTTTTTTCTGTGTGATCCTTATGAAATTGATGCCTAATATCAATGTTCTTTTCATGAGAATGATGTGCATGATTTTTACTCAGGGCAATGGCACTTGTGTTATCAAACAAAATTTGAGTCTTAGTAAAACTCAAGCCATAGTCTGTGAGGGTGTATTGCATCCACACCACTTGAGCATAACAACTTCCAGCTGCTACATATTCAGCTTCAGCAGTGAAAAGTGATACTGAGTGTTTCTTCTTGCAAGACCAAGAAACTAATGAATCTCCTAAGAAATGATAAGTTCCATATGTACGCTTTCTATCCATTCTACATCCACCAAAGTCAGCATCTGAAAATCTTCTTAAGACGAAATCATTTCCAGAAGTATAAAATAGTCCTAAATCCATGGATCCTTTTAAGTAGCAAAAAATTCTTTTCACTACCTTTAAATGAGATTCCTTAGAATTGGATTGATATCTTGCACATAAGCATACTGAGAACATTAAGTCTGGACGACAAGCTATCAAGTAAAGTAAACTTCCTATCATACCTCTAAAAGTTGTTTGATCTACTGGTTTCCCAGCTTCATCAAGATCAAGTGTGTTTGAGGTACCGATGGGAGTACTTATACTCTTAGTGTTATCATATCCATACTTTTTAAGAATGTCATTAATATACTTATGTTGGGATATATATATTCCTTCTGGTTTTTGAGAAATTTGAAAACCAAGGAAAATTTGTAACTCACCCATCATACTCATTTCAAACTCATATTTCATTATATCCACAAAGGTATCAGTTAAGGATTACTGAGTTAAACCAAATATAATTTCATCAACATAAATTTGAACAATCAAAACATTTTTCTTATCTTTATTTATAAAAAGATTTGGATCTGCATTTCCATTAACATAGTTATTTTGATGAAAAAATCTTGTAAGTCCATTATACCAAGCTCGGGGGGCTTGTTTAAGGCCATACAATGCTTTGGTAAGTCTAAAAACATGATCAGGATGTTTTGTATCTTCTAATCCAGGAGGTTGTTCAACAAAAACATCCTCTTGAACATGACCATTATGGAAAGCACATTTCACATCCATTTGAAAAAGTTTGAAACTGAAGAATGCTGCAAAGGCAAGTAAAATATTAATAGATTCATGTCTAGCTACTGGAGGATAGGTTTAATCATATTCTATACCTTCTTATTGATTATAGCCTTTAGCAACTAATCTAGCTTTATTTCTTACGATGATTCCATTTTCATCACACTTATTTCTGAATACCCATTTTACTCTAATAACAGAAGTTTCCTTAGGTATTCCATCCAAGGTCCAAACTTTATTCCTTTCGAATTCATTTAGTTCATCTTGCATGGATTTAATCCAATCATCATCACCTAAAGCTTTATAAGTTATTTTTTGTTCTAATTGGGAAAGGAAAACATGATTCTCTACTTCATTTCTTAAGGAACTTCTAGTCCTTACGGTTTGATTAACATCACCAATGATGTTATCACTGGGGTGATTCTTTAGAAATGACTGATTTGGGTTTTGTAAAACATGTTCATCAACATAGGGTAGGAAATCTTCTAGGGTAAATGTTTCAGAAGCATCTTCTTGAACATTTTCCTTATCAGAAGGATTTTCTATCAAAGGTCGATAATAAGTTTTTGAAAACACATACGTGGATGTAGGTTGGGGTTGTTTAAAAACAAAAGGATCAGTTTCATCAAATTTAACATGTACTGTCTCTTCAATAGTACACGTGTTTTTATTGAAAACTCTATATGCCTTAGAAGTTGTGGAGTAGCCTAAGAAAATTCCTTCACCAGATTTTGGTGCGAATTTGTGTCAATTATCTTTAGTATTTAGAATGAATACCTTGCATCCAAAAACCTTAATGTAGGAAAGCCTAGGTTTTCTACCATTCCATAAATCATAAGATTTTTTATTAAGAAAAGGTCTAATAAAAACACGATTTATAGTATAACAAGCAGTACTTATAGCTTCAGCCCAAAAATGTTTGGCGACAGAATACTCACTCAACATGGTTCTTGTTATCTCTTGAAGAATTATATTTCATTTTTTAACAACACCATTCTGTTGAGGTGTTCTGGGTGCTGATAAGTTGTGAGCAATACCTTTTCTACAAAAAAAGTTTTCAAAATCAGAATTTTGAAATTCTCTTCCATGATCACTATGGATAGTTTTCAATGGAAGGCTTTTCTCATTTTTTACTTGGGCTCTAAAACTTTGGAAATAGTAAAAAGCTTCATACTTTTTTTCTAGAAAATAGACCCACGTAAATATAGTGCAATCATCAACTAAAAAAATACATAATACATTCCCCCAATGCTTCGAGTTTGTGTTGGACCAAAAATATCCATATGCACTAGCTGTAATGCATCAGTAGTTGATACTTCACCAACTGATTTAAAACTTGATTTATGTTGTTTGACATATTGACAAGGGTTACAAACTTTTGGAGAATCAAATCTAAGCTCCGGTAGATCCTTAACTAAACCTTTCTTAGAGAGTCTTCATATGTTTCTAAGGTTACAGTGACCTAACCTTCTATGCCATAACCAAGAATGATCTTCCATTGCACAAAGGAAAGGTAATTCTTGGCTTATAAGGTCTTCTTAGTTTAATGTGTAAACATTCTCTTACCTATTGGCAGAAAGAATAAATTCTTCCTTGAAATTGTGTACTAAGCACTTATCATTCCTACAATTCACAGGGTAGCCTTCATCACATAATTGACTTATGCTGATGAGGTTGTGCTTAAGACCTTTAACAAATAAAACATTTTAAATCAAGGTTTTTCAAGAAGAATGATGTTACCTATACCAATAATTTCTCCCTCAGCATTATCTCTGAAAGTTACTTTTTCTCCTTTCATCATGATAATATTTTTGAAATAGTTTTGGTTACCAATCATATGCCCGGAATATCCACTATCCATGTACCATGTATTGTTTTTGGTACATTCCCTATTTTCCTGAAAATAATTAAAAAGTTAGGTTTTCGGAATCCAGACATGCTTGGATCTGGATTTCTCAGAAAGTAAAATTTTGGGAACCCACATCTTCTTTGAAAAATAAGCTTTATGGAATCCTAAATACTGGGTTTTTTTAGAGAACAATTCTTTTCCCAATGACCACCTAATTAACAATTAGTGGGGAATGGGGCACTTTGAGGAACAAAGTAATTGTTTCTAAAATTTAGTTTAGAGCTTGTTTAACGAAAACCAAAAGTATTTCTTCAAGGTCGGATTTGTGAATACATTTTATAAAAATTATATTTACCTAGGGTAAAGTTTGACAAACACTTATTCAAGGAGAATATTTCGCATTTTAGTTTTATAACTAAGTTCTTATCTTCAAAAACATTTTAGCTAGAGCTAGGCACAAAAACATTTTTCTTATAAATTACATTTTCTAGATCTTCAGAACATTTATTCTTCTCAGAACTTACTTTCTCATGATTTTTTCAAATACTTTCAAAATCATCATTTTTCATATCAAGATCTTTAGAAAGATCTGATATTTCCTTAGTAAGAATAATATTCCTATAATTTTCCTTATCAGGTTTTTTCATGAGTTTTGAATTCTCATTCTCAAGGAGTTTAGAAAATTTAGAAACTTCTTCATAGGTGGGTAAAGTATTATCTTCATCAGAAGAAGATTCTTCATCTGAAGAGTTATAATATTTACTATCATTAGAATTTAAGGAAAAAATGGTTATCGATTCAGCATTGTGTACCTTAGCCATCAAGCAATGACTATCAATAGGTATCCTGTATAAAATACCAAGATTCCTCTGCCTAAAAAATTCATAATCCAAATATTCATCTTAAGAATCTCCACCACTGGAACTCCATGTGTCATTGGATTTCAACACTTTCTTAGCTTTGGACTTGTAATACTTCTTTCTGTTTTTCCTTGAATGCCTTTCCTTTATTTATTTTCTCTTGAGCCTAGGGAAGTCAGGTCTTATGTGTCCAGTTCTCTTGTATTCATAGCATGTAACATCAGAGTCTTTCTTGTCTTTCATTTCCTTCTTCTTATATTAGGATTGAAATTTCCTCTATTCAGCTATCTTGTTAATCCTTTGAGCAATATTTTCTAATTCATTTTCTGAGGATTCACTTCCACTAGAATCAAAATGGATAACAATTATTTTAGATCTTGATCTAGTAACTCTCTCAAGAGTCTTGGATTTCATATGATTGGAAGTAGTAGTAAAATCTACACTCTCTTTCCATTCTTCTTATTCACAATATCATCATGTCTCTTCATTCAAGTCTCATGTTGAAGAAGTGTTCCAAACAGCTCATCAAGGGTAATTTGGGTGACCTTTCTATTCTCATCAATTGCAGTCCTTTTAGATTCCCACTCATTTGGCACGATGTCAGTGATCTTGTCAACAAGGGCTTCATTATCTAATCCTCATTCACCCATTGATTGTAAACTATTCACAATAGTCATGAATCTCTGTTGCACCTTGCATATGGGTTCACCATAAGGAAAACTAAAACCATGATATTCAGCACTAAGCATGGCTCTTCTGGTCTCAATTACATTAGAAGTTCTAAAGTGAGTAACTTCTAGTTTCTTCCATATATAATTTATTGCTTCACAAGATAAAATTTGGAAATATATATATCTAATCATTGAAAAAATTAAAGTATTTCATAACTTATAATTGAGTTGATATTCATGCTTTTCTTGATTTTTAAAGGAACTTACTTCTTTATCAGGAATTTTGTATCCACCGGTAATCATAACAAAATTTTCAACCCCAGTGTTGATAATGAAAGTCTTTATGAGATCTCTCCAATATTCGTAATCATTACCATCAAAGATAGGCGGTCTAGTTGGATTGAGATTATCTATGGAACCAACATTGATTCCTGCCATCCTTAAGATAATCTTTGGCACACAAACTTGTTAGAAGTAAGAGTTTGTAAACCAGGAAAATATTCTAAGCAAGAAAATATAGAGTAAAAGTATCTCTACGCAAAACTGAATCCGAACTATGAATCTGAAAAACATATTCCGGAAAATATGAATCCGGAAATTTAATTCCAAAAGTGAAAATCTGATAATTCTTTTCTGAATCTAATCGTGATATTAATTCAGATTTAAACAAAGCCTCTGATACAAATTTTTTGGATGGTATGTCTGAGTATGATATACTCTATAATACGAAATGTAGGATCGAATGTGTAATGAGATTCTCAAATACAAGAGGGGGGTGAATTGTATACTTTAAAAAATCACTTAAGGAAATTTTGTATAACTAAAATTCACAACAACTCTAAGTTCTAATAGCATTCTTGATTCCATAAAAGTGATTCTGGAAATGAAACTTAACAAAAGTTTACAACAACTAAGATTCTAACTTAAAGAGTATAGAATCCAATTTAATTAGAGTACAAGTAAGGAAGTATAAGAATGTTATTATTTCAATAACAATACAAAATGCATATCGGAAAACAAATTAGTAAAACTACAAGTAACAAACAGTAACTCTTTTAACCCAAAGAGAATGGTATCCAACAACCCTGGATAAGAGGTCCCTTAATTTATACTTTCAAGAAAGTTTGTCTTACCCACACCAGGGTAAGACCACGATACGAAGATTTGAGTCTGTTTTACTATCCCCGCAAGCCCTCAACTATCAGGTAGTTGGCACCTCTGTCTTCCTATCCTCGGAAGACCTCGATTGTATACAGCAATAATCGGAATCGCATGAAGCAAGTCTGAATGAAGCAAACTTTGATCAAGTTGTTCAATCTTTCTGCACGAAGCGTGAGAGTTTATAAGAGCCTCTCTCTCTAGAAATAACATCAATAGCATGTAAGAACAGATGTCAAAGATGTTGTCTAGTGTTCAAATGATCTCCTATTTATAGGCTCGGCTCTAACGGCCGACTCCCATCCTCCAACGGTCATATTCTTCCCTGAATTTCGGGGGGAGCTGTCACGTGTCACTCAAACAACGGTTAGTTGATAACTGAATGAACGACATAATTTTATAAGAGAAAAAGGGAAAACATTAATAAAACTGATATTCAGAATGGAGAAAATGAATGTTCATAGGGATGAAAGTTAAAGTTCGGAGTCTAACCAGAAAATGAATTCAGAGTCTATAATAAAGAGTTATTCAGATTCTATTTTTGGAAGGAATTCGTAATCAGAATTTGTAATCATAATTCTTCATCAGAATTCATAATGAGAATTCATAATTATAATTCACAATCAGAATTCATAATGAGAATTAGCAATTATAATTCTTCATCAGAATTCATAATGAGAATTCGTAATCAGAATTCACAATCAGAATTCGTAATGAGAATTCGTAATCAGAATTCATCATCAGAATTAGTAATGAGAATTTGTAATCAGAATTCATCATCATAATTCTTAATGAGAAATCATAATCAGAATTCATCATCAGAATTCGTAGTTATAACTTTATATAAGTTCGTAATCAGAATTCATAGTTGAACTTCATAAATGTTTGTAACAAGGAATTCGGAGTATAACCTCATAAAATATCATAACAGGAATTCGGATCCTAAAACAGAATGCTTCATATCTAAGTATTATACAATTCCAGAGTTTTTAGATATGAATCCGATATTTATACTTAATAAAAATATTGATATGAACACTAAAAACAAGGTAGGGGTAAATTTCCTTGGGAATGAAATTTTCCTTATAGAAGTGAAACAGGGGTAAAATGAGTTTTGCCATGAAATAAGGTGTTTGTGATTTTCAAAACAAGAGGAATGGTCAAGTAATAGGAAAACCTATATGACATAACAATATCCCCCTTATATGAAGGAATGGAAAATTCATAAAGAAAACCTTATTGACTCAACACAATTTAAACATGCCATGTAGATTATCACATGAGTAGGACCCCCGTGTGGGATAATATGCCATGTATCAATTAATATAGACATGGGAAAGAGTCCGTAGATAAGGCCAGGAGTAGGGGCATGACCCTATGTGGGATAACATGTCATGTACCAAAGTACACATACATGGACAATAGTACATGGACACAGACAGGAGCATAAGAAGGACCTAAAGTGGCTTAGACAAGCCATGTAGTCTACCTACACATCATGTAGTTCTACATGGGAAGTGATTATTGTACTAGTAGGGACATGGACTTCTAGAAGTGCATGAAAAATGTTGTGTGGGTCTCCTTGCGCATTGTATACCCCTACAATCCTTTTTAAGAAACTGCAGTCTCTCATATAAATTGCATTCAAATTCCTATTTTGGACCATGATTAGCCTATCCAAAGTGTTTTTCTGAAAATAACATGATGGATGTCTCCAAAATATATTTTCAGATATGATTTGAGATGTTATAAGTGTGATGATCATTTAGGAAACACTCGATGCTGACAGAGATAAGGAATGATCTCTAGATACATTTGAGTGGCACTCTCCTGCTGGGATGGGGCATGGGTCATTTATTTACTATCTGAGTGGAACACCTTATTGGGTAGAAAATGGGTCCTCTATTGAATAATATAGTGTAAACCTCTTATTAGGTACATAATGGGTCCTCTATTGGCTATTATAGTGACATCCTCTTGGTGGGTAGGGAATGAGTCCTCTATCTATTATCTGAGTGGCACCCACCTACAGCATCCAGGCATGGGTCCTTGACTACTAGAGCAAAAACCTATTATTTTTTAGGTAATTGATCCTATATTGATTACTATAGTGTAACACTCATACTGTCTAGTTCATGTGTCCTCTATTGATTAATATAGTGGAAACCTTCATCTGGTACATGGAATGGGTCCTCTATTGACAAATGAGTGGTACAAACCTTTTGGGATAGGGCGTTGTTCCTCTAGCTATCTACTGAGTGTAACCCTCCTATGGAGTAAGGGTATGGGTCATCTACCTACTTAGTGTCACCCTCCTACTAAACTAGGTCATGAATCCTATACCTAGATATTTTGATCTTTAACTTCAAGGAATATTGGTGAGGTGTGGCTTGACATGGATGTCCCAATAGATAGATGTATGAGAAACTAGGCACTGTTGATGGAATATTAGAACTAATGAATATCTTTACTAGGATGATTTGTGATATGGAGAACCAATTTCTCTCTCTTTTTTGTTTTTTGGGATTTATAATATATATATATATATATCAGTATTTTCATCATTAGAGTTTTTACTATCTTACTTTGGGTTGAGTTGTATATATCATATCGTGTCTCTTACTATTCCACCATTAGTTTTCCGGGAATCCTACTAGGTATGTATATACTCACCCTTGTATTCTTTTTTCCCATAGTTTCATGTCGTATGCATGCAAAAAATAGGTCATAGGAGATTATATAGTATCAAAGGGATACATGCTTCATTTTTTCATGTATGGTGGTCAGAGCTTGTAGATTTAGAGATGGGATCTATCGACATTTAATTTTTAAGCATTTTTGGGTTGGGAAATCATTCTAGTTGGGAGTGTATTTTATCCCTTTAATTTTAATATTATACTTTCACACTCTTGTACATCGTAGAGGTTTTTACATTCATGTTTATTCTCTATATTTTTCATATTTTTATTATTATTCCCTTATACTTCATCATTGATATTGTTAGTTGTGTTCATACATATTCATTTGAAAAAGTCCTCTGAAATTATTCATTTTTTATGCTTTTTCCACCCCTATCCTATGGAGGTGTGCTTGGGGTATTTTCAGCTCAAGACCTATTGGTTCAGGTCATCACAAATTTTTATTAAAGAAGTTCATTCACTGGGATGGTGTTTGGAGTAATCCCCTTATACAGATTCAGTTGGGATTGAGGGAATCATTGTCAAAGTGTCCTGAGCGTGGATTTCAGGCCAAATAATCTAGTGTTGGTGTGGAGACTAACATATCCATTCACTGGGAGTTTCACTACCTAATTGTGAACCCAAAAAACCAATACATTGGATGTAGGGATCTATGTTACATGAATAATATAAAATTGAATTGTTTAACTTTACTTTTGGATTTCACTCCCCATTATATATATACTCATTTGACCATGGTACGTTTTGATAAAATCTCCAGGATACATCTTCGGTGACATCCATACAGGTTATCATTTCTGGATCATGATGACCATCCAATGGGTGAGGAAATCTCAAGTCAGGGATCATCACATGAAATAAATCCTCTAGGTTGATAAGTTGAATCACCCCTAAATATTAAGAATTATTTCATACCCACAAAGTGTAATGATGATGTGCATATAATTAGCACACACTGTGAGTTCAAGAACTAGAGACTGGTGAGATTCTGCTCAGAGAAATATCCCCATGTAGCAGTGGATTGGCTAGAGTTGGTGATATGTGTCTTCTGGCTTATCCAAACACTAATTGATCTGGTGGTAGTGTTGGAAGCTATTCTTTTCAAAATAGTATCAAGACACTTATAGAGTCTCATTAAATAGATAAATGATTTGTCAACACTCTCATGGATCATAATCCCATAGTTGTTTTGTGAGGAGTAATATCATTCCTTCCTGAACTAGGTTTAGGTTCTATATATTCTGGAGTTTTAGTACGGAGGGATTAAAGTGGATGAGTGTACCTTGAGGTTCAAATACCTAAAATGTTACTTCCACCAAAAGATTCAAGATGGCTATATCTGAGCATGGAATTTTTAGTATGGTATCTTCAGATATATCCATTCTAGTGTAGTTACCTTGTGTATTCCCACGTATACCGAGATATTTAATCAATAAATTGTGATATAGATATTTATGTTAGAGGCAATCTATAGAGTTAGAGATAGTAGTGTATGTCATAGGGTTGAGTTGTGTACAATATCTAGAAATTTCATGTTGATGGGATCTCAGTGTAGGAGAACTTCCTAGGATTAGGGCCAGGAACATTGGCATGGGAAACTTAGAGGACCAGGGCATTCTAAAGAAAGGTAGTGATATGCATGTGATAGGTGAGGCCACATTGTGTTAGATTGTCCAACCTGATGTGTTCTGGAGTGTGGAAAGATGTTTTAAAGACCACCACAGCAGATATAGTGTTGTGATCAGGGATCTCCAAAGTGTGGGAAGGGAGGCCCCTCAAGGATTCTAAGCTGGAAAAGAAGAAGGTGGATCTATGTTGTGAGGATTTTATGTTGGTGTAATACATTATTAGATCCTTCCAAAAACATCACCTGGTGATCCATTACTGGATTAGGGAGTTGGAGGTCATGAGCATGGATAGTTGTAAGATGTGGTTGTGTATGAACCATTGGTACATGAGATGATTAGAGTTTGGATATGTGTTTATTCTACACTTTATTTAGTTTTATTTGAAATAGGTGTTAGTCATTTATTTATCTATTTACTCTTGATGTCTGATATGGAGCTCCAAATTAAGGCTTTATCCCAGCATCTTTGTCTTGTGGTTTCTACAGGGAATGCTTATTCTATATCATTTGTCTTCTAGAACCATGAGATATCACATGGTGGATTGAGGTTCTCATGGATCCTTTTTTTCATCATGATGTAACATTATGAAATCATATGGGATATTGATTGGATGTCCATTGTCTAATCTTAGATTGACTATCACCACAGATGAGTGAGATACCTTCACATTGATGGGATGATGTTATCCTTTATGGGTAGGAGAGATATCAAGGAAGGATGAGAGTGTTTTTTGAGTAGTAGGATGCAACCCATTACCCAACATTTAGTGATTGTATCCCTTGTTGAAGCAACCTCATTAAGAATCTAGATTTATCTAGTCAAATATAATTTTATAGATGTATTTTCTAAGGATATTTTGAGACAAACTCCTAGGAGGAAAATAGATTTTTGCAAAAAAATTCTTATCGAGACAGCTATGATGTCTTATATAGAATATCATATATCACATACCGAGATCTGGGAGTTTCAATTTTAGTTGGAAGAACTTTGACAGAAAGTTTTCTTGAGGACCAATGTGTCCCCCTAAGAATTTCTAATTTTGTTTGTGAAAATGGTGGATGAGAAAGTGAGGCTTTGGGTAGATTATCATCACATGAACTAGGACCTGATAAACAATAATTACCCATTTTCAAGGATTGAAAACCTCAGTTATCATTTTAGAGGTGATATATGGTTCTCAAATATTGATATCTAGTTTTTATACCTCCAATTGAGAGTTCAGAAGGTTTACATAACTTTTTTGAAATTCTTCCGTCTCTATAGACACTATGAGTTCTTGGTTATTCCATTCATTTTGATGATTCCCCCTAATGTTGTTATATCTTTGAGGAACAACATATTTCATCCATAATGGGACCAGTTTGTTGTTGTCTTCATTGACGAAAAAATCATATATAAGGCATCCGAGGAGGAGCATGCAGAACACTTGAGATGGACAAATATTTTCATTAAGTGCACTAGATTTATGGTAAGCTCATGAAGTGTATGTTATGGATCCTTGAGGTTCAATTTCTAGGTCATTCCATTTATAATAAAGGTTTACCTGTGGACCGAGTGAAGATCGATGCAGTGTTTTCTTGGGAGTCACCCAAGAGCATGTCAACTGTGTGCAGTTTTCTTGTCCTGGTTGGGTACTACATGAGGTTTGTGGAATTCTTATCTATGATTGATGCACCATTGACTACCCTTGTGTTGAAAGGGTGGATATTTACATACAATAAGTAGTACCATATGTTTTTTGAGGAGTTGAGATTGTGTTTGATGAGTACTCCAGTTTTGAGACTACTAAAAGGGGGCATGGATTATTTAGTGTATAGTGATGTCTTAAGACTGGGCTCAGCTACTTGTTGATGAAAATACAGGACGTTAACTTATATGTCTTGGGGAATTTGAGGCCATACGAGTATAACTATGTGACTCACAACCTAGAGGTGGTTTTGGTAGTCTTCACTCCAAGGATGTGGAGACACTATCTTTTGGGAGATCACTTTATGGTTTACTCAGACCATCAGAGTCTTAGGTAGGTTTTCACATAGAGATACTTGAACCTTTTAGAGAGGCACAGGTTATAATTTCTTTAGAACTACGACATTGAGATAGTATATAATCCTATAATGGGAAATGTGATGAAATATTCCCATAGTAGGAAGTCATAGGCTTGTTCAGTGCAGGAGGCATTTGAGTAGTTTCCTTCCTTAAAGCTAAACTTGGTTAAGAAGAATGATTCATCTTTTATTCATTCAAGGTAGCTGACTCCTCCAATCCATCATTATGTGAGAGATTCATAGTTCTTAAAAATCCACTATGAGGTTTTGCGATACTTGATATCCTAAAGAGATTCCCCCGATGGATTTTATGAAGGATGAATTCATGTCATATTTTTTTAAGGATGGCCAGTGGTCCTAGTCATGATGTAGGAGGAGGTGATGAGAGAGTTATGCACTTCTTTTATATATTTTAATCCTGAAGTATGGATGATGTAAAAAACCATCAGTGGTAGTTTTGATGACTTGGAGGGAGACATATCATGGATAATTCATCTCTTGATACCTCTCCTATTAGAAGGTGAATGTTGATCACCATGTTCCATCGAGTTTTTTCCAACCTCTTGAGATCCCTTAGTGGAAATGGCATTGTGTATCCATCCACATTGTGATCTGTATTCTACAAACTATGAGTGGACATGATGCCAAATAGGTGATAGTTGACTGACTCATGAAGTCTGTGATTTTTTTTCTATGAGAGAGCAGAGTTTAGTGTAGATTTTGTGGTTATTATACATATGAGATATTGTTTACATGTATGCGGTGACCTCTAATATTGTTTCTAATTGTGATGTGTGGTTCACATAATGATTGTGGGGAGTCCTACATGATGCATTCAGGGACTTGATGAGGATGAGTATAGCCTTCCACCCCTAGATAGATGGGTAGGACAAGTGCACTACCCAGGTGTTATAGGATATGTAGATATATTTCATGTTAAATATTTGACAATGTTGTGAAGATCACTTTCCCTTGGTAGAGTTTTCATTCAATAATAGCCACCGGTCTATTATCAGCATGACTCCTTTTGAGGCCCTATACTAGAGACCATTCATGTCACCCTTATATAGAACAGAGATTGAAGATGCATATCTTTTAGGGAAAGAGATAGTGCAGGTGTAACACCCCAAGCTTCTACGGTACGCTTCTCTTTGAAAAATGCAATAGCGTGTGTTGTACGGAACATCGAGTTCTAACACACCACAACCAATCAAACTAGCCGTTATGAATAATAATACCTAATTTTTGAAATTTTATAAATTTTATTTTTCAAAATGATCTTCATTTTTGGATTCGGAATATCGAAATTAGCCTTGGGTGAATTTTTGGTATTTTTCTGAAAAACTTCATTTTTTGATGAATAGTAAAACTACTAAGTGGTAGTTAAAAAACTAAATTTTTCATAAAACATAATTTTACCGCTTCTGTGATTGTAATTTCAAAAATCCAAGAGACACGGTTAATATCATAAAGTAAAATGTGGTTCATTGTGATGAAAATATTTTTTTTGGTGAATAGTAACTTTTTACTTTTATTTACCACGGTTAAAAGTAAATAGGGTAATTAAGGGTAAAAACGATATTAATATTACCCTAACACATGTCCTAATTCTATTGTATAAGTGTATCTCGACCAAAAACAACCTTACGAATAAAATATTATCATTTAGGTCCACTTGGATAAGATTAGGACATTTATAATTATTTAATTCAAAGAAGAGTTAAAAGAGTTAAAATCAATGTTTATTTACTAAAAGATTTTTAATATAGGGTTATACATAATATAAATTATATTTTAAATATTAATTAGAAAGATAAACATATTTCCTAAATAATGATATTTTATTTATAATTTTTAGACATTAAATAATTTAATTTATTTATGACACAATGATGATGCAGTAATTACCATAATAGTGAAAAATTAAAATAATTGATATTTTAAATACCCAAATAAATATAATTTGAGACTTTTTATGAATTAAAATACTTTTATAGGTTAATATGACATGTTAGTATTGAATTAATTAAATTTTTTCGAAGTAATCATTCTGTTATGATTTTCAAAAAAATCAATTATTGAACAGTGTCAAAATTGACATTAAAGACTCTTTAAAACAAATATTATATTATTAATTGATATTAAATTCCTAAAATACTAAGGTTCGGCCGAGAGACTTATATCATGATATTTGTATCATTAATGGACCAATTGGGGGTCTCTTGGATATATATAGTAAGTTTATTAACCATATAATATAAAAATACAAAGAGATATTGTAAAAGTGAAACTAATTAACTAAGAGTTAATACTTAAAGATAAGGATAATATAGTAACCCAAACCTGTCTAAATTCTATTGGTTGAGTGGTTTTCGACCCATACCCACCTTAAAAATTAATTAATACACTTTTCAGCTATTATAAATTGAATATGAATTTATTATAAAATAATATTTCTAGCTTTTCCAAAGGTGCCCCTCACCCCTCTTATAAAAGGGAATTCCCCCTTCTCATTAATTCACACCATCAAAGCCTTTTAGTTCGTCTAAACCCTACCAAAATACTCTCTAAACTTCCCTCACTACAACTTAAAGGCCTTATTTTGATCAGAAAGCCAATCTAAGGAGCCCTTTTGATCAAATCAAAAGGAAGAACGTGAAGAAGAGGTAATGTTTTCACCACCCTTTTTCAAATTCATTTCTTCTTCAACTTCTTCATTATTTGTTATTCACATTATAAATTAATGAATCCAGTATCTCCTATATACTATAATATTATTATAAATATGGTACAACCATATTCATTATTCTATCCATCATTTGAATAACATGTCACCATACGTACGTACGTACGGCTTACCGTCTCCACGTCGTGGTGTAATTGTTATTCAATAAATTATTATTCGGATGGGTATAATAATGATGTTTAATTCATTTAAATAATAAATATAACATGATAATTATTCTGTAAATATTATATACCATCCAATTATATGTATTTTTAATATCAAAAGAATGATATTGTCGCTCGTACGTACGTACGGACTACCGTCTCCATGAACGCGATGAGATTCATTCTCCATCGTATCCATTCAAGTATAACTATCATTTGATGATTAATAATAGTATTTAATGACTTGATATCATTCTGGATATGAATAAGATACATCCTATCCATAACAAACATGGCTTATGTAACAAAACATATAGAAGTAAACGAGTAAGTTAACACCCGAAATGACTATAATTCTAAGATAATATTAACAAAGAAATGTTGAAAGATCATATATGATATCATATTAATGTATATTATTATTGAATAATTTAATAACAATTATTTCACCATTATACAGGAGGTTAACCTACCCCCATCCAAGGAAAAGTACAAGGTAAGGGTTTACTTCGCAATCTCTTCATTATCCGAGGTTGTTTATACGTAATAATCTACTGGGACTTCTTTATCATCCACATTCATGTTTCTTAAAAATGTATTTCAAAACATTTTTACTATTTACTAGAATATGTGTTAAAGTCATTTATACCCTTGTTTGACTTTATATAAGAGGTTTATAAAATAATCTTTCCGTCGTTTTCCAAACAAGGTGCTTTTTAACATTTTCGACAGAATTAAGGTAAGAATGTTTTTTTAACTTATACAGCGGGTGCGGCTATTTTCCGCCGTTATAAAATCTTCGAAGATTCCCTTACAAGGTTATAAGAATATATTCAAAGAAAATGTTTTATTTTATATGAATCTTAAATGATTTTAAAATAAAAATTGATATTTCTCTAAAAAGAGTTTTGATTTCATCTATGTCAAATCCTTTGATGGATTTTAAGCTTATTTGAAGCTGATTTATTATGGAACAAAACATCCATATTAAATTGAAGGTTTTTTGATATGTTTGACTATGGATATGTTATTTTTATACACTTAATGGTTTATGGTAAAAGTATTGGCATTTCGTATGCTAGTTTTAATACGAATGTTTATGTTATATTTAAACCTTTTCATATCGGAATGCATTGGACTTAATATGTGACGGGTGGAGCCCGCTATAGCTCCTCGATGCATCGGTAGGTCTCATGAGACAAACTAGAGTCTTGGCACAATGCCTTGAAAAAAATTTATTTGTAGTCTTGGCACGAGGCCTTGGCTATGTGGTCATGATAGTCTGGCATTATTAATTCCATCATTATGAAATTGGTTATTGATATTGCATGTGATTATTCTATTAGTAGAATATCCATGTGAATAAGTAAATGGAATTATTTCATTTTATTTTTGCCATAATATGTTGAAGTTCTAATTTAAAAGGCTTTTGTTTTAGTTATACATTGCCTTAAATGTTTATTCTTATTTATGGATGTTTCCTCTATATTGTTATCCTTACTGGGCATTTGAGATCACCCATTTTCTATGTTTTATTTTTCCCAGGATTTGAAGAATTAATTTATGAATGACCTACAGGGATAGTATTTGGGGATATGAGTGTGAACTATTAAGAAAATATGTTGTTGTATTTTTCATTTTTATGATGTAATGTGAGACTTATGAATATATCTAGTGCTTCCAAGGGTACTAAACTAATCGATCTTTCGAGACTTGATCTTTATTGTGATCATGCCAATGTTATGTAATAATGCACCGACTCTGGGTAACTGGGTTTGGGGTGTTACAGTTGGTATCAGAGGATGTTTAGTACAAACCATGGAAGCTAGATTTAGATAAACTCTGATTAGAGAACATAGATTTAAGATGGAATTTGAGGATTAGTATAGAAGAACTTCCTAGAATTTTGGTATTGTAGATATTTTTTGAGTTTTCCGAGCAATACATCCCTGTCTGGATACGAGCAGGTAGATGCGGCTCTGGCACAGATGTACCTAGGGGTAAAACCCGAAAACACCGCTTTGAGCTAGACTCGAACGGGAACTGGTGCATGACAACAGGCCTTGCTACACTCTTGGTTACGACACTCCTGGGGGATATGCTTAGGATAACTCTCATTTTCTTTACAAATCCTTATGAAGGGTTTATGATTATATACTTTCTCAAAGAAAACATTTTTATGATTGTGGATTATATCCATAAATAGTTCAATTTATGTTAAATATTTTATAAGTATGGAATTATGTATTTTGATTCATAAACTGATCTAGTTTAGGCCATTGTTTAGAAATGGTGCCTAGTAGAAGAAATGGAAACTGTATCAATGCACGCACTCCATGTAGGGATTTCCCTCCTTCTCAAGATAATTATAGTGGAGCTGGTGATGAAACTAGTGTCGATCAGTTAGTCACCATACAGGGACAACTCACTCAGGTTATGAATAATAACCTTACCTGTATGGAGCACCTTGATCCTCCGCATGGAGGATCAATGTTAGATCAATTCATGAGGTAACAACCACCAATGTTCAATGGGAGTACAAATCCTTTAGTAGCTGAGCAATTGATAAATTCCCTAGAGAAAATATTGCAGGCTTTGGGGAGTAGTGAAAGGGAAAAAGTTATCATGGCAGTTTACCGCCTCACCAGAGATGCTGATAAATGGTGGTCATTGATTCAAAACATGAAGGAAGATGATGAAGTAGCAAATATAGAATGGATGGAGTTCAAAGATCTGTTTTTAGAAAAATACTTTCCTCGTGACCATCGAGCAGATATGGAAAGGCAATTTCTGAGTCTGAGACAAAAGGAGGATGAGAATTTCGCAAAGTATGAGGATAACTTTACAAGGTTGTCAAGGTATGCTAGAGATTATATACATAACCCCAGAAGTATTATTGATCATTTCTTTGATGGGTTACAACCATTTCTCCGTCGAGCATTAGTCTCACAATCCTTTTCATCTTACGAAGACATTGTCTCATGTGCTATCAAGACTGAAAAGGAATTCTCTAAGTCTTATGACTTTAAAGCAAAGCAAGAGAAGAAGAGATCTGCTGATCAATCTGGGAATGGAAATAAGGGGAAGAAGGGAAAGGTTGAATATCCATCCTATGGTAAATGTGGGAAGAAACACCCTGTTACTTTCTTAAGGGGAATGGGTGTCTGTTACAAGTGTGGTGAAAAAGGCCACCAAGCTTGTGATTGCAAAGGGAAGAAGGAAGCTACCAATGTTCAGTGCTACAATTCCAGGGAGATGGGAAACTATGAAAATGAATGTCCTAAGCGTCAAGGGAACTTTCCTCAGAAAAGGCCAAGGGATCAAGGCCAAGCTTATGCTATCACTACTGCTGAGGTAGAAGCTCCGAAAGATGTGGTGGCAGATAATTTAATGGTTTCCTCAAGTTTAGAAAATGCATTATTTGATTCTGGATCATCGCATTGTTTCATATCCTCCCAGTTTGCTAAGAAAATTAGATATTTAAAATTTGATTTAACATGGGAGTTGTTAGTTAAAACTCCTAAGGGAAGTATCATTGCAACAATGTTTTCTGAATCAGTCCCCATTAGAGCACATAAATATTCTTTATCTACTGATATCATCGTCATACCTATGATTGAGTTTGATATAATCCTTGGTATGGACTGGCTTTCGGACAATGATGCGAAGATTTATTGTAAGAATAAAGAGGTTACGATTATTGATGATGATGATAATGAACACCTTATCTTTAGAGCAGAATCGTCACCACCTAATTCTTATCTAGATCCACCCCCAGTTGCTCAACTAAATTCAATTATTAGGGAGAAAGAGAATGAAATGACTGCGGGTGAGGAAAGGAATGTTCAAATAGAGTATGTACCTGTTGTGAAAGAATATGTAGATGTATTTCCGGAAGATTTACCTGGACATCCTCCAGAACGATAAGTTGAGTTTTCCATTGATTTAATTCCTGAATCAAGGCCTATATCGAAGACCCCTTATAGAATGGACACTGTGGAATTAGTCGAACTAAAGAAACAACTATAGGAATTGAGTAATAAGGTATTTATTCTCCCTTGTGTTTCTCTATGGAGAGCCCCTGTTCTTTTTGTTAAAAAGAATGATGGATCTATGAGGTTATGTATCGACTATAGGGAGATCAATTCTATAACAATAAAGAACAAGTATCCCCTACCTCGCATTAATGATTTATTTGACCAATTTCATGGAGCTCAACAATTTTCCAAGATTGACCTTCGATCTAGATACCATCAGTTGTGTGTGAAGAAGGAAGACATTCCAAAGACAACATTTCGAACCAGGTACGGGCATTACGAGTTTACAGTAATGGATTTTGGATTGACTAATGGACCCTCTATATTCATGGATCTGATGAATAGATTTTTCAAGGAATATCTCGATGAATTTGTGGTGGTATTTATTGATGATATCTTTGTATACTCCAAAATCTACGAAGATCATAAAAATCACTTGCGCATTATCCTGAAGACTCTGAGAAGACATGAATTTTATGTGAAGTTTAGCAAGTGTGAATTCTGGCTTCAGGAGATTTCTTTTCCTGGCCATATTGTCTCTAAAGATGGAATCTCTGTTGATCCTTCTAAGACCAAGGTAATCCAAGAATGTCCAGCACCTACGAGTATAACTGAGGTACTCAGTTTTATTGGTTTAGTAGGTTATTATCGATGTTTCGTCCAGAATTTTTCCCAGTTGGCTAACCCATTAACAAAGCTCACACATAAAGGGGTTAAATTTGTTTGGACAAAAGAGTGTGAAGAATGTTTTGAAGAACTGAAGAGAATATTAGTCAATGCTCCTATATTGACTCCACCATCGGGGAATGATGGGTTCGTTATTTATAGTGATGGATCGAAGAAAGGACTTGGTTGTGTCCTTATGCAGAATGATAGAGTTATTGCCTATGCATCACGACAGTTGAAAATTCATGAACAAAACTATCCTAATCATGATCTCTAGTTAGCAGCTGTGATCTTTGCTTTAAAGATATGGAGGCACTACCTGTATGGTGAAAAATGTGAGATTTATATTGATCACAAGAGTTTGATGTATATTTTATCACAAAAAGAACTCAACATGAGGCAAAGGAGATGGCTTGAATTACTCAAGGATTATGATTGTACGATACACTACCACCCGGGGAAAGCAAAAAAGGTGGAAGATTCTTTGATCAGAAAAGATCATGCAGTTTTGAACAATTTGATAGTTGAAAGGGATCCAATTTTCATGGATCTAGTGAAGATGGACATGGGAATAACCAGGGAAGGTGAAACATCAATGCTTTTTCAAATGGTTGCCAAACCATCTTTACTAGAAAGGATTAAGAGTTCTCAGACCGATGATGAAAAATTTCAAAAGAAGATTAATGTTGTGAATGATGGGAGATTGAAAGACTCTGTGTATGAAGAAGGAATTTTGAAATTCGGGAAGAGACTTTGTGTTCCCGATATACCTGATCTAAAAAGGGAATTGCTGGATGATGCTCATAGTTCCAATTTCTCTATACACCCTGGGATCACCAAAATGTATAGAGATTTGAAGGAACATTTTTGGTGGGACAACATGAAGAGGGAGATTGCTGATTTTGTGTCGAGATGTATGGTTTGTCTACAAGTGAAAACTGCAAGGCAACAACCTGGAGGAGTCATGCAACCTCTTCCCATACCGGAGTGGAAATGGGAAAAATGTTACGATGGAATTTTTCATTGGGCTACCATAGAATCCTAGAAGGAAAGATGAAATATGGGTTATTTTTGATCGTCTTACCAAGTCAGCACATTTTCTTGCTATAAGAGAAGATCTACCACTGGAACGTCTTGCAAGACTATATAATAATGAAGTTGTGAGACATCATGGAGTACCCCTATCAATTTTTTCTGATCGTGATCCCCGTTTTACTTCAAGATTCTGGATGAGTCTTCAGAAATTCCTAGATACTGAACTTCATTTGAGCACTTCCTACCACCCTCAGACAGACGGACAATCAGAACGGACTATTCAAACCTTAGAAGACATGTTGAGATCTTGCCCACTTGACTTTCAGGGTATGTGGGATCAATATTTACCTTTGGTAGAATTTTCCTATAACAATAGCTTACATTTGAGTATTTAGATGGCACCATATGAAGAGTTATATGGAAAGATATTTCGCACACCAACCTGTTGGGATGACATTGGGGAAAGAAAACTTGTAGGTCCAGAACTGGTGGAGGAAACGATGGAAAAGGTGAAGGTAATCCAAAATCACATCAAAGAAGCTCAAAGTAGGCAGAAGAGCTATGCCGATAATCGAAGGAAGGATTTGGAATTTCAAGTCGGTGATCATGTTTTCCTGAAGGTATCTCCATGGAATGGAGTCATACTTTTTGGTAATAAAGGTAAATTGAGTCCTAGGTACATCGGACCTTTCAAAATTCTAGAACGAATTGGGGTTGTAGCTTACCGATTGGAAATGCTTCCAAGTCTCTCCAAAGTTCACAATGTGTTCCACGTATCTCTATTGAGGAAATACATGCCTGAACCAATGCATTTACTCACCTACGAGGAATTAGAACTGGAACCTGATCTGTTTGATTATGAAGATCCCGTCAAGATTCTTGATACGAGAGAACAAGTGCTGAGAAATCGGACGACGCATCTGGTAAAAGTCTTGTAGAGAAACCATAAGATGGAAGAGGCAACGTGGGAACCTGAGAAACGTATGATGAAGAACCACCCGAGTAATTTTCATGTGGTATTATTCTAGAAATTTTGAGGACGAAATTATTTGAAGGAGGGTAGAATGTAACACCCCAAGCTTCTACGGTACGCTTCCCTTTGAATAATGCAATATCATGTGTTGTACGGAACATCGAATTCTAACACACCATAACCAATCAAACTATCCGTAATAAATAATAATACATAGTTTTTGAAATTTTATAAATTTAATTTTTCAAAATGGTCTTCATTTTTGGATTCGGAATATCGAAATTAGCCTATGGTGAATTTTTGGTATTTTTCTGAAAAACATCATTTTTTGATGAATAGTGAAACTACTAAGTGGTAGTTAAACAACTGAATTTTTCATATAACTTAATTTTACCACTTCTGTGATTGGAATTTTAAAAATCCAAGAGAAACGGTTAATATCAAGGAGTAAAATGTGGTTCATTGAGATGAAAATAATTTTTTGGTGAATAGTAACATTTTACTTTTATTTACCACGGTTAAAAGTAAATAGGGTAATTAAGGGTAAAAATGATATTAATATTACCCTAACACATGTCCTAATTATACTGGACAAGTTTATCACGACCAAAAGCAACTTTAGGAATAAAATATTATCATTTAGGTCCACTTGGATTATATTAGGACATTTATTATTTTTTAATTCAAAGAAGAGTTAAAAGAGTTAAAATCAAAGTGTATTTACTAAAATATTTTTAATATAGGGTTATACATAATAGAAATTCGATTGTAAATATTCATTAGAAAGATAAAAATATTTCCTATATAATTATATTTTATTTATAATTTTTAGATATTAAATAATTTAATTTATTTTTGACACAATGATGGTGTAGTAATTACCATAATAGTGAAAAATTAAAATAATTGATATTATAAATACCCAAATAAATATAATTTGAGAATTTTTATAAATTAAAATAATTTTATAGGTTATTATGACATGTTATAATTGAATTAATTAACTTTTTAACAAGTAATAATTCTGTTATGATTTTCACAAAAATCAATTATTGAATAGTGTCAAAATTGACATAAAAGAGTTTTTAAACCAAATATTATATTATTAATTTATATTAAATTCCTAAAAAACTAATGTTCGGCCAAGAGACTTATATCATGATATTTGTATCATTAATGGACCAATTGGGGGTATCTTTGATGTATATAGTAAGTTTATTAACCATATAATATAAAAATACAAAGAGACATTGTAAAAGTGAAACTAATTAACTAAGAGTTAATACTTAAAGATAAGGTTAATATAGTAACCCAAACCTCTCTAAATTATATTGGTTGAGTGGTTTTCGACCCATACCCATATTAACAATTATATAATACACTTTGGATCCATTAGAAACCGAATATTAATTTATTATAAAATAATATTTCCATCTTTTCCAAAGGTGCCCCTCACCCCTCTTATAAAAGGGAACTCCCCCTTATCATTAATTCACACCTTTAGAGCCTTTTGGTTCGGCCAAAACCTGCCCAAATACTCTCTCAACATCCCTCAATAAAACCTAGAAGCCTTAGTTTTATCAGAAAGCCAACTTAAGGATCCCTTTTGATCAAATCAAAAGGAAGAACCCGAAGAAGAGGTAATGTTTTCACCACCCTTTTTCAAATTCATTTCTTCCTCAAATTCTTATTTATTTGTTATTCCCATTATAACATAATTAATCCAGTATCTCCTATATAATTTAATATTTTTATAAATATGGTACAACCATATTCAGTATTCTATCCATCCTTTGAATAACATGTCACCATACGTGCGTACGTACGGCTTACCGTCTACACGTCGTGGTGTAATTGTTATTCAATAAATTATTATTTTAATGGGTATAATAATTATATGTAATTCATGTAAATAATAAATATAACATGATAATAATTCTGTATATATGATATACCATCCAATTATATATTATTTTAATATCAAAAGAATGATATTTTCGCTCGTGCGTACGTACAGACTACCGTCTCCATGAACGCGATGAGATTCATTCTCCATCGTATCCATTCAAGTATAATTATCATTTGATGATTAATAATAGTATTTAAGGAATTGATATCATTCTGGATATGAATAAGATACAACCTATCCATAACAAACACGGCTTATGTAACAAAACATATAAAATTAAACGAGTAATTTAACACCCGAAACGACAATAATTCTAAGATATTATTAACAAAGCAATGTTAAAAGATCATATATGATATCATATTAATGTATATGATTCTTGAATAATTTAATAACAATTATTTCTCCATTATACAGGAGGTTAACCTACCCCCAACCAAGGAAAAGTATAAGGTAAGGGTTTACGTCGCAATCTCTTCATTATCCGAGGTTGTTTATACGTAATAATCTACTGGGACTTCTTTATCATCCACATCCATGTTTCTTAAAAATGTATTTCAAAAAAAATTTACTATTTACTAGAATATGGTTTAAATTCATTTATACCCTTGTTTGAATTTTTATAAGAGGTTTATAAAATAATCTTTCTGTCGTTTTCCAAACAAAGTTATTTTTATCCTTTTCGACAAAATTAAGGTAAGAATGTTTTTTTAACTTATACGGCGGGTGCGGCTATTTTTCGCCATTATAAAATTGTCGAAGCTTCCCTTACAATCTTATAAGAATATTTTCAAAGAAATGTTTTATTTTATATGACTCTTAAATGATTTCAAAATAAAAATATATATTTCTCTAAAAAGAGTTTCGATTTCATCTATGTCATCATCCTTTGATGGATTTTAAGCTTATTTAAAGCTGATTTATTATGAAACAAAACTTCCATATTGAATTGAAGGTTTTGTGATATGTTTGACTAGGGATATATTATTTTTATACACTTCATGGTTTATGGTGAAAGTATTGGCATTTCGTATGCTAGTTTTAATACGAATGTTTATGTTAAGTTTAATCCTTTTCATAGGGGAATGAATTGGACTTAATATGTGACAGGTGGAGCCCGCTATAGCTCCTCGATGCATCGGTAGGTCTCATCAGAAAAACTAGTATCTTGGCACAAGGCCTTGAAAAAATCTTATTCGTAGTCTTGGCATGAGGCCTTGGCTATGTGGTTATGATAGTCTGGCATTATGCATTCCATCATTATGAAAGTCATTATTGATATTTCATGTGATTATTTGATTAGTAGAATATCCATGTGAATAATTAAATGGCATTATTTCATTTTATTTTTGCCATACTATATTGAAGTTCAATTTTAAAAGGATTTTGTTTTAGTTATACATTGCCTTAAATGTTTATTCTTATTTATGGAAGTTTCTTCTATAATGTTATCCTTACTGGGAATTTGAGGTCACCCCTTTTCTATGTTTTATTTTTCCCAGGATGTGAAGAAGTAATTTATGAATGATCTGTAGGGATAGAATGTGGGGATATGAGTGTGGACTGTGGGGAAAATATGTTGTTGTAGTTTTCATTTTTATGACGTAATGGGAGACTTATGAATATATCTAGTGTTTCCAAGGCTACTAAACTAATCGGTCTTTCAAGACTTGGTCTTTCTTGTGATCATGCCAATGTTATGTAATAATGCACCGACTCTGGGTAACTGGGGTCGGGACGTTACAACAGGTGATGATAGAGAAGGTCCAGGTCATCCAGAAGCGGACGAAGACAGTGCAGAGTAGGCATAAATCTAATGTTAATCGGCGTCTCAGGACCTTGGAGGTTGATCAACGAGACCACATTTTCCTAAGAGCCCCCCCATGAAAAGATTTTTGGAGATTATATTGTGGAGGAAAGATATTCCAAAGTTTCATCGTTACATTTTAGATATTTTATAGGGTTGGTGAGGATTCTTACCACCTCTCTCAAACCCCATAGTTGGAGTGGGAGCATTATGTTTTCCAGGTGTTGCATCTGAGGAGATATATACATGACACCACAAAAGTTATCTTCTATGCTGAGCTGGACATTGATGATGGATCCAATTTTTCGGGGAACCTAGTTGAAATATATGATATTCAAGAGATAAGCCTACGTGTATGGACCATCCCCTTGTTTCATTTATTGTGGACGCACAATAGCCTACAGAAGAGCCCCTAGGAGTGGGAGAGCAAGATTTGGGCTCAATATATCGATCTTTTTGTTTAGTTTTTTATTTATAAATAAGAAAATATTAAAGGATGAAATGATTTAGAGACCCTATTTTCCCATATAATACGTTGTAATATATCTATAAATATTTTCAAAGCTAGGTATAGAGATGAAATTTGATTATGAGGCCTGTTGTTCATGAAATTAATTTTATAAAAATATTAAATATATTTTTTATCATTTATGCACACTTTTTTTAAAAAAAATGGGATAACCCTTAAATGTATTTTTGGTCTAAAAATATAACACATGTTTCAGTTCAGAATTTGATGTTTACCCTAGGTGTGACTTAAAATTGGATAGTGTATGGAGTTTATATAAAATAAACCATTGGTATGTGTGTTTAAATTAAATTTATTTATTTATTTAATTGTATGAATTAAAATACTTAAATAGAATTACTTTAAATAAACTATTATGATAGATCTATAAGGATTGATGCATAACCTTGGGACCATTGAGTGGATCCTTCATATACCTCTCATTTGAGGATCTAAATTAGATGATGATGAACCTCTGCATCCAGCAAGATCAAGGTGTAGAAAATGAAATTACTTATTTTCTTCGTTGGTGAGTGATTTCCTCATGAAATAAAAAATCCAATTTGAGGTAGGACATATAAATTTTTGTATTCTACACCAACTGATCAAATATATTTAGCATGATCACTATTTTACCTTGATCTTCATTAATTGAAATCTTTTTCTTGTGTCTGAGTACCTACTTTAAATTCATTATCCAATTTGTATTCAAGGCATGGTGTTTCACACGCAAATCTCCCCAATCTATATTCATTATCGAATAACTCTTTTATAATGATTTTTACTCCATTTTTTTGGCTATTTTCTTCCACATGTTCTATGAATTATTCTTCATTGGGGATCAGGGCCATGGTTCAACATTTTAGGGTGGGATCGAACTTGATCGAACCCCTGGTTTCATGAGGGTTTTTTGTGAAATGAATAATTTGGTGAATCAAAGATGAATGAGGATGAATCAGATTATATGGGTAAAAATTTCATCGATTTGGGATTTGAGACAATGATGGTGTGGCCCGGGAGGCATACAAGCCATGCGGGGCGTACAAAGAACCCCCATGGATGAATTGAAATCCATTTTCAGCCCTTGGATGGTCGAAAACGATGACTACAGACCTTCCCCACAAATTCCAAGAAGGTGGGAGGTGATATTGGAGGAGTAAATTCTAGATCTAGAACAGCAGAAACAAATATAAATTTCTAAAAAAACTCAACAACATGGAATGTAATATGAGTAATACACTCTATTAAGTGGCCCATTGGTTGCGGTGCATGGGTTTGTGAAAATTTAATTATGAAACACCATGTGGTTGGGACACATACCATGTGACCCTACTCAGGTAGACTAATCATGTGCTTGGAGAACATGGGCAGGACTCCATGTGAAAGAATATTCCATGTTCCAAAGTGAAAGAACATAGGAAAGAGTGCATGGACATGTCCAGAAGCACAAGAAGGACTCCATGCCAGATACAACACCATGTACAAAATTTTGAGGACATGGGAAAGAGTATATGGACATGGATATGAGCACGATAAGGGCCCTGTGTGGCTCAAATAGGCTGTTTAATCTACCTACACACTATGTAATACAACATGGGTAGTGATATATATACCATAAGTGACATATCTTTATAGTAGAGTGGGACCACATATCATGTGGGTCCCCTTACATGAAATATACTGAAACATTATTTTTTATTAAAATTAAAACTATTGTAACTCATTCATTTAGACTTGGATTTTGGTATGTTGGTAGCCTATTTTTAGTGTGTTTCCATGTAGAACAAGATGGTGTTATACAAATTTAATATTGAGATATTATTGAATGATTTTAGGAGTGTGAACTTCTTTATGTGATGCTCGATGATAGTGGTGATCTGCTTGGATCACTAGAGACACTAGAGTGGAACCCTCCAAGTAGGATATGGAATGAGTCCACTATCTACTATCTGAGTGGAACCCTCATGTTGGGTATGAAATGGGTCCTCAATTGACTACTGGAATGTAACACTCATGTATGGAAGGGAATGGGTCCTCTATAGACTAATAGAGAGGCACCCTCTTGCTGGAAAAGGCATGAGTCCCCACTCTTCTATCTGACTAGAACACTCCAGAACTATCAGGGTGTGGGTCCTTCACTACAAGAGTGGAACCCTCTAATAGGGTAATGCATGGGTCCTCTATCGATTACTAGATCAGAACCCTCAGTCTAGGTGAAGAATGAATCCTCTATAAATTACTATAGTGGAACCCTCCTATTGGGATGTGGAATGGGTCCTCTTTTGACTATTGTGTGGCACCCTCCTATCAGGATAGGGAATGGTTCCTCTAGTTATCAACTGAGTGGAACCCTCCAACAGATTCACAGTGTGGTTCTTCTATATACTAAGTGGAACCCTTTTGTTATTCCTCGTCATGGGTCCTCTACCTAGATAATTTTTCCCACAACTATTTGTTATAGTGTTGAGGTGTGGCTTGACTTGGATGTCCCTAAAGATAGACGTGCAAGATGTTTGGAATCACATATGGAATCTTAGAAATGATGGAACTATTTCTTTGGTCGGGTAGTGAGATAGAGATCCCCTTTCTTATTCATTTTGGATTCTTGGGTTTGAGCATGTATATATCTATATCCATGTCAATTTATTTTATATTCTCTTACCTTGGGTTGAGCTATCTATTTCTTATCATGACTCATACAATTCCCCCTTTATCATTCAAGGAAACCTAATTGATTTTTATATACTCACACCTTCATGGTATTTCCATACATGTGTCGTGTCTTATAATGTCAATGGATAAGCCGGGAGAAATTAGAGAGGATTATAGGAATACCCGGTGCATTTGGCCGTGTTTCGTGGTTGGAGCTTGGAGATTTCACAATTGGGCTCTCTCGACATTTACTTTTCCAGTTTTGTTAGGTTGGTACATATCTCTAGTTGGGAGAGTATTTTTACCCTTTTCCTTTCAATTTACATTGTCATACTCTTGTACACCCTAGATGTTTTTACAAATATGGTTATTCTCTAGATATTACATCTTTTTATTAATATTTCTCTTCACTTATGCATTGGTATGTTCTTGTAATGACTCATGTATTTATAGAATAATATTTTTTTCATTTATTATAATATTTTTGAATAATATATTAATTTCACGTTAAAGGGGATGCTTTTTCCAATAGCGTAGTTGACATGCAACAACGGGTTTCTCTAAAGTCATATGTTGCACACAACATTGAGTTATTCCAAAAAATAATTCAATAATATTATTATTATTTTAACTGGTAGTAAATTCCTAGCCATTGGAATGGTGGGAATGAACATTGTCAACTAAATTTTAAAATATGGTTTACACAAGTCTAAATAATGAGTAGTTAGTTACCACATTTATTATAAATGGAAATAAAAAACTATTGAATATAAAAGATGTGTTTTTATTAAAACCTATTTTAAAGATAATAATGGTGTTTATGAAAACATATCACCCTTTATGTATTTTTATTTAATTAAAAATATATGTTATATAATCAATTTAATGTTTTAAATTCATCTTCTATGTTTTTTTGATATGATATAAGAACAAGTTTTATTTTTTGAAAAAAGATGTATTTTTCTAAAAATGAAGTTTTACTTCCTTTTGATGATGAACCCTTTTAAAATCTTGTTTTTGTTACTTTTATATGTTATATTGGAAAAAATAGACTTCTTCTATAGAATCGGGACATCAAAACATACTTTGTTAAATGTTTTGGTAATTGTTGGATAAAGTTCATTTTTTAATGAATAGTGAAAATACTGTATTTTAATTCAAAACAGTATTTTTATCTAATTTATTAATACAGTTAGATTGAAATTTAAATTTGTTTAAAAGTGTAATTTAATTATATATTTTTTATTTAATAAATTTTTTTTCATTGGATATAATTTCAGTTTTAAATTGTAAAGAAACAAATGTCAATCTTTTGGTATTTTTTACTTCATAAAAACACATTTTTTAGTTTTGACAATGAGAATTAATTTCAGAAAATTATATGTTATGAATTGGGAAAACTAGATTCCATATTTTCAATCATGAGGTTAAAATTGTGTAAATAGGTACCATGTTTTTTTGACATTATGAATAGTAACATTAGTAATTATTTTATTTACCATGGTAAATGGGTAAATCCGGTAAATAAGGGTAAGAAATAATATTATAATAATATTAAACTACACTAAATCATTTCCTAATCCTATTGGATGAGATATTTCTGACCATGGGAATCCTTGGGTC
The DNA here is from genome assembly GCA_963277665.1 of Viscum album. Lineage (NCBI taxonomy): Eukaryota > Viridiplantae > Streptophyta > Magnoliopsida > Santalales > Viscaceae > Viscum > Viscum album. The sequence goes on along the minus strand of OY728143.1, from coordinate 838,342,236 downwards.
GATTTGGGACCCCATGGAGCCAATTGGGTGTGATGATGACATGTTATAAGAATTAATTTAAAGTAAAGAAAATATAACATAAACATGTATCTTTTGGTAAAATAATATTTGGGATTATATAATAGATATCTTCAACTATTAATATTAATTAGAAATTTAAAAATACTTCAAACATCATGATATTTTATTTTTAATTTTTATAAATTAAATGAATAAATTTAATTATGACACCATGATAATGCAATGATTTCGTCAATAATTAAGGATTAAAATAAATGATATTATAAATGTTACAATAAATGTAATTTGGTTATTTTAATGTCATAAAATAATTTTTTGGATGATATTGACATGTTATATTTTAGCTAATTCCTTTTTTTAATTAATCATGTTGTTATGAATTTTCAAAAAAAATCATGTATGAATAGTGTCCAAAATTGACGTAATTCATAACTTAAAATATAAAATAGATTATTAAAATATAATAAATTCATAAAAATAAAATATTTAAAAAATGGATAAAATAAGTCCAAATATATCATATATGATTTTTTTTAGTCGTTTGACATGATATGATAATTAAATTAACCCAAAAGTAGTAAATAACATGATATCCCTAAAAGATTAAAAAGGGTAAAATAAGGGTTAAACAAAACATATAAGGATAAACAAATATCAAAAAATTGTCTAAAAATTATTGGGTGATTGGTATTAGAAAAAACATCATCTTATCTTCAAATTAAATGAGTTTTGGACCATTTTTAATCTAGATTGATTTTATAATAAATTAATATTTCTAGATTTTCCTAAAGTACCCATCCTCCCTCTTATAAAATGTCACCACCTATAACCACACAAATAACATCTCTAAAGCCCCTTTTATCGTCAAAATTATTCCCAAATAAGATACGAACATCTATCCCTTCGTTCTATAAGCCTTACCTTGGGAAGAAGGCAATTCAAGAATGCCTTTTGTCTCAAATCAAAAGAAGTTACCTGATTTATATGTAACATCCTATCTCAAGTTCTTTTCTTTTATTTTCCTTATACACTCCCTATTCTATTATTATAAATTTACTAAATAAAAACACCAGTATCCTTAATTTACAGTTATTTTTTAGCAGAATTATTCTAACTAAACATACACACACCTTCATCTAATGGATATGAACGTATTGTTTCTGTGTATAGCGAACTACTGCCTCACGAAACGATGATTGTAAAATTTTACCCTACCACCTATCATGGTAGCCATTATGATGGAACTATGTTTATAAATGATATATATTATATTTATATTGTCTCTATTATTTGGTAATTTTTATTTAAAACAAACCTCTATACTTCCCATGATGTGTAGATACGATAACTTCATTTGAGGAAGTGTGGACGACCAGCCCCTCAAAGTGATATGACTCATTCAAGTTATACATGGAATGTAAAAAGAATGTTTTTATTAATCCTTTGATACAAAAAAGAAATAAATATAATAATGGTATTATAATATAAATTTATATCATTTTATTATTATTCTTTGAGTTTGACAAAGTAGTGGAAGTAGTGTTCATGAGTACAAATGACCTACCGTTTCCATGAATGGTGCATTTCATTTATTATCTCCAAATGTTATGTATTATTATAAATACATATATACTAGATATATATGATATTTAAATCTTTAATATCATTATGTAGATTATGTAACTTCGACTACATGTACAATTTATATCAAAACAGGTTCATTTTCAACTCATGTATTGAATATCGACAAAATGACTCATATTAACTAAAATAATTATGTAATTTTTATAACATGGTAACAAGTGAAATAAAAGTAAAAATAAACTTTAAAATATTCTTAATAAAGTATAAATTAACTCTGTTTATTATTTACAAATAACAAGAAACATACGTGACGAATCAGACTCAAATTAAGGGACTTCGTCTCAATCTCATTTCATTGAGATATTTATTGATGATATACACCTTTATTTCTTTATAAATTGTATATACATCCCCTTTTACATTACTTGTCCATATTATATCTATACTCATGGTATATAATGCCTTGTAAAATGTTCTACATCCATGTAGTGTATAATTTAAATGTTAAAAATTATAATATACTATTTATCTAAAACATAATTTTAAATTTTTTAAAGACTTAATTTTATAAATATTTATCTTTTGGGTTAATGTTTTAAAAATTATTTTAAGTGATTATTTATATTGACCTGGATATCTTTAGTGTAAATTCCTTTCAAAATTTTTAAAGTGGTATGGAACACTTTGATTAAAAAATATTCTTTTAAAAATTTTAAATTGTGGTTTAAAAGGGGATTGATTCTTTCAATAACATTGAGTGTTTTTTTATATATACGTCATGAATGGAATTTCTCACTATTATGTCACTACTATGTATTGATTTTTACTTTACAATTTTACCATTTTATTTTCAAAAAAGTTTTTTTCATTTATGAGTTCTTAGATTGTAAAGATGAAATGTGATTTCAATTTGGAAATATTTTTTTTCACTTTATCCTTGGTTTATGTTTTATGATTATGATATGGTTATTGGGAATTTTTTGGTATATGAGTGGATCCATTATGAACTGAGGGTAGGTGATCCTGAGATAGCTCTCTAATGCATTGGGTAACATGATAGAGTTAAGTGTTAATGTATCTCCTAATAAATTTATGGAATATACTGTGATGGGTATTCTAAATGTAACTACCTAAGTAATTATAAAAGCTAAAATGTAAGTATGTTATGGATGTCACAATTTACCTTTAAGATTTATGATTTCTATGTGTTATTAATAAATATTAGGATTTCATGAGGTATGTTAAAGATATTGTGTTTTATTGTTGAAAATTATGATTTAATTGATTTGTATGTATTCATGGAATAATCTTTTTTTCTTTATTTCATAACCCTTATTGAGACTTTTATTCTCGTCCCAAGTTTTTGAAATGTTTTTCACAGATCATAAAGGAGGATATGATAAAGGAAGAATGAAATAATATTTTTAGAAAGAAAATAATTATTTTTTTTATTTAAGGAGTTTTATTATTGTGTAAAAAATTGGATATAGTAGAAGTGTCTACATTGAAATTTTTGAGATGTAATGTAATATTTATGGCTTAATTATCTAAAAATATAAACATGAAAAGATCATAAATGAGAAAAAAAGTAAATTAATGATCAAAAATCAAAATTATTTAATGTTTATGGTTGGGGCCTAATAGTTGGTATAAGAAGTCGGTTTAGATACCTTTAAAGGTTAGGGTGTCATTTATGAATAAGTGATAGGTTTTATATAACCAATGTGGTTTGAATATAAGAAAGAGTCATAGTTATTTTTGATAAATTGAATGAGTTTAAGATAACATGAATAAGTATATCTTAGTGTTTACCCTCCTCATAAGATAATATATTATGATTTTACTAATATACTCACACTAACCTTTTTTTTAGTAAATGGATGGATCTAAATGGCACTAAAGTAAAATGGATGTGAAGGAAACTGTGGTGGTTTTCTGAATTAGCAACTAAATTAAATGGGAGATGCTTTAAAAACTCTTGTGGTTATTCTTAACCAACTATCTGGAGTCCTGATTAACCACTTGAACCTTGGTGATTTTTCTAAGGCATAATATATGCGAGAAAATAATCCCTATGAAAGTTCATGTAATAATCACAAAGATAAGTATATTTGAAAACCTGTGTGTCAAGGATATGGAAAGAAAAACCTAGTAAAATGTTTCAAAGGGATAAGAAGATGTTATATATGTGGTAATGATGGATTTAAAGAAATAACCTTCCATCGAAAAATAAAGCGTTCAGTTGGCTCCCAGAAATGGAAAGAAGTTATTTTCATGGGATCAATTGAATGTTTTAAATGTGGTGGGTATGGTCATTATTCAAATAGATGTCCTATGAAGAAGGTTCGGGAATGGGATCAGTAGGACCATACAAATATATTTTTACCAATAACTAATTCCATTTCAATTGAAGATGAGGGAATTAAAATTAACCTATGAAAGTTAGGGATTATTTCTTAGCTCATGTTTGGACACTACCAAAATATTAAGACATTATTCTTGATTTTGTTTGTGTTAAAGAAGTATAAAAGAATTAGACAAAAAACATGGGTAAAGGATCATGAAGAATGTTTTACGATTAAGATGTCTACATTTTAGGAATTGAAGAGTTCTATTGGATCTATGAATGATTATATGATTAATTATATTAATGATGGGATTACTTTTGAAGAATTCTAGTATTTTTAACCCTTATGTTTTTTATATAAAAAATTTAATTGAGGAATAATTATATTTTATTTTGTGGATATAGTTATAAAGAACCATTAGGGTTTATATGATCCATGAATTTGAGGCAATTAAGAGTTATTAAATTCGGGTGGCAAAATGTGAGGTATGAGATAACCTTTAATGTTAGAATTTATTATAATTATTTTTAAAGATTTTATCTCATTTTGGGAATGTTTTATGAATTATATATTTTTAAGAAACGGACAACCCGCAATATGGGTGACAACCTGGCTATGTCTATCAAGGCCATGGGAATCAAACCCATAACTGAAGGGCGATAAGGGTGCATCACCCACCACTAGCCTACGTGAAGTCCCTAGTAAGTATGACTTGTTCTTTTTAGTTAAATGATTTTATGGATCAAGAATAAGTTCATTTTGGGAACTTATGTTTTATGAAATGGATATTCATAGTATATAAAATGATTTTGTGATTAAGTGATAAATGTTATTTTGGAATATGTTCTCTCTTTTGGAAACACTATATGTTAAAGGAAAACAGAATAAAATGGGATTTTATTTGTGGAGTAATGGTTGAAATTTTATTTTGGATGATTCTATGTTTCTATTGTGGACATATGGAGATTTGGGTTATTTATGGAAATGATAAACCTATCATAGAGAATATGTGACTAGGTTAACTACTTTTCAGTATAATACATTAAGGGTAGTAAATATTATTTGGAGATAAATGTTATTATTTAATGTAGAAGACTATGTAATAAAATCCTTATGAATTTTGGGTTTCAATATTAGTTTAGATTAATTTAAATAATTTTAAGGAAAAACGTGTGTTGAATGGTCCTTGTTGAACTTTGTGTATTGTTTGTTGAATTTTGGAGATTAAGAGTAGTATTTCTTTTTATAAGTATTATCCTTTTTTGGGATTATCTGATCATATACTAACCATTTTTGTTTTGGTTACTATTTAAAGATAGGGGAAATATATCGTTCATATATTCTAGATTATGTTATTCTCTACAAGTTTATTCTAGTGCATCAGATGTGACCAAGTCATCTTGAATACTCACCGTTTGGAGAAAATATGCGTTTGTGGTAGAAATTTTTTAAAGGATGAATCTCTAATTGAAAAGTATGTACATATCCTTATGTTCTTAGTCAATATCCTAAATAAATTTCTCACCTTTATGAAAAGGTACTTAAAAAAAATATTGTATGTTTACTTTTTCTATTGGAGAATCAAAGACCATTTAACCCATCACAAGTTTACGTGTTTTTTTGTTGTTAACTTTCTCCTGATCATGTTTTATATCACTAACCGTCAAAACATGATGGTTATTTTGTCTTCCATATCCATGTCTTCCTACATGGAATCATATTATTTTTTATCTATAGTGACCTTTTTACTTCTCTTTTTTTCTTTTAAAGTGATAATTTTATTGACTCTTTTTCCAATGTGGTATTTTCAATGGTGTTTCATAGCCCAATTTTAAAATTTTGAGGACGCAATTTCTGAAAGGAGGGATTGATTTTATGACACATGTATTTATATAATACTAATATTATTTCAATTATTATAATATTTATGAATAAGATATTAATTTTACTTTAATGGGTGCATTTTTTTCAATAGCGTACTCGACACGCAATAACGGGTTTCTCTGAAATCTTACGTTTCACACAACATTGAGTTATATTAGAAAAAATAATACAGTAATAATATCATTATTTGACATTATAATTAACACCTAGCTGTTGGAATCGCGGGAAGGAATAGTATATACTGAATTTTGAAATATGGTTTAAACATGTTTAAATAATGATTCATTAGTTTCCAATTTTATAAGAAATGGAAATAAAAAACAATAGAATACAAAGGATGTGTTTTTATGAATGCCTGTTTAAAAGAAAATAGTTATGTTTATGAAATCATATGACAATTTATGGATTCTAATTTAATGAAAAATATATTTTATCTATTGAATATAATTTTTTAAATTCATATTATATGTTTTCTTTATATGATATAAGATCAAATTCAATTTATTTGATAAAAGAAGTATTTTTCTAAAAATGCAGTTTTACCACCTTTTGATGGTGAACCCTTTTTAGATCTATATTTTCTTACTTTTATATGTTTTATTTGACAAAATAAACTTGTCATATAGAAACAGGACATTGAAATTTACTTTGTTTGATTTTTTAGTAAATTTCGGATAAATTTCATTTCTTAATGAATTGTGAAAAATAATGCATTTAAAATCTAGAATTCATTTTCATATAATTTATTTATACATTTAGATTGTCATTTAAATAGGTTTTAATGTTTAATTGGATTATTTTTTTATAATTTAACCCAATTTGGGTTATTTTAAGTAATTTCACTTTTAAATTGGATATAATCACATGATAATCTTTTGGTAGTTTTTAATTCTTAAAAACACTTTTTTTTGGTTTTGACAATAGGAATTATTTTTAAATTAATTTCAAAAAATTATCTTTTATGAATTTGGATAATTAGACTACATATTGGGAATCATAGGTCAAAAATTTTGAAAATAGTTTCCTTTTTTAGACATTATGAATAGTAAATTTAGTGATTATTTTATTTACTGTGGTAAAAGTTTATATCTAGTAAATAAGGGTAAAATAATAATAATTTGATAATATTAAACTACCATAACACATGTCATAATACTATTCAATTATATATGTCCGACCATGGGAATCCTTGAGTCGATTTTAGGACCTCATGGAGCCATTGGGTGTGATAAGGACATGTTAATAGAATTGATTTAAAGTAAAGAGAAATATAACAAAAAATGTATCTTTTACTAAAAAAAATTTCATATGGGGTTATATAATAATATATTAGACTATAAATAGTAATTAGAAAAATAATAGTATTTCCAACATCATGATATTTTATTTATACTTTTTATACACTAAATAGATAAATTTAATTATGACCTAATGATTACGCAATGATTTCATCATTAATAAATGATTCAAATAAATGATATTATAAATGTTAAAGTAATGTAATTTGATTATTTTAATACTTTCCAAGATTTTTATAGATTATATTGACATATTATATTTGATTTATTTTCTTTTATTCTAATGAATCGGGTTTTTATAAATTTTTAAAAAAGTCAAGATTGAATAGTGTCCAAAATTGACATAATTCAAAACTTAAAATATAAAATAGTTTATTAAATGATATTAAATTCATAAAAATATAATATTAGTCCAAATGGTTAAGATAAGTCCCAATATGTCATAAATTACTTTTTCTGGTTGTTGGACATGAAATGGTAATTAAATTACCACAAAATGTGTAAATATCATGATATCATTCTAAAATTGAAAAGGGTAAAATAAGGGTTAAACCAAAATGATACGGATAAAAAAATATTCAAAAATTTTATAAAAATTATTTTGTGATTGTTATTAGAACAAAAATAATCTTATATTTTAATTAAATGAGTTTTGTAACATTTTTAATCGAAATTGAATTTATAATAAATTAATATTTTTAGACTTTCCTAAAGTGCCCATCCTCCCACTTATAAAATACCACCACCTCTGCCCACATAACTCACACCTCTCATGCCCCTTTTCTCGTCCAAATTCTTCTCACATAAGCTCCCAAAATCCATCCCATACTCATATATTCCTTACCTTGGTCAGAATTCAATTCAAGAAATCATTTTGGCTCAAATCAAAAGAAGTTACCCGATTTTGAGGTAACATCTTCTCTCAAGTTCATTTATTTTATTTTCCTCCTCCACACCCTATTATATTATTATTATTTGATTACATAAAAAAAACAAATATCCTCAATATATTATAATTTTTTTATGAGAATTATTTTACCTACACTTACACACACCTCCATCTAATGCATACGAACATACTATTTCTATGTAAAGAGAACTACTGTCACATGAAACAATAACTATTCAATTTTCCCCTACCACCTCTCATAGGTGAATTATTATGGAAATTTATTAAAATATAATATTTATAATATTTATATTGTCTCTATTACAATTTAATTTTTATTAACAACATACCTTCATGCATTCCATGATGTGTAAATACAATAATTTCATTTGAGGAAGTGTGGACTACCGCCCCCTCAAAGTGATATGAATCGTTCATGCTATACATGGAACTTATAAAAATGGTTTTATTAAACCTATGATTAATAAATGAAATAAATATAATATTGGTATTATAATATACATTTATATCATTTTATTATTATTATTTTAGTATGACAAAAAAATGAAAGCAGCATTCATGCGTACGTACGACATATCGTCTCCATGAAAGGTGAATTTAATTTCTTATATTGAAATTCAATGGACTATTATAAATACATATATACTAGAAAAATATGATATTTAAATCATTAATATCTTTATGGAGATGAATTAATTTTTACTACATGTTCAATACATGTTTATTTTTTACTCAAGTACTAAATATCGCCAAAACAAATGACATTAACATAAATAATATTGTAATTTTTATAACGTGGTAATAAGTGAAATAAAAGGAAACCTAAAATTGAAAAAATATCTTAAGCATGTATAAATTAACTGAAGTTTATTATACCAGAATAACAAGGAACAAATGTGATGAATCAGACTCAAGGTACATGGCATCGTCAAAATATCCTTTCATTGAGACATTTCGTAATGATATGCACCTTTATTTATTTATAAAGTGTATATATAGCCCCTTTTAAATACTAATCCATATTATATCTATACTCATGATATATAATGTCTTATAATATGTTTTAATTACACGTGGCATATAATTTTAACGTTCGAAATTGTAAAGTACTCTTTATCTAAAACATCATTTTAAATGTTTTAAAGATTTAATCATATAAACCCTTATATTTCATGTTATTGTTTCAAAATGATTTTAAGGACATATTTATATAGACCTGAATGTTTTTAAATTTAAATTCTTTTTAAAAATTTTAAAGTGGTATGGGACACATTGATTAAAAAAACTTCTGTTAAAATTATTTAATGGTGTTTTTAAAAGGGGATAAATTATTTCAATAATGATGAGTGTTTATATATATATATATGTCATAAATTGAATTTTTCAATTTTATGTCACTATTATGTATTAATTTTTACTATTAAAATTTTCTATTTTATTTTAAAATAATGTTTTTTCATTTATGAGTTCGTGGATTGTAAAGATGAAATGTGATTTCAAAGTGAAAATATTATTTTTTTCCTTTATGATTGGTTTATGTGTTATGATTATGTTATGGTTCTTGGGAATTAATTAAGTATATGGGTGGTTCTGTGATAAACAATGGGAGGGTGATCCTGAGATAGCTCTCCAATTCATTGGGTAATGTGGTGGAGGTAAATATTAATGTTTCTCTACAGAGATTTAGGGAATATACCATGATGGGTATTCCAAGCAAAACTCTCTACGTAGTTGGGAAGGTAATAATGTAAGTATGTTATGGATGCCACAAGTTACATTTTTTATTTATTATTTCTATGTTTTATTAATAAATATTATTATTTCATGAGGTATGTTAAAGATATTTAGTTTTATGATTGAAAATTATGATTTCTTCGATTTTTATGTATTCATGGAATAATGTTTTCATTCCTTATTTTATATCCCATACTATGCTTTTTTATGCTCATCCCATGTTTTTAGGAAACAAATTTCATAGGTAATAATGGAGGATACGAGAAATAAATAATTAAAAAATATTTTTATCAAGAAAATAATTCAATTTTTATTTATGGAGTTTCATTATTGTGACAAAAACTGATAGATTAGAAGTGTTTACCTTGTAATTTTGGATATGTAATGTAATATTTATGGCCTAATTCTCTAAATCCATCAACCTAAAAAGATAATCAATGTTAAAGAATGTAAATTCTTGATCAAAAATCAAGATTATGTAATTTTAAGGGTTGGGGTCTTATAGTTGATATCAGAGGTCTTTTTAGATACCTTTAGAGGTTAGGGTGTTATTTAAGAATAAGTGACATGTTTTATATAACCAATGTGGTTAGAATATTAGAAATATTCATAGTTGTTTTAGATAAATTAAATTATTTTAAGATAACTTGAACAAGTATACCTTAGTGTTTATCCTCCTCATAAGATAATATATGATTATTTTACTAATATAATCACACTGACCTTTTGGGTTTTAGTAAATTGATGGATCTAACAGGAACTAAAGTAACAATGGATGTGAAGGAAAATATGGTGGTTTTATGAATAAGAAACTGAATTAAATGGGAGATGTAATGAAAAATCTTGTGGTTATTCTTAACCAACAATTTGCAGTCATGATTGACCACTTAAACCTTGGGTATTTTTTTAAGGAATTATATATGCGAGAAAAGAATCCTTATAGATGTTCAGGTAAAAATTACCAAGGTAATTATATTCAAAAAACAATGTGACAAGGATGTGGAAAGCAACCCCTAGTAAAATGTTTCAAATGGATAATAAGATGTTATATATGTGGTATTGAAGGCCGTAAACTAATAACCATCGAAGGAAATTGGAAGGGTTCAGTTGGAAATAAGAAAGAGAAATAAGATATTTCCAAGGGATCAATTGTTTTTTTTAAATGTGGTGTGAATGGTCATTATGAAAATAGATGTCATGTGAAGAAGGTTCAGGAATGGGATTAACATGACCATAAAAATTTATGTTTATCAATATTTTATTCCATTCCAAATGGAGATGAGGAAATTAAAAATGACCTATGAAAGCTATGGATTATTTCATAGATCATATTTTGAAATTATCAAAATCTTAAGACATTATGCAAGATTTGGTTTGTAAGAAAGAAGTATAAAAGAATAATATGGAAAAACATTGGAAAATTATCATGAATAATGTTTTGTGATTAATATGTCTACATTTTTAGAATTGAAGAGTTATGTTGGATCTATATGCCCTGTCCCATCCCCCGGGGCCTGTGTCATGACTACCCGAAGCTCGCCTTCCATAGGCCAGGGGTTCGTGACTAGCACCGTAAAAGAGTATCCCTAAAATAGAAATGAATTTCCTTTAACATGTATAAACATATAGACCAAGAACATGATAAGAATCAAAACACGTAGTAGTATTGCAATAGTAAAAGTGTGTACAGAAAGTGAAGGGGTCTGGAATACATGCCCAACTGAAATATACAACAGAAACAGAAAAATGTAAATAGCTCCAGAGAACGTCCACTATGGATCCTACCTGAAGGGTAGGTATAGCTCATCTCCACATCTCTCCATCTCAACTAGTAACCCCATGTACCACCTGGTCATGGATCCCCAAGTTGGAGCTGAGTTGCTCGTCATCTGCACAAGACACAGCATGGTGCGGGTGAAGCCCCACCTGGGGTCAGTTTAACAATACCGAGTAAGGACCGCGAGACTCCCGAAGGACTCTCAAAATTCCACAAGGAGGACCTCAAATCCTGACCTCAATCATAATGAAAAAAGAAATTATATATCCCAACCAGGTATTAAACTCAATGAAATAGGAAAATATGTTGATCCCCATAGGGTCGTTATGTCGATGATCCACGACTGGCCTCTCTAAGGCTGGTCCTCATCGGGTCACTATAATATTGATCTACATAGGGTTGCTATGATGCAGATCTACACAGGGTTGCTATGATTTTGATCCACACTGGGTCTCTATGATGCAGATCCACATAGGGTCACTATTATGCAAATCGACAAAGGGTCGCTATGATGTTGATCCACATAGTGTCACTATGATGTTGATCCATGATGGGCCTCTCTCAGGTTGGTCCTCATCGGGTCTCTATGATGTTGATCTATATAGGGTCGTTAGGAATGTTGATCCACACAGGGTCTCTATGATGCTGATACACACCGGGTCACTATGAATGACTTTCAACTACATGATTCCACAAAGGAGTTACCCCAAGTACCACCATGTCGTAAGGGTTTCAACGCAATAGACAGTGTGTCAATCAAACACCCGATCTTAGAGTTATAGGCATTTTAGCGCCAAAGGCCCGACATGATTCTGATTCATTCCAACCCAAACATGTCCCAACATTATCTGAAACTAATTTGGATTATCTCAAAAAAAATTGTCTCTCTCCATGGTTTCCAATGCCATGGATGATTCATCACACAGACGTCTAGTTTGCGAGATATGGATTTTTACGCCGTAAAATTAACTTTTTCACCTGAACATCCAAGGTTGATGTTAATCCTCCCTTGACTGAATCCTAGCACAGCGGATTCAATAGTTACCTCATATTTTTAATCAGGGCACCAGTTCAAAAAATAGAAAACACTGCCTGCGAGTTTACTGAATGTACCCTAAAAAAGGTTTAAAATTTGTTAACAGTCACCCTCAACCCACACCAGTCGAGATTATGGTATTCCCAATTGGAACACTCCAACATGAGCTCAATAGTACTCTCCTCTTTTCAATATGAGTTACAATTTAGAAGTAAAGGATTTTACAATAAAATAATTGTCAATTAATTATTTTATTTACGGCCTAAAACTAACTTCCACTAGTGGCCCGCATCGGCCAATGTTAGTATATGCCTAAGGAAAGAATACCCTCATGTGTTTATCAGTAGTCTCATATTTTTAATCCGAGTCACCTTTCAGGATTTATAATAATTTGAAAAATAAAATAATTTTTATTTAATTATTTTTTTTACAGTTATTCCATTTTGGGGTCTTCTCACCGGAGGCCTACACTGACTAAACTGAAGTCGCGCCTAAGTTAAACCTGCCACCTTGAACACAACGGTGCCCTCAAATTTATGATTTGGGAACCCGTTTAATAATTATTCCACTTTTTTAGGAAAATGACTCACCCGTGTTATTTAAAACATAACATTTTTTAACGGATCATTCCAAGAACTTCGGGCGTCAGAATCACGGGTCGTTATATTTCACGATCTTGAAATAATTCCATATACATAAATGAAAATTATAAGAAATTTACAAGACATTAAATTGTGGATGATGATATGATTAAATGTATTAATGATGTGATTACTTTGGAATACATCTAGTTTTTTTAACCCTTAAGTTTTTTATATTAAAATGTTAATTGAGGAATAATTATCTTTTCTTTTGTGTATATAGTTATAAATAACCATTACGGTTTATATGATCCTTGAATTTTAGGCAATTAAGGGTTATTACTTTTGGGATGCAAAATGCGAGGTATGAGATAACCTTTACGGTTAAAATATGTTATGGTTATTTTTTATGATTTTACCTCATTTGGGATTGTTTTTAAGAATTATATATTTTTTGGGAAAAGAAAACCCACATGAAGGGTGGAAACCCATCTCATCTGTCAAGGATGTGGGAATCGAACCCATAATCAAAAGTCGACAAGGGAATATCGCCTACCACTAGCCTACATGAAGTCCTCAGTAAGTATGACATGTTCTATTTAGTTAAATGATTTTATGGATCAATAATAAGTTTATTTTTGGAACTTATGTTTTATCAAATGGATATCATTAATATTGGAAAATGATTTTATGATTATGTGATAAATTTTATTTTGGAATATGTTCTCCCTTTTGGGAACACTATCTGCCTAATGAAAATAAAATGCTATGGGATTACGTTTTTGGGGTAGTGGTTGAAATGTTATTTTGGAAAGATATTTGCTTTTATTGTGGAAATATAGAGATCTCAGTTATTTATTGAAATTATTATCCTATCATAGAGAATATGTTACTGTGATAATTACTTTTCAGTATGAGACACTAAGAGTAGTCGATGTTATTTGGAGATAAATGTTAATATTTAATGTGGAAGACTATGTGATCAAACCCTTATAAATTTTTTGTTTCAAACTTAGTTTAGATTATTTTTAATAATTTTAAGGAAAAATGTGTATTGAATATTCTTTTGTTGAACTTTGTCTATTTTTTGTTGAATTTTGGAGATTAATTGTAATATTTATTTATATAAAGAAATATTCTTTTTGGGGATTATCTGATCTTGTACTAACCATTTTGGTTTTGGATAATTTCTAAAGATAGGGGAAATATATAGATTATCTTTTGGGTATTATATGATTATCTAGAAGTTGATTTTAGTGCTTTAGATGTGACCAAGTAATCTTTAATACACATCGTTTTGAGAAAAGATGTGTTTGTGGAAGAAATTTATTAAACGATGAAACTATACTTGAATGTAAATTTATTTCCTTATGTTCATAGTCAATATCATAAATAAATTCCTTAAATTTATGAAAAAGAATGTAAACTAAAAACATTGTCTCTTTTAATTTCCTATTGGTGATTCAAAGACTCTTTAACCCATCACAGGGTTATGGCTTTCTGGTTGTTAAATTTCTCCCGATCATGTTTTCTGTCACTCTCCATTAGAACACGATGTTTATTTTTTCTTCCATATCCATGTTTTCCTTCATGGAATCCTAATATGTGTTACCTCGGGTTACCTTTGTATTGCTCTTATTTCTTTTAAAGTGACAGTTTTATTGACACTTTTTCTGATGTGGGATTTTCAATGAATTTTATGTGACCAATTTTAAAATTGCAATGACGCAATTTCCAAAAGGGGTGAATGATGTAATGACCCAGGTATTTATAGAATAATAATTTTTTCATTTTTTATAATATTTACGAATATGATATTAATTTTACATTAAATGGGATGCTTTTTTCTGATAGTGTACTCAACATGGAATAATAGGTTTCTCTTAAATCTT
Organism: Viscum album; assembly: GCA_963277665.1. NCBI lineage: Eukaryota > Viridiplantae > Streptophyta > Magnoliopsida > Santalales > Viscaceae > Viscum > Viscum album. The sequence goes on along the minus strand of OY728143.1, from coordinate 838,327,171 downwards.
ACGTTGCACAATACATTGAGTTATACTGAAAAATAATACAACAGTATTATTATTATTTTAAATGGTAGTTAACACATAGCCGTTGGAATGGCTTAAATGAATAGTTTCAACAAAATTTTGAAATATAGTTTACACATTTTTAAATAATGATTCATTGGTAACCAAATTTATTTGAAACGGAAATAAAAACCAATTGAATATAAATGATGTGTTTTTATGAAAACATATTTAAAAGAGAATAATTGTGTTTATGAAATCATATCACACATTATGGATTTTTTTAAATAAAAAATCTATGTTATATATTCAATTTAATTTTTTATATTCATCTTATATGTTTTCTTGATATGATATAATAACAAATTCAATTTTTCAGATAAAACAATTATTTTTCTAAAAATGCAGTTTTACCGCCTTTTGATGGTGAACCATTTTTATAAATTGTTTTTTTCACTCTTATATGTTATATTTGAAAAAATAAACTTCTTATATGTAATAGAGAAATAAAAATTTACTTTGATTACTTTTTTGGCAATTTTCTGATAAAGTCCATTTTTTAATGAATACTGAAAAATGCTACATTTTAATTCAAAACAGCCTTTTTCATCTAATTTATTTATATAGATATATTGTAATTTAAATTAGTTTAAAAGTTTAATTAGATCATGTTTTTATAATTTAATCCAATTTTTATCATTGTTAGTAATTTCACGTTGAAAATTGACATATACACACGTCAATCTATTGGTAGTTTTTACTTCTTCAAAACAGGCTTTTTTGTTTTGACAAAGGAAATTATTTTTAAATTAATTTCTAAAAATTATATGTTTTGAATTTTAAAAACTTTATTCCATCTTTGGAATCATGTGGATAGATTTTTTTAAATATGTAACTTTTATTTTTGGACATTATGAATAGTAAATTTAGTAATTATTTTATTTACCACGGTAAAAGGGTAAATCTTGTAAATAAGGGTAAAAAACAATATTAAAATAATATTAAACCACCCTAACATGTGTCCAAATCATATTTAATAAGATATATCTGACCATGTGAATTCCTAGGACAATTTTGGGACCCTCTAAAACTACATGGGTGTGTGATAATGACATGTTATAAGAATTAATTTAATGTAAGGAGAAATATTACATAAACATGTATATTTTACAAAAACAAATTTTATATGGGATTATATAATTGATCTCTTTGACTTAAAATAGTTATTAGAAATATAAAAATATTTCATACATCATTATATTTTACTTATAATTTTTAGACATTAAATAAATAAATTTAATTATGACACAAGGATGATGTAGTGATTGCTTCATTAATAAAGGATTCAAATAAATGATATTATAATTTTCAAAATAAATTTAATTTGATTATTTTGATGTAATAAAATTATTTTATGGATTATATTGACATATTATGTTTTATTTAATGCCTTTTTTCTAAATAATAAGGTTTTTAGGAATTTGTAAAAAATTCATGTATGAATGGTGTCCAAAGTTGGGATAATCCATAAGTCAAACTATAAAATAGTTTATTAAATGATATTAAATTCATAAAAATATAATATTATGAAAAATGGTTAATCCAAGTCTAGATATGTCATAAATGAATTTTTTTTGTCGTTTTACATGATATGGTAATTAAATTAACCCAAAATGTGCAAATAACATGATATCACTATAAGATTAAAAAGGGTAATATAAGAGTTAAACCCAAAATATAACGATAAAAAATATTTAAAACTTGTCTAAATATTATTGGTTGATATTTATTAGAACCAAAATCGTCTTATATTATAATTAAATTGGTATTGGACCTTTTTTATTCGAAATTGAATTTATAATAAATTAATATTTCTAGACTTTCCTAAACTTCCCACCCTCCCTCTTATAAAATGCCACCACCTCTACAGATATAACTCACACCTCTAAATCCCCTTGGATAGTCCAAATTAGGCCCAAATAAGCTCCCAAAATCAATTCCTTCATCTTAGAATCCTTACCTTGGTCATAAGGCACTTCAATAAAGCCTTTTGGCTCAAATCAAAAGAAGTTATCTGATTCAGAGTTAGCATCTTCTCTCAAGTTATTTTTTTATATTCCTTATCCACTCCATAATATTTTCTTATTCTAAAATTAAAAAAAACAAAATTATCCTAAATATACTAGGATTTTGTCATGAGAAAGATTATAACTACACTTAAACACACTACCATCTAATGGATACAATCCTAATGTTTTTGTGTACAGAGAACTACTTCCACATAAAACGATGAGTGTTCAATTTTCCACTACCACCTCTCATGGTGGAAATTATAATGGAACTGTATTTATATAATATATTTATTATATTTATATTTTCTCTATGGTTCTGTATATTTTTATTTTCAACGTACCTTCATGATTTCCATGATATGTAAATACGATAATTTCATTTGAGGAATTGTGGACTACCGCCCCCTCAAAGTGATACGGCTCGTTCATGATATACATGGAACATATAAATGACGATTTTATTAAAACAATGAGACATAAATGTCATAAATACAATAATGTTGTTATAATATAAATTTATATGATTTTTTTATTATTCTTTACGTGTGACAACGAAATCAAAGTTACGTCAATGCATACGTACGGCCTACCATCCCCATGAACAATGCATTTCATTTATTATATCCAAATGTTATGGACTATTATATATACATATATACTAGATATATTTGATATTTAAATAATTAATATAAATCTGGATATGATTTAACATTGACTAAATGTACAATTTAAATCAAAATAGGTTCATTTTTTACTCAAGTACTGAATATCGACAAAACGACCAATATTAACTTAAATAATTATGTAATTTTTATAACATGGAAATAAGTGATATAAAAGAATTAATAAACCTGAAAATGTTATTAATCAAGTAAAAATTTAACTTAATTTTATTATTCAAGAAGAACAAGGAACATACGTGACGAATCAGACTCAAGGTAAGCGACTTCATCTCAATCTTCTTTCAATGAGACATTTCTTGATGATATACACCTTTATTTCTTTATGAAGTGTATATATATCCCCTTTTACATTATAAATCCATATTATACCTATAATCATGATATATAATGTCTTGTAAAATGTTCCAATTTCATGTGGTGTATAATTTAAATGTTCAAAAATGTAAAGTAATCTTATCTAAAATATTGTTTTAAAAGTTTAAAAATTTATTCTTATAAATCCTTCTATTTCATGTTTATGTTTTCAATATAATTTTAAGGAATTATTTATATTGAAATAAATTATTTTAAGTTTAAATTATTTTCAAAAGTTTTAAAGTGCTATGGGACACATTGATTATAAAATATTCTTATAAAATGTTTTAATTGTGTTTTAAAAATGTGATTGATTATTTCAATAAAATTGATTGTTTTTTATATGTACATCTCGAATAGAAGTTCCAACTTTTTTGTTGCTATTATGTATTTATTTTTACTTTATAATTTTATAATTTTATTTTAAAATATGATTTTTTTTTGTTTATGATTTCACTTATTGCACAGATAAAATGTGATTTCAAAGTGGAAATGTTATTTTTGCTTTATTCATGGTTTATGTGTTTTGATTAAGTTATGGTTATTGGGAATTGCTTAAGTATACAGGTGGTTCCATGATAAACTGAGGGTAGTTGTGACCAATATAGCTCTCTAATACATAGGTTAATGTGATGGATGTAAAATTTAATGTTTCTCCTATGATATTTAGGAAATATAATGTGAACGGTATTCCAAACGTAACTCCCTATATATTTGTGAATGCTACAATGTAAGTATGTTATGGATTCCACAAGTTACATTTATGATTTATGATTTCTATGTGTCATTCAGAAATTTTTTTATTTTCATGAGGTATGTTAAATATATTATGTTTTATGATTGAAAATTATGATTTCTTTGAATTGTATGTATTCTTAGACTAATGTTTTCTTTCCTTATTTTTTATCCCTTACTGAGATTTTTTTCCCATCCCATTTTTTGGAAATGTTTTTCATAGGGAATAAGGAAGGATAAGATAATTTAATAATTAAATAATAATTTTAAAAAGAAAATAATTCTTTTTTTAATTATGGAGTTTTAATATTGGGAAAAAAATTGGATATAGTAGAAGTGCTTACTTTGTAATTTTTGAGATGTATTGTAATTGTTATGGCCTAGTTCTCTAAAACTCTAAACCTGAAATGTTCATCGATGAGAATGAAAGTAAATTATTGATAAAAAATAATGATTAAGTAATTTTTAGGGCTAGGTCCCTATAGATCAGGTGTGTGAATATTGGTACATTAGGAAAAGGCATCACATATTAGTTATCCCTTTCACCAGTTTCCACCACCCCCTAGCTTATGGAGGCTGGTTTGGGGTAGTGGGTCCAATGCCCCATTCGGTCATTTCGGGCCAAATATTGACTTCCTTAAGCCCCTAGTGGAAAAAATCACTAGTGGAATGACTCAATCGCATGTTTCAAGATTATAAAGAAAAAGAATGATGCAGTGGATCAAACTTTTTCCGTGAATCACTATCACATGGATGATTTTTTTTTACTCAGGAAAGTATTTAATAAATTTCATGTTATTAATGCATCTGTTATTTGAGACATAGGTAGATGTTGTAAATGGGATGTAATTAGAAAATATCTCAATTATTTCATTGGAAATATATACTTTCCTTTTTATACCTCATTATACCTTGATTCTCCAATTATTGGGAAATTAATTAATGATTCATAATCATCATAATATAAGATGTAGTCATTTGAGAAATCATGGATATTTAGATAATGAAGACCAAAATTATGGAACAAATTATTTATTTCATAGAAATATACATGTAATTTGTTTTTATTAGGGAATAATTATTTAACCATAGAATATATTTGATCGAGAAAACTATTTCAAATTCCGAAATCAATTTTAGTAGAAGTAAATATTTTAAAGGATTCATGTTTTCTTAACATTCATCTCTGATACAGGTCTTCCTTAGCATATTTAAACATATTATAAAATTGAGATGTTTCTAATTCATGAATCAGAATATCATTCTGAAATGTTGTTTCGGAAATAGATGTTTCATCAACCTCATGTACTAAATTCTGAAATGATGGATTTAGAACCAAAAAAATCACTATATTCGGAATTTCATTCGCTATGTAAAAATGAAAAATACAATCCTTCCAAAAATCCAGAACCATTAGATGATGTTCAGCATTATCGAAGGTTTTGAATCTCCTGAGATCAAATTCCATCCAAAGGCATTTAATTGTACCTTAAAAAGAATTCTGAATTTGATGTTGGAAATGATATAAATGTTTCAACACCCACAATATAGATAGGATTTTTACCAAATCTATTAGTGTTTTTAAAATGATGTATCCAATCATGGTGTTTACATATTTATTCTGCAGTCTTATAAAAAACAACATAAATAAGAATATTTTTCTACACATTATGACTAATTATTATAAATTATTATCTAACATTAATTATATCTAATTATGACTACTTACCATGAATTCATACTAAATTATACTAATTATTACTAATATTTATTAGTTATGACTAACTATCACCCATATTAATTAAGCGATATTGATTTTTTATTTATTATAATAATATTTTTAATAAATATTACTATTTATTAGTAATTATTAAAAATGTTATATTTTTTACAATTTATTACAAATTATAGTAATTACTACCAATATTTACAAATTATTAATAATATTTACTAATTATTAACAACATTTACTAATTATTACTAATATTGACAAACTACTTTTTAATTATTACAGGATATATAATAATTAAAAAAAATTGATGAATTATTATAAAAAATTTCTAATTACTGAAAATTTATAATGATTATTAGTATTTTTTTTATTTTAGAAATTATTAAAAATTATCATAATTTAACAATATTTACAAATTAATACAAATATTATTTATGTATTTATTATATTTACTAATTATTACAAATATTGAATAATTATATATTAGTTAATGCATATTACTCATAATTATTACTAATATTTTAAATTATTACGAATTTTTTACTAATTTTTGTAAATTTTAATAATTATTATCAATTTTTTTTAAAGTTATTAAAAAATTACTAATTATTAGATATATTTATTAATTATTGTTAATTATTTAAATAATTTTTTAAGTGATACTAATTATTTATTAACTATAACCACATTTTTATTAAATATTATATATTTTTAATAATTATTATTAATTTATATATGTTTTACAATTTATTATATGTTATCATAATTTACTAATATTAACAAATTATTAATAATATTTACTAATTATTTCAAAAATTTACTAATAAATTCTAATATTAACTAATTATTTATTAATTATTACAAATTATTTAATAATTATTACTACTTTTTTTAATTATTACTACATTTTTAATAATTCTCTGTATTTTTTATATATTTTTTTGAAGTATTTCTTCACAAATTTTAGTACTTATTAATATTATTTATTAATATTTAGTAATTAAGTTTTACTAATTATTTAGTAATTATAACTAATTTTTAAAAAAAATATTTTTTTTATAATTATCAGTATTCTATAATTATTTTTATTTTATATCTTTTTTAAAATTTATTAAAAATTATCATAATTTTCAAATATTTACAAATTAATACTAACATTTACTAATTATTTCATTAATTGACTAATTATTTGTTAAATAATAAAAAACATTAATAATTATATCTAATTTTTTACAAATTATGGTGAATTTTTTAAAAAAATTATATTTTATATATTTTTAAAATAGTATTACAAAAAGAATATTATTTATTGAAATTAATTATTAAGTAATACTTCTAATTTAGTAATTGTGACAAAAAGTTTAATAAATATTACTAAGACCTGATAACTAATCTGACACGTTGGAAAGGATCAAATACCACAAGAATGATAATCGAAAATCATTAATGTAAGATATTTAACATTAAAATAATTAGTACAATCAAGAAGCATGAACATGAAGAATAAATTCAAGTATTACATATCCTTCTTTGTAATAGTTAATACATAAATGGAACCATATAAGTAAACATATCAATCAATAGTCGTTGTAAAAGAGAAAAGGGTTATAAGCTCTTATGCACTCCAAGTTCCTTATACAATCTCAAAAATTTACCTCACCTCCCCACACACTTTAATGAGTATCCACACTCTAATTATAGAATCAAAATTCTATAATTATTCACTCCTTGAAATATACCAATGATTAATTATGTAAAAATAATACAAGGCTTAAACAAATCATATGTCTTATATAGAAAAATAATTTAAGAAAAATTTCAAAATAAGTATTTAATATTAATTAAATATTGTAATACATGGTAACCACCAATAAAAATAACTATGAAATAATGTATTGATTGAAAATATCCATTAAACTCAAAGGGAAAAAATAAATTCAATGAAAAAAACTATGTTCTTAAATATAAACTTTAAACATTTTAAAAACTACCTAAAATCATGGAAAATCGGCCATTGGGGAGAAAGAATGTGTCTTCTTTGATGGAGGACACCCAAATATGGAATAATAAACCCACCTAAACCCTAAATACCAAATAAAGCACAAATATCGGGTAAATCATTTAAACTAAAGTTCATTCAAACCAGCTATGATAAGAGGGAAGCAGGGTGGAAATAGAATGAAAGAGGAGGGCAGAGGAGTACCTATTTGGAATATTCAAGCATTAATATCCAAAATATAAGAATAAATTAGGAATTATAGACAAGATCATTGGAGATTTGTGTGACAAGGAGGGTTGTGAGATAAAGGTAAAGAAAAAATAATGTAGTAAAAAGTGATAGGTGATTTTTTTTAGTTTTTTTATGGAGTAATTTCTATGAATATTTTGTTGCTACTAGAGTTGTTGTGGAATGTTTTTTTGATGGACTAGATTATACATCACAAATACCATTCTCTCATCATAGCATAGGTAATCCCATCGTGACCAATAGTGATGGACTTCATACCCATCACATTTGATGTTTTTTGTTATGGAAAGTACAATTCATCCTTAAAAATTTTAAATTTCATTATTTTAATGTATATGGAAATCAATCATAAATAACACGTTGTAAATGTTCAAATTTTTTATAGTTCTTGTTTATCTGTTCTTGTGAAATGAACATTGAACTTTTAATCAAGATATGGGATTTCATGCTTATCATATTATTTTATGTGAAATCCTAGATTTATCATTCTTTATCTATATGGGTTATGAAGGAATAAACCTTAAGGAAGATTAAATTAGATTATATAATAAATATTGGTTTTGGTTGTAGCAGTCACACGTGTTTCCATCATGATATTGGTTTGCCTCTTGTTTTGCTAGAGCCTAAGATTTTCATTTTTATGTTATGGTTTAGCATTCTTGATATAATGAAAATAGATAAAAAAATGTAAATATATTAATGTTTGGTGGATAAATATATAAACATTCATGTTTATTTAAAACCATTATTCTTGTGATTTTATAGAATATGATATATAATATGAAACCCTTTTTCTTGTGGATTAATTAATAAAGAAGAATGTTTTTATTGATATTTTCTAACTTAAGTTTAATGAAACTAGATGTTATACTTGTAATAATTTTTAAATATTTATAATATTTCATAATCTTATGCCTTAGGTTTCATATGGTTATATCCTTTAACAAATAAATCGATTAATTCAATACAGTAATGAACATGATTTTTAATAAAGATGAATTCTTGAGGATAACTGAGACTATTTTTTGTGAAGGTTGGATGTCTTGGTTTTTATGACCTATATGACATATTGAATTTGTTTTTTTGTTTACTTACTTGTTTTATTTCTTAGGTTTTGAGACTTATGATGCATCGTGATGTGAGATTGGGATGGTTGGTGGTTAATGAGTCATAGGTTGGGAGGCTCGGGTTTGTGGCAGAAGTTAGCATCAGTGATTGTAGATGGATTTCTTTATGATATACATGGTGGTGTCTAGGATATCATCAATAATAATGGAATATATTTATGTTTTTATTCCCCATTAATATGTATAATGATATACTTTATTTTTAATTAATATCTTTAAATGACTAGACATTTGAGTTTATTGTTTACATGTATTCCTTTCCCACCATTTTAATGTAGCCAGTTGTGCATAGTTTATGCATCCCTTTTATGGTATATTATAGTGAGTCCAAGAATACCTATAATTATGGAATTTTAATGAATCATAAATGTTTTAACCAATAGGTTTGGTGGATTGTTGGAATGCCAATTATGGCAGTCTTGAGGAACCACGGGATTGGTTAGATTTTTTCTGGAGGGGAAGGATGTCAATTATTAATTATTGAAAAGTGTAAATGTTTTAATTAATTGTTTTTTAATTAATTATTGTAACTATATGATTAAAAAAGGAAATAACTAACAGAAATTATTCTTGAATGTTCTTATGCTTATAGGATACCTAGACCATCACAATGGAAGTCAACTGTCTGAGAGATGATAGCTTTAATTAATACTAGGTTAATTCCCATATAATGATTATAAGGTGTATATATATCATGTATGTTATGTGATTTCATACACTATCCAAACATATTGGTAGGTAGGCTAACACCCAGTTTACTTTGAGAGGGTGTTTATCCCAACATCTAGGTTGGTGAGGAATAGATGGATGGATACACTAGCTTTCCTCACTCTCTTCTCCTGATACTATTATGTGTTGTTGTGAATAGTGGTTACATTTACCATATATAAGTGTAAAAGGATATTATGTATCTTTTTATTTCACTCCCATGTATCTCTGGACATAGTGTCATATTTATTATTATATTTTGGTCATGTATGGTATGTGATTTCTTGGGTTATAATACTTGACGTACAGGTTGTGGTGTCTCTCAGAAACAATTCATTTACTATCTAAATATTTTTCATGGGATAGTGAGATGATGTGATGAACAAGGTGCATGGTATGTGATGATATTTAGTGATTCATGGGATCCATGATTTGATCTAATACGTTGGGGGTATTCAGGCTGGTCACTTTTACGGGGAGATAGCTTAGGATATGTGATGCTATAGAAGAGTTCAAAACCATTGGGAAAGTGGTAGTGGGGTACCTTGATTGTATATTATATCATATTATTACTTGAATGAAATACATGGTGAGAGTTTTATGGTGAGTCTAGGAATATAGAATACCTATTTAGGTTATGAGTTAGTTTCACTTGTTGTTCAATAGGCTTTACTATGTGTTTGTTATATTTTTCATGAGTAGCTCTGGGAAGGATCTTACTAAGCATACATGTTATGCTCACCCTGTATATATATACACTATTTTTGAGGTTTCTATGATCTGATTTATGATTGGGCTGGTCTCTAATATCTCATGGGTGTTCAAGAGTAGTTTTGTATTCACGTTCATTTTTTGGGATTCTCTTTTGGTACATAGAGCTTATTTTAAATTTGTTTTAGTCTTTACGGAATTATATGCATGTATTTTAGATCTGCATAATTTTTTTAAATGATGATTTTTTGGGCGATTCTATCTTATCTCGCATTCCAAATGTTATCATATATGATAATTCCTCCCATTTGTGTATATTATATACCCATAGTGTTTTCCTCTAACATGTAGCCAATGGGAGGTAGGATTTTAGCATGATTATCTACCGTATCACATTATCATCCCATGAGGGGTACCTTTTTGGGGAGGGTTCATGACATAATCCCCCTCTAATCCAAATATTTTTAGTTCCACCACTTCTTCATTCCATGATTTTTACATGGTATTTATAATTAATTTACCATTATTTAGTTTTTTGTATTCTTTTCTTCATAGATATATTTTTTATAATTAGTATTTATGATGAAGATGGATACCACTGGTCAATTATAAATGATAAATCATTCACATGATATTTTCCATACAGAGTATAAAATTCGTTACTTTTTATAGTTTTGAATAACACAAAAAGTACTTCCTTAAAATAAAGGAAATATTAATAAATGTTATAAATAATTTAATGAAACTACCATAAATAAGGAAATGATGTTAAAACATTAATCCACTTTTTATTGTTTTAATTTTGTTTCTATAATTTTCTTCTTTATCCATAAAGTATTTTATTTCTAGGGAGTTATGTGTATCGAAATATTTAATAAAATGTACACTTTTAATGTTGATTATTTTGATTGTCGAAGATCAAAGTAACTTATAATGTAACTTAATTTTGTAATTTTTTTTATAAGTGACTTTTAACATTGAATATCCAAATAAATAATGTCAAAAGTCCCAAAAATTAAGAATTAGAAATTGGTGGTGTAGCATATGAAATAAAAAAACATACAAAATATATATATCATTCATTTCCATGTTAGTGGAAACTACCTATCATTGTACTTTTCTGTCTCTAACATCATACAGGACTCCTGAATACCACTTCTAATGCCTAGTTATCAAATAAGCATACATGCATCAAGATTCACATTATTAATTAATTAATTAATAAACCATCAATTAATTATTACCATAATCATTTATAATGATAATTTTTTAATCTTATGAACCATTCCCAACTACACTATTAATTATTTTCTTGTATTCTCAATAATTTCATCATCAGTAGAAAACACCAAGAACCAAACGCATTCTTTCATTACATAGAAATAATTTCTTGAAAATTTGGGTACTTTAGGAATCAACCTAAGGTTCCACTTAAAAGATACAATCACATTTCATAGTATTAAGTTATATCCCTCGATTGGAAACTGATCATATAAATAACATCAATCCATCAGACCATCAAGTAGGCATTAAGAAAGAATTACGAATCAATGAGAAATCCTGGCTCTAAAATCATCGCAATTATCCCAGAGTCATCCTAATAAAAAACGCATAATGTCACATCTATAATCCTATTATAATATAATCATCCTCATCACTAGAACTATGTTCCATTATTAGCATTGTCACTAGTATCATGTGCTGCCATTATAGCCACAACCATCCATAATCATTACCCATTAAGTATTCCAACCATACAGTGTTATCTTTTAATAGTATCTTGTCATTTACTCCATAGATCATAATAAAATATTAAATGTCTCATTATACAAAAAATTTTATACAAATCAAACAAGGCCTCTTTGCCTTTATTAAACAATGATGAGCATTCCCAACACAGAAGAAATTATCAAAGAAATCCTTTAATTTTTCATTAATATATTTAATTAATAAATAAATAAATCATAAATAACGATAAAATTAACAATAAAAAATCCCACTTCTAAATATAATTTAATTAAAATGGAATTCCACCATAATTTTATCTTTCAAATATCAAAAAAATCAATTATAATTCAACATTTACACTTTTATTTTAATAAAAGAATTACTATCTTTGACTAATTTTTCAATTTCATAGAATGAAAACTAACAATAAATATAATATCAAAATATTTAACACTATTTATTAAATATTAAGAGGAAACAATAAACACATTCAATCACATAGTCCCAGTTAAAAAATTATTCATCGCATTAAATAATCTACACTTTGATAAATCCTATTTCAAATATAATATTTCCATAGTTATATAAATAATTATCATCATAAATATATCAAGAATTTTAATACCATGACATGATATCATTTTTATTTTATCAAGTATTAATTATAAAGATACCGAAAATTATTTCTTTCTCTCTCTTGAATAATTCTAGAACCCTATAAGTCCATCCAGAAGCTAAGATTCTAATCATTTAATTAAAATAGAAGAAAAATTGTAGGGGAGACAGACGTGGTCAAACTAAGGGACTTCCACTCATCTTTCAAAAATAATTATAGATTACAATAAGTAATATGCTTTTTATAGTCAATATCATCAATGGTTTCCCACTCAGATTAGGACTTACTATGATTGAAGATCTTAAGAATATCAGGATTGGACTTCCCAGAAAACAAAGAAGTAGATTAGGTAGACATAGTGTGAGGTATGTTAGAATAGTCCTTTCCTGGCCTTTACTTTGAGGGAGTAGTATGAAATCCATACTATCAATTGCATTCTCTTTTTCAGTTCAGAGTGTATATTTAAAAGAGAAATGACCACCTTTGTATGTTTCCTTTAGGGCGGTGCAATCAGCCATCTCTTCCGCCTTGGAGATGTCACCCCACTTCTCAGAAATCCTATAAGAACTCAAAATTTTATGAATCTTCTGATGAAAATCAACATACAGATAATCCCTATTTCTAGGAGCCAAATCAACATTCCCATTGTGTTATGAACCTACACCCGGATAAGCATTGATATGGTGAGTGATAATTGGATACCTAGAAATCGTGAGAATCATAGTCTCTCTAACATCTATAAGAGTGGTTGTAAGATCATAATTATAGGTATCCTCTATATAAACTTCAACATTAATATTAGAGGGACCACTATTAGCTCTCATTAGGGACTCATCCACCATCGGTTCTTTTACTTTCAAATTTTTCACTTGAGAATCTTTATCAGATGCCGACATATCAACCTTAGTGGAAGATGGATTTTTTAAAACATATCCATTATGATCAAGAAACATTGATAAACCCACATTATTTCTTTCTAGTTCTCTTCTAAAAAGATTTTCTGGATGACCCTTCATCTCACTTCTCTCACAAGAGATCCTCCTCCGACATAGCTCCAAATAATGACCAACATCCATGAATTTATTATAGAAGAGAGGATTTATTTCATACTCAAAATTAATATATATATTATAAGTGGTGGTGGAGATAATTACCTTATCAATCTAGGTGGAGCTCAGATAAATCTCCACCAAGATTCTGGAAATGTGTCTAAATCAAACAACCTCAGTTTCCTTTTCAAGGTGAATAAGAGTCCCAATTTCCAAGAGAATATAATGCAAAATATTTGGATTCTAAAGGACCTAATTAAGTACCTGAAAATGAACCCAAGCCTGAGTAAAAGCATTCCTTTCACACGAATCATTGAAAACCATGGAATATCCATAAACATGAATCCATCCAGGATTCAGGGACAAAGATCTGATGCTCCACACATGAATTTTTAAAGCATCTGAAGGAAAGATGTAATGAAAAAACCACAACAAACAGAGACACAATTCTAATATGAGGATAAAAAAACAAGAACCACTGAACCAAATCATAAAATATATACTACTTCTCACCCTTTAGTAGAACAAGATATGAAAATATGGTATTCTTCTCAGTTTCAATTCCCTTAGATAACGCATCAGGATTAGCCTCAACATAGACTGATGAAAACATTATGAGAATTTTTCCAGCACCAGAATCAGTGAATGATGTACATGGGGGCATCAGGTAGTTCCTTCCATCTCAAAACAAATTTCCATTCAGGACCTACACATTCAAAATTTCATTCAAGAACTATGATACAACATTCTGGTTTTTCTTTTGTAAATCAAGGTTGACAGATTTCCTATACACATCAATGGAAACATTGGGCACAATATTTTTCAACGCAAGCTATGGATCAGACCTATGAATTTCATCACCCCGCACACATCCATCATCACGATGAGTAATTATAGCTCTATAGGCAGCATCATATTTGGGATTCCAAACATAAAAAATCGGAATATTCTTTCAAAGAAAAGTATATATATGACCTAACATCGCAACTCCACACACATCCCATATGAGCAGTGATGCTCTAGGCATCATGATCCTCAACTAGGTTAGAAATAAACAGTTTTTATATTATCATCCTATAAATTTTAATTACAATATTGTTATGGGAAGAAATTATTATATTTCCTAAATTTAACAAAAATAATAGTTCTGGAAATAATAATATATCATCAAAAAAAGTGAATCACATGATTTTTATTTCCTCCCATTATTTAAAATTCCAAAATTACTATATCAACTTTCATTATGTGATTATTTTCTAGATTATTACCATAATATGGTTAATCAAATTCATCTAAAAAAAGGATTCTAAATCATGTTAAAATTATATATTCATAGTATGAATTAGAAGAAGTATCATATCCTATAACTCAATTTTTAGACCCAAAAAATATGAGAAATAATGTTTTCAAGTCCTAACACAAATTTATAATCATATAATTCTCAATCATCAATAATTTAAATTTAATTAAATCAATAAATTATAGATTAACACCTATGAAAACTAACTAGGGGTTTACCTGCTACTCATTGAGATGAATCCAATGGCATCAACGACACATGAATCAAATTAGTACTGAGGGATATGTGGTAGAAAGAATATAATAAAGTATTTGAGTGGGATTAGAGAAAATATGGGATAGAAACTCCACACCCCTCTAATGTTATTATTTTCCCCCTATTATTACTAATGCTTCCCACCTACCCTATTCATGAGTATTTTAATTTTAAATTTCCCTCTCTCTTATATAACCTATATTATTTATTACTATTTTATTTCCATTTTTTCCCTTATTCATTATACTCTCTTTCCTCTTTAATTTATAATACCAACCCCCAAATTCTCCATATTTTTAAACTTTTAATTATTAAATACTTATTATAATATAATTTTTTATCTCCCTCGTTCACAAATTAATTTATGTGTTACATCTATTTTATTAATGAAATTTATTTTTTTAACAATAATATCCAATACATTTTCTTTACTTTTTTTCCATCAAGATGTATACATATAACTATATTTTTATATATCATATTTTCATATATATATATATATATATATATATAACAATATAAATATTTTACATATATATATAACATATATAGAAACACACACATATAAAACGTGTGACATGATGTTAAAAACATTTTTTACATATAGGTTTTAACTCTTCCATGATCCCAAATACAAGGTAATTTTTTTAAATATATTTTTAAAAAATTATTCAATAGAAATACGTTAAATATTTAATAAAAACTTAGTATTTAACAAAGATTAATATTTATAAGGTGATAACTTCAAAAACCATTTTCCCCCAGAAAAAAGATAACAGGATTAAAAAATATGGTATGTTATATTATATGTAACACTCCAAGGTTTTACAAATAAATTTAATATAGAATGCATGAAAAAATGATTCCTTGGGAAACAAACACGTTTGTATAGGATATTGTTATAACCTAGCTGCTAAACCTAATTCTTCCACTCCAATGATTTTAATTTTGAAAATTTGACATACACAGTTGTGATCAATAAGATATTTGGAGTCTAATAGGATCAACATACATTTTTCATGAATAGTAACTTATCTATATGAATAGTAACTTACCCTTATAAATAGTAATGTACCCTTATGAATAGAAACCCCACCCATGTATGTACAAATTAAATTTAGGCACAATATAAATTAGAGTGAACATTTTAATAAATTAATAATTATGTGTTCATATTGTTTCGAGTAATAAATATTTAATTTCAATTTAAAATAAATAAATTTATTCATAAATAAAATCATTTTCATAAAATGTATTCCTAAATAAATATATTTTTCCTATGATTTTAGAATAATTTTTTAAAGCCTCATTTAAATTTTGAATGTATTACAAAATCAATTTAAAATTTAAAATATGTATTTTCCATGAAAATAATGTTTTTAGTTAAAAATTAAATTTCTATTATTTATTTTTTTATTTTAAAAAATGGAGTTTATTTTTTAATTATACATGTTTAAAAACGGATTGGGTGAATTATTGGTATTTTTCTGAAATAATGGAATTTCTTGTGAATAGTGAAATTCGATAATTTACAAAATATACTAAATAAATGAGTTTCTACATCATGCTTGAGTCATGGTTGATGTAAATGGCCATTGTTTATAAGTCACATGCACCTATTATTATGTTTGGTCACAATAATCAAACACTTTTTCTTGTATTGAGAAAAATAATAATATAATGAATAAGATATTCAAAAATCACTCCTCTCCTGAAATATAAAATCCACCCTTCACTCCCTCTTCTATTCACTCATATAATCCTTGAAGCTTCTA
Source organism: Viscum album (assembly GCA_963277665.1). NCBI lineage: Eukaryota > Viridiplantae > Streptophyta > Magnoliopsida > Santalales > Viscaceae > Viscum > Viscum album. Next base: position 838,310,081 of record OY728143.1, on the reverse strand, counting down.
AAAGTTCTAAGAAAATACACTTCCATAGTCTCTTCCCACATCTGAGAGCTCTTGGTCTTCCCAATATACAAAAGCACATTCCCTTATCGAGGTTCTCAACGATGACTACCCAAGAGGTAAAATCATCTTCCTTTTTCTTTTTAATTTCTTCTAAGTTCTCTATTTTATTATTATCTCCCTACCTCCTCTATCTATAAGATCACGGTACCTCTATTATCATCTATATACTAGAATTATATCGGTTTAATAAGATACATTATCAATACCCTTACTCCCTCTATTTTATTTTAAAAATAAAATCATCGCCTAGGAGGTTCCGATTTACCACCTTTGTGGACGAAGAAGTTTCTTTCTTAAATTTCTTCTTCAAGGATGGTCATGAACAAAATTTTTATGGTTGAAAAATATTATAAAATATTTATCATATCTTATTTAATTATTCTGCAACCATAATTTATACATGATATTAATTAATAAAACAAAACTAGTTTGTTGTGATCAAAAAACCGCCGTAAAAATCTAAATGATTATCACTAAATATTTTATCTAATTATTCATAGTAATACTATAAAAAAATTATATGCATAACCATTTACACTAATTTAAGTTCATAAATATCAAATAAATTCAATTCTTGATAATTATACCCATTTAACATGAACTTCCATTATCATATACGATTATATTGATCATGAAAACCAAGGAGACGAATGCTCTCGAGCAATAAGTTTGTATCTTATAACTCATAAAAAGGACATAAATGAGCATAAAAATTTTATGAAGAAATGAGAAAATTTAAATAAGGTTCTGAATTAAATTATTAATGGATTCAATTTTATTTTCTAGGATGTTAAGCTCCAGTACAGAACACATTCGGACACAATGCAAGGGTTTTCTACTTGAAACTCCATTTTCTTTCGAGTTACTCTTCGTATAACATAATCCCAATTAAATTATTAATTGTTACTATGTACTCATCAAAAATTATGTTTAATATTTTAAATATTTTTACCAATCAGAATCCATCATTATTTTATGGTGAGTTAAATATTTTATAATGATATTTCTCAATTCTTCCCAATAAACAAGCCTGATTAAAGGGAACTTCTCAAATTCTTACCAATTTTCAAGTGCACTCTACAATCTGTTTTAAGATGAAATTATTTATCTAAAACCACTAATTTCATCGTGGAAGAAATAAATTAGTTCATTTTTTGTTTTAATAAAATATTTTTCAATAATAACTCTTTTTTTCAAAGTAAATGTGTATTTCTCTCAAATATTCCTCAATGATTTTATTAGATTATTTTAGTCTATTTAAACACCTCTATTGAATTTTATGTTTTATTAAAGTTAATATATAATTTTTATCATCTACCATATTGTATTATGATCTATTTGACTATAGATGTGAAATCTTGATAACATTTACCATACTACTAAGAATGGTTAATGTTTATGTGTATTGATTGGGGAAATTAATTTCATATCTTCATTTTTTTAATGTTTATATCCTTTAATATGATAAATGAATAAGAATTATAAAGTGATTTGTGCATCCCACTATAGCCCCCGGATGCATTGGTACGTCTCATGAGACAATATAGAATTGGGTTTTTGATGAGGCCCTACCCTGGTATTCTAAGACGTCTTAGCTGAGTCCTTGACAATATGTCTCAAATATCTGGCATTATGAATTCCATCATTATGTTATTAGTAAATGATAAACAATGTGACCATTTTACTAGTAGAATATAAATGTTTTTGTTTCATTCTCTTATGATCATTTATATAGCCATATTTAATCAGCTTTCATTCATACCATATTATGCTCAAGTATATTTTTAAAGGAATGTGTTTTTAGTTGTTCACCATGCTTAGTGTTTATTTTTATAATAACTTCCTCTATATTAATTACCTTTACTGAGCATCTGTGATCACCCCTTTCTAAAGTTTTATTTTCCCTAGGATGAGAATATGAACAATATAAATAACTTGTAGGGACAATCTAGGATTCCTATTGATTTTCTATTATGTATTTAATTTAAAGTTGTAATATTGAACATATGTCTGTATCTTGCTATCAAAAAATAATAAACTATTTATTCATTCGAGATATGTTTTTCTTCTAATCAATTTAATGTAATAAAATAAGTCACCAGTTCTAAGCTGCTGGGGTTGGGTCCTTATAGTTGTTATCAGAGGAAGTTTAGTATAAAACATAGAAATTAGATTTAGGAAATGCGGATTAGGGAGCCAAACCCTAAGATAAACATTAAGGATAAATGTAAAAGAACATCCTATAAATTTGGAAAGTAAGATATTATGAAGATCTTCCAGGAAAATACATCCCTGTATTTATACTACATGTGGACATGGTTCTAGAACAGATGTACCTAGTAGTAACAAATCTAGCAAGGTGTTTTGGTTTTGACCTGGGATAACCTATTACACAAAAACATGCCTTACTGCGTGTAGAGACCCGAAGCCTGACGTACATGTACATTACATTACTTTTGCAGAATACTTAGTACATAACAAAAACATACACACAAGGATCGTAATAGTTTAGTTTCTTTGGAAACTCGGAATATAATCTTCAAATCGTGGTGAAATATCTTCAACATCTCCCATAAAGATCTTCCTTTATTTTAATACTTAAAACCATTCTTTATATCCTGGGGAAAAGAAAACATAAAAGGGTGAGCTCAAATGCTCAGTAAGGGTAAACAAAAGAAATATCAATCACATCATATTCATAAGAACAAAACATTTTGGAAATCTTAACCTGCAAAAGAGAGAATAATTTCATAACATGGGATAAATCATAGTAGTGAAATGAAATCACAATAATCATAAATTAAAACATGAAGCTTTGTGTCATACACACATAATCATAGAGAATCATATCTTATTAGTCAAGACTCATTTCCAAGACTATCTTAGTGGACAAAGTCCATTTCTGAACCGATTCACCCTCGTTTCAGTCCTGTTTCACTGAACTGATATAACCTACCATTCCAGCCATGTCTATCTCATGAGATATAAAATCTTTACCCAATGCATTGGGGGGAGATATAGGTCCCACCCATCTCATAATGATACCATTCTTATGTGTTCCACAAAATCATAAACCATACATCATAGCATAACCCATGTAATAAAAATGGGAATCTTAAACATCGTGACATCATAAAACAATTCATATATGATAAATGAATTCATAAAAATAATTCCATCACAACATAGTAAAATCAATGTAATAATAGGGATATAAACAGAACCCTTTATTATCTTATATTGAAAGTAATTTTGATAAAACAGTTGAACTCCATTCGTGAGGAAAATATCATTTCTACTTCAAAAACACTTTTCCTTTCTTAACATGTCATACAATTATAAACTAAAAGAAGTTGATTAAAAATAAACTTGAAAACATGTAAAGGAAGCTTCTTGAAAATAATGTTTTAAAAATCCATTCATGCCGTATAAGTTTAAAAAAACATTCTTCGTACTTTTTTCGGAAAAGTCAAAAAGTACCTCGTACAAAAAACGACAAAAGATTCCTTTCATATCCTTTACTAAAAAACTCACCGAAGGGTAAAATTGGATTTAAACAATTGTAGGTGGATTTAAATAATATTACATATTGAGGAAACATGGATGTGGATGATAAAATACAGCCCAGTAAATACCAAAGTATAAACAATCTCGGATAAAAATGAGATTGTGATATTTCCCTCACCTTATGTCCGATATAATTTGTACGTATCTGAACCTCCTGTATAATGATTTAAATAATGTCATTAACTTATTAAATAATCATATTAATTGTTATGATATCATATATGTTTCACTTATGACTTTATATTACCCGTTCTTTTGTAAATTCCATGTTAAAGAAGCGTTTTGGGTAAAATCGTTTCATTTATCGTAGATGTTTGGAATTGTTGTTCTTGACATTATTATTACTTATATCATGATTTAATTACTTCCAGAATATTAAATATGATTTATATATCATATATATTCAGTATATATATATATAATAGATAGATAAATGAAATGAAACACATCGTTCCCGGAGACGGTAGTCCGTACGTACGCATGAACGTTGTTTTACTTTCCTTATTGTCTTGAATGGAAGTAATTAGATGACATATATATATACATAAATCCAGTAGATTTACCATGTCATATATTTCATTATTATTCATTATATATACTTTATAATCATTCTGGAATGGTTAACATGGATAATGAATCTCATCGCGTCGTGGAGACGGTAGTCCGTACGTACGCACGAGCGATGATATCGTTCCCATAGTAGTGGAATTGTGTTGAAGCTTATCTATACTATTTCAGTATCAATATCACTTTTAATAATCATATATAGTTACTCATTACACCATTATACCCATCCAATTAATGTGGTGGCGGAAAGTAGATTACACCACGGCGTGGAGACGGTATTCCGTACGTATGCACCCGCGGTGATTTCCTTTTTCCGTAGGATGGATAGAAGGTTAATTAGAGTTGTTTCATATTTATAATAACATATCAGTATATAATAAATACTGATGTTATTACTTTATCATGAAACATCTAAATAAGAAGAAGTTGAAGAAGAAATAAATTGAAAAAGATCGGTAATAGATATTACCTCTTTTTGACGCGCCTTTTCTTATCCTCCACTTAAAGAACTAAGGATGCCCTTTTAAGAATACCAGGACCTCTAGGATGATACTAGGGAAGTGGAGAAGATATTTTTGAAGGGTTTTTCCATGCTTGAATGCTCAAATTGGTGTGAGGAGGAGAGGGAGGAGGTTCCCTTTTATAAGGGAGGAGAGGGGCACCTTTGGGAAAACTAAAAAAATTATTTTATTATAAAGTCAAGTTCGGTTTTAAATAGCTCCAAATAGATATATTTCGATGCTAATGTGGGTATGGGTCGAAAGCCTCTCATAAAATTGGATTTAGACAAGTTTAGGTTATTATTTTAACCTTATCAATTAGATTTAACTCTAAGTTAAATAATTTAACTTTTACCGTGTCTTTTTGTTTTCTTACACTATATGGTTAATAAACTTACTATATCAAGACAAACGAACACCACATTGTTTATTATTAATATATATAACATTATCTAAGTCATTTGGCCGAACCTTAGATTTTTAGGAATAAAATAACAATCAATAATATAATATTTGTTTAAAAAACTAATTTATGTCAATTTTGACACTATTTGGTACATGATTTTTATGAAATTCATAAAAGAATGATAAGTTCTAAACAAGTTACTTAAATCAACAATAACATGTCATATTAACCTAGAAAATTAGTTTAAGTCATAAAAATGCTCAAATTACATTTATTTGTGTATTTATAACATCAATTATGTCAATATTTCATTAATAAGATAATTACTGCATCATCGTTGTGTCACAAATAAATTAACTTATTTAATGTCATAAAATTACAAATAAAATACCATTATGTAGGAAATAGTTTTAGCTTTCTAATGAATATTTATAGTCCAATTTATCGTATGTATAACCTCATATTAAAAAATATTTAGTTATTAAACTTTGATTTTAACTATTTTAACCCTTCTTTAAATAAATTAATAATAAATGTCCTAATCTAATCCAAGTGGGCCTAAATGGTCATATTTTATTCCTAGGTTTGTTTTTGGTCGAATTACACTTGTCCAATAGAATTAGGACATGTTTTAGGGTAATAATAATATCATTTTTACCCTTAATTACCCTATTTACTTTTAACCGTGGTAAAAAAGGTAAAAGGTTACTATTCACCAAAAATTATTTTCATCTCATTGAACCACATTTTACTTACTGACATCAACTGTGTGTCTCGGATTTTTGAAATTCCACTCACAGAAGAAGTAAAATTATGTTTTATGAAAAAATCATTTTTTTAACTACCACTTAGTGGTTTCACTATTCATCAAAAAATGAACGTTTCCAGAAAAATACCAAAAATTATGTCTAAGCTATATTTGATATTATGAACTCAAAAATGATGTCTATTTTACCAAATTAAAAACATATCAGTTGCATTAATTAATTTAAAAATTAATTCCCGTCGTCAAAACAAATAGCGTGATTTTAAGAGATAATAACTACCAAAAGATTGACACTTGTTTATGTCTGGTTTAAATGTGAAATTACATCCAATGACCAAAATTGTATTAAATTGTAAAAATATATTCTAAATATACTTTAAAACCACTCAAATTAATAATTTATCACTATTAATTATTTCTATTAAAAAGGTTGTTTTTAATTAAAATTTAGTAATTTTCACTATTCATCAAAAAATGAAAGTTATCCGAAATGTACCAAAATTTCACCCTAAGCTAATTTCGATATTCCGAATCCAGAAATGAAGTCCATTATGAAAAATAAAAATTACAAAATTTCAAAAAGTGGTTATTACTATTCATAACGGCAAGTTTTAATAATATTTTAATAGCATATCGTTGTTTAGTGAAACTCGGTATTGCGTACTACACATGCTATCGAGGAAGGTCGTGATTGCGTGTAATGCAAGGCAAGCCAAGGATGCGTGTTGTGCAAGCTCCTTTTGGTGTATCATAAAACACAAGACATTAATGAAATTAAAAAGAATATTTTTCAAAAAATCTCGGGGTGTTACATTCTAACCCACTTAAAATGAATTCCGCCCTCGAAATTCGTCGGGGTTATAAATGGTTTACTGTTCGAAAGTTTCTTTAATAGAAACCCACATCGTAAAAAGGAATACCAAAACCAATATTTAAAAACAAAAGTATGAAACGTAATGGTTACCCAAATAAACTAATCACTGGGTTTCCACATAGGTGAAAATATGGATATGGAAGAGAAATCTAACCATCATGTTCTGATGGAGAGTGGTAGAGAACATGGCTATGAAAAAGCCAATAATCTCAAATCCATAAATTTGTGATGATCTAGGGTACCATCTGATTCATCAGATATAATATCACTAGGAAAACATTTTTTGTTTTCAATATCATTTCCCTAAAGTTGAAAATTTTGAATTAGAAGAAATTCCTACTTGATTTTGGTACAATCTCCCTGTTTTTCATGCTTTGAACAATTTCCACTTCATCTCTTAAAGAAATGAAGTTTAATTTGTTATTCGTGAAGTGTTAACAGATCATGTGATAGAATGATGGGTCATTCCATCTGTTTCAAAAAAAAGTTTAGCAATAGTTATCAAATATACATAAGTCCATCTTTGGTGAGGTTAATCATATACGATTCCAAAAATGAACTTATACTTCATATATCATACCGCTTAATAAAATAAAACTAGTTTCTACTAACCAGGGACATTCTGTCAGCCAGTGGTATGTGATAAAGGCTCGTCGCACTTTAGTTGTGGGTTCGATTCCCACAGCCTTGGCCGACGTGATGGGTTGTCGCACATCCTGCAGGTTGTCCTTTTTCTAAAACTACATTATTATAACATCCCATCAACAATATCAAAAAAAGTTTTATACTTAGACAATACTAACTTGTGTCCAACATAATCTATTCCAATCTTTAGGCTTATCTAAAATACATCAGTCTAAGCTCATAGTATAGAGAAAATGATCACGTGAATGCCATCATTTATCCCTCATATATCTTGTTCGTCACATTCCAGTCATGTGAATACCATAATAATGTAATCTCTTGAAAAATGAATACCCATTGAATCTTAGTGACAACATGAGTGCTGTCAAAAGATAACTCTTTCCACATACCAAAATCCTCAAAATTATATATACTTAGTCCTTATATCAATCATGAGCTCATGAATACAACCAAACTTCTCATTATCTTCTTGTCCCTTCATTATGCGCATATCATCTACTTTCCAAAAATATTTCAATCACTTTTTTTTCCTGGGTACCAGTATCATATAATTATTGAAAACCAATACATAGATATTCCAAAATTCCACAATACCATAAATGAGATTCCATGATACTATTTTGAAATCCCATTACATAAACACTTAATCATTCCACCACATCATTGTCAACATCACCAATAGTGATCACATGTGACTTCCCTTTGTCCTTTTCCTTAAGAGGTTTCTCATGTCGATCATCACTAACCCTTGGAATAGGGCATTTATTAGCATAATTCCCCATTTCCTTGCACTTGAAGCATTGAAGTGTTGGTGGTGCGTTCTCTGCAGTGTTTGCTTTATTCACATCATTAGAAACCGTTTTCCATTACTTCGACACTCAACTGCTTGATGACCTTCTTTTCCACACTTAAAACATTTTCTAGTCCCTTTAAGACAATCTCCACCATGCTTCTTTCCACACTTTGTGCATAAGGAAACATTCATCTTTTTTTACCATTATTCTGAGATTTCTCCTTGAAATCCATCTTTCGTTTCTTGTCAAAACCATGAGATGGACATGTAACACCAACTTCCATTTCTACCTTGATAGCACAACGCACAATTTCTTCATAGATACTAAAGTCTCTTATAGATAATGTCCTTCTAATACTTGCTTTTAAGCCACTAAATAATCGATAAACTTTACTTTCAGGTTGGATGATAAATCCAGATGCATACCTTGCAAGCCTTGTAAAATTCGCTTCGTATATACCAACAGATTCATCATCCTTTTTCTTTAGTTCAAGAAACTCCTTCTCCATCTTTGTTCGAAGAATACGAGGGAAGTACTTATTGAAAAATAAGTTCTTGAACTTGTCCCATTCCATGGACTCAATTTCATCTCTTTGCCTCTTATTCTTGATAAGATTCCACCATTGATCAGATTCACCTTCCAAACGATATACTAATAAGATGACTTTATCATGTTCATAACATTGAAGAACTGAAAATATCTTTTCAGTGGTACTGATCCATTGTTCAGCAACAATTGGATCAGAAGACCCACTGAAAGAAGGTGGGCATTGCCTCATGAAGGACTCAATAAAATATTGTTCCCTTCTCTGCTCATTTGGAAGTCCAGAATGATTCATAGCTTGTGTAAGTATAGAAATAAGATTTTTCACTCCATCTCCCATAACATTTGTTTGTTCAAGAGGACAATCATTGCATTGTCCATTATAGTGATCAACATGGTTCCTTCGGGTTCCATCCATCGTCTAAAACCCAAAAAGAATAGTGTGAGAGGCAAAAATCATGCTAGGGAAAACAACATAATAAAGGGGGAGTACCCTTAATATCTAACATCTTAGGTTAACTTCTAAGATCGTTACTGTAGTTCTAGGACTATATCCTATATGTATACTTATCCTTAGGGACATCCCTAGACATACCTTAGAAATATCTCTAGGGATATCACTAACGTTTTCACATCCTAGTTTCCAAAGGTTGACTAAACCTTTCCTCTGATACCAACTGTAGAGACCCGAAGCCTGACGTACATGGACATTACATTACTTTTGTGGAATACTTAGTACATAACAAAAACATACACACAAGGATCGTAATAGTTTAGTGTCTTTGGAAACTCGGAATATAATCTTCTAATTGTGGTGAAATATCTTCAACATCTCCCATAAAGATCTTCCTTTATTTTAATACTTAAAACCTTTCTTTATATCCTGGGGAAAAGAAAACATAAAAGGGTGAGCTCAAATGCTCAGTAAGGTTAAACAAAAGAAATATCAATCATATCATATTCATAAGAAGATAACATTTTGGAAATCTTAACCTGTAAAAGAGAGAATAATTTCGTAACATGGGATAAATCATAGTAGTGAAATGAAATCCCAATAATCATAACATAAAACATGAAGCTTTGTGGCATACACACATAATCATAGAGAATCATATCTTATTAGTCAAGACTCATTTCCAAGACTATCTTAGTGGACAAAGTTCATTTCTGGACCGAGTCACCCTCGTTTCAGTCCTGTTTCACTGAACCGGTATAACCTACTGTTCCAGCCATGTCTATCTCATGAGATATAAAATCTTTACCCAATGCATTGGAGGGAGATATAGGTCCCACCCATCTCATAATGATACCATTCTTATGTGTGCCACAAAATCATAAACCATACATCATAGCATAACCCATGTAATAAAAATGGGAATCTTAAACATCGTGACATCATAAAACAATTCATATATGATAAAGGAATTCATAAAAATAATTCCACTACAACATAGTCAAATCAATGTAATAATAGGGATAGAAACAGAACCCTTTATTATCTTAGATGGAAAATAATTTTGATAAAACAGTTGAACTCCATTCTTGAGGAAAATATCTTTTCTACTTCAAAAACACTTTTCCATTCTTAACATGTCATACAATTATAAACTAAAAGAAGTTGATTAAAAATAAACTTGAAAACTTGTAAAGTAAGCTTCTTGAAAATAAGTTTTTAAAAATCCATTCATGCCGTATAAGTTAAAAAAACATTCTTCGTACTTTTGTTGGAAAAGTCAAAAAGTACCTCATACGAAAAACGACAAAAGATTTCATTCATATCATTTACTAAAAAACTCACCGAAGGGTAAAATTGGATTTAAAAAATTGTAGGTGGATGGAAATAATATTACATATTGAAGAAACATGGATGTGGCTGATAAAATACATCCCATTAAATACCAAAGTATAAACAATCTCGGATAAAAATGAGATTGTGGTATTTCCCTTACCTTATGTCTGATATGCTTTGTACGTATCTGAACCTCTTGTATAATGATTTAAATAATGTCATTAACTTATTAAAGAATCATATTCATTCTTATTATATCATATATTGTTCACTTATGACTTTATATTACCCGTTCTTTTGTAAATTCCATGTTAAAGAAGCGTTTTGGGTAAAATCGTTTCATTTATTGTAGGTGTTTGGAATTGTTGTTCTTGACATTATTATTACTTATATCATGATTTACTTAATTTCAGAATATAAAATATGATTTATATATCATATATATTCAGTATATATATATATAATAGATAGATAAATGAAAGGAAACACATCGTTTGTGGAGATGGTAGTTCGTACGTACGCATGAACGCTGTTTTCCTTTCCTTATTGTCTTGAATGGAAGTAATTAGATGACATATATATATACATAAATCCAGTAGATTTACCATGTCATATATTTCATTATTATTCATTATATATACTTTATAATCATTCTAGAATGGTTAACATGGCTAATGAATCTCATCGCGTCGTGGAGACGGTAGTCCATACGTACGCACGAGCGATGATATCGTTCCCATGGTCATGGAATTGTGTTGAAGTGTATGTATACTACTTCAGTATCAATATAACTTTATAATAATAATATATATTTACTCATTACACCATTATACCCATCCAATTAAGGTGGTGGCGGAAAGTAGATTACACCATGGCGTGGAGACGGTATTCCGTACGTACACACGCGCGGTGATTTCCTTTTTCCGTAGGATGGATAGAAGGTTAATTAGAGTTGTTTCATATTTATAATAACATATCAGTATATAACAAATACTGATGTTATTACTTTATCATGAAACAACTAAAGAAGAAGAAGTTGAAGAAGAAAGAAATTGAAAAAGATCGGTAATGGATATTACCTCTTTTTGACGTGCCTTTTCTTATTCTCCACTTAAAGAACTAAGGATGGTCTTTGAAGAAGACCAGGACATCTAGGATGATACTAGGGAAGTGGAGAAGATATTTTGGTAGGGTTTGGCCGAGCTTGAATGCTCAAATTGGTGTGAGGAGGAGAGGGAGGAGGTGCCCTTTTATAAGAGAGGAGAGGGGCACCTTTGGGAAAACTAAAAATATTATTTTATTATAAAGTCAATATCGGTTTTAAATAGCTCAAAATTGATATATTTCGAAGCTAAGGTGGGTATGGGTCTAAATAATCTCATCCAATAGGATTTAGACAGGTTTAGGTTATTATTTTAACCTTATCAATTAGATTTAACTCTAAGTTAAATAATTTAACTTTTAACGTGTCTTTTTGTTTTCTTACACTATATGGTTAATAAACTTTCTATATCAAGCCAAACGAACCCCAAGTTGTTTATTATTAATATATATAACCTTATTTAAGTAATTTGGCCGAACCTTAGATTTTTAGGAATAAAATAACAATTAATAATACAATATTTGTTTTGAAAACTAATTTATGTCAATTTGGACACTATTTGGTACATGATTTTTATGAAATTCATAGAAGAATGATAATTTCACACCAAGTTACTTATATCAACAATAACATGTCATATTAACCTATAAATTTTTTTTAAGTCATAAAAAGTCTCAAATTACATTTATTTGGGTATTTATAACATCAATTATGTCAATATTTCATTCGTAAGATAATTACACCATCATCGTTGTGTCAAAAATAAATTAACTTATTTAATGTCTAAAAATTACAAATAAAATACCATTATGTAGGAAATCTTTTTAGCTTTCAAATTAATATTTATAGTCCAATTTATCTTATGTATAACCTCATATTAAAAATGATTTAGTTATTAAACTTTGATTTTAACTATTTAACCCTTCTTAAAGTAAATTAATAATAAATGTCCTAATCTAATCCAAGTGGGCCTAAATGGTCATTTTGTATTCCTAAGTTTGTCTCTGGTCGAATTACACTTGTCCAATAGAATTAGGACATGTGTTAGGGTAATAATAATATCATTTTTACCCTTAATTACCCTATTTACTTTTAACTGTGGTAAAAAAAGATAAAAAGTTACTATTCACCAAAAATTATTTTCATCTCATTGAACCACATTTTAGTTACAGACATCAACCGTGTCTCTCGGATTATTGAAATTCCACTCACAGAAGCGGTAAAATTAAGTTTTATGAAAAATTCATTTTTTTAACTACCACTTAGTGGTTTCACTATTCATCAAAAAATGAAAGTTTCCAGAAAAATAACAAAAAATAGGTCTAAGCTATATTTGATATTATGAACTCAAAAATGATTTCTATTTTACCAAATTCAAAACATATCAGTTTCATTAATTAATTTAAAAATTAATTCTCGTCGTCAAAACAAATAGCGTGTTTTTAAGAGATAATAACTACCAAAAGATTGACACTTGTTTATGTGTGGTTTAAATGTGAAATTACATCCAATGACCAACATTGTATTAAATTGTAAAAATATATTCTAAATATACTTTAAAACCAGTCAAATTAATAATTTATCACTATTAATTATTTCGATTAAAAAGGTTGTTTTTAATTAAAATTTAGTAATTTTCACTATTCATCAGAAAATGAAAGTTATCCTAAATGTACCAAAATTTCACCCTAAGCTAATTTTGATATTCTGAATCCAGAAATGAAGTCCATTTTAAAAAAAATAAAAATAACAAAATTTCAAAAAGTGGTTATTACTATTCATAATAGCTAGTTTTAATAATATTTTAATAGCATATCATTGTTTAGTGAAACTCGGTATTGCGTACTACACACGCTATCGAGGAAGGTCGTGATTGCATGTAATGCAAGGCAAGTCAAGGATGCGTGTTGTGCAAGCTCATTTTGGTGTAGCGTACAACACAAGACATTAATGAAATTAAAAAGAATATTTCTCATAAAATCTCGAGGTGTTACACTGCGCACCTGGTTTGAAACTCCTAGGGGATATTCTTAGGATAGTTCACATATCCTTTACAAGACAAAATGAATCATTTAAAAGTAAATTTTTCATCAAAGAAACCATGTTTATGATTTTGGGATTAGCTTTGAATTGGATTTCAGTTTATGTTAAGTAGTTTGATAGTTGAGATTATGAAATATGATTCATAATCTAATCTAGAGTATTCCATAATTTAGAAATATCACCTAGTGTAATAAATGGAAGCTAAATGAACATATGTATCCCATGTAGGGATTTCCCCCCTATGTAATATAATTATGTTAGTTCTAGAGCTGCGACAGATGTTGAGATACTTATAACTATACTAGGATATCTAACTCAGGTTATGAATAATAACCTTACCAGTATAGAGCACCCTAAACCAATTTATAAAATAAAATTTATATATATTTATCCTATAACATCCTCCATCATTTAATGAGACTAAAACCCCCTTCATAGAAGAGCAGTAGATAAATTCCTTAGAGAAGATATTTGGTGTTTTGGGAAGTAATGAAAGGGAGAAGTTTTTTATTGCAGTTTATCATTTATCAGGAGATGATGATCAATGGTGGTCACTTATTCAAAACATAAGTGAGTAGGAAGAGATTGAAAATATGAAATGGAAGTATTTTAAGGAACTATTCTTCAAAAAATACTTTCCTCGTGAACAGAGATCAGATATGGAAAGGTAGTTTCCAAATCTGAGGCAAAAAGATGATCAGAATGTTGCAAAGTATGAATCTAACCTCACAAGGGAATAAAATAATATTTCTGACTACATAAATAATCCAAGGGGAAATATTTATCGATTCTTTGATGGTTTAAAACAATTACTATGAAGGGAACCAGTTTCCCAAACATTCTTATCATATGAATATATAGTCTCATGTGTAATCAAGACAGAGAAATAATTCTCTAAGTCTTATGACTTAAACAGAAAGCAAGATAAGAAGAGGGTGGAAGAGAAAATAATGGATAAAGGTAAGAATAAAAATGGTAATTTTACAACATGTGATGCTTTTTGAAAAAAAAAACACCTCGGATCCATCTTAAAAGGAAATGGAGTTTGTTACAAATCTGGATAAAGATGCCAGAAATCTCAAGATTGGAAGGGAAAGAAAAAAGCTACCAATGTCCAATTCTACAGTTACCAATAGATGGCGCATTATTCCAATGATTGTCATAACTGTCTAGTAAACATTCTCTATAGAATTCCAATGGAGTTAAGCCAAGCTTATGCAATCACAACTTCTTATGTTGAAGTTCCTAATGATGTTGTGGTAGGTACAATAATAATTTACTCAAACATGGACAATGATTTATTTGATTCTGGATCATCACATTACTTTATATCTTCCTGCTTTTCTTTAAAAATAAGATATTTAAAATTCTATTTGATAAGGGAGTTGTCAGTGAAAAACTCTAAGGGAAGTCTCATTACAATAAAGATGTGTCAGACAGTACCCATTATGGCATATAAATATTCCTTATATGCTGATTTTATCATCATACATATGGTCAAATTTGACATAATCATTGGCATGGATTGGATTTTAAAATATGATGCAAAAATATCTTTCAAGAAGAAGGAAATTATTATTTGTGAGGAATGTGTAGAATCTATTATATTTCGATCAGAAACATCACCATCTGATTCTTATCTAGACCCACCTCATGTTTCTCTACTTAATTAAATTACTGGAGAGGATGAGAAATTAATATCTATGAGTGAGGACATAAATATTCAAATTGAGTATGTACCTATTATGAAAGAATACCTTGATGTATTTCTAAAGTGTTTACCTAGACATCATCCGAAGTAGGAAATTGAGTTTTCAATTGATTTAATTCATAATGGAAGTCCTATATCATAGACTCTTTATATAATGGCTGGAGTTGAATTAGTAGAACTAAAGAAACAACTATAGGAGTTGAGTGATAAAGGATTTATCTACCCTAGTTCTTATCTATATTGATCCCTTGTACTATTTTTAAGAATAAATATGGATCCATGAAGTTGTGCATTGACTATAGATAAATCAATGATATTACAATAATGAACAGGTATCCCCTTCCTCGGATTGATGATTTATTTAATCAAATTCTCAAATCCAAATATTTTCCTTAGATTGAAGATCTATTTGTATATCATTAATTGCATGTGAGGAAGGAATATATTACAAATATAGCATTTCGAACCAGGTATGGGAATTACGAGTTTAGAGTAATGCCTTTTGGAGTGACTAATTCACCCAATATTTTCATGCATCTAATGAATAGAGTTTATAAGGAATATCTTGATGTATATTTTCTGGTATTTATAGATTGTATCCTGGTATACTCCAAATTCTATGAAGAACATGATAATCACATGTGCATTATTCTAAATACTCTTAGATGAAATAAATTTTATGGGAAGTTTAGAAAGTGTGCATTTTTTTCTTAAGTCATTTTCGTTTCATGGAAATATTATCTCTATGGATGGAATCTTAGACGATCATGTAAACACAAAGGCTGTCCAAGAATGGCCTACTCCAATGAACATAATCGAGGTATGTAGTTTTATTGGTTTAGGTTGTTATCAGTATTTCATTCATAACTTCGCTCGTTTAGCTAAACCGTTGATCAAGTTTACTCATAAAGGGGTTAAGTTCATATGGACAAAAGAATGTGAATAATTTTTTGAAGAATTGATGAGGAGATTAGTGAATGTTTCATTCTTGGCTCTACCATCTAGAAATGGTGGATTTATGATCTATAGTTATGCATCAAAGAAAGGACATCGATATGTACTTATGTATAATGATAAATTAATAGTCTATGCATCGAGGAAATTAAAAATTCATGAATAGAACTATCCAACTCATGATCTTGAGTTAGTAGATGTAATATTTTCTTTGAATATATGGATACACTATCACAATTGTAGAAGGTGTGAGATATGAAGGATGAAAAGAGTTTAAAAAATAACTTCTCATAGAAATAACTCAACATGAGGTAAAAGAAATGGATTGAGTTACTCAAGGATTATGATTATTCCATACACTACCACCAGGAAAGAAAATTAAGGTAGATAATGTATTGAGGAGTATGGATCATGGAGTTTTAAACAAAATGAGGATTGAAAGGGATCATGTATTCATGGATCTTGTAAAGATAAATATGGGAATTATCATAGAAGTTGAAACATAATTACTATTTTAATTAGTTTCCCAACCATATTTAATGTAAATAAGTAAAACTACTCAGTCTGATGATGAGAATGTTCAAAAGAAAAATAAAGGTACCAATGATGGGAAGTTGGACGAATAGTGTGTGAAGATGGAATTTTGAAATTTGGGAATAGGCTATGTATTCCCTATATGACCGAGATTAAAACAATGTTATTGGATGATTACCACAGCTCAAATTTCTCTATACACCCTAGTAGCACTAAAATTTTTAGATATTTGAAGGAACATTTATAGTGGGACAACATGAAGCCAAAAATTGTTGATTATGTATCAAGATGTTTAGTCTGTCAACAAGTGAAGGATGAATTAAAATATCTTAGAGGGGTCAAGAAACCTCTAACTATTACTACATGGAAATTAGATGACATCACCAATGATTTCTTCACCGGATTACACAAAAATCCAAGAAAAAATGATGTAATATGGGTAATTTTGGATCGACTTACAAAATATGCACATTTCATTGTTATAAGGGGGATTTTCCACTAGATATCCTTGCACGACTCTATATCAATGATTTTTTGAGACTTCATGGAGAACCTATCTCATTTGTGTCTGATCATGATCCATGATTCACATTGAAATTCTCAAAAAGTCTTCAACAGGCTTTGGTTATTGAGCATTTATTAAGTATTTTTTATCACCATCAAATTCACGGGAAATCAAGAAAGATGATACGAACTTTAGAAGACATGATGAGATCATTCTCAGTGTATTTTCAAGGTATGTGGGATCAGTATTTAACTTTTTTGGATTTTTCCTACAATAATAGTTTCAATTCATGTTTTTAAATAGCACATTATAAAGTATTGTATAGGAAGAGATGTTTTACAACAACATGTTGGGATGAAGTTGGTGAAAGGAATATTGTGGTCCCAGAGCTTGTAGAGAAAACAATAGAAAATGTAAGGACTATTCAAACTCATATCAAAGTAGGTCAAAGTAGGAAGAAGAAATTTACTGATAATTGAAGTAAGGATTTGGGATTTCATATGGGAGATCATGTTTTCTTAAATATGTCTCCATGTAAGGTTATTATAAGATTTCGGAACAAAGAAAAACTAAGATCCAGGTACATTGGTCATTTTAAAATTCTAGAGATAATTAGAGCTATAGCTTATCATTTGGAAATGATTCCTAGACTTTCTAAGGTATACAATGTGTTCCATGTCTCATTGTTGAGAAACTACATGCCAGAACCAACACATGTACTCTCTTCTGAATGTATTGAATTGGAACATGACTTATCTTACTGTGAAGAGGCTATCTGGATTTTGGACACTAAATAACAATTGTTGATGAATTAGATAACTCGATGGGTAAATGTACTCTGAAAAAACATAAAGTTAACGAGTCAATGTGGGATCCTAAGGAACTTATGATCAATACCTACACAAATCTTTTTATGAGGTAACATTCTAGTAATTTCGGGGGTGAAATATTTGTAAGGTGGGAAGAATGTAACAACCTAAGGTTTTACAAATAAATTTAAAATAAAATTCAAGAAACAATGATCCCCTAAGAAACAAACACTTAGTTATAAGAGATAGTTATAACCTATATTCTAAATATAATTTTTCCACTTCTATAATTTGAATTTTGAAAAACTGATATACACTGTTGTGATAATATGATATTTAGAGTTTGATATGATCAACTTACATTTTTGGAGAATAGTAACTTATCCTTATGAATAGAAACTAACCCTAATGAATAGTATTGTACCCTTATGAATATAAATTTCACCCATGTATATATAAATAAAATTTAGACACGATATAAATGAGATTGAATATTTTTTAATAATTCATGATTAAGTGTTGATATTTTTGTGAGTAATAAATATTTAATTACAATTTTAAATTAACAAAATTATTTAGAATAAAATTCATTTCCATAATATTTATTCCTCAATAAAAAAAATTCCGTTTGATTTTAGGACAATTTTGTGACACCTCAGTTAATTTTTCAAAGTATTATAGAATTGATTTTAAATTTAAAATATGTGTTTTTCATGTAAATAAGTATTTTATTTCATAATTAAATTTATATTATTTAGAAACATATTTGGATAAAATAGAATTTATTTTTTAATTATACACATAGAAAAATGGGTAGGTTTAATTATTTGTATTTTTCTAAAATAATTGAATTTTTGGTGAATATTAAAATTCGATAATTTACGAAATATGATCAATAAATATATCTATGTATCTTGAGTCATGGATTGTTATAATAGAAATTTGTTTGAACTCACATAAACCTATTACTATTTTTTGTCATAAGAATCAAACTTTTTTGCTTTTCTTGAGAAAAATAATAAAATAATGAATAAGATATTCAAAAATAACCTCTCTCCTCCACTATAAAAACCACCCCTCACTTTCTATTCTCTTCATTCCTATAAGACTTGAAGAATATCAAATTTCATTCCAAATAATATTCCCTAGTCTTCCCCCACATTCATTATCTCTTGGTCTTTCCAAAATAACAAAACCCCTTCCCTTGATGAGGTTCTCAAGGATGATTACTCAAGAGGTAAAATCCTCTTCCATTTTCCATTTAATTTCTTTTAAGTTCCTCATTTTTTTATTATCTCCTATCCTTATCGGTCAAAATTATAATGGAAACTAAATTATCATATATATAATGGAATTATATAATTTTAATGAAATATCCATCATCAATATCCTTACACTCTCTCTTTTATTTTGAAAACAAAATCATCGTCCATGAGGGGCTGATTTACAACCTCTGTGGATGATGACGTTTCTTTCTTCAATTTATTCTTCAAGGATTTTCATGAACCATTTTTATGGTGAACCAAATTCTAAAATATTCATTATATATTTTTTAATTATTCTGGAACCATAACTTATTCATGATATTTAATAATATAAAAAAACTAGTTTGTTCTAATAAAAAACCCATCGTAAAAATGTAAACAATTATCACTAAAAAAATTATCTAATGATTAATATTCATACTATATAAAAAATGATATGTATAAGCATTTACACTACTATATGTTCATCAATTTCATATAAATTAAATTTTTTATAATTATACCCATTCCACAAGAACTTCCATTATCATATACAATTATACTGATCATGAAAACCAAGGAAATGATCACTCTAGAGCGATAAATATTTATCTTATAACTCATCAAAAGGCCATAAATGAACTTAATAAATTTATTTCTAATAAAAAAAATAATGTAATTAATTAAATAATTAATATAATTAATTTGATTATCCAGGATGTTAAGCTCATGTGCAGAACCCATTCTCACACAAGGTAAGGGTTTTCTACACACACCTCAATTTTCGTTTGGGTTACTCTTTTTAAAACTTAATCAAAATTAAATTCATAATTATTCATATTTATTACTAATAAGTTTTATGTTAATTTTATATATATTTTTACCAATCAGAATATTCCTTTATTTTACATGGATTTAAAAAATGTATAAACATCTTTCCCAATTCTTTCCGATAAACAAGCCTCGTTCGGGGGAACTTCTCAAATTCTAACCAATTTTCAAGTGCACTTTATATTCTATTTTAAGCCAAAATTATTTTTATAAAACCACTCATTTCATCATGGAAAAACTAAATTTGTTCAATTCATGTTTTATAAAACAAATTCCAGAAAAGATTCTTTTCAAAGTAAAAGTGTATTTCTCTAAAAAAATCATCGATGTATTATTAGAGTATTTTTGTATTTTCCAACACAACTATTGAATTTTATGTATTATTGAGGTTAATATCTTATTTTTATCATCTACCATATTTTTTATGACAATTTTTCTATGGATGTGCTATCTTGATACCATTCACCGTACTACTCATAATGCTTAGTGTTTATGTGTAGAGATTGGGGAAAGTTATTTCATATGTTCATGATGTTTATGTTTCTCCCATTTCAAATTAGGAATTAATTAGACATAGAAAGTGATGGGTGGGGCCTAATATAGACCCTCAATTTATCAGTAGGTCTCATTAAAAATATATTATTGGGTTTTGGCTGAGGCCTTACCCAATTATTTTCAAACGCCTTGGATGGGGCCTTGATAATATGTTCTAGATATCTGACATTTTTCATTCCATCATTATGGTATTAGTAATTGATAATTCATGTGATAATTCTACAAGTATTATATCTATGGTTATGTTTTATTCCCTTATCATCATTTATATGGCCATATTTAATCATCTTTAATTCCATCCATATTATGCTCATGTATATTTTTAAAGGAATGTGTTTCCTAGTTGTTCACCATGACTAGTGTTTATTTTTATGATAACTTCTACTAAATTACTAACCCTTACTAAAACTCTAAGCTCATCCCATTATTATATTTTATTTTTCCCAGGTTTTGAAGTTGAATATGATGGTGTTCATATAGTTTTAATCTTCTATTCATATGGATTCTCTATTATATATTTCATTTCAAGTTGTAATGTTGAACTTATGTTTGTATATTTTTTACAAAACTACTAAACTATTTTTTCCTTAGTTATAAAACATTATTTTAATCATTACAATGTAAAAAAATAATTCACTATCTCTAGGTTACTTGGGTCGGGTACTTAAATTATATACCTCTCACAAATTATCATCCTCGATAAATAAAATAAAATTTGTTTTAAATGAGAATATTGGCATAAACAACCAACCTATAAGATTCCAATCAATATAAATAATTAAATCATGTGACATAAATCCAAAGATAGTATCTCAATGAGATAACTCTCAAAAAGGGGCAATGTTTTCAATAAAACTTACACTAAAAAATAGGTCAAAAGTCCAAGATTTTCAAACTTAATTAAACAATTACCAGATTAAAAGAATGAAAGTCACAACAAGGCTTATAAAACATATAGAAAAATTGATTCATAATATTAAGAACAATTTAAACTTAACATGTCTTTATAATTTAAATTATAATGTCTATATAAATATTAATAGGGTACATATCCTATTGGGGAAATTTTGTTTTGATTTTTCCCAAGAATGGTTGAGGATCCATTGATTCATGTAGTTAGGTTACAAATTTATGGGATAATTTTTTTTATCAAAAATTTGAATTAGTTTTGAAAAAATTAAGATCATAATTCTATATTATAAGAACAAAATTAAAAGAAATCATAAAACAAGAAATAACATCAACAAATAACAAGATTTTGATCATTGTGATCCAATATGTATGATGATAACATCACCCTCAGTTATGTTTTTTATTACTAAATGAAATTGGGAAGTAAATACTGAATTGAATTAAAAAAAGATAAAACCAATTAAGTTGTCCAAGGTTGACTAAACTTTATAAAAAAGGTGATGATGATGAAACCTATCATGTGGATTCATCATAATATACTCCTATAAGGACACACAAACACACCCAAAAAGGATAAAGTTTCAAACATTACTGTAAAGAAGAAAATTAATCACCTACAGATCCACGTTTCCACACTAAAACTTGGTTGTGATGCGGTGTCAATGATTAATGCTTCCTTCTTGTGTGAAATCATCTTAAACCTAAGACTCAACCATATTCTAGAAACCCTCTATCAAAAAATGGCTTCAGTTACATGGATCATCATATACATAACAAAGGGGAATTTGGATGGATTAGAAACCTCAGTTTCCCATTTATTCTTTGAGTTCATGCCTTCAAAACCTCATAAATAACCTCTCAAAATTATCTCAAAAACCAGAAAAAATACCCTATAGAATGAGTTTGAGAGTGAAAATTCCCAAAATTAAGTAGAAAAGTTAAATAATGGTTTTTTATTATTAGTCAAGAAGTGTTTCTTGGTAGGGTATGTAGAGGAGCATGAATGGATGCATGAAGAATGATGAGGATCAAGTGAATTCCAAACAAGAACATTCATTAGTATCCAAGATTGTTCGATCAGTGAGAACCATGGTCCAGATTAAAACAACATACAAGTAAGGAATCCAAATTATGGTAAAATAAATGAAAGTTATTTTTTAACAAATAAGAACCACAAAAATATTATTCATGAAAAATAAATTAATGCAGAATCAAAAAAAATAAAACAAAATGGACAAACAAATGGGTAAACCATGTACAATGAACTTAAATGTAATGCATATAGAAATATGGTATTAAAATAGCTCCATATTGAAATTAAATGAAATTAATCATGGTCTCCTTGATACCTACATTATATAATTGGACAAAATTCAACAACTTCAAAAAAATGTTTTAATTTAGACAATGGGATAATCTTTGTCACACTTTTGAAAATATTGTCTCTAGTGGGTGTATTTATGAAACACACTACCCAAGACTCTAATATCCCTAAAAAATATATTCTAAATAAATTTTTTTTATATACCATGGAATAAATATTTTTTTGATAAATGCATACCAGATTAGAAATGGACTAAAATTTGATCTGCAGATATGATAACTTAGTAATCAGACCTTGTAACCATATAGTTTAATTGATTTATTATATCAAGTATAAATACTCTTCCTCTATGGTGGAGAGTGAAACCAAGGATTTCAGTATTCACTTCAAGGATACTAGTCCTCTATTTTCGAGTAATAAAAAACTATTGGGTGACTTATTTGTATCAATATTTTTAGTATAATCAGAGTAAACAAATCCAAAAAAATCATTATTAAAACTATACTTTTCCATATCAAATATAAAATTTTATAGACATAGAAAATTAACTAAGGGCCCACTTTAAATCATGATAATTAGGCTTACTAGGTTTCCCCATAAATTTTATTTAAGTGCACATAGAAAACACAATGTATATTATATATTATTACATTGTATACATAATACATTCAATAATGTAAGCTTAGTGGGTATTATTCAAAAAGGCAACATCAATATTATTTTTAGGGGACTTTTCCATGAATAATTTAATTTTTTGTCCAAAATTAATAGTGACATGTTTAATTTATCAAAGTATTAAATTTTAGAAAAAGATTAATATAATCATATTGAAATAGTTACATGGTTCGAGCCTTTCTATCAATAATTATGTCTATACCCAATATTTCATTATAATTTCCAAAATCGTTCATCTCAAATACATAATTCGATTTGGTCTTGATAGAATTTATAATCAAAATATTTTTATAGATCTCTATAATTTCATAAATATATAGAAGTAGGTAAAAAAATTCATGTTTAATGAATTTAAAGTAGACATTTTTATTAAATTAACCTCTATAGAATATATTTTCAATAATAAAAAAATCAACCCTAATATAAAATTTCATAAATGGATGTTTAGGCACATAAATTTACTTATTTAAAATGAATACATAATTAGGTTTAAATTTATTTTCAAAACCATCATTAGTGTACATATAAATTTATTCATCAATACCACTATGTAATAAATAAATATTTACAACCAATTTTTCAATAGGAAAATAGAAAATGGTTTCAAAAAGAAGAAGAATATTTATA
The DNA here is from genome assembly GCA_963277665.1 of Viscum album. NCBI lineage: Eukaryota > Viridiplantae > Streptophyta > Magnoliopsida > Santalales > Viscaceae > Viscum > Viscum album. The sequence goes on along the minus strand of OY728143.1, from coordinate 838,285,744 downwards.
GTTGAATTTTTAACAATATGGGATAATATCACACAATTATTAATGTATTTTCATTCAAGGAAGAATTTATCTACAAAACATGATTTATATTATATTTTCTATAAAAGTGTTATTATTTTTCTTGAATATCCATTTATAACCTACAATTTATTTTATTACTAGGCTTGGATACAACAACCCCAATTTTATTTTTAAGGAGAAAATTCATATCACCTTGCATAGAAACTAGACACTTCTTAGAGTCTTTTGACTTAACATATTTATTGTAAGTTTTAGGTTCCACATTAAACAGGTGTTTAGAAACATTAAAGTCATAAGCATCCAAATCATCTTGTTTAAACTATGTCGAAGGCCTAATTATTATTCCATTTCTATCTAGGGTATGCTTATAATCTCTAAAATTTACTTGTTATTCAGTTTTAGGTTAAGGATCTAGAATAATTTTAGATTCAACATGATTTTGATGAAGATGAGGGGTTTATTAACCCTTTTATTGGGGGTAATATTTAGATTATAGTATAATTTTAACACTTATAGCTTTAAGAGTTATATCAAAATACTCTCCATCCTTATCAGAAAACTCTACTATATTATATTTGGAGATACCAGACACATAGAACAATACATCATGAAAAATAAGACACTATTTATAACTTATTTTATCTACGCATAAATTTTATCCCTTAACACACTTTAGATATTCCATAAAAATTCACTTCACAACCCCAAGAGCTAACTCATCATTTCAGGTGTGAAAATAAGTGATTTATCCCAATATCCTAAGGTGTGAAATCCCATTGGGAGAACACTTCAAGAGTTCCTCTATTTTTTTGAATACATTAGAATAATATGGGAAATGATTAATCATATAGATATCCATAAAGGCATTATTATCCATGGGAGATTGGAATGTCATGGTACACATTGAACCCTTTCTAAGACAATCATATTCATTCCTTCTAATAATCTTTTTTATTTTGAGTTTTCTAAAATTTTCTAGAATCACATAATAACTTAAAAATCATAAAATTTAACGAGTTCGTTGGATATGTACTCTAAACAATTGTCAATTCTAATATCCTTTATGTTTTTAACCAGATTCACTTTCTATACTAGCTTTAATTTTTTTTAATAGTGTGAAAGGTAATAGACTTGTGCTTTAGTATATAAAGACAAACCTTACTAGAGTATTCATAAATTAAGGACATAAATTATATGCCTAAACCATGGGATGTGACCTTATAATGACCCAAAATTTCATATTAGACACATTCAAGGGGTTTCTTAGACCTATACATTGACTTACTAAAGATTAATGATGCAAGTTGAAATTTAAAAAAAATATATGTTTTCATTTTATAACTAACCCCTAATTTATTTAAACTTGAGTAATTAATTTAATTTTTTATATTTTTTATTTTTTATTTAATTGATAAATGGTTTAATTAATTATTTTTTTAATTCATTAGTTTTTTGGAATTTAATGATAGCTAAATTTTGATTTTAGTTTTAAAATTCAATAGTGTTAAATAATTGTAGAATTAGTATCCTTAAATGGATTTTTTTTAGCTTAATTGATTTTTGTCATTTTTATGAGTTTAATGAAATCCATACAAGTACACAAAATATTGAAATTGAAAATTAATTGTCTTTAAATTTTTTTAATTGGTTAAAAAGAATAAAAATGAATTGAATGATTAATTATTTGAAAATTCATCTAATTTTATATAATTAATTATATTTAAGGTTGTTTTATTCTTATATTGTTTGATACACTAAAAAATATATAAAAATAAATTTCACTTTCATGAGGTTTTTGGGACTAAAAAAATATTGAAGTAACCATAGAAAACACCCCTTTCATGTTTTCAATCCAACTGACAACACTACAAATTCTGTATAATCTTGAGGAGATCATGGATGTCACCCTCTTCATGTGGTTGATCTGAGGGACCACACTAAAAATTTTGTAAATTACTGAAGTGATAGGGAGATTCCCTCTAAAAAGAGACCATGGTGTTGTACCTCTCGAACCCCTCGTGGTTTAATTTTCATGATCACAATCACTCATTTTTTATCTAATCCTATTTCAAGTGTTTTTGGATGATAGGAATCATTTCAGGTTACCAAGGAATTGGGCCAAGCAAGCTGAAGCCAAGAAAGGAGCAAAGTGCAGTGTTTTCATGTGCACCGGCCAACCGGTGGCTCAGCACCGGCCAGCCGGTAGTGCCTGGGCAGAGAGTCTCCTCACTGTCCAGAGCACCGGCCAACCGGTGGATCAGCACCGGCCAGCCGGTGGGCCCTTGACAGAGAGACCTCCCCACTGTCCAGAGCACCGGCCAACCGGTGGCCTCGGCACCGGCCAGCCGGTGGAGCCCAGACAGAATGGCAAGCTACTGTCTTACCACCGGCCAACCGGTGGCCTCACCACCGGTCAGCCGGTGGCACCTGGACAGAAGCATCCACCCATCTCCAAGGCACCGGCCAACCGGTGGCCCTGTACCGGTCAGCCGGTGGAGGCAGTCAAACTAGTCGTTGGGCTTTTGACCAGCCTATCCACTTGGCCTCCAACGGCTCCAAAAGCCTCTCCAACGGCTCCAAAGGCCTCCAACGGCCATATGAGGGTTCCCCCTCTATAAATAAAGGCCTAGGAAGCCCCGGAAACTTAATTAAGCCATACAGAAGCCAACTGACACATTTTTGATCATATGGAGAACCTCCGGCGGATTCTTCCAAGGAACCCCAACTGCTCCAATCCAATTCCACATCCAAGGAGCACCACCATAGAAGCTTGGGAGTGCACGTATTCAAATCCAATCATCCATTGGCGCCCAAGGATTCTCCCCAATTACGGTTTTTCGTGTTTATCATTTATGAGCTTTAATTTGGGTTTGTGCCTACAAACCCCATCTCTTTCTCTCATCCTCTTCTTTGGGTTTCCACACCACCTTCAAGGTGGGAAGAGGTCAGTCAAGCCTTTCCTTTTAAAAGGATTGAGTCAAAGGTGAGCTAGCCTTCACCCGTAAAAAGGCTAGTGGTTTTCATTCTCAAACCATTAAAAAGCAAGCTGTAATAGGTGAGCTAGCCTTCACCTGTAAAAAGGCTAGTGGGTTTCTTGCTACAACCATTGAAAAGCAAGCGGTAGTAAATCTCTCAACGGTTGAGTTGGGAGCGGAGACGTAGGCCGGGTTTTAGGCCGAACTCCGTTATCAATTTGTGTGTTTTGACTCTTTTATTTCCGCTGCACTTTCTCTTTGTTTTTAAATTGTTAATTAATTTTTAAAAGGCAATTCACCCGCCCTCTTGCCATCACCTTCCATCACTCTCCGACCGACAATTGGTATCAGAGGGAAAATTTTAGTAATACCTTCACCGGTTTCAAATTCAAGATCCATTGTGATGACATCAACCTCTTTCGCCCCCGAAGGCTATTCATTGGGTCGTGCTCCATTTTTTGATGGAACCGACTATAATTATTAGAAAACCCGCATGACCACTTTTCTTAGAAGTATAGGTTATCCCATTTATAAAATTGTCATGCATGGTTATTCTCTCTCCTCTCCCGATGAATCCAAATGGACCCAAGCCGATATTAGAAATTTCGAGCTTGATGGCAAAGCCATGAATGCTCTTCATTGCGGCATTGATCGTAATGAATTCAATCGAGTTTCCACATGCAACTCATCTCATGAAATCTGGAAACTATTGGAGGTTACCCATGAAGGGACCAACAAAGTCAAGGATACTCGATTGGACATGTACCGTCAAGATTTTGAGTCTTTTACCATGCATCCATCTGAATCTATTACTGAAATGTTTACACGTTTTACTGATGTTTGCAATGGGAGAAAGTCCCTTGGTGATGATGTTTCTGCAGAGACGATGGTTAAGAAGATCCTTTGGATCCTACCAAGCTCATGGGATCCAAAAGTCACGGCAATCCAAGAAGCAAAGGACATCAAGAACATGCCGGTCGAAGAGCTCATCGGATCCCTCATGACTTATGAGATCACCATGAGGAGGCAAGCTGAAAAGGAAGGCAAACCGATCAAAGTTCCAAAGAACATCGCCCTCAAAGTTCAACAAGAAGAATGCTCCTCCTCCTCCTCATCTTCCTCATCAAGCGGCGATTCGGAAATGGAGAACCTTGCCCGCAAAATGCACAAGTTCATGAAGAAGCACAAGAAGAAGAAGGCCCGCAAAGCTCAATCCAACGAAAAATCTGAGCCCAAGGTAAAATGTTACGGGTGCGGCGAGAAAGGCCATTACAAGCCCGATTTCCCACTCAACAAGAAAAAGGCCAAGAAAAAGGAAAAGAAGAAGGCATTCAAGGCCACATGGAGTGATAGCTCCACATCCTCCTCCTCCTCCTCAAGCGACAACGGTAACAAATGCCTAATGGCATTTCATGAGGTAACATCTTCTGACTCCTCATCCTCTAGTTCTTCAAATTCTTTTAATCATTTATCCTATGAGGATCTCCAACATGCTAGAGATCAATTGGAGGAAGGTTTTCACGAACGTTCTTCCAAATTCGTTGCTTTAAAAAAGAATTTCAAAAAACTTTCTTCCAAAAAGGAACAACTTCTCAAAGAGAAGGAAGAGTTGACCCTCAAAATCCAAAACCTTCCCGATATTGATTCCATGGAATCAACTATCAAATATTTAAGGGAATCCCTTGCCAAGTTCACCCCAGGGGAACAAAATCCGACCAAACTCCTAGGTTCCCAACGCATTTCTAGAACCACCCAAGGTCTTGGCTATTCCAAGCAAGCTTCCTCTTCCCATGCTCCAACTATTTTTGTAAGGGGGAGCTCTCAAAATAAATTTTGTAATTATTGCAAAAAACCCGGGCACTTAATCTATGAGTGCAATTTTAAAAATGCCCGGTATGGTAGGTCCAAAACCATTTTCCTTAATGATGAATTTTATAGGAGAAGACCCGCCACTAGACAAGTATGGATTGAAAAATCCCTCTTAGCGAGTCTCACCGGGCCAAAATTTGTCTCGGTTCCAAAAACCTCTCCCCGGTGATGTGTTGTTTTTATTTAGGGGGAGTTAGGATCGTTTAAGCCCTTTTGATTTCAATTTCAAAATTTTCGATACAAACTTTCAACACTTGGTATCAAACATTCAATTCAAACTGTTATTCAATTTTTGATTTCAAAACTTTCAATTCAAACTGTTATTCAATTTTTGATTTCAAAACTTTCAATTCAAACTGTTATTCAATTTTTGATTTCAAAACATTCAATTCAAACTGTTATTCAATTTTTTATTTCAAAACATTCAATTCAAACTGTTATTCAATTTTTTATTTCAAAACTTTCAATTCAAATTGTTATTCAATTTTTGACTCAAAACTTTCAATTCAAATTTCAAAAATTTCAATTGGTTTAAAATCTTTTTTCCCTCAATCAAGTGTTATGCCCCGTGCTATTTTTATAATCAAAAAGGGGGAGAAATTCTTTGTTGATTGGGGGAGAAATATTTCTCTCATGCCTTAAAGGATAAATTGGAAAATAAACTATTTAAAGCATGCCTCTCATTTCAGTCTTTTTACATTACTTGTTTTGGTGATTGTGATCATCAAAATAGGGGGAGATTGTTGTACCTCTCGAACCCCTCGTGGTTTAATTTTCATGATCACAATCACTCATTTTTTATCTAATCCTCTTTCAAGTGTTTTTGGATGATAGGAATCATTTCAGGTTACCAAGGAATTGGGCCAAGCAACCTGAAGCCAAGAAAGGAGCAAAGTGCATTGTTTTCATGTGCACCGGCCAACCGGTGGCTCAGCACCGGCCAGCCGGTAGTGCCTGGGCAGAGAGTCTGCTCACTGTCCAGAGCACCGGCCAACCGGTGGATCAGCACCGGCCAGCCGGTGGGCCCTTGACAGAGAGACCTCCCCACTGTCCAGAGCACCGGCCAACCGGTGGCAAGACAGTAGCTTGCCAATCTGTCTGGGCTCCACCGACTGGCCGATGCTCTGGACAGTGAGGAGACTCTCTGCCTTAAAGGATAAATTGGAAAATAAACTATTTAAAGAATGCCTCTCATTTTAGTCTTCTTACATTACTTGTTTTGGTGATTGTGATCATCAAAATAGGGGGATATTGTTGTACCTCTCGAACCCCTCGTGGTTTAATTTTCATGATCACAATCACTAATTTTTTATCTAATCCTCTTTCAAGTGTTTTTGGATGATAGGAATCATTTCAGGTTACCAAGGAATTGGGCCAAGCAAGCTGAAGCCAAGAAAGGAGCAGAGTGCACTGTTTTCATGTGCACCGGCCAACCGGTGGCTCAGCACCGGCCAGCCGGTAGTGCCTGGGCAGAGAGTCTCCTCACTGTCCAGAGCACCGGACAACCGGTGGATCAGCACCGGCCAACTGGTGGGCCCTTGACAGAGAGACCTCCCCACTGTCCAGAGCACCGGCCAACCGGTGGCCTCGGCACCGGCAAGCCGGTGGAGCCCAGACAGAATGGCAAGATACTGTCTTGCCACCGGCCAACCGGTGGCCTCACCACCGGTCAGCCGGTGGCGCCTGGACAGAAGCATCCACCCATCTCCAAGGCACCGGCCAACCGGTGGCCCTGTACCGGTCAGCCGGTGGAGGGAGTCAAACTAGCCGTTGGGCTTTTGACCAGCCTGTCCACTTGGCCTCCAACGGCTCCGAAAGCCTCTCCAACGGCTCCAAAGGCCTCCAACGGCCATATGAGGGTTCCCCCTCTATAAATAAAGGCCTAGGAAGCCCCGGAAACTTAATTAAGCCATACAGAAGCCAATGGACACATTTTTGATCATTTGGCGAACCTCCGGCGGATTCTTCCAAGGAACCCCAACTGCTCCAATCCAATTCCACATCCAAGGAGCACCACCATAGAAGCTTGGGAGTGCACGTCTTCAACTCCAATCATCCATTGGCGCCCAAGGATTCTCCCCAATTACGGTTTTTCGTGTTTATCATTTTTGAGCTTTAATTTGGGATTGTGCCTACAAACCCCATCTCTTTCTCGCATCCTCTTCTTTGGGTTTTCACACCACCTTCAAGGTGTGAAGAGGTCAGTCAAGCCTTTCCTTTTAAAAGGCTTGAGTCAAAGGTGAGCTAGCCTTCACCCGTAAAAAGGCTAGTGGGTTTCTTGCTCAAACCATTAAAAAGCAAGCTGTAATAGGTGAGCTAGCCTTCACCTGTAAAAATGCTAGTGGGTTTCTTGCTACAACCATTGAAAAGCAAGCGGTAGTAAATCTCTCAACGGTTGAGTTGGGAGCGGAGACGTAGGCCGGGTTTTAGGCCGAACTCCGTTATCAAGTTGTGTGTTTTGCCTCTTTTATTTCCGCTGCACTTTCTCTTTGTTTTTAAATTGTTAATTAATTTTTAAAAGGCAATTCACCCCCCCTCTTGCCATCACCTTCCATCACTCTCCGACCGACACATGGAACCCTACATAAATGTTTGTCCCACTCCCTGTGCAATCAACCAAACTAAAAAAACGTGAAAATGACCCAAGAGAATGTGTCCCCTCCATGGTCAACCATAGCACATCGATGTATGCTCTCTCAACTTCATATTATTTCTTGCATTGAATCATCCAAAGATAATCCTCCATGTTCTATTGTGTAATTACCTAAATTTTTATAAATTAACTTCCATTTTTAATTAATAGACTCTTTATTAAGTAATATTGTAATAGAAAACACATACACTACTTTGGTTATTTTGGACTGTTATTAAATATATTATTTCTGATTTAAATGAACATTAACAGTCATTATCATTGATAATATTTACATTGAATAATTTCCATTAAAATTATCATAGATTAAGGGTTACGATAAATTCTATTTGACCCAAATGGAATAATTGATGACCTCAACCAGCCAGATCATGCCCTATGAATCCTATTTATCAGAGCCTTTGAGGGAGATTCCATTACTAGAATTTCCCTTGACCAAGTCCAATATGATATAAAAAAATTGTATATTGCGAGAAACTGTTTATGGTATAAGTTAAAGCTTATCAATATCACATCCTAAACCATATTCATCTAACAACCCCAAGAAAGTACCATCATCACACACCATGCCTTTAGGGTGTATATTGGATTAATAATGGGTTATGTATCTAGACCCTAGTAGTATGAATTTTTATATTTTTTGTAATAAAATAAGGATTATATTTATCCATATAATTATTACATTATATAAAAAATTATATATGAGTTGATGAAAATTATATTTCAAAACCAAGAAACAAAAATTGTATTTTTTTGAAATAAGATGGTTTTAATTAAAATATTATTTCTCATAAATTCAAAAAAATTGAAATAAAATTTATTTTCAAATAATAATATTATTAATTATTATTGATTTATATGAAAATTATAATATAATTTAGTGAAGTCCAATGTAATCTTTATAATGGTTGTAAATTGTTTTTTTCATAAAAATAATATTTTCAGTAATTGAGGTTTTTATTTAAAAGAGTAAATTATCATATTTATAAAATTATTTTGGTAAAATAAATATTAATTTTCAAATTAATATCTTTAAATTATCCAATGGTGACTTTTTCATAATTTTCCGAGACAGATTAATTTTGGGATAAAATTAAATACATTATAAATATATAGTCTCTATTATGACATCATAATAGCCTAAAAGTGATGTAAAAATGATATAAAATGAATCCACAACACAATAATTATTTTCCCATTAAAATAATTTATTTTTGACATTATTTTATAAATTTTAGAAAACATTAATGAAACCTCCAAAACCTATATTATATTTTAAGTCTTTAAAATCAATTCTTTTCTAATAAGACTCACCTCCAAACCAAAAAATGTATTATTTTAATATGTTTTGTCATTGGACCTATAAAATCTTAAAAAACACCCCTTCTTGGTAAAACCCATTGTAAAAATCAAGGGAAGGTTTTTTGTTTCGTTTACATTGTTTTGCAGAGTCCAAAATCGATGTTTAGAAATTAATAAAGAATTTTCTTCTATTCTTCTATAAATACCCCCCTTTCCTCCCACTTTTTTCACTCAGAAACCATTGAGAAATCATTTCCTCTTGGTATCCTTCTTTAAATTCCTCCCATGTTTTTCTCAAGGTATTAATAATCTCTTCTCAATATCTTATAATTTCTCTCTCATGTTAATGGATTCTTTTACTCTTCCTCTTTAGTCAAATATATTCATTGTATTATGCATTTTAATTTCTAATTATTGGTGTTTTAATATGTTTTAACACTTCCCTTTACTATTTTTATGATCCCCAATCAATGAGATACCACCTTCCAATCTCATTAAACTCTTCTATGAAACTTTATGTACACCTTTTGTGATGTTGAAATTATCTCTTACATTTCAAATACAGTCTTTTTTATTTTGAATAACCATCCCCATTTCCACTCAACAGTGTTCACTTATATGTAATTATCCTTCATTGGTTGGTTAATTCCATGTATATAACCCAAAATCTTTAATATTAGGATTAAAATTGAAGAAATTCATTCTTATGTTCTATGATCAATGTTGAAAGAAAATGCATGTACATGATATGAATGTGATTGGTGGGACCAAAAATGTATATGCTTCCAATGCATTGGATAAAGTTTTTGAATCATGATATACTATGTATTGTGCATGATTGGTTAGCCTAATTACACAATTTAATGTTTTCACTACATTTATCAGAAACTTATGATTATAATGTTAGGTTTTATATTGCAGACCCATTCTTATGTTGTCATTATGTTATCATATTATATCATTATTTTTGGTTCATTATTATGATTATCACGCTTTTATTTAATCTTAATATTCCTTTTAAATTAAATTAATTACATTAATCACGATGTTCTTTTATAATTCCCTTACTAAGTTTTATAGCTCACTCGTTTCTTATGTGTGTCCATAGGTTATCCTATGTAATATTAAAGGATCAGTGGATTTTTAGAACATATTATGGTATTTTTAACTAATTTATTTATATTTATGTTTCATGCTATGGTGTTATGTATTTACTTACCCAAAGAAACTATGATATTATATATATTGCAATTTTATTAATTACATAATTTTTTGATTAATAATAAATTAATATTTATAAAAGACAAGGGTTTCAAATGTTGTTTTCTATGAATTATCTAGTTATTTCCAGGGATTATGATTTAAATACCATAATTAAAGCCTTAGGGATGAGACTAAATGTAGGAATGCAAACCTAAATTTTGGAAAATTCTATAGTTTGTGGTTTCCAAGAAACAAACTCTATATATGGATACTATAAGTGGATGTGGCTCAGGCACATTTAAACCTGTGGGTAATAACCCTAAAGGGTGTATTTGGTATTAACTCAATCATCACCTGGTTCATGAAATAGAGTCATTGTTACACACCTATTTTGGCACCCTCAGGGGATATTCATTGGTAAATTCAAAATATATTTAAAACCCATTATAATGTGAATTAATATTCCCATAAAATTCTATGTTATGAAATTTTCTTAGACAATATATATTGAAATATTGAAATTTATAGGATAAAGAATGTATTTAATTATTATTTATCCCCTAAATGTTAATTAATTCCCTATTATGTGTTAAATAGTTTAAAAAATATCATTCGTAATTCCATTTTGGATGAATTAATTTATTATAAAAATGATCAATTAGTGAAATATTGTCTTGTAATCAATTCATGAACTTCAATTATCATATATGATTGTGGTTCTATGAATTTTTTAGTATCATGAGAATTTAATAGAATTGTTCAAAAACCAACTCAAAACATGAAATTGGAGATATCGATGAAAATGGAAAATGGGTAAATTATTTTATCCCACATATATAACTTCACCCTTATACATATATGTGGGTTTAAATTCCCAGAGAACCATATGGTAATTCCTTTAGTAGAATTCAATGCAATTTTGGGTATAGATGGGCTTTCCCTGTATAGGGAAAAAAATCTAGGAGAAGGAAATTACCCACCTTATCAAGAATCATAATATAATTTTATAAAAGTGTAAGTATTAGGATGAATCTCTTTTAGAACCATAATCTCAATCAAGGATATTATTACCTTATGAGAAATAATATCAAGGTCAAATGATTGAGATTAAGGAAAATATATTCCTTGATGACATGCCTGTTGTACAGGAACATGATGATGTGTTTCCCAAATAATTGTTTTCATTCCTCCTTTCTGATAGTTTGAGTTCTCAATTTTACATGTACATATATATTTTCCAATATCCAAGACTCTATAGATAATGGAAACTATTTAACTTTAATAGATAAAGAAGAAACTATAAGAGAATCTGGATAAAGGGTTTATACACCCAAGTTCTTCACCATGGGTTTCATTAATACTTTTCATCAAGAATAAGGATGGGTCAATGTTCCTCTGTATTTATTAATATGAGATCAACAAGATCATGATAAAGAACTAGAATCTATTTACACATCTTGATTAATTGTTCAATTACCTATGTAGAGTCTGATACTTAACTATGTTGGATCTTTGGTTGGTATATTATCAAGTAATGGTGAATACGGTTGATATATCCAAGATTATTTTTCACAAATGGTACGATCACGTGAGGTTCATTGTGATTCCATTTAAACCCACTAATACTCTAGATATCTTCAAGTAATTAATGAATAGATTCTTTAGGGATTACCTGATGAAATGTTTGGTAGTATTTATAGAAAATATTTTAATCTATTCAAAATAAAGGGGGAGTATGAGGGGAATTTGAATGTCGTGCTGAAAAGCTTTTGAAAGTAAAATTTATTTCTGAAGTAATGTAAATGAGAGTTATGGATGGATCTGGTTAAATTCATGGGTCATGTTATCTCCAGCAAGGAGATGGTTGTGGATCCTATGAAAATTGAGGTAATTGAAGGATGGACCAGGCAAATATCTTTGAAATAGATCCATGTTTTCCTTGGATTATTTGGGAACTGTCATAACTTTTTGAGAAAATTATTATGATTATCAACCCCAATAACCATGTTAACTTATAATATAGTAATTATTTTATAAACTAATTATTTTATGGAGTTATTTAAATATTTAATTAATAGGCGAATCACTACACCTATGGTTATATTACCCATAAGTGGGAAAGGAACTGTGATCTATAGTGATTCATCCAAAAAAATTATTGGGTTGTGTACTCATTCACGATGAAACATTGACATCATATTTCTCCCTCAAATTAAATATTCATGAGTTGGACTTCCCAATGCATGAATAAGAATTGGATAGAGTTATGTTTTCCTTGAATATTTAGCAACATTACCTCTATGGGGAGAAGTGTGACATATATATAGATTATAAATTCTGTGAGTGTACATTCACACAAAATAAGATAAATATACACTAATGAAGGTGGTTAGATATGATAAATGATTATGATATTTCAATCCATTACCATCCCAAGAAGGTGAACAACGTGGTAGATTATAATAGTATAAAGGATCGTATAACCCTATCCGTTTTAGTATTGAAAGTAATATAATATTATTAGGCATGAAAATGATGTACATGGGAATAATGAAGGGATCATTATCCTACATTCTTCAAATTACTACACCATTATCCATTATTTAGAGGCCAAGAAGGCCCAAAAATATGATGAGGAGATATAGATAATGGTAGAAATTATTTCAAATCTCATCTTTGCTAATGATAGAGTTATAAGGTTTAAAACCCGAATATGCTTCCCACCAAAACCAAATTTGTAGATGGATATTTTGGATGATGTGTGTAGCTCATTCTTATCAATTCATCTATTTTTCGCTAATATGTATATATATCTGAAGAAAAACATCTCATTGGATAACATATAGAGGGAGATTACAGAATTTTTATCTCGGTGCTTGTTATTACAACAAGTTAACACTAAATGATAGAATTCAAACGGTATAATTCTTCCATTTCCCATACCTATTTATAAATGGTAGAAAACCAAATATTTCATTAAAAGACTCTCAATGATATATAAAGGAATTTGCTCCATCTAGGTGGTATTCAATATCCTTAAAAATTCAGTACATTTCATTTCTATCATAGAAGATTTCTTTCTCAAAAACTCACTAATATATACATCAGTTAAGTGGTAAGACTATATATAGTACCAATATTCATTGTTTATGATCCATATCCAATGTTTACGTAATGGTTCTAGAGAATCCTTCAACAAAAAATGGATACAGAGCAGAGTTTCTTCACTTATTATCACCCTCAAATGGATGGTTAGTCTGAAATAAATGTATAATCTCTGTATGATATATTGAGATCATTTTACATTGATTTCCATGGATGTTGGGACTATCACTATCTCCCAAGGAAGTTCTCATATAGCAACAGTTTCTATTCCAGCATTCAAATTGAGCCTTCTAGGGATCTAAATGGAAAGAGGTGTCAAACTCCAACATGATAGAATTTAGTTCGATATTAGAAGATTATGGGAACTAATCTTATCTATGACATGATAAAAAAGGTTCCAACAATTCAATTTCTCATTAAATTCTCACAAATATATTAGAAAATATATTTATATAAACATCGACGAGAAATGGAGTGTGAGGTTAGAGTTAAAGGGTTCCTTTTTATATCACTTGGGAATAAAGTTATGAGGTTTGGGACGAAGGTAATTCTTAGTACAAGATACATCAACCCCATTGGATTGTTTATCACATCAGAACTATGGAATATTGACTAGAACTTCCTCCTGAACAATCGCAAGTACATGATGTGCTATATGATCACCATGAGAAATTACATACCATACCCCTCACATGTAATAAATCTATAGTAAGTACCTTTAAAAGTGATCTCTCACATGGGGAAAATTCCTTTAAGATCTTAGATCATAGAGACAAAGTTATATGAAATAATAAAACTCACATGTTCATAGTTTTGTGGTGGAAACATTTGTTTGAGGAGGAAATATGAGAACAAATAAAAGTGATGAAACAGAGTCAAACTCATGTATTATATAGTAAAAAAGTAAATTTCATGGTGGAAATTTCTAATATGGGAAGAATTTAATGACTTTAACATTAATAAATGAAATTCCCTTTTAAATTAATAAATTCTATAATAATTAACATAGTTATAGAAAAGACATGCACTACGTTTTTATTTTAGACCTTTAAAAAATATAGCATGTTTCATTTAAATGACCACTGTGAATAATAACCACTAATAATATATTCCTTTTATGGTTACCATTAAGATTAATATATATTAAGGTTTACAAAAATGTCTAGTTAACACATATGGAACAAGCAATGGCCTTAACTAAAAGGAACATACCTCATAAAGGCTATTTATTAGAGATTTTAATGGATATGCATCACATGGATTATCCCATGCCTAATAACAAGCTATAATTAAATAATTAAATTTCAATGGAATCCATTTACCTGATAAGTTTGTGCTTATTGGGATAATTCCCCAAAAATGTTCTATGAACCACCATAAAAAAGTTCCATCATCGCACACATTACCCTTAGTGTGTAAGCTCGTGTAGTAAGGGGTTATGTATCTAGACCCTTGTATTATGAATTGGTATATTTTATTTATAATAAAATAACTATTATTTTTATCCATTTTCATTTTTACTGTGTATAATCATTTATATATGAGTTTATAATAATTATATTTTTATGCAAGGAAACCAAAATAATTTTATTCAAAAATATATGGTTTTAATTAATACAGTCTTATTGAAAAATTCAGTAATTTTGGGATGACATCTATTTTAATATAATATTTTTATTAAATAATATTTAATTATATACAAATTATTATACATTTTAATGAATTCCAATTTAATCATTATAAGGTTCTTGAAATTGTTATTGTCATAAAACCCATTATTTTTTAAAAAATGATGTTTTTGTAAAAGAAATTTTAATATTTGGAAAATTATTTTTTAAAAAAATAAATATTAATTTTTATATCATCATGTAATAATTATCCAATGGTGATTTTTTCATAATTTTCTAAGACAGTCAAATTATTGAGTAAAAATTAAATAAACTATAAATATATAATCTGTATTATGATATCATAATATACCAAAAGTGATGTAGTAAATTATATAAATGGCATAAAAGATCGAATATAGATTTCCCATTTAAAAAAATGTATTTGTGAAGTTATTTGATTAAATTTATAAACCATTAGTGAATCAATCAAAATCTATATTATATTTTAAGGTTTTAAAATCAATTATTTATGGATATGACTCGCTTCAACATCAATAATTGTGTTATTTTAAAATGTTTGTTTCTTATATTTATAATATATTTGAAAAAATTCTATTTGAATAAACCATGGTCAAAAACCAAGGTAATATTTTTGGTTTTGATTATTTATTTTATAGATACCAAAGGTGTGTTTAAAATTTAATAAATAAATTCCATCTATTTTGAAATAAATACCCACCCATCCTCCCACTCCTCTTCACTCAAAACCCTTTAATAATTAATTTCATCTTAAAACCCCTATATAAATAATTCCTCTAGTGTTACCATGCTCTTAATAGCCACCTCCTAAGATTTTAGAAGTGCCCTCTAAAGGAAAGATATTATCCTCCTCTTCTTTAGTCATGTACTTTCTTTGTATTATACTTTTTGATTGACAATTTTTCATGTTTGAATAAGTTATTTGTAATGAATTGGACCCTACAGGTCCATTAATTTTCGAAAATATAGTTTTTGGGGTGTCTTGGACACCTTTAGTGAGTCAGGAGGGTGTCGATGTCACTAGCTGGGTGTCGTTGTGGTGTCACCGATTTGTGCTGCACCCAAACGGTGCGACGGTGGGGTATCAAGTTTCCATTACATTTTTCCTTCTATAATGCCTCTTATATGTTTTAATACCCCCTTTAAAACCATTTAATACATTTCTAAGTCTGGTATTGATTTATTAAACCCCCTAGAGTCGGGCGACCCTTGAGTTTCCAAAATGTATGTCATGTCACAGCCTTTGTCACGTTTACCGGCTTCCCGTGTTTCCAATTTAGCCCCTATTAGGCATTTTTCTCTTTTTGATGAAAATATATTTACTCAAAGCCATTATATCCACCATCTTCTAGGAGAAATATTTAATCTCAATCAATCCCAATGTGTGAAACCACCGAACCGCATGGTCAATCCACGATCCAATTTTTAATGACCTCGAAATTGTCTCCCTAGTTTTAGGATCAGACATCTTCTTAAGCAGAGATATTCTCTTTCATTTCTTTATGTTTCTCTTAGTGTACGTCATGAGTTCTACCCTAAATGAATCGTGTGATCATTTTGGAGCCCTCCCTGCTCATCCTTGGGGTCTTTGGAGTTATTTCTCTTCAATTTGTGTATCCCCAATTCTTGGAACAAGGAGAAAACATTGATCCTTGATCATCCAAGTAGTGGTTTTACTTTGTATCTCTTTAATGTGTATCATGTGGGGTGGGTATGATGTCTATCCATTGAGACGTAGATGAAACCAATTTTTAACAAAGATAATTAATGGACTTTTAAAGAATGAAGGGTTGTTAATGAAGATGTTGGTGTTGTTTTGTTTTACCTTTATATTATGTTGTGAATTGAATATAATCGTGTACACTAAAAATCATGGACATTCAGGGAACTTTCTTTCACACTAATGAAACTCTATTTTATGTAGAGAATCTTGTGATTGAATTACTATATCAAGGAAACTATTGAATCATGTAAACCTAGTTGATTAAATGGATGCACGATGAATAATAATCCATGTGTGGTCACACCATTTAACCAAACATAAAGAGGGAACATAATGAACGATGTTGGATAAATTTGAAAACTCCCTTGCTCTGTTCTGGTAATAATCATGGTTCTTCTTTTTAATGTTTGTGGGGTGACTTAAAAAGGTAATAGAATGTTCTGGTGGAGAATTCATCATCCTTTGAATCTAATACTATGCATATAGGGTATATTGGGGCTTGGTTTGGTTCCAATACTTTGAGGGATCTCATGAATACCTTTCTATGTTGTGATTTTACAAGAGAATTGGGGGTGAATTCTTAAATGTCACTTGGATATTTTTCCTTCTGTTGATGTTTTGGATTGTGATTATGCATGTTAGTTACGTGGTAATAGAGTAAGGTTTAAAACTAAATCACTTGATCATTAAAACTAGAATGGATATAATGGGGGAATAATTTATTCAAAGATTTGTTGTGTTCTCGTGGTGTTGTGTGTTTGTGCATGTATGGATAACAGCGATGGTGATTGTGTATGGGCTGGTTATCTGTTTCAGAACCCTTAGGTTAGAATATGTGTTTAATTACTTATATGTATAATAATTTGTTCTTTTGTTTCTTATACTCACCCCACCAATGTTTATCACTTCGTTCCAAACACCCCCATATCATGGGGGGGTGTTTTTCCCAACTTTATAAGGAATGGCTAGTGATTAGCTCCTTTTTGCTCCCTCTCCTAGATTTCCCTAGACTCTTCAGGATAGCTGAGATGGCCTAAGGTTATTGTTGTCCCAAGACTATTCAGGAAGGGTGTGTGGTGATGGTTGGCCTAGGTGTGTGTGGGCAGGTTTGTTTCCCAAGTGTCTTCAGGATGAGGCTCTAGTGTCTCAGGCATGGTAGTGGTTGTTTTAGCCCAAGTGTTTTTAGGCATGGTGGTGGTTTTTGTGGACTAGGTGTCTGTAGGCATGTTTGTGTGTGGTTGTGGTGGCCCAAGTGTCTGCAGGGAGGGATGCGTGGTTTTTTTGGCCCATAAGGTTATTGTTCGGGTGGTAGTGGGACTGTAATGGAACTTGTGGGGGAGGTCTGATGCATAGGATATCGTAAATAACCAGTTGGAAAGCGGTGAAGGGTACCTAAATATCAATTTTTTATTACTATTACTTTACCTAACATGAATTATTTGGGGAGTGTTCCTTGGTGAGGCTGGGAGGATAGTTTCTTAACTAGAAATTTTAGTTACCTCTTCTCTCATGGGGCATTATAATGTCTGCCCACTTGTGCATGAGAGGTTTTGGTTTTCCCTACTCAGTATACCTATATATTAACCCTACATATATAAAACTACTTTCATGTCTCTAGGAGGACATTGAGGATCATTCTGAACATTACTAGCTCAAGCTTCATGAGTTTTACTTGTTTGTTTTCTTTATTTTGGTACTTTTCATTGGAATTTTTATTTTACTTTGTATCTGTTTATTTTGAACAATCATATGGGAATGGATTTTGGATTTACTTTTACATTAAATTTTTGGTGTTGTTTTGGATTTAACATATATCTCCTAATATTTTTCTATAAAAAGGGTAATTCCTTCCATAATATGTGAGATTATATACCCTTGGTACTATTCTCCACTCCAGTTCCTTTTGAAGGAGGGACTCAGGGGACATTATCTCTCCTTCAACTGGAATAAAGAAGGGTCTAGAAATTTGATGTCCCTTCCCTCATCTTGGTGAAGGCAGTAATGATAGAATGGTATCAATGGTTGATGATTGATAGGTATTATAAATTTTGGGGTTAGGAATAGACATTATTGCATTGGATGATAGGGAAACAGTGTTAGGCAATATTTTGTGTGAAATTGTCTAGGGAAGACTGGTTAGGACCTTGAATTTTTGGACACCCCGTGATCTGATGCAAGGACTATGGACCAACTAAACAACCCATAGAGGCTACACTAATTGTAGGGTAGATACCCTAGGAAAAGGTACATGTATAAAAATGACTTGTGTTCATGTGTATTTTGTGTGTTTTGGTAATGTAAAATGAATAAAAATTTTAGAAAAATTTTAACAGAATTTTCCACACTACTCAGGATTTGAAATTCATTGTTTTCCTTGTAGTTATGGCACTCAAATGATGTCCATGAGTAGTGTGGGAGATTGACGCCTAGGAGGACGATTTGTATGATGAGTAGAGGGATGAGCGAGATGGGGAGTATGACTAGTGTAAAAAAGACTCTTTGTTCCTTTCAATGGTAGACCCACAGGAAGTATGAGGGAAGCCTCTTGGACATAGAGATGGAGAGCTAGCTTGAGGGTCAGGTAACAGCTTTCTGCTTAATCTATGCTACAGACGAATACTGGGTTCCTCTGGCCATGATCCAGATGCGGGGAGTAGTACATCAGTGGTGGACAGTATATCTCACAGAGAAGAAGGAAGTTGAGGTTTCATGGACTGATTTCGATAATGAGTTCCTGGAATAATTCCTTTCTTCCATGATAAAGGATGAAAAGAGGCAAGAGTTTCTCTCCCTCCAGCAAGGGAGCATATTGGTAGGGGATTTGTGGATCAAATTCAGGGATCTCCTTTGTTTCTTTCCAGACATTTTCTCAGAAGAGGAGTAGTGGGAAAGGCACTTAGAGGTGGTTCTCCAACCTTCTCTTTAGTATGTTGTTACTCCCTTCACTCTACTGACAAACATGGAGGTCCAGAAAAACGATGAAGTGGTGGAGAGGATTCACATGTTGGGAGGTGTACCACGAGAGCTGAGCTAGTTGGTATGATGAAAGGGGAAGGTCATTAGTAGTAGGACTCCATCATTAGGGCCTTATTGGTTTCGGTTGATGGGGAGCAGGCCTCAGTAGTTCAAGTTTCTATCTCCTAGTCCTTGCCCTTTCTCTATGAGCTTAAGCCCAATGTGATTTATTTGAGGTAGTTGTGGGAATCTTAGGAATTAGTGCCCAGACCGAGTGAATTACAATGGGGGTGGGAAGTTTCTTCACCCAAATCAGCAGCCCCAGTTATTGGCCAATCCTTTTCAACAGTAGTAGTAGGGACAATGAGCTATCGTTCCACCAAGGGCAGACGGTGTCGGAATAGGCCGACCTCAGGGCACTCCTTAGGGACCTTGACTAGGGAATGGTAAGGAAGGCGGCATCCAGCTGAGGGGAAATGGAGTCGGTCATGGGTAGTTTCACACTGTAGAGGCAATAGTTCCATCAGGACCGGAGGTCGTTCGAGGTACGATCATCTTATTTAGTACTTTTTCATATTCCTTGTTTGATTCAGGAGCATCATACTCCTTTGTTGTAACCAGCCTATCCCATGCCTCGGGTCTATACATAGAGTGAATTTTCCATCCCCATGGTGCTGAGAACACCAATTAGATGTCAGACCATCTTGTTTGATTTTTTTTGAGGATACAGACTGATGTTGGGGCCACATCAGTCTAGTGGGGATCTCTTTCTGCTAAAAATTCAGCCATATGATGTCATCCTGGGCATCGACTAGAGGTTTTTCTTGAATTATATTATCTAATACTTCCACAGAAGGGTCTATTTATCATTTATGGGAAGCCAAAATGTAGATTTCATTGTCCAGCAGGGTTACTATGAGGGTAATCGGAGAGTGGAGCCCCTTCCTTCCTTGTTAGTCGAGCTGTCAGTGGAGTCAGTAGACTCAGAGATGGTGGAAGTCTTGGGGATTTTCAGTGAATTTTTGGATGTCTTCCCTAAATAGTTTTTGACTTTAACCCTCGACATGATGGTGAGTTCATGATATACTTAAAACACGTTTCCCATCTGATTTCAATGGCTCCCTATCAGATGGTGCCTTTTAGGTTTCAGTAGTTATGGACCCCAGTTGATGACTTGATGAATAAGGGTTTTATCTAGCCAAGTGTGTTACCATGGGGTGCTCTAGTATTGTTCATGAAGAAGTAATATGGTAGTCTCGGGTTATGCATAAAATACAGAAGGCCGAATCAGGTAACATTCAAGAATCATTACCCCCTTAATAGAATCAATGCCCTTTTTGACCAGTTGAAGGGAGCATATTGGTTCTCTAAGATAGACCTATGGTCTAGATGTCACCGGTTGAGGGTGAAGAAGGGAAACATCTCAAAGACTACTTTCAAGTGAATATATGGGAATTTTGATTTTTTGGTCTTGTCTTTCAGTGTTACGAATGCACCATCCATGTTCATGGGGCTCATTAACTCCATTTTCCGTGAATATCTAGACCATTTCATAGTCGTTTTCATCAACAAAATCCTGATCTACTCAAGATCAATGGAGGATAAATTCGAGCATCTGAGGACTGTTTTGGAGGAACTCTGACACCACCATATCTATGCGAAGTCGTTCAAGTTCTAGTTCTAGGCATGGGAGGTTCACTTCCATAGAAAAATGGTGTCATAGTGGTGATAGCATTTTACTTATCAAAGGTCGAAGTGATTTTTTCTTGGGTATCACCCAAGATTGTAGCAGATGATTATAGTTTCTTGATATTGGAAGGTTACTATCAAAGGTTCGTACCCGACTTCTCTTGAGTTAAAACACCATTGGCAGTCTTGACCAAAAAAGACCAGGGTTTCCTATGGAGTGAGCAGTACCAGGCATCTTTTAGTTATCTGAAGGGGAATATGGTCAGCACCCCAGTGCAGAGGTTTACAAAGGAAGGGGTAACATTTGAATTTTTCTATGATGCTTCTGGTCTAGTCTTGGGGTGCATGTTGATGCAGTAGCAGAGAGTGATCTCTTATGGGTCTAGGAATTTATTTCCTCATGAATATAACTATGACACCCAAGACTTGGATCTTGCATCTGTTGTGATCGCAATGAAGTTTTGGAGGTATTTACTCACTGGGGAATGCTTCATGGTCTTCACAAGTCACAAGATATTAAGGTATGTCTTCTCCCAATGAGAGCTGAAAATTCGGGAGTGGAGGAGGATGGAGTTTCTTTTGGACTATGAATTCGAGATCTCCTGCATCTCAGGAAAGGTTAACATGGTGGTTGATTCCTTGAGCAGGAATTCATAGAAGGATATGGTTCGGGAGTCAGCATATCCTTGGAAATCAATAGAGTATTTGGCTTATTTTCATCTAGTCAAGAGAGTGGAGGATGGTAAAGGTTGTCTATTTAATATAATAGTGTAGTATTCCTTGGAATGATAGGTGGAGGAGTCACAGTGGGGATACTCAGAGACCGAAGTGATGCTTGATCATGTGATACGGGGTGATTCTCTGGAAGGATGGTTAGAGGATGGTTAGAATCAGATTCTGATTTTGGAAGGTTATTTTTCCGAGTGGTAATGTATGAGAGATTTCTCAGTGAGCTCCATAAATCACCCCTAGTGGTACACCCCAGAGTTTCCAATATGTACCGGGGCTTGAGGGGTTAGTTTTTTTGTCCCATAGTAAAGTGGGCAGTGGCAGAGTGTGTTGAAAAGTGCCTCATGTGTCAGCAGGTGAAGGTTGAACACCGTGTTTTGGGTGGTCTATTTCATCCCTTAGACGTTCCCACATGGAAGTTGGATAATGTCTCGATGGATTTCATCACAGTACTACCCATATATGAGGGAGGTTGTGATTCCATTTTGGTATTGGTGGACTTTTTTAAGAAATCAGCTCACCTCTTCACAATTAAGGAGTTGAGCGCAGTGGATGCCTTAGCATAGAAGTATGTGGATGAAGTTGGGTGGAAGCATTGAGTTCCCAGAACAATCATCTTTGATTGGGATGCACACTTTACATCACTGGTCTATAAGGGATTACAACGTGGTTTTGGCACCTAGATTTTCCATAGCATTACTTTACACCCTAATAAGGATGGGCAGACAAAGAGGGACATCTTGATGTGGGAGGATATGCTGCGAACATGTGTTATATAATTTGGGAGATCATGGGTATGACACTTACCTCTAGTAGAGTTTTCTTACAAAAATATCCATCACTCTACCATCGGTATTTCACCATATAAATCCTTTTACGGTAGACCGTGTCATTCACCCGTCTGTTCGATATAGGTTTTCTTGGTCTGGAGGTGGCGTAGAGCATGATGGAGAAGGTTCATCTTGTGCGTGAGAGGATAAAGGTGGATCAAGACTAGCATATGTCATATGTTGATTATAGGAGGATACCCTTAGAGTTCAACGTTGGGCGCCATGTGATCTTTAAGGTCTCCCCTCATCATGGACATCAAAGGTTTGGCAAGGGGAGTAATCTTTCTCTGAGGTTCATCAAACCCTAGGAGGTGTTGTGACGATTCGGTGAGGTGGCGTATCAGCTAGAATAACCACCACCACTAAATAAGGTCCACAATGTCTTCCATTTATCTCAACATTGTTGGTATCTACATGATGACTCCAACATCCTCGACTAGGGGTAGTTGGATATTGAGGACAATGTAGCGTTCATGGAGATACCAGTGTGAATCAAGGATTGTAAGGAGAAGGTGATTCAGGGATAGAACATTCCTTTGGTTCATGTGTTTTGGAGACACAATGGCCTCGAGATGAGTACCTGGGAACGGGAGGCACAGATGCAAGCCTAGTACCGAGAGTTGTTTTTATTTTTGATATTGTGTTTTATTTATGATTTTCTGTAATGTAATGCTTGACCTTTTTATATAAAATGGGTTGTTCCCTTGTACTCTGAATGTGTGTGAAAAGTCCTCACTATGGGGGGGAGTACCTCACCACTAATCAAGACACATTAAGGTGGATGCGATTAAACCTGTGAGAGCGAGTCAATGCCACCCAAAGCAGATAGTATCTTGAAATTGAAAAAGGGACTACCTAATCCATATGTTTGGATTGTGTGACCTTTATATGTTTGTGTGGGTGCTAGGGGAGAAGATAAATAGTATTTCTATAGTTTTACATGAGATTTATTTGAGAGAAACGATCCTGTATGTCGAGGTTTGTTCCAGGTTTTTAACAAATCTAGGGTGGTTTGTCTATAAGACGTATCTTATGAGGTGGTTGTATGGACCCCTCTCCATCTTCTGGTTTACTCTTGAATTCTCAATGGAGATAATAGTTTGAGAGGATTCTGATGTAATGGCGTGGACCCACCTGGTCCATTACTTTTCAAAAATATAGTGTTCGGGGTGTCCTGGACACCATTAGTGAGTCAGGAGGGTGTTGATGTCGATGGCATGGTTTCTTCATGGTGTCACCTATCAGTGTCACACCCAAACGGTGCGACTATGAGGTTTCAAGTTTCCTTTCCATTTTCCTTTATCTAACGCCTCTTTTAAGTTTTAATACCTCTTTTAATATAGGTAAAGACTATTTTAAGGCCAGTAAAGATATTTTAAACTTCCAAGAGTCAGGAGAACCTTTAGTTTCCAAAACATGTGGCATGTCATACCCTTTTTTTTCTACTTTCCATGTATCCAGTTTAGTTCCTCTTATTTGTTTTCACCCGTTTAAAGAAAATATATTAATTGATAGATATTATCTCCACCATCCCCAAGGAGAATTTTTAAATCTCAATTAATCCCACTGTGTGAAACTGCCACACCACATGGTTAAGACACGACCTGACTTTAAATTACTTCGCAATCCTCTCCTGGATTTTAGGATCTGGCCTCTTATTAATTAGATATCCTCTCATCCTTTCATTTCCATTTCCCTTAGTGCACCTTGAGACTTCCTCCCTTGAAGAATCATGCATATGTTCCAGATCCCTTCTCACTCAACCTTGGAGTCCTTTTAGTTCTACCTCTACAAGTCATGTATCCCTAGTTCTTGGTGCGAGGAGAAAACTTCGATCCTTGATCATCCAAGTAGGGGTTTTCCTTTGTCTCTCTTTACTATATATCATGCATGGTGGGTATGATTATTATCCGTCAATACATATATGAACCCAATTTTTAATGAAGATAATTAGCAGACATTTAAATAATGAAGGGGTGTGAATGATGATTTTAATGTTGTTGTTTTCTACCTTCATTTTATGTTGTTAATTGTATGGACTCATGACCACAAAAAATCGTGGTTGTTGGTGGTACTTTCTTGCGCACTAATGAAACACTATTTTCTCTGGATGATCTTGTGATTGATTGACTTTATAGTGAAAATTGGTTAATCACGTAATATTGGTTGACTAGATGGATTCATGATGAATAATAATCCATGTGTGATCACCCCTATTAACCAAAAAAAAATTAGTAACTAAATGAATTGTGTTGTATAAATTTGAAAACTCCCTTACTCTATTCCGGTAATAAGCATGGTTGTTATGTTTAATGTTTTTGGTGTGAATTAAAAAGGGAATTGAATGTTATGGTTGAGAAATTTTTAGCATGTGAATATGTGGATATATAAAGCAGGTATGTTGGGGCTTTGTTTATTTCCAGTACATCGAGTGATCTCATGGATCCCTTTTGATTTTGTGATTATACAAGAGAATCGGATGTGATTGCTTAAATGTAACTTGTGTGTTTTTCCTTAAATTTTTGTTTTGTATTATGTTTTTTCCTGTTAGTTTCCCTATAGTGGAGGAAGGTTTTTAATGGAATCACTTGGACATGAAAACAATAATGGGTACAATGGGGGAATTATTTTTCCAAAAATGGGTTGTGTTCTGGTTATGTTGTGTATTTGTGCATGTATGGATAGCAGTGAGAGTTGTTGTGTACAGGATGGTTGTCTATTTTGGGACCCTTAGGTTGGAATGAGTGTTTGATTACCTATATGGATAATATTTATTTCTTTTTATTCTTATAGGCACCCCCACATGTTGAGAACTTCATGTCTAACACCCTCATCTCATAGGGGATAGTGATTTTTTCAACATTCTTAGTAGTGGCTGGTTATTAGCTCCTTCTTTCTCCCTCTCCCAGGTAACACAAGACTATTCGAGAAGACTATGGTGGCCTAATATTCTTTGTTTCCCAAGACTCATTGGGTAGGGTTTTTGGTGGTGGTTGGACCAGGTGTGTGTGGGAAGGATTGTTTTACAAGTGTCTTCGGGATGAGGGCCAAGTGTCTTCGGGTGTGGTAGTGGTTGATTTTGCCTAGGTGTCCTCAAGAGTGGTGGTGGCTATTGTGGACCAGGTGTTTGTGGTCATAGTTGTGTGTGGTTTTGGTCAAACAGGTGTCTTCGAGGAGGATGCGTGGTTGTGGCGGCTCATACAATTGTTGTTGGGGTGACAATGATACTGTAGTGGAACTTGTGGGGGAGAACTGACATGTATGACGTCCTAAATAACTAGTGGGAAAGAGGTGCGGGGTACCCAAATATTGATGTGTTATCACTATTACTTTACTTGAATTTCATTATTTGGGGAGTGTGCCTTGTTGAGGCTGGGTGGATAGTTTTCTTACTAGGTGTTTTGGTTACCTCTTCTCTCATGGGGCATTAGAATGTCTCCCCAATTGTGGACGAGGGATTTTGGTTTTCCCTAATGAGTATACCTGTATACTCACCCTAAATATAAAAACATGCTTTATGGTTTCTATGAGGACGTTGAGGACCATGTCAGGCCTTAATAACATGGGCTTTAGGAGTTTTCATTACTTATTTTAATTTTTTTGGTAATTTTCATCGGAGTTTTTATTGTACTTTGTATCAGTTTATTTTGAACAAGCATATGGGAATGTTTTTTGGATTTACTTTTACATTCAGTTTTTGGAGTTGTTAGGATTTACCATTTATCTCTTGATCTTTTTAAATAAAAAGGGTAATTCCTTCCATTATATATGAGATTCTATACCCTTGGTGCTAGTTTTCACTCTGGGGCCTATTGAAGGTGGGACTCGGGGGGGTCATTTTCTCGCCTTCGACTTGAAGAAGGAAGGGTCTGGCAGTTTGATGTCCCTTCCCTCATCTTGGTGAAGGTGTGTCGTGACATTATTATATATCCCTTTATTTCCCTTATGATTCCAAAGTAACAAGATACCACATTCCACTCTCATTAATCTCTTCCATGAACTTTTCGAGCACCCTTTATACTGTGGAAATTATCCTATGATTTTCTAAGACAAACTTTTATGTTGTGAATACCCATCCACATTTCCACTCATTGGTATTCACCTAGATATAACTATCCTTATATTATTTTTTAAATCTATGTATTTAATCCAAACAGATTAATAATGCGATTAAAATTTATGAAATACATTCTTATGGTTTATGATCTACATGGCACACAATGCATGTACACAATATGAATGTGATGGGTGGGCCTGGAATTATATATCTTGAAAATGCGTTGGGTAATGTTTTCATATCATGAGATACCATGTATGATTTATGGGGGGTTATTTATATACATAATGTAATTTTTTCATGTAGATAACTATAATATATGCTTATGATATCTTGTTTTATTTTCCTTCCGCATTATTATGTTGACTCGATGTTATCATCTTATATCATGATTTGATGTTCATGTTTATGATTCACAACCGTTTATGTCAACTTAATATGCCTCTCGACTCACATGTATTGATTTCATTATTTTATGCTTTGGTTATTCTCTTGTTGGGATTTATAGCTCACCACTATCTTATGTGTGTCGCTATGTTATCTTGTGTAGTGTTAGAAAACAAATGGATTTTAAGGAAATGTTATTATATTTTAAATAATGTATATGTATCCCTATTTCATGTTATGGTGTTATGTATCTAATTAACAAAATATATTCTATCTTTCAATCTTTTGGGATTGTATTATCTATGTTTTTATATAATTAATATTTAATAAATGTTTATAAAAGATATGGGTTTTTATAGATCATCCTGAACACCAGCAACTGTGGATTCCGCTGAAGAGATGGACCCCAAGATCCATTATTGAAGATCGATACATGATATTGTCACCTATTTAATCCAAACTATATCTATTTTCACTTTTTACTGAAGAACACAACCATTCTAACCCCTGAACTAATGAAGTTAGTTGTATAAAAAATCTTAGAGAAGGTTGAACCCACCACTGAAGTTGAGTTTTTTCACACTCACTTGTATCAATGAAGGTAATCATAATACCACTACAAGATAGTACAATCCTACTATATTAAACTAGGATCTATATAATCTATGATTTATGAAGAATCGAGTCTAATATAATGGATATTTTTTTGATGACATCAAATAAATGGCCGGCCAAAACCTTATTAGTCTAAGGGCATAGCGAGAACTGAATCTTGAAGACAACCCATTTATGCTAGAAACACCACTAATTTTCACCAAATCCTACTGAATAAATTATAGAAACTGGTGTTGAGGTTTTTTTTAGTAATGTTTCCCAAATATTTCATTTCCAATGTGTTCTATCTGATTCTCACTAGTGCGAATAAGTAATCCATTGTCAGAACAATGAGTTGGAGAATAAGATCCTGAGTAGATGATATAAGATAAATATCCATAACGTGTTCCAATGATGTTGACCCTCCATGTTAGCTGTGACTAAATGGAAAATGTATTTGGAACCTACATTAACACCCTATATAATAATATCAATCCATATATCATAATAAATCTTATCTAATATCACATGTTGAATATGAGGTGATACGTGTTGAATACTGGTGGCTGAGGAATTCCATTCTGCCTTGTTGAATCTAGATGAAGACCCTACCAAGGCTAGTGAATAATAGAATCGTCATTCCATAATAATTCAAATATAAAACACATGTACTAGATCTTTGAGTGTGATGATGATTAATAATATAGAATCTAAAACTTTTTGATTAAGAGGTTTTTGAAAATAACTATTCTTGACCAAAAATAGAGGTTCATACCTGAAGAAACTCATGATAGTCATGAAAACCCAAGCTCAGTAGAGATATTTCATGTTGAAATCCAATTCTAAAGCTAATGAATTCTTTCCTTACTACCTTTATTTCATTCCTTGTAAAAACATGATGATGAAGTAGTTTATGACACATTCCTAACAAACTAGTTGTGATTTTCTTGTAAGGTTCACGCCAAGCATTCGATTTTATATAATAATAATTTTTTGGTTGAAGAATAGCTATAGTTTCAAATGATTTTGATAAAAAAATTACAATAGTAGAGAACCATAGATAAATTAAATTAATACCTATATGAGTTTATAGAGACACTTACATACTAGTATTGAAAACACAAATAAAGAATCCAAGTATGAGGCATATTAATGTACTCAAAGCCACCAGATGATGGTGACCAGTCCATCCCCAATTTTCTATGACTGAAACTGAGCTCATGAGAGCACTGAAACATGGAGCTAATCCATGTTGAAGAAGAACCACCAGTGTTTGAAAAAATTCTATTTCTGTATTTTGAAGCTATGGTTAATTATGTTATAAATCATATGATCTAGCAATTGAAGGATTTATGGTACTAGACACCACCTCAGTTATCCTGAGAAAAATCAGTAAAATAGAAGTTGGTGAAATTGAATATGAAATTGAATCCAAAGAAGATATAAGCCAAGTTTAATCACTAAGTCATAGAAAGGATCAACAAGTCCCACATCTAATATTTTGAGGCCTAATTTTGATGATTTATAGGCCCATTCCAATTTCACTTAAAATAAAAAACCCTAGTCGAGAACAAACATCATCTTCTTCCCCCAATCATAATTCAACATCAATTTAAGATATAGAGTATAAATTTATTTTTCTTCAATCCTTCCTGCAAGATTATGGAGTTCTATTATGGGGGGAGAATTTTTTAAAAGAAATTATTCCATCACATTAATTTTTTTAAATCTTGGCCATTGGTCCATGTAAGCATTGAAAATATCAGGAAACTAAAGTGAGATCATAATTTTAGGAATAATATGGACATTTAGTGTTTCTTTGAAGAGAATATTATGCCTATCACATAGAATTAAATGCATGAATGAATAACTATAAGTGTATCTCTATAATATATGGATTGCTAACTGTAGAACAGAGTGCGTCAACAATCATCAAACGTGGGATTTTATTACCTCATCTTCTTATTTTCATTCATTTTCGTACTATAATTATCTACCAATGGCACACTAATACATTAGTGGTTGAGTCGATGAAATTTTCCTTAAACTATTTAAATTAGTTCAATGTTATAATTGATTTTTCATTCTATTTAACATTTTATATTTATTCAAATATGTTTAGGTTTTAATATATTTCGTTATACTTATTCTCTTAAATAAATTCTCCCTTATATCTTTGGATTGCACACACTGGCCACATGAACTCACTCCCCTGAACATAATAGAGAGGAGTGAATGAATAGTATGTTGATCAGAGATAAAATCACCAAAACATTTGAGATTTAGGATTATATTAATAATTTTACACCCCAAATAAAGTCAAGTATTATAAGATATATTAATCTAATTGAGGTTCTAGTTGGATAGATACATTATAAGAGAGTCTTAAAATAGAATAATGATTATATAGGTAATGTAAGGGGATGATCTAGGGTTTTTACATTATCTATAAAACTAATTTTAAAACTAATCCAATCAATATCATGCAATATTTTAAAAAACTAAACCCAAAAAAATAGATCAACACAATGATAATACTTTCCTCTCTGAGAGAAATACTAATTCAATTGTTAATTCAATATATTATGTTGAAAAATTGTTTTGTTGAGTGCCCCACATCATAAACGCATTAAACTTGGTGTTGTTATTGGGTAGGCTAGTATTTTTTCTCTATTTGGATTTCAAAAATTAATAGATCCATTTTATCTCACCTCATTAGTTTTTTATAGAGGTTGTATGAACTATTCTGGAAAAATTGAGACCCTTAAAATCACATAACAGGAGGATAGTGAATTTTTCAAAGTTCCATTGACAAGCTCCCTATCCTCAACTTATTATTCCACTAGAGTAACATTTAGAAGTTAGAACATGGGAAAAATTATAGTAATTGAACCGAAAATTGATAGAACATTATGAACCTAATATCAATATTGATAATCAACTTTATGTTACTAATAATAAACAAAAAAACTATAAACTAGTATGATCCAAATCTATTCAAAGTTTTATGGAATGCTATGAGAGGAACCTAATCGACATCTAAGATAATGTTTTTAATGTTTGTAGTTATTTTAAGCCCGTGGTAGTGTCAAATGATCAAGTGGGATGGAAGGTCCCTTCAACATTTAAGGGATAGCCATGGAATGGGTCTACAACCACCAACCTGGGGATGTTACCACATGGGATGGGTTATATAATGAATTCATCTAGAAGTACTTACCTACCTCAAAGAGAACTAATATAATAAAAGGGATATATGGGATCAATATAGAATGTGAAGAAACTCTCTATGGGTTTTGGGATAGATTCAAGAATTTGAAAACCCCTTTCCCATATCATCCTATTGAATATCACCTTTTTTATGTTTTTATGTTAGGCTGTTGGAAAATGATCGAAATATACTTGATACTTCCTCTAGAGGATCCTTGATAGATAAGTCACACACTGATGTTAAAGAGATTATTGAGATGATCTCAAAAAATTCTCAATACATCATCACAATATCCCCAAATATTATAGTACATATGGTAAAAATTTCTAAATCACCTTTACTATGAAATAAAGTTGATGAACTAACCTCTATTGTCTGACAAATAACTATGACTAGATTACTTAAAACATTATCTCCCACACCTCTAAGGTTATTCCATCATTACTACTCTTAAGACTACTTCACAGATAGATTCTATTTATTCCAATGAATAGAGATATGTGATTATTTGTTCTAGAAATTATACCAATAGAAACCAAGAAACGGCCAGGGATTTAGAGAATTTTGTAACACTCGGTTTAGAGTTGGGAACCAACAACAACAGATAGAACATTTCTAATAAGTTTTTCAACAATCCTTATAGCCTTCATTTTTAAATATAGGTATCTCTCATCACTATACAAGCTACCAACCTAATTATAATCAATATCCCACTGTGAAAAAGTTTCTAAAACAACTTTTAGCATCTCAAAAGACTCAATACACTACTCTCAACACCCATGGATCAGAACTAAAGGACCTATAAGGAAATTATGGAAATATTATGATTCATCAAAAGGCTTAAATTATCAAGGATTGATTAATATTCATTTTTAATAAATTCCTAACCCCAAGGTAAATTTTAGTTCTATTACCATAAGTAGTATCGTGGAGCTAGAGAGTGATAAAGAATTTCCATCTCAATAAGAAGTTCAAAGTGGATATCCCACAATACCTAAAAAATTTTACTTGAAAAAATTAGATGAATAACCAATAGAAACACCCCATGTGATGAAATACAAATGGAAAGCTAATATAGAAGACTCATATCAACCCCAAACACCCATCCTTTCAAGGACTAAACCACCCATGAAACCTAGTGGGGATAAACTAAAACCATAAATTCTAGAAATATTCAATAAAGTGGATATCAATATCCATTTTCTAGAATTCAACCACAAATATTATAGGTATGAAAAACTCAGTAAATACATGTGTAAAGTGAGAATGATATTAAGATGAAATGAAGAGGTAATATTAGCTAAAAATTATTCTTCCTTTATAACCTCACAAATTCATAAGAAATGTCAAGATCTATGTACTTTCACTATCCATTGTACCATAGGATCACTTATATTTTCTAATACATTGTGTGACAAAGGAGAATCAATACATGTAATACCTTATTCTGTTTATTCTTCTATATAGATGGTAGAACTCAACCCCAGCTGAGGGGTTGTACAACTCACCAATCAAGCCGCTTCCTACCTTATAGGTCTTCTTGAATATGTCTTGGTGAGTGTATAAGGATTTTCCTTCCCGACCTACTTCTACATTCTCAAAAAGGAAAAATGAAAAGATAAATATCCCCCTCCAATCATTCAATGAAGTTTATTCCTCAAGACGACTAAAAATTGAAGTGTTTAATGACATAATAAGATTAGGAGATTAATTATAGATATTTTATTTATATGATGAATTTATTTTTGAAAATGAGGTCAATATGGAATAATTTTGATTGTTGAAGAAATTGTTGAATGTTATTTTCATGTGTTATTAAAATGTGATAATAATACTTATTCTTTACATGTGTTGGTTTCAAAATTGGGTGGTAGTAATATTAAAACATAAATAAGAAAACCCCATGAACTAGAACGTCAATTATTCTACCAAACATGAAATATTATTTTTCTAAATGAAAATGAAATAATTCCAGTAATTATTTCAAATAATTTAAAATCCGTGAAAGAATACTACCTTTTCAAGATTTTCAAAAAAATGTTAGGGAAATATAATGGACATTAGGAGGAATTATAGGGATTTTCCCAACCAGTTGTTTGAAAAGAAATTTATTGGCGTGTGATTCCAAACAAATGATACTTCCATAATGGAGGCTCAACAGGACCCATGTGGAAGTAGTTGAATAAGAAGTAGAAATACTTTTAGCCTATGGAATAAATTACTCAATCATGGATCTTAATGGGTGAACCTCATCCAAATAGTCCTCAATAAAGATAGATACACAATTTTGAAAAATGAAATCAGTGAACTAGTGCCCAAAAGAATCCAAAATATCTAGAGAGCCTAAATTAACTTTAGTATATTGAATCTTGGTCCCTGAAATTTGCATGTTTGGATTCCCTTTGTAGAACAAATATTTTGAAAGGATAGTTGGAAGGGTAATTATTGTTTATTTGATGGATTTTATGGGTATTCTAGGTTCCAATAACTCTAGGGGACCAATAAAATACCACCTATACATGTACATTCAATGAATTTTCATACCAAAGCATGCATTTTTGTCTTTGAAATTCCCCATGTACTATAACACCCTGATATTTTATGACAGAGATTCTTCTTAATTTCTTTGATGTATTGTGTTGTACGTTACAACAATAATATCTTTCACTATACGCAACTCTATATTATCTTGTAGTATATAAAACACAGTTCTTAGCTTCTGTTACACGAAAGATCGACCTTTCTAGATAGCTTGTGTTGTACACAATATTGAGATTCACTAAACAATGATATATTATTAAAATATTATTATTTAATGGAATATAAAATAGCCCTTATGAATATTATTAACCATATTTTGACTTTTATATAACATTAAAATTCATCTTAGGTATTTTCTAGACATTATATTATAATAAATTCAATTTTTTCGGATAAAAGAAGTATTTTTCAAAAAATGCAGTTTTGCCTCCTTTGGATGGCCACCAATTTTAAATTTAGTTTTTAAAACTTTTACATATTATATTTGAAAAAAAAATTCTTCTTTGGAATAGTAACATAAAAATTTACTTTCATTTAATTTTTGGTATGTTTCTGATAAAATTTATATCTTAATTAATAGTAAAAAATACAGCATTTTAATTCAAAACTGTATTTTCATCTAATTTATTAATATAGTTATATTATCTTTTTAATTTTTTTTTCAAGTTTAATTGGATTATGTTTTTACAATTTAATATACTTTTTTTCATTCGAAGTAATTTCATATTTAAATTGGATAGAAACACATGACAATCTTTTGTTAAGGTTTTACTTCTTAAAAACATGCTTTTGTTTTAACAACGAGAATTAATTTTGAACTAATTTATTCCAATTCTATGTTTTTAATTATAAAAAATGGATTCCATATTTTTAATCAGTGGGACAAAATTATGTTAAAAGGATACTTTTATTTTTATGCATTATGAATAGTAACTATAATAATTATTTTTATTATCAGGGTTAAAGGTAAATCTGGTAATTAAAGGTAAAAATATTATTATAAAATTACTTTAACACCTATAAAAATAATATTTGATGAATAAATTCTACCATTATCATTTACAGTTTAAAATTGAATCACTTAATGGCCAATTTCCCATGAATCTGACATGAATATAAAAATAATAATGAGTGAAAAAATGTCACACCACATTTTATATAAGTATATTAATTTTAATTTAAGGATTACTAGAGAATAAAATTTAATATAGATAGTCTCTATAAATCTAATATAATTACCTGCATCATATAAATTTATTTATAATTTTTATAGATTAAAAAATTATCATTAATTATTACTCAATTGTGATGCTAAAATTATTTTATTAATTGAAATATCAAATAAATGATATAAAAATAACAAAATAAATATAATTTGAGTTAATTAATTTCATCCACTAATTTTATGGATAAATTTGACATTTTATTTATGGTTTAATGGAGTTTTTTAAAACATATATCTTGGTTTTGACATTTTTACCAATTGAATTCAATTTCTTTTCTTCTTATACTTCTTATTTATATGTTCATTCCATAAAAAATAAAAACTAAATTATATTATAAATTATAAGATTTTATTATAATTATTTAACAACCTTATACATCCTTTTATCAATCCTACGAATAAAAATATCAACATGTGTTCGTACGTACGACATACTATCTCAACCACGTGGTGTAATTTTTATTCAAAAAATTTTTAATAGGATGGTTATAATAATGAGTATAATGGATTTAAATAATTAATATAACGTGATAATTATTTTGTATAACTAATATACCATCCAATTATATACCATTTAACCATCAAGAGAATGATATCGTCGCGCTTGAGTACGTACGACCTACCATCTCCACGACGCAGTGAGATTCATTCTCCACGTTAACAATTAAAGAATGATTATTAAATTTATATGATGTGTGAAAATAATATTTATAAACTTAATTTTCTGATTAAAATACATCCTACGAATAACAAACATGACTTACATGGAAAAACAGTAATGGTAAAACAAATCACTTAGCACCTGAAATAATGGTAATATTGAAATAGTATTAACAAAATGATATAATTGGATCTTATATGATATCATAAATATGGATATGGTTCTGGTTCTAGTATAATTTAATAACATTACTTAAACATTATACAGTAGGTGACCACACCCTCAATTAACAAAAAGTACATGGTAAGGGATTATTTTTTCTCACTTTTATTTATGTGGGACATATGCCTTATACACCATCTAATTATTTTGTGTGGTGTTTATATTACTGATGAATATTTTTATTATTCTTATTATATAGGTTATGATATTTGAATATTCAAATAATTTTCATTATTTTATGAGACATATGATTCAACTAATTATAAATTAGTAAGGGATAACTTTTCAAATCCCATTTTTATCCAAGATTGTTATACGTAAGTACTTACTGGGGATGTATTTAGCGTCCATGTCCATGTATTAAAAAATGATTTCATGAATTGTTTAAAATTATTATATATATTTTTGAAGTCATTTTTACCCATTTATGAATTTTACTACATGGTATAGAAGGAATCTTTCTTTTGTTTACCATACAAGGTACTTTTTGAATTTTCTGTT
Source organism: Viscum album (assembly GCA_963277665.1). Taxonomy (NCBI): domain Eukaryota; kingdom Viridiplantae; phylum Streptophyta; class Magnoliopsida; order Santalales; family Viscaceae; genus Viscum; species Viscum album. The sequence continues at coordinate 838,249,642 of OY728143.1, read as the reverse complement.
AAAACTACGCGGTGAATATTTTTTAAACTATACAGCATGAACGGATTTTTACATCTTCATAAATACTTATTTCTATAAAGTTTCTTCTACTTCTCACTTAATTTTGAGAAAATAAAAAATTTTGGAAGAATAAATGATATATTAATGAGGAATTAAGTTCAAGTGTTTTATCAAAATTATCTTTCATCTAAGATGATATAGGGTTATGTTTCTATCTCTATTTTTACTATGATTTGATTGTTTTTATGTTGGAATTATTTTTATGAAATCCATTTATTTTATATGGATTATGATATGATGCAATGTTGTTTAAAAACCCCATTTTATTTCATGGGTTATGGTATGATGAATGATTTATGTTTTTGTGTCCCACATAAAAATGGTTTCATTATAATATTAGTGCGACCTATATACCCCTCCAATGCATTGGGTATTTATATCTCATGATATAAACATGTATTGAATGATAAGTAAATCTATATTAGTAATATAGTGCTATAATAGAAAGTTAAACTGGTTCAGTAATACATGGTTTGAACGGGAAGTAAACCCAATTCAGTAAAGGACTTTGTCCACTATGATGGTCTTGGTAGCAATACCTTGGATACTATGTAAATCATCTTATATGCTTAATTTTTTTCCACAATTATATGCTTCATTCCAATTATATTTTATCATTATTAATGATCCTTTGTGATCTATGCCTTACGAACTTCCAAGATTTATTTCATGAATCATGATTTTCATATTTAAACTTTATGTTCATGTTTTTACATTCTTACGCCAATGGTTTGTTTTATGTTCTCCATGATTACCCTTATTGATCTTTTCAGCTCACCCATTTTATGTTTTCTTTTCCCTGGGATATGAAGAAATGTTTTAGGTATGAAAAAAAGGAATGATTTTTAGGGGAGATGTTGAAGATCTTTCACGAAGTTATTGGATTAGTTCCATGTTTCCAAAGGCCCCAAACAACAATAGTATTGGGCGTTGTTTTTTCATGTATTTATTATTCTGAAAAATAAATTTAGTGTCCATGTTTTTCAATCTTGGTTTATTATATTTGGTATTAGAGTGTAGGATTAGTTTTCATTTGGAAACTAGCATGCGAAAACATTAGTGAGATCCCTAGAGATATTTCTAAGGTATGTCTAGAGATTTTTGTAAGCGTAAGAATAAATATAGATTATAGTCCTATAATTATGGTAAAGATCAAGAATAACTTAGGATTAAACCTAATATGTTAGAGATTGAAATTACTCCCCTTGATTATATTGTTTTCCTGGTATGATTTATTCCTCTCACGCTATTCTTTTGGGGTTTTAGACGATGGTTTAAACCCAAAAGAACCATGTTAATGATCAATGCACTGGAAAATGAAATGATTGTCCTCAAGAACAACCAAATGTTTTGGGAGATGGACTGAAAAATATTATTTCTATAATTAAAAAAGCTATGTATCATTCTGGACATCCAGATGAGTAGATAAGGGATCTATATTCTTTTGAGTCCTTCATGAGGAAACGACCACCTTTTTTCAGTGGGTCATCTGATCCACTTATTGATGAACAATGGATTAGTACCATTGAAAAGATATTTTCCATCCTTCTCTATTAAGAACATGAAAAATTCATTTTGGATGTTTGTCTTTTAGAAGTTGGACCATACCAGTGGTGGACTCTAATTAAAAATACAAGGCAACAAGATGAAATTGAATCCATGGAATGGGACGAGTTCAAGAACTTGTTTTTTAGTAAGAAATTCCCTTGTATTATTAAAACAAATATGGAAAAGTATTTCATTGATCTTAAGAAAAATAATGATGAATCTATTGGTACAAACACGGAAAATTTTACAAGACTTGCATGGTATGCTTTTGTCTTTGTCATCCAACCTAAAATTAAAGTTGATAGATTCTTCAGTGGCTCAAAACCAAGTCTTCTAAGGCAACTAACTATAAGAGAATTTAGTAGTTATGAAGAGATTTGGAATTTTTCTATCAATGTATAACTTTATGTTTGTGTTACATATCCATCCCATGGTATTGACAAGAAACAAATGATGGAGTTCAAGGGAAAATCTCAAAGCAATGGTGAAAAGAAGCTTAACGTTTTTATACTAAAAATTTTGAATGAATCATGGTGGATATTATCATAAAGGGATTAGAAAATTTTTTAAGTGTGGAAAAGAATTTCATCGAGTAGTTTATTGTCATAGTAATGGGAAAAAAGGTTGCAAATGATGTGATAGAAAAAATGCATCACATGCACTTCAATGCTAAAAGTGAAAGGATATGGGGAATTATTCTAACCAATTCCCTAATCAAAGGGTTAATGATGATCGATGTTTTCAACCACTTAAGGCCAAATACAAAGGGAAGTCACATGAGATCCCTATTATTGATGTTGAGTATGACAACGAAGTGGTGGAATGATTAAGTATTTATGTAATTGGATACCAAAAATATTTTAATAGGACTTCTTTTATAGTATTAAAGAATATTGGAATATCTATGTATTGGTCCATTTTGGATTTCCCAAATTATATGGTATCAGTAACCATGAAAAGTGGTTGAAGTATTTTTGGAAAGCACATGATATGTTCATAATGAAGGGATAATGAGATACTGAGATGTCTAATAATGATATCATGGTTTGAGTATATATAATGTTAGGTATTTTTGGGGTGAAAAAAGTGTTAATATTAATAGAATTCATGTTCTCACTAGGGTTATATGATAATTCACATCATTAACATGTTTTATGATAATACTTGATTAAGGTATTCACATGTTTGGAATGTGACAACCAAGAACTGCCAAATGAGATATGGGAGACAAATGTTAAGTCGATTTAGTTCACATATTTCTAAAGATTAATATTTTTAGTTTTTGGAAGGATTATAATGTTATACATTTATGGATAGTATAAGTTATATTCTAGTTGATATTTGTTATATTAATTTATTATATCACTACAGGTGGACTTATGCATATTTGAAAATGTGTTCTAACCTTTTTGTTGAGATAGATGGAATGACCTATCATTCTATCACAAGATCTATTAACACATCAATAATGAAAAATTCAACATCATTTCTTTAAATAAGAGATGAAGTGGGAATTTCTCAGTGAATGATCAATTATGAGATTTTACCGAAATCATGTTTGTATTTCTTCTCATGAAAAAAATACATTAATTTGGGAAAAGGATCTCGAAACCAAAAATGTAATCCTAGTACCTTCTTATCAAAGGAATCAGATGGTCCCTTAAATAATCATAGATTTATGGTTTTTTAGTAATTAACTTTTTCCAAACCTTATTCTCTATCACTATCCATTATAACTTGATGGTTAGATTTCTCTTCCATATCCATGTTTTCACTTTTCACCTATGTTCTCCTATGTGGAAACCAAGTGATAAGCTAATTTGGGTAATCATTATATTTCTAACATTCCTTTTTAAAATGAATTTTCACCATTCCTTTTTACGATGTGGGTTTCTATGAAATAAACTTTTAAGTAGTAAACTACTTAAAACGCCAATGAATTTTGAGGGATAAAGACATTTTAAGGGGGGTAGAGTGTGACACCCTGAGATTTTATGAGATATATTCTTTTTAATTTCTTTGATGTCTTGTGTTGTATGCCACAACAATATTATATTGTGTTGTACACAAGACCATACTAATTGTAGTACACGCAACACTGCTCATGGCTTTACATTAACATTCATCTTATTTATTTTCTAGACATGATATGAGAAAAAAATTCAATTTTTCAGATAAAAGAAGTATTTTTCAAAAAATGTAGTTATTCCACCTTTTGGCGGTGCACCCATTTAAAATATATTTTTTAACACTTTTTTATATTTTGATTTTAAAAAATAAACTTCTTATTTGTAAGTGGAACATAATAATTTACTTTTGTTTAATTTTTTTTGATAAAATTTATATTTTAATGAATTGTGAGAAATACTGTATTTTAATTCAAAACTAATTTTTCATCTAATTTATTTATATAGTTAGATTATATTATTAATTGGTTTTAAAGTGTAATTTGATTATATTTTTATCATTTAATCCAATATTTTTCATTTGAAGAAATTTCACATTTTAATTGGATATAAACACATGAAAATCTTTTGATAAGTTTTTACTTCTTAAAAACACGCTTTTCGGTTTTAACAACATGAATTAATTTTAAATTAATTTATGAGAATTATGTGTTTTGAATTAGGAAAAATGGATTCAATATTTTGAATCAATGGGTCCAAATTATGTTAATATTTTACTTTATTTTCGTGCATTATGAATAGTAACATTAGTAATTATTTTTATTACCATGGTTAAAGGTTGATCAGGTAATTAGAGGTAAATTTAATATTATAAAATTATCTTAACACCTATCAAAATACTATTTGATGAGTATATAGGAAAATTATCTTCTATGTTTCAAAGATTAATTACTTATTGGCCACCTTTCCATTAATATGACATGAATATAAAAAACATTAACTAATGTGAAAAAATGTTACACTCTCATTTTATATAAGTATATTAATTTTAATTTAAGGAGTACTAGAGAAACAATTGACTAAAGGTAGTCTATGAAAATTTAATAGAATTACCTACATCTTATAAATTTATTTATAATTTTTAGAGATTAAATAATTATCATTACTGATGACTCAATAGTGATGCATAAATTATTTTATTAATATAAATATCATATAAAATATATTAGAAATATTAAAAGAAATATAATTTTAGTGAATTAATGTCATACAATAACTTTATAGAAGACTTTTACATGTTATTTATGGGTTAAAGGAGTTTTTTAAAACATGTATCTTTATTTTGATATTTCTAAAAAGTAAACTAATGAATACTATCAAAATTGAAACTATTGATATTTTAAATTAATAATAATTTATTAAATTATATAAAATTCATAAAAATATAAAATTCATCCAAATAATTGGTATTAAGCTAAATATTTCAAAAATTGTAAATTTATGGCTCGTTTAGCATTTTTGAGGGACTATATTAACACTTAGTAAATTAAAATACATGTTTTCATTATAAGAGTTAAAGTAGTTAATAAAGGGTAAATCAAAATTATAAGGATTAAAATAAAAAAACATGTCCGAAAAAAATATTGAATGAATAAGATTCAATAATTATCACAATATGATATATTTGGATTATTTAATGGAATCATGTAAATGAAAATGAATTAAATATTATTTAAATCAAAGATAGTTAAAAAAATATCACTATCTTGTATTTTAATATCTTTCATGTGTCCACATAATGCCAAAATCAAGATATGAACAAATATAAATTCCTATTTTTATATAAAAAAACCATTTTGATTATATAAATTTAATTTTAATTTTTATAAGTTATATAATTACCTTAAAATTCTCTTCAATTCTAAAAAATATTTTTTAAATTAACATAAAAATAGAATAAATGGTTTTAATAATATTAATTTTGATATATTTTGGATTATTTAATGTGTCTAAAAAAATTCCATGATATATAAGATATATTATAGATGTTTGAAATCATTATATTATAATTCCCACTTTGTATTATTGTATTTTCAGTCAAATTAAATGAACAGTGTTAAATTTGGCAATAAAAATGTCTTAATGAAATAATTTATTGTTAAATAATTTAAAACTCAAAAAAAATTAAATAATCACAAGGAGAAAATGTATAGTCAAAAATATATTAAAATTATCATTTATGTTCCATTTTTAATTATTTATATCTTTAATAGTCTTATTATATTTTATTATTTTGAGAGTTTCCTAAAGTGCCCCTCTCCTCTCTTATAAAAAGACATCTCCTCCCACATTTCCTCACACCTCCTTGAGCCTTCTATCTCAACCAACCCCTTCCCAATTCTCCAATAAACAATATTAGTTAACTTATGGAGGTCCTAATTTTCACAAAAATTCCATCCCTAGGGTTCCTAAGAAACATGCAAAGGAAGTCCAATGAAGAAGAGGAAATTGCTTTACCAATTCAATTAAATTTCATTTCTTCTACTAATTCATATTTATATGTTTATTACATAAAAAATTAATAACTCTAGTAAATTATAAATGATGAGATGTTATTATAAATATGATAAAACCTTATACCGCCTTTTATCCATCCTGCAAAAAACAATATCACTTTGCGTGTGTACGTACGACTTACCGTCTCCACCTTGTGGTGTAATTTTTTATTCAAAAATAATTTATTAGGATGGGTATAAATATGAATATAATGGATTTAAATAATGAATATAACATTATAATTATTTTGTATATTTAATATACTATACAATTACATACCTTTTAACCATCAAGAGAATGACACTGTCACACTTGCGTATGTACGGCCTACCGTCTCGACGACGCGGTGAGATTTATTCTCCATGTTAGCAATTCAATAATGATTATAAAATTTATATTATGAGTGAAAATAATAATTATAAACTTAATTTCCTTACTAAAATACATCATATTCATAAAAATCGTGACTTATATGGCAAAATAAGAATGGGAAAATGAAGCAGTTAACACCCAAAATAATTGTAATATTGAAATACTATTAACCAAATGAAATAATAGGGTCATATATGATATCATAAATATGGATATGGCCCTGTTATAATTTAATAACATGATTTAACCGTTATACAGGAGATTAAAACACCCACAACTAACAAAAAGTACAAGGTAAGGGATTATTTTTCCTCACTTTTATTTCGGTGAGACATATGCCTTATACAACATCTATTTATTTTGTGTGTTATTTATATTACCCATTAATATTATTATTATTATTATTATGAAGGTTATGATATTTACAAATGAATATAACTTTCATTATTTTATGAGAGATATTATTTTACTGATCATAAATTTGTAAGGGATACATTTTCAAATCTCATTTTTATCTGAGATCGTTATACGTAAGTATTTAGTGGGGTTATATTTATCATCCATCTCCATGTATTATAAAAATGTTTTCAAAAAATGTATAATATTCTTCTATGTATGTTTATAGTTTTTTTACCCATTTTTTACATTTACTACATGGTATGGAAGGAATGTTACTTTTGTTTACCATGCGAGGTGCTTTTTGACTTTTTTGGTAAAAGTACGAGGAGAATGTTTTTTACACTTATGCAGTGTGAAGATATTTTTATATATTCATAATTCCTTATTTCCATGAAGTTTATTATGCAAATTTTCAAATTTATTTTCAACTTAATTATTTTCTTCTAAAATTTTTATTCCATTTTGAGAAAAAAACATTTTTGAAGAAGAATGTATATTTTCCTCATGAAGTAAGTTCAAGTGTTTTATCAAAATTATATTCCATCTAAGATGATATATGCTTATGTTTCTATCCATATTATTAGTTTTATTTGATCATTTTTATGATGGGATTATTTTTATAAAATCCATTTATTTTATATACATTATGTTATGATGGAATTATTTTAAGAAACCCATTTTATTTCATGGGTTATTCTATGATGAATGATTTATGTTTTTGTGGAACACATAATAATGGTTTCATTATCAGATAGGTGGGACCTATATTTACCTCAAATTCATTGGGTAAAGGTTTATATCTTATGATATAAACAAGGCTTTAATGGAAAGTAAATCTAGTTCAGTGATATAGGGATAGAACAACAAGTAAATCGCATTCAGTAATATATGGATGGAACGTCTAGTAAACCAGGTTCAGTAAAGTAATTTGTCTACTATGGAGGTCTTGGAAGAAATACCTTTGCTACTATGGAAATAATCTTATGTACTTAATTTTTTTCCACAATTTCATGTTTTATGTCAATGTTATTTTTTCATGGTTAATGTACCTTTATGATCTATGCCTTACAAACTGACAAGATTTATTTTTTGAATATTGATTTTGATATTTAAACTTTGTGTTCATGTTTTTAAATTATTATGTTTATGCTTTGTTTTACGTTCAACATGTTTACCCTTAATAATCATTTTAGATCACCCTTTTTATGTTTTCTTTTCCCCATGATATAAATAAAGGTTTCAGGAAGGGAAAAAAGGGAAGATATTTATGGGAGATGTTAAAGATCTTTCACCATGTTAGAAGATTATGTTCCATGTTTTTAAAGGCACTAAACTAATATGGTCTTGGGTTTCGGTTTGTATCCTGTATTTATTATTTCACAAAAGAAATATAATTTCCATTTACATCAAACATGGTTTGTTATAGGTACATTTCTATTTTGTAGGGTATGTATCTTCCTATATGTGATTGAAAACTTCTTAGAGGTATACCTTGATGACTTTAATATTTATAGAACTTGTTTTAAAAAATTTATGGAGTGTTTAGAAATTTATTTTAAAATGATGCATTCATAAAAATGTGGTTTTTAATTTTTTGAAATTCCATATTGTCATAGAGAAAATAATTTCCAAGGGAAATATAATTTTTAAACATAACTGAGCTGGATAATAATAAAATTGATTTAATTTATAAACAACATTACCCCCACCATTTTAAGACACATTAGATCAGTTTTAGGGAATCCCTAATTTTACATAAGGTTTATTAAAGACTTTAGAAAGATTTCTTTTCCCTTGAATAATAAAATTATTAATCAAACTATTTTATTATGATTCATACAGGGTAAATATTGATAAGATAAAATAAAGGATGACCACTAACCCCATAATATTCATAGAAAACATGGAACATCGCTTTGGGATATTGGGTGACGCTTATAATAGATCTATAGGATTTGTACACTCCCAAAAGATTTATGGTCACTAAAAATAGATAGAATATAATGAAAATACTTAGATATAACTTAGATCAATTATATAACAACTGAGAAGAAGTTTTTGTATATTGCTTCGTCCATGGGAAAAATGTGATCTTATTGGTAAAGAAGTAAAGTAACAATCTAATCCAATCTTGTATCACTCGGGTAATTGATCAGTAATGATGATGAAAATATAATAATAGGGAGATTTATATTCCCAATACAATAATTAAACTTAGATATTGAGGGTAACAAATTTTGTGAGAATCTAAATATAGATCACATGAGTAAACTTCCCATGCACTACCAAGGTGGTAACACAATCTGAACCCAACTAGTATTACCCATTTTCTGATGAGTATATATATGAAGGAACTTTGGTTCCCTGATATATTTATTTAGTTCATTTTATAGTCACATTAAAAGTACCTCCTTTGTTTTCCAAGTAGCGATAATATAAATTAAAATATGAATCAAATTATATATATGGTAAGATCTGTATTTATAGAAAATATATAGTTATAAAGAAATAATAAGGTGTATCCCAAAAGAGTAGTTTAAGTATATGCTTATATTTTTACACAAACTTTATTTTGGAGGCCATATTGGTACACCTAGGAATTATGGGAATGTTTAAGAAGTTGGTTTTTTAGACCTCAATTTTTAATGAATCACATTATTTTTTCAAAAAATCTCTAAACAACCAATTTACTGGTGGTATTTCCAAAATACATGAAATGTCCCAAAACATTTTATATTATGTGAAATAGTTTTTGTCCGATTATTAGATTTCACATACCCATTTCCTTTTACATTTTTATTTTCAAACATTTTGTTAGTAGTAGATTATGTTTTCAAGATGAATGAAGAATAAGTCACAAGAAGAGATGATTCAAAAACATTGATAGATTTTTTAAATCAAATATCTCTTGTAGGTTTGGAGTTCATCGATAAATAATAAGTGACTGTGGAACACAAATCTATGATAAAAACATAGAATAACTAATAAAAATATATATAGTACATAACTAAACATCCATTTCATACTACCCACAACCTAATTGGGTGGATAAGGTTTCCAACAGATAAAAAAATTATTTTGGAGAAAATGGTGAAACCCAACTAGAAGGGCCAGATTAAGAATCTTGATGACGCATTGTGGGCATACAGGACTTCCGAGAAACCCCCTTTATGTATATCTCCTTAGAGTTTTTTTTATTGAAAATCATTTACCTTTCTTGTTACATTGTACAAAAATCCTACTATGCTATTAATAGATTCAACGTAGAGTTTGAAAAAACAGGATATCTAATAAAACATGAGATGGTGGATCTTATAGACCTGAGAAGCAATGCATATGACAATTTTGAATTGTAGAGGATAAATAAATTTTTTCTAAAGATGTAATAATCATGAAAATAGATTTTAAAATTGTAGATAAAGTGTTTTTATTCTCCTCGTTGATGAAACTCGTGCTAGTTAAACTTAATTTCAAAAATACTTGACCCTACATAGTAACTGAAACTTTTCCATTCGGTGTAGTTGAGATCAAGAGAGCTAATTCACTAAACCCCTTCAATTTAAATATTATATAATTGAAACATTATCAAGAAGTTTTTTTTGAAATAGAAAATGGATGAGTCTAAAATACTCCCTAATTCTATTAAATAAAGAACCCTTGGTTGTCTCTTTCCTTTAAAATACTTTGAATGGTTTAATTTTGAACATTTTTTCATTAATAAAATGTAAACATTATATTTAATGGAACTATTTAATAATTGTTATTAATTGAGAGAATAAAAGGTATTTTATTATATAAATACAATTTTCTTGGTTTACATTAAGTCTCTTATACAAAAAATTAAAAATAAAAAAATTGAAACAATAAAATGGGAAAAAATAAATAATAAATTAGATTTTTCATAGCCTTTATATACCTTATTTTTCAATTTGTTTGTGAATTTTTTTTAGTATTTTTTATGATAGGAAAATTGATCTTAATTATTCCCTTCCTATATTTAATAACAAATTAGATCTATAGATTTTACTAGTTTTAAAATTATGGAAATTTGATTAATGTTCAGTGAAATTTCCACTAAATTTATTGAAATATGGTTTTAGAACTAGTAAAGGTTGTGTTAGTGAATATTTTTTTATATAATTTGAATTATTACTAGAGTTAATCATAATCATTAAACATTATATGAGTAAACTTGAACTCTATGAAAAATAACACATTAGGGAGATAAATAAAAATATATTGGTATATGTTCATTAAACCATGAATAAAATTAACAATTGGGATCCCAGGATGTGTCTCTAGGACATTAGATACCAGGTGTGTGAGTAATCCCTCTGAAAATATCTAATATGTTCTTTTTCATACTTCTCTACACACACATGTCTAGGTAAAATTCAATAAAAACTTATGAGTAAGTTCTTGATAGACAAAAAACAAATTAATTCAAGTGAGGAGAATATTGAACCCAAATGAGAAAAGGTAAAATTGACTTATAACCAATTCATTTAAGTCATGTTAATAAATTAGAAAATTTAACTCTAGTTTAAGAAGACTATGAGAGAGGGAAAAATGAAAGTGCTTCTTCTAAAAACATTAATTCCACTAAGATCTAATTTAGTCGACTCCTATACTTGGAACTTTGATTGAATTTAAATGAGGAGTTAATTCAAATCATAGAATATGGATTAAAATTAAAATAATAAAGTGACCCATGAATATATTATTATATTTAATGAATATTTAGATTTAGGGAAACACATTTTTTTTTCTTTTTAATAATTTTAATTCATTGATAAAATTACCAGTGAGCGCAATGATTTAAGTGTGGAGGATTCATATGAGATTAAAATTTCAAAAATATATCTTTTTTATTTATAATTAACACTATAATTAATTTACATATGGAAAATTAAATGAATTTTTTGTGATATTGTTAATTATATATTTAATTTCTAACCGGAACATATAATACTTTCTATAAATTCATTTATTTTTGGGAATTTTTTAATTTCCAGATTTTTTTTTAAATTTAATAGTGTTGATTTAATCAAAAATTACTATTCTTATAAGGTTTTATTTTTTATTTTAATAGATTTTGTTTCATGAGTTTAATGAATTCTATATATTTATATTTAAAAGTGAATTTGATAATTAATTAATTTTTTCTAAAAAAATTATTTAAATTGGTTAAAAAATAATATGGAGTATAATTATTTTAAAATGTATCTAATTTTAAAAATTTAATATTATTGATAGTTTAATGATTATTATTTACTTAAATTTTATGAAAAATAAATAATTATAAATCTGACATACTAGTGTAGGTTATGATTGAAAAACTTATGAAGTTATTGTGGACATCACCAGCTTTGTGTGGTCAGTCTAAGTGATCGCCCACCAAATTTTGTAAACTACTGATGTCACCTTATACTTCACCCCATTCATGTTGTTTATCTAATTGGATGCCCAATAATTTTAGTAATTTACAAAAGAGGTCATGATCTTCCCTATAATAAGTGAGCATGGAACCCTACTAAAACTTTTGGCTCCCTTTATTTGCAATCAACTAAACTGGAAAAAGTCCACAATTGGACCAAAATATTGTTTCCCCTCCAAGGTTGATTATATTACAGATAATGGGAACACTCTTAACTTCATATGATCACTTTCCAAAAATCAACTACAACGCATCACCCATGGTTGATCATCCAAAATACCAGTATCGACCACACTTACAACTGAGGATGTCATTGAGAAGACAAACCTCGAGAAATGTTATTGAATATTGACACCCACCATCATCACATTTTTCTTCCAAACCAAATCCATCACCACCATTGAGAGGAATTGAACTAATGAATCTGTCTGAATTGAATATCTTTTACGAATTAAAACCTACCATTGAAGTTGGATTTTTTTCTCGTATATCGGTATTGGTGAAGGGGAATAGAGCACCACTCGAATCTACTATCGAGATGACCATGTTCGGCAAAGAACCATTGGAGTTGGTATTTCCAAATAGCCAACTGGAAACTGAAGAAGATGTAGATCAGTGACATGGAAAAAAAGGTTGATCGAAACCTTGATAATCAATGTTCATACCATGAAATGAAGCTTCAATATGATATAGAGAATCAATCCATGCCACTGGTTATCATCGAATCACAATGAAGTGACATCAGAAATTGATGTTGAGGCCATTTTATTTTCACTTCCCAAAAAATTTGTCACCCCCATGTTCAATCTTTCTCTCACCAATGTGGAACAAGAAGCTAATATCAAAACCATGATTTTAAGAATAGTATCATGAGGAGGTGATCTTAGATCATGTTATATCGCATATTTTCATAAAGATGAACCTCCACTTGAGTTTTATCTAAATGGAAAAGATGACCAGAACCCTTCATAATTCTCCATTGAAGAATATTGATCCATACACCCTATTGGATCCCAAATGAGGTCGCTTTTTAGATATGATGTGATTCCTATTGAAGACTGGTTGGTAATGTAATCCAAGGTGACCTGCTAAATTTGTAAGAAGATCCTACCAGGGATAATGAAGAACATAAGATTTTTGATTCACTAATTTAAATTAGAAACACTAGAACTAACTAATTAAGAGATAATGAGATTAAAACTATGGAATAAAAGACCTTTTGATGAAGTGGTTGAATAAAAATACCAATATCAAAAAAAAATCCAACTCACACTTGAAGAAACTTGTGTCAGTCATGATAACTTGAGCTCACTAGAAATATTTCAAGCTAAAATATAATTTTCAATATGATGGATTTATTTCCCATTGTATACATTTTATTTCTTATTCATAGATAATGATGAAGGAGGTTGTGGTTTATGCCAAAAACACCAGCTATGATTCCATTAATAGGAATTCTCCACGTATTCTATTTTATGTGCCAAAATATTTCTTTTTAAAGAGGAACTTGTGTTTCATACACTTTGAATAAAGACATTCAAATAATTAGGAACATGTTATCGACTGAATAAAGAAGCAAAGGAGTTCGTAGCCCCACTTTTAATCTAGTATTAAACCAATAAAATAATATTCTTGTTCAGAGGCTTTTTTATATACTCAAAGCCACCAATTGATGGTTACAAGCCCCTCCTCAATTTTTTGTAATGAAAAATGAGTTCACTAAAAAATAGAACCAAGTAGTTTGACCAAGTTGATGAAGAACCACATGAGTTTTAATAAAGTATCTTACTTATTTTTTAATCTATTTTTGAGTATGGTTTCTAGAAGATAAGATTCCAAGTAGAATGATTAATGGAACTTGACACCGCCTATTTTTTTGGAGAAAAATCATGAGAATAGAGCCTGATGGAATCAAAGATAATAGTGAATCAAATTTCGATCAAGGACTAGTATAAATATTTTGGCATGTTTGGTTTCAGTAAATCCCAAATATTTGATTGTGAGGACCAATTATAATGACATCTAAGAACATAAAATGTCCACATAAAATTAGAAGATCTATCCCATCATGTAAATCATCTCCATTTACCAAGTGTAATTTGAAATCAAGTGAATTTTAGGATTAGAAAAATAATTTATCTTTTATCATTCATGAAGGATTATAGTGTTCAGTCATGAGTGAAGAAGTATTTAATAAAAAAATATTTGAGCGTGAAGAGTGATTGTAGATATCTAATCACTAGGCCTAGTGAGAGTAAGGTATACAATGATCATTGTACTCCCCTATTCAATCTAAGACATCTAGGATATGGTAATATAAGTTAGGTTTTACAAGGTTAGAGAGATAATTAAGATTCAATTATGAATTTAGAGGAAAGGTAAAGGGATAATATGAGGTTATGCTGTTATCTCAAAAAATAAATTTAAAACTAATTCAATAAATCCCACCCAAATTAAAAAATCAGACCCACAAAATAGAGGAACACACTTATAATACCTTCCTCTTCAGAAGGCAACCCAGGTCCACTATTACTACATTATTATGAGTTCAAGATTTTTTTTAGCACCTAAAGATTGGAATGCATCACTAACCCATTTAGACATAACATATACACAATATTTATAGAATCGAATACTAATATGAGTAACATTACTCAATATCCCATGTTTTCTATGTTCTTCAAAGGATTTGGTACTTACATGCCCTAGCCTTATATTCCCAAGGGATGTAGTATCTAGACATGAATCATTATAGGTATTTAACAAGATCCTATGAACCCTACCATCTAACACCTAGAGGCCATTACAAAGGCTTACTTTCATAATAGTGAGATATCAATAAGAAATACTCATAATTTCATAGTTTTTCCTAACAGTGTAACCTCCTTGATCAAGGGATCCTATGGACATGATGTTTCCTTTAAACTTGTGTAACAATATAATATATTCAAGAGTTTTTAAAGTCTCGTGATGCTCTAAAGAAATCAATAATATCTCTGTACTATGAAAACTCCTATTATTCCCTAAGAACACCTCACTTTATAAAATTTCACTTAACTCCGTGAAATACTCCCTCTTAAAACACATGTGGAATAAGAATTTGGAATGAAGGATCTATTCTTCAGAGACAGAAACTTCAGATACATTTAACACATCAAAAGTATCAAAATACTATTCAATTATAATGTAATGGTCGCTATTATTGTTTTTATAACATCCTTTTATATTAGGGAGGCTCCTCTTTTTGTGACCAGGTTTTTTGTATTGGAGAAATTTGATTATTTTGTTCATGGATTTAGATCTATGTTTCATTTATTTACTTATATATCCTTTTATACACCAAGACTCACTTCCACTTCTAATGTTTATACCCCAAGTCACAGCCATAAAACTACCATTATTTTTTAAGTCCTTTAGAGTGAAATTCATATTCAACATCCTCTACAGTCATCAAATAATTTTAATAGTTTTATGGAATGGTATTCATCATCTAAATTTCTATCTGTATTGGAAGGGTATAATAATATTTTATTAAATTAATATATGAGACATTACTATTATTTTTCTATTAATCTTGAATGTATATAACCAAGTTTTATAATAAAAAATATCAACAAGAAACTTATTCATATAAATGGATTCTAACTTTGACCGTATACCAGAAAAAGATAACTCATATGAAAGATCTCTAAGAACCTAACATTCAAAAGATAAAAGAATCATTATGTGGTATTTCCAATGGACCTATTTGGGAACATCAATATATGTGATAGAGGTTTTTTCATTTGGGTAATGGTTGTTGAATTTATTTTTAGTTCCAGAAGTATCATAAATCAATAATTTCTTTTCCATAAGTGCAGTTATTTTAATCTTCAATAAGGTAAAAATAATTTTGACTATCGAGTTTATCAATAATAAACTTTATATACATCATTATCTATGATTTAGTAAGATCTGATACCAAATGTTGGGGGGAATTTTGTTGTGTTTCTCCCCATGAATGGTCTAGGTTCCTCATATTCATATCATTTAGTTAAAAATTTATAGGATAAATGTTTTCTTTTATCAAAAATGTGAATTAGTTTTGAAAAAATTGAGATCGAACTTATGGATTACAAGAATAGAAAAAATGAAAATGTAAAATAACAAAGAGCACTAATATATAACATCATTTATATCAGGGTGATCCTATATTCATGGTGAGAACACCATCCTAGGTTATGTGTTTTATTACTAATAGAATCTTTTTTTCAATTACATACTCAAATGAAAAGAAGATAAAACTATAGAAGATATTTGAGGATGTAGACCTTGTTGAACCAGTTGATGGTAATGAAACTCATCACATGGATTTAATATAATCAACTCTAGGATGTACACACACACTATCAAAACTGATACAGTATCATACATGACTATAAATAAAAAATGAATCACTTATAGATCCAAGTTTCAAGACACAAAAAACTTGGTTGTGGTGAAAGTCAGCAATGTTTGTTCCTCCTTATGGTAAGTAGTCCTACTAATCACAAGATCCAAATATTAACCACCATGTCCCCATCAAAAAAAGGCTCCAGTTGTAGGGATCAGCATGTATAGGATGAAGAGAGCTGTATATGGTCAAGAAACCTTTGTTTTTCCTTTTTTCATATAGTTCTTTCCATCAAAACATCATGAATAAACTCTCTGAAATATCTTAAGAACCAGAATAAAACCCTCTAGAATGAGTTCAATTGCATGAATTCCACAAATGAATCATTAGAGAGAAATAATGGCATTTTAGGGAGGTTTTAGGTAGCACAACTTGGTAGGGCATGTAGAGGCATAGGAAATGATTTAAAAAATCATTTTGTTGATTGAGCACACACCAAACAAACATATCTACTGGAATCTAAGACCGTTGTATCAGTAAAATCCATGGTCCAAATTATAAATGATTACTTGAAAAGAAAATAGCTATGGGTAAAATAAATGGAAGTTATTTTGTAACATATCAAAATCATATAAATAGTATTTGGGCACAATACTTCCATCTAGAATAAAAAACAATGCAATATCATTGATAAAATAAGGGGAAAACGTGTACAATGAATTTAAAAACAAATTTTATAAGGGTATAAAATATAATAACATGTCCACATAATAGATTACTAATAGTATTAAACATTTTATTAAAAAAACTTTCTACTAATACTCTTTTTTATTTTAAACATGGTAGGTTAAAGAACCAATAAATTAAAAAAAAAAATTAATCCTTTCTCTTAACAATTGTCATAAAAATCCCATTTGAAAAAAAATTTCTCAAATCATTATACAAAACAAACATTTAAAATAAATACATGTTCTTTTTTTAAATGAATTGCGGTTGTTTATATAATAAAACCTATTACTATAAAAAAATTTATCTAACACATTTTTACCAAATAATAGTGTAAATATTCAAGGTTAACATACTTGAAATATATTTTTCTGCAAAATATTTCATTTAAAATTTAATCTATCCCAATTGGAAATTAAATTAATTAATTTAATTTTTCATGAATTTAATTAATTAATCAATCCAAAAACTACTTCAATAAAAACATAACGTGATTCATGTTAATATGAGTGATGAATAAGAAGTGTAAAACATTTTATAAAGGATCTCTAACATACCATATTTAATATGCTTTCTATAATAACTTACATATATTGAAAATTTTCATACTTGATCAAATATTTTAATTTAACTAAGACCACTCTACCATACAACTTACCAAGTTTATGTAAATACATTTAACTTCAAAATTGGAGAACCCAAATATTTCATGTGATAAATATCCTAAAAACATTAGGTTGGAACACCCACTTTACATTCCATTAAAATTTACTAGGCTTATTAATGAAACCTTATTGACCAATAACACAATAATGAAAAACTAAAAAGGATTTAACTTTCTGATTTCCATTTACCATAGGTGCATGCTATTACTTTTAATATTTTTAAATTAACTCTAAATATCATTCTTCAATCGAAATGAGCACTAATGTAAATATAATTTTACCTTATAAAATTATTAAAATCATTTGAACTCATCCAAAAAACCATGATATTTCCTACATTGGTCACCACTAACTCCCCCACATTGTTTTGAAATAAATCATTAAAAATAACACAACATGATGGATGAAATTTCCCCTCGCTTCATATGCCTAAATTCATAACACATGATACCTGTATTATATAAATCCCATTCTGAAATATAAGCAGACAATATCAAAACAATATTTTAACAAATCCATATGCACAACCCACAACATACAGTAATTTTATTCAAATCATATAGATAAAATAATTTAATAAAAGGTATAAAATAAATTAAAATAGCACATACAATATTCTCATTTCCCAAATCAAGGACCATATCATCTAGAATTAGTGAATAATATATTGATCAAAATAATGGAATACATACAAGAACCAGATCCCACTGAAAAAACCTCCCCCAAAAAAGTCCTTAGAGAATAATATCGAATGCTCAGTAAATGGAAGCCCCTTCCCCTTGAAAAAACAAGGTCCTGAGAGAATAATAAGATAAAAAATAAAAACAAAATGTAACCCCTCTCCCCAGATTAAATCATCTCCACTGAGGTCAGTGTGAGAGTAAATAGAAACCCTTCTCCCTAGACCAAACAATTTTCCAAGGACATAGTTTGAAATTACCCTCATCGTTGTAAATTTTTCTGTATGGTGGAGACTAAAGGTTAAAGTGATATAAAAATTTATGGGTCAAGGGTTTGATATTTTCTTTTCAATAAAGAGAACAATAAAGATTACTTACACTCATTTTTAATAGAAATAATTCAAATATTGAATATACTTATGATCATTCAAGTCATGGGGATAATAATCAAAGAGTTTCATGCTCAAAAGGAAATTAAAACACCCCAAAACACCTAACAAGAGTAGTGTATAGAAAACTCATAATGGAGGGAAAAATCACAAGCTTAAAACGTATCCCTTGTAGTGAAATAAAGAAACTCGGCCTAACAACGGATCTCAGAACATCCCCAATAAATAATTTGTCTCCTCAAAAACCCCAAGCAATAAGAATGATTGTTGACATGTTGTCCTACAAAACATCACCACAACTAAAGAAACTCAGTTATCTATCTGAAAATGATTCAAATTGAGGCAGTCACTGGCTCCTACAACCAAACCTCTATCATATGATCCAAAATTAATCCCTCATACTCTGCAAACTCTGGTATTCGAACACTTGGAGAGTCCTCCTATGAGAATTTTCATCATCGTCCTATATTCTATCATGATTTTTGAACACATATTATCAAATGTATTTTTATGAACCTGAGAGGGATGTCCAGCTAGAGAACTTACTATAAAGGAACAACCATTATGGGTTCCTAACCAGGGATAATGATTTTTTTAAGGTTAGTTAATTAATTTTTTTAATATATTTCCCTTTTTCAACCAATTTCAAATAATAGAGTATAAAAGTATAATGCATAACCCATTACTTGATCTCTACCATGAAAGCAGCATCACTTTTCATAGAATGTTTGGTAAACATGAAGTTCATTGCATCAGATCATTAGGGTTACTAAAATGCATTTTTCTAGTTAGTATCTCTTGTTTACAATAGGTACTAAGTCCTACTAATATTGTTTCACTTTCAACACATGCATACTCACCAATGCCTAACTCCAACTTCATCCTATCTCACAACCATCACCTTTGACACTACTCTATTATGACCAACTCCCACCAAAGGTACCCCTTTTTGGATAGATATGCATAAATAGTTATAATGATTCCCAAATCCCACCTCCAATAGGCTAAGGGTTTTTGAAAAGCATATAGGGTATATAATCACAGACATGGTAGACATTACCCTCATAATGTCTTGAAAAGTAATAGATAAAAAGAGAAAAATCCTTAAATAATTATAGCTAATAATAAATAAAGATTCAATCAAAATAAAATAACGTGATAACATATAACTAAGATAATAAAAATCTATAAAAAAATCATTACTAGCAACCATGAAGCCCAAAAAAAACTGAACATCTCCTAAAACTAGTAATTTATAGATTGATCATTAACTATCCCTTATTGACATAAAAAATAGTTTATATGTACATAGGTTGAGTATAACATGTATACTCAGTAGGATCTTCCTAGAAATATACTGTTCTAAATGTGAATGAAGCATACATAGCCTAGTGAATAAACAAATGAAACTAACTTGTCACCAAAATAGGTTTACTATTATTTTCCCATCCTCACCATGGCTCAGTCATAAAGTATCTCATATAATTAATAATATAATATCCCATATAATATCAAATGATGGTACCCAAATACCACTTCCCCACTAGTTTCCCACTCTTACCCAACATCACACATCTTGAGAAATCTCTCTCCAAAATTAATCTAGTTCGAAGAGACCTGGCTGAAAGTATCATCTTGTTAAACTTGTACATCACATTATCTATTCACATACCATGAACCTCATGCATCGCATCACCTCATAATCTCATTCCACTTCTTAGATAGTAATTGAGTAGTTTCTGGGATCCTCCATAGTCCGTATATGATGTATTATCTCTCAATCCATCACAACCAATACATGACATACCTATAATAATTCATAAAGTACAATATCTAATTATACATGTATGTGAAAATACCGTCACTGCATTGCAGCCTTGTACACACATATATGGGGAAATATAACTACCATTTATACCAGCACATAATACTTCCAAAAGAAGACAGTGGTGCAAGAGGTGGTAGTCATCCATTCATTCCATACTAACCTAGATGTTAGGAGGAAAACCCTCCCAGAGTCTACTGGGTCTCAGTCACCCAACCGACATTAGTGTGGTGGTGAATGAAATAATAAAACATTTTGGATATATATAGTTCAAAGCCACACAATGGGAAACAACCTAGCCTTAGACTCATCTATATCCAACATCACATAGGACTCCCAACTACCACTATTAAGTCCTAGGTATAAAATAATCATAAAATCATCTCGATCATTTAATTAATTAGTTAATTAACCATTAATTTTTTATTATGATTATAATTTCCAAGATTAAAATTATAATCTTCTAAACCAAGTTCCAAATATATATTAATCATTTTCGTATATTCTCATGAATTTCATCATTATTAGAAATCATCAAAAACCAACACCATTTTTTAATTACTTCAATATCGTTTCTTGAAAATATAGGTCATATGGGACTCTTCCAAAGCTACCACTTAAAATATTCACTCATAGTATAGAGTATCAAAAAATTTCTTGTATTTGGAAACATATATTAAAAATAACATTTTCCTAGAAAGACATCATGCTGGAATTAAGAAATAAGAAAGCATCGATGAGTAATCTTCAGTCTAAGCTCATCAAAAAGAACATAATTTCATCCCTAACACCACTTCAAATAATATCAAATATATCCTCCAATGAAAATATAATCATCAGTAGCACTGGAACCCTATGACACTATCATCATCATCGGTGCCTTGTGCCACCATCACATCCCTAGGAATCCCTACCCATTACTCATTACGTATTCCAACCAAACATGTTTATCATTCAATAATATCAAAGATCTAAATCAATAAATCATAAATAAATATTAAATTTACTATTCTATACATAATTTCAAAGTAAATTATAGCCAAATTAGTTATGGAATTCAAGCCTTTTTTAAACAGTGATGGGCTCACTCAACCCAACAGAAATTATTTAAGTAATCATTAACTCTAACATTACCATATTTAATTATCCATTTAATAAAGAATAAATCACATAAACCATAACCCAAAAAATTTCCAATAATGAATATTATTTAATTAATTTGGTGTCCCCCATAATATTATATTTCATATACCAACAAACTCCCTGAAAATTCAGCATACCAATTTTATTATAATCAACGAATTACTGGATTTAAGTTTTTATTTACTTTATATGTATATCAACCATGCTTAACAATAATAGAAAATTATTTCACAATATCTAATAAATATCCATATTTAATAATAATCACATTCGATCATAAATTTCTAGTCAAATTCATTAAAATATCTAAATATTTGATAATTCCCATTTCATATATAATCATTCTGCAATTATATAGATAATTATCCTTATATATATATATCAATGTGTTTAATATCATGACATGTTATCATTTTGATTTTATAAAATATTAAGTATAAAATGACATGAAATTGTTTCCTTCACTCTCTTGAATAATTCCATAAAAATTATCAACAATATTCAACTTGAAAATACTTATTTTCTATGTCTTATGATAAACCTAGAGATTATACCATATTTTATCTATTGCATGTGTTAAATCATCAAACTACACTTCTGAAATTATCTACAACAATATTAAATAAAAAAATTATTTATTTATTTATTTCCACATACAACATCATTATTCTAAAATAATTATAATTTTTGACCATGTGTAATATTATTTCAAATTCAATTTATTAAATAAAAATAATAACATGATAACCATAATCATTAAGAATTAAAATTCTAATTCATTTCTTGAAATTTTAATTACACATTTATCATATTCTATTGCATGAAATAACATATTCATATAGATAGTAACCTATGTTATTTCATTAATACATTCCATAAATTCTTATTTCATGGAAGAAAATTTTTAAGCATGTGATAATTTTACTCAAAATCAGATCATTAATGATTTCATTGACAAGAATTTTACATGTAAATATTTAGTTTTTACAATAGTATCCCACAATATGTAATTCGGGTATTATATTTAGAAAAACATTTATACTATATAAAATTTACATCTATTTCAATTACTGAAAAAATTATATTACATAAACAAATGATGTTGCATGAATTTCATTTTCCCAACATTTTTGTTATTCCTAAATTTTCATATAAACATCCATCAAGCAATTATTTTCTAGATTTTTTTATCTAATAATATTTAATCACATTCATCTAAACTGATGAGTAAAAATCATTTAAATTTCACATTTATATAATATGAATAAAGAGAATTATTAGATCCCATACATTGTTTTCTAGACCCAAAAAATATGATAAACAATGTTTTTAAGGCCCAAAACGAATCTGTAATCATCTAATTCTATATATTCAATAATTTAAATGTAAATTTTTAATTTAATTAAATATGGAAATAATAACTTCAATCTTATGAAACAAATTATGGGATTAATCTTAACTCATTGAGATGAATCCAACCTCACCAATAGTCAACTATCTAATTTGTATTGATGTACATATGGTATATAGAATATGACTAAGTATTTTAGAGAGATTATAGAACATAGGAGAGAGAAACTCCATGACCGACTTAGGTTTCACCCTTACCCCTCTTCTTCCTCAAGTTCTCCACTTCCCAAATTCATGAGTATGTTAATTTAAAATTTCTCTCTATCTTATTTAACTTATTTTATTTATTACTCTCTTTTCTCATTATTCCTCCCTTTTTCACTACAATATCTTTCCTGTTTAATTTCTAATGCCAACCCCCCCCCCCCCCACTCACGCACACTCTCTCTCCCCCCTTTTTAATTTCAATTATTTATTAATTATTATAATTAAATTTTTTAACTTTTTTATTCACTAATTAATTATTTGTGTTTCCTTTTTTATACAATGAATTTCATTTTTTTTAACATTAATCTCTAATACATTTTTTCATTCTCTTTTTCTCATCATGATATATATATATATATATAAATATATAACACTATATTTTTAAGTATAGTATGGTAATATATATTTCTATTTATATATATATATTATACACACATATATAACATGTGAAAAGTTTTGTAAAACATTTTTTTATATACAGTTTTCTGACTCTTCCATGATCCCATATATAGGGTTTTTTAAAATACATTTTCAAATTATTCTTCAACAAAAATCCAAAAAAATTTAATAATAACTATATTTGTAACAAAAATTAACATTTTTTCGGTGGTAACTTCATGAACCCTATACTCTAAGAAAAAAAGATAAAGGGAAAAAATAGTATTTTAGAAAAAATACTTACAATGTCAATTGTATTTACATCCGTTGAAAAAACAATGTTAGCACTCAAAATTAACTGATGCTATAAGGTATTTTTCTACTAGTTATACTTTAAAAACCTTAAAACTAGGATGTTATGTTTACTTTATATATATAGATACTTGACCTATATATGATTAATTATACTTATGTGGGACTTTATGATTAACATTGGATGAAATTTCATGGACTGTTAGTGGAAAATGGTATTCCATTGTATTATTAACCCATCATAATGAAATATCCTCAAAAAATAAAATAATTAATTTGGGTTTTCCTTTACATCCATTGAGGTTCTATGCTATGTAACCCTCTATAGAAGGTTTTGGTATTCATTCATTTCATTTCTTTATTACATAAGGTGATCCTTTGAATATTCAATTCAATTATCTAATTGTTAAGGGTGTGGCCAATTTGATCTCTATTTTGGTGTGTGATATTCTCTATTTGGAAGGATATTGTTTGTGGTTATCTTGGAATAGTTTATTCCGTATGAGGTATACTTTGGGAAGATAAATTGTGAACATTGAGGATACAAAAGATTTTAATTTTTTATATGGTGGGACCATGAGAATAAGATACCATATTTGTCAATATTAATCATCTATTGCCCCTATTGTTATTGAGTTTTGAGTTCATGACAATATACCATTATTTTATATAATTTTATTATTTTACATGTAATATCCCCTGCATGAGAACCAACTAGGAATCTCAATTAAAATATCGAAATACCTCAAGAATACCCCCCATATGTCATTGAATGCTTACTAGTAATGGGGGTTTGATAAAACCACAAGGGGAGACTATACCCTTAGTATCATCAAAATAAATACCATATAAATAACATAAATGTCCATAAAGGTTTAACATCATGGAAAAACAATGGATTTTCAATAGAATCGTACTACGTAAATTTACATCCACCATGCTATAATAGATTACACCCATGCAGATCATAAATTCATACATCAATATAGAATCATCTGAGGGGATGATCATATACTGTGTACAAAAAACCCAAAAAAAAGAGGCTCATCCACTATCATAGAACATTCCTCAAGCCATCCACTAAATCTAGACTTGCAGGGTGTGAACATAAAACCTTTTAGTTCACCACCAACAATATCCTTAATGATAACTAGATATTTGTTCATAAATGTGTTTAATGAAATGAAATTTGTAAAAAAAATACATACATACACCCATCAAACCATTTAGTACTCAAGAATCCACCCTGAAGGTTGACTCATAACTATTTCAACTAGTGCTAGAATATGATGAGTATTCTCATCTTATGATAATAGTAATAGATTGAATGAGTTGTCACCAAATAAGTAAAATGTAGTCGAATGAGTTAAAATTATATCAATAACCCATAGGTGAATGATTCATCACTCTACATAAAAACCATAAGTGGATTATTTTTCACCAATCATACCTCTGAAGAATAATACATCACCAGAAATATATCATGTGAAAAATATATCATTTGTGGTGAATGATATATCAAAAATTATAGCCTTAGAGGATGAAAAATCATCACTAAGAATCTAGATTAACAATATATCATAAATCATAACCAAGGTTAACGATGTTTCACTATACTAACAGACTAGGGTTAATGATGTATAACCAATATACAATATTTTATAAATATAGCACTAGCAATGAATGATATATCACCAATAATATCAAAGTTGAATTATTTTCTACCATACTAATAGATAATGGTTAATTATGTGTCACCAAAATACATATATTTAATGACATATCACCTATGGTGAATGATATATCACATATCATATATATAGTGAATTATGTATACCCACTACTAAACTAGTTGAATGACAAATCACCATACTACTAGACATAGTTGAACAAAATATCACCATATAACTAATAAAAGGGTGTCTAATTCATCACTATATGACTGATATGGGTGAATGATATTTCACCGGCATAAATAATAGGAATGTTGGAAAATAATAATTATAAACATGTATATAGAATCACCATACACAAAACCTAGCCTTTGACAATAACCTATCACACCATAAATAGAATATTACATGATGTATCTGAATCCTCACATGTAACTATCATCAGTTATTGTATCACAATAATCAAGTAAAATGATACACTCATAGGGTTCGTCCATACCAAACTTATCTCATCAATCATGATGAAACTTTTTCATAAAGCTAGACCCTTGGCCCCAACTCCTAAATTCGTGCCTTCAGTCATGAAGGAGGCCCATCATATGCAAACAACATGATAATCTACCCTCTGTAAGTAATTTATCATGACTTTACATAACAACCACTAGTGAATTCTAAAAACCCGTACACAAATCTTGAGTGGCCCCTCACAAGATAACGGATCTATAAAACTCACCAGTAGTATATTACATATTCTTACCCCTATGATGAATTGGCCCCTCAGTAATTAGCTCACTTATATACCCTTCATCAAATTTCAATTAAAACCCATCCAAGCCACTCAATGTTATACTCGATGGTCCTAATCTGCAACCATGGGTCTACCCAAGCTCATCACTCTTCGAGGATGACACACAAAATTACAAGACCTCCTAGGTCACAAGATCCCTTTCATAATGTTTGAGACCCACTATTGTTCCACTAAATCCTTAACCATGTTTTCCCTATATGCCATATATCCATTGGTAGTTTCATAATCATGGTATAACATTTGAAGGATCCATTAGGACTCTAACGAACCTCTATAATCTCACCCCACACATAATAAAGTCATATTGGTTATATATTGAATCAATATCACTCTCTTGTCCTCACATATAATTCATAAAATATATGAAATCGTGTATACATGAGGTAATATTAGGGATCATCTACCCTAATCAAGGGGTTATATATATTTTCAATGATACAGACTTTACATTATCCAATCTTGGCTAAGAAGCATCAATCATCTGTCATCCTAGATTCCGATAATCTATATGAAAGAGTCTCCATAATTAATTTAAAAACATATGATTAATTGGAAAAAATAAGACATAACTATTAAATGAGTCATAATTAAGTTAAAACTCACTATGTTCCCTCCCACGGTTGAAACCTCAAAAAAAATGTGTGATCCACCCTCGTAATGCATATGTACCTATTAAAAGAAAAATACATTATTTAATATATATATATATATATATATAATTTATCATCAATTATATCCCAATTTGATGAAAACCATGAATAAATATTGAAGTTTCATTCCTCACAATAAACAACGTTGGACCATGCACATTTATTCTCTTTTGGATTCCCCTATCCTTTGAAAATTAAATTCATATTTTATTGACATAATTCATCCATGATCTGATGGATTCATTATAAAATATGTTATTTCAACACATTAAAATTCGTTTAATAAGAGAGGATGAATATAGTTTTATGAAATAAACATAAACTATCATAAATTAGTGTAAGAACAATACAAAAACACCATGAATCAATGAGATAATGTTTATAAGAGAAAGGAACAGGGGAGTGGATGTCTAATTGATTTGGTTAGTTGGGAAAATAAAATCCTAAATGTGGTTTTTTAGAAAAAACCCTAAAAACTATCGCCTCTATAATGACCCATAAATTTCATAGGTAATTAGTTTTATAGAGAATTTGAATTTTCCTCCTAGATTTATCATAATTTGGAGAATTGCGTTTCAAATTGGGAAAGAGTGTTTGTATATATCAAAATTGTGTTTTTGGTTGTGGATTGATGATTTTTTAATTCCTTAGTTTTTTTGTTGGATTTTAGAGAATTTTTTAGGTGATTAGGATGCTTAAAAGTGTAGAATAAGACCATTCACTTCTTGGTGGGTGGAATTCCTATCATAAAAACCTTCATCTGGTTCATTCATGTCATGAATATATAGCCAAGGAAGAGATTTTTGACATAGGATCATTCACTATATAACCTGTGTTTCACACAATGAATGTGTTAGGGGAGAGAGGTTTCTCCATACCTAGAGGAATAATCATGGAGTGAAACCCTTAATCAAGTTGTAAACCAATGATAGTATCCCCCTTTAAATGGATTTTTGGTAACTTTGTTGTGGGTATTTATTAAGAAAATCTTCAATTCCATTTATTTTATTTAAATAAATGAGAGAGGAAATCCATATTTGGATCCCACACTCTCTCATATTATCTCTTTTTGATCTATGTGAATTTGAGGTAGGATCACTTCATTTATTCCTCTTGTTCCTCTTCTTCATTCTATTCTTTTTTTAAACCAACTAGGGATTTCAAAGAATGATTTAATTTTAGTGTTGTAAAACCATCATGCATAATTTATATTTCATGTGTGAATTATATAGGATATATCAAGAGTATAAAATAAAGTTTTCATTCATCATCTAACTTAAGGTTTGTTTCCAAATGGGTTTTTTATGTTTTTTGTTATTTTGGGTAAATTAAGATATTTAATTAGTGATGTAATTTGGTATTTTTTGTAGAATTGATCTAAGTGTGTGTCCATAGTATAATTTTCCATGTTGCTCACGGTTTTGAAATTTTGAAGTACCCAGTTATTTTGGCATAGATTATTCGAATTTGGTTTTTTGGTTTTAAATGTATAATATATTAATTTAATGGTGTTTATTAATAAGATAGGTTCTCGTAGACTCAGATGAGGTAGGTATAAACCTCATATTTATTATAAGAACATAATTTGAGGATGTTTTACTATTCAATACAATTTATCTTATTATTTTGGTGTTATAATGATCTAGTGTTAGAATTGTTATTATCTTAATATAAATTTTGCAACTTTTGTGATCCCTCTATAAGGTTGAGATGTGATCATACCATACTAGTAGTCAAAACGAGCCACATTGCATGTTAAATGGTTCAATGGTGGATCCTTGGTCAAATTAGTGTCAATGTACCTTTTTATTGTTTATGTGGTGAATTGTGAGTAATTTTCAATATAAAAATAATTAGTTTTTAAAATGTGTTTTGAAAGTTGGTTTTCAAAAGGATTATTTATTGGGTTTTTCTCAATGTCTTAGAATTTGTGGGACATTCTATCATGAAAATTTAAATAGTCTTAAAATGTTTATTTGAATTATTTTTCAATGGAAATTACTAAGGTGTTGATTGATCTGTGTTTGGTTCCATTAACCAAGTGTGGGTGATATCCTATTCCTATAATATTATGTGATTTGAAATGTTTCCCCATATATGATTATCATGTGTGCATGTTGTTGTGTGATGACTCATGTTATGTGTCATTGTCAGTGATGTTTGATTTAGGTATCAAAGTAGTGGGTTGGTTTGGTTGGATGGAAAAAATCTCTATGAGGGTTGAGATTGGTGTTGGAATGCGGTTGGGACATATGACTAGTTATCAATAGACTAGTTCCTTGGTGATGTGTTGGTGAGTTCTAAAATATGTTGTATGGCATATTTGTTGTTTCCAAAATGTTCTTGTGCTTATTATATGAGATATAACTGGTAGGGTAGAGGTATACAAGGTTTGAAATCACCATGAGTGAGATAGTTGGTAGTATCACTATGGGAGAGATGGGATCATGGTGTATATGAATTTAGAAATTTACTTGAGTAGGGTTGGGTCAGGGACCTCCTGTGATAGGGTTTTATTGTGGAATATTGTGGGATATAGATGATAAAACTACCTTAAGAGAGATTATATGGGTTTAGTCTATTGTACACATGATTGTTCCTTGTAATATTTGGCAGTGGTTCAATTTTCAGAAGATGCCTACCATGAGTCATTAGTAGGGGATGGGTATTAGGTATGATTTCACAAGACCAAATAATAATGTGATTCTAGAATGGTTCCAAAGTAGGTATGGTTTGGAATCATGGTATCTAATTTTCACATGATTAAATGACATGTATGAGTGGGTTTGGAATTTGGTGTGATGAGGTGGATTCCAACATAGAGCTGAAGTCGATATGTTCAACGGTAGTGGTGGTGAGGTTATTACCTGATGATGTAGAATTTTATGCTTATGTATGAACTATTTGTTATTTTTTAGGGGGGTGTTTCATGGTCATGGATGAACTACTTATATATATGTATTGTATTAATATCCACTTGATTATAGTATAATTTAATATTTTTAAGGCATTGGGTATTCCTACTAAGTCATTGGACTCACCCACTACCCACGTATAGGTTTTGGGATATGATATATATGGGTAGACATTTTTATTTTTAATTATTTCATAGGTATTTCTTATAAATAGACATGGTAAAGGTCTAGTAGGTTTTATAGTTTAATGATTTAGTAATATGACTATGTGAGTTGGGATGGAGGCAGCATTATTTTATTTTTAGTCATTATTTAGTGTGTAATGGATAGTATTCCATTATATTTATATATAATTCCATCTTATCAACTACTTATCTATTTTTTTGGTTGCATAAAATAGAGATAATATTTCTTTCTATTCTATATTGTTGGGGCCTGTCGGGATCCCTATTTTTTCTATAGGTTTTTTAGATGTCTATTATATAGATGGGTAATGCTAAATGTTTTGTAGATTCTAACATGACCCGTAGAAATTTTATTAATTTAATAGTCTCTATATAACTATTTTAGACCCTCACCACTAGTTAGCAACTTATGGCATATGGGGAGGTATGTTTTTTGTCATGTGATGACCCTTGAATAGATATCATTCATGCAATTTAGGTTTATTTTTCACAAATGGTATCAAAGAATATTTTGAGGCACATATATGTAGTCATATTTGGATTTTTGTTTTAAATGGTCATGTGTTATATCAAGTACATGATTGGCCAACATCACATTGGTTAAATCCCATGGTTCTAGGGGATTCCTAGTTTCAAGACTATGTATACTAGGATGGTTGAGTCATTATAGTAGATAAAAAATCCTTATATGGGATAGATGATACTTGAGATTATTCATAGGGATCAGCTAATACTTAGTGATTTTTCCATGCATCGTAGTAGGGGTATTCTTAGGGAATGATACCGATGCCTATAGTTATTTTTTTTGAAATGATTTCCAAAATAAAATTAATTATTAACTAAAGAAACTTATAATATAATTGATATCTTATCAATTATATTATAAGGGGTTATTAGATTAATATACCTATGAGGGGATTTATTGATTGATTATGATTGTGATTTTTTGGCTTCTATAGGGAAATTATTTAAAGGATTTTGGAATTTTGATAAAAAACCGAGTGTTGAAAATAAAACTCATGTGATGGAATAAGGTACATGTATGTGGTATTTGCATGTTTGTATTAATTGGAATGGATTGTGGAGACAACGGTTTTGAAATGATCCATATTTTTGAGTTTTGAGGAAAAATGTAAGGAAAATATATTATAAATTGGATTTCAAAATATATTTTTAAATTGAGACAAGTTTTTGAGAAAATGAATTTATAGTTAATGGATTTTTAGTGATTTTAAGTTTGATGAAAAAACCTTAGATTCCCAGGGTTTTTTGAAAACTTAGGTTAGTTTTTGGAACTTTAAAAATATTTCAATAGGTTTTCGAAATAAAAAAATGAGTACCTTTCTACACAATTTTTCTATAATTTGATGTGTTTAGGTCAAGAGTGACATATAATCTTGAGTTGTGTGTTTACATTATATTTCATGTTTCTTGGAAACTGCACAATTAGGTTGGTGAGTATGTTTTCCTTGGTTGGCTCGGTGTATAGAGAGTATTCTATGCCTATGTGGACTATTTTTCAAAAACATTATTGGTTATTAAATGGAGAACTAGGTTTTTTTGTGTGTTTAGTATGTTTAAGATTCTTTTTTAGGGATCCTCTTATAGAAGGATTATGGATATTTATACATTCTTGAGTAGTTGGATGTTATTTTAGTGGGTTTAGAGATTAGAAAACTTTATTTTATATGATGGTTATTCAATTTTTATAACTTTAGTTTTGTTTTCTATAAGTGATTATTATAGTAGGAATCACTATTAGTTTTAATTATTTATATATAGAATTTCCTTATAGTGGGGAGAACTATAAAATTAGGATGCATTGATTGTTGAAACTTTGGTGTTTTGGTTTGGTGAGTTTATAGTAAAGATACACTTATGGTGGGGATCACCTTCACGTCCATGGATATATAACCCCTGTATTGAAAGGTTAATGGGTTCAGTGAAACCAGTTAGTGGGTGATTTTGGTAGTAATGTAATTCTATTAAGCAAAAAGACCTAATTAGGTAAATTACACTAAGTGTCAAATTTGGAAATCATTACATCTGTTTGGTTGATTCAATGATTCCATCAAGTTAAGGCATCATGATATGCTTGTCTAGAGCGGTGAATCCATAGCCGGTGGGTTCGATCACTTTCAAATGATTTTTTTCAGAGGATGACCAATTAGTGTTGTTTCATAGAATGGGATTTTATGTGGTGTAAATTACATTATGATAATCATTTGGGATGTGGTTAATGTGGTTTGAGGATTAGAACATGCTCCTTGGAGAAAAGTTTGTAAATCTGGATTTCGTGTTTATTATTGCACAGTAGAATAAAATTTTGTTCTTGGTGATTGAATATAGAGATATGGTCATATTTCAACAAATAAGGTAGGTCGAGTTTTATGGTTAGAGGAAAACCAAGACATCTATGGGATGATAAGATCTATAGTTTTTTTATTGATCTGTAAATTTTATGAGTTATTAGTTTCAGATGGAATTTTGATATTACCTTTCAAGTTAGTTCCCTTTGAAGAATTTGGATTTGGATCAAGATTCTAAGAGTTTGTACATCTCAAAAGGGTGTTTTAGATGTGGGATGAGGCTCAGTGGATGCCTTGAGTGTTCAGGTGTATGTTTGGGAAATGTACAGGTGGTTTATATAATGAAAAGTGTAGTAGTTACATGACAGGTGGAATTCACATCATGAATAGCCTTTGTATGGGCTATTCACTCTATGAATGGGGTGGCCAGTAGAGTTTGTTTCTTCCCAAAATCATTCATGATGTGACCTATAGTTTACAACATGAAATTTTTTATTGAGAGAGGGTTCCCTCTATATGGAGAAGGATTCTTTGAGTGAACCCTCTATTCATGTCATAGACCTGTGTTGGTAGCCTCCTTTTCCAGGGATTTTTACTATCTTCTCAAGAGTTATTTTTCTAGGAACCTCGTGGATTCGCCACATTTTATTCAAACTAAAGAGAATGGAGAAGCCTTATTTAGATCTCTGACTCTCCCCTCTCATATCTCATTGATATTGGTGGATTCTTGGAGTTACACGATGCAGATATTATGTAAGATTCTTTAATATCTACCACTTGTTCCTCTTCATTGTTCATTCTTGGTTTTGGAATAACTAACTTGAGATTTAGGGGAGAAAATTTCACTAAATCAGGTTAAATTCATCATGCTTGATTATAACATTGTGTGTGTGTGTTGAAGAGAACATATTTGGAAGATATAATCAATCTATCATTCATCATTTACATTATGGTATGTTTCCCAGTGAGTTCCTTTATAATTTATTGTGATTTAGGGGGTAAATTAGTTGTTGAATAGGTTATGTATTTCGGGTACAATTCTCAACCTTAGTGTGGGCGTTTTTTGGGAATGTAATACATCCTCTTGCTTTTGGTTTCAAGGTCATGTGGTTACCTTGTTATTTTGGCATCGATTATTCCAATTTAGGTTTTTAGTTTTCAATATTTAATTTAAAAATTTGATATATTTTATTGATGATATAGATTATTATGGACTCTGAATAGGTCAGTACAAGCTTCATATTAATTATAGGAACATTGGTTGTAGTAGGAGACCTTTACATTAATATGTCTCCTAGTTTTTTAGTGATGTTATGTTCGTGTGTGAGCATTTATATTAAATACATTCTTATTTCAGGACTTGTGTGATCTCTCTATAAGGTTGAGATGGTATTTCATTAACCCTATAGTCTTCATGGTCCATATAGCCTTCTAAATTATTTGATAGTGGAAGCTTGGTTAAAATGGTGTCGGTGGCCCAATTTAATTTTTTTTTGGTGTTGGAGTGATTTTCAAAGAACAAGATATTTCCATTTTAAAATGTGTTTTAATAAGGGTTCTATAAATAAATTTTTTTTTGGGTCTTTTCCAAGGGAATATCATGTTTGATATGGAATGTGATGCTTTTTAAAATGGTTTCAAAATTGAAATTTGATTTATTGTCAAAGAAAATATGTAAGGGATTGGTTGAATTATGTTTTTCTATGTTAAAATGTGTCGGAAATTCACTATTTTTTAAATGTATGTGTTCTTCCATATGTTTCCTCTTATGTGATTGGTTTGAGTGCATGTTGTTGCATGATGATACATGTAATATGTGTGGGTTAGTGATGTTTAATTTCAGTATCAAATTGTAGAGTCGGTCTAAGTGAATGGTATAGACCTATTAGAATTTTTTAATAAGTGTTGGGATGTGGTTGAGACATGGAACTTAGCCTTGAGGGTCTAGTTCTCTAGTAATGAGTTTGTGATTAGTGAGATAGATTGTACGCCTTTTTTGTTGAGGAATGTGTGTTCTTATTCTCATGATATGCAATGGACTTAGTGGGAGAGAGGGATCCTGAGACCTGACATAACCATTAGTGATATGGATAGAAGGATATCCATGTGAGAGATGAAATCCAAGATTATATGAAGTTATATATTTCCATTACTTTTCTTCAATCAAGGAATACCCATGATCATGTCGGGTTAGGGAATGATATGAGATATGGATGATAGACAACCCATTAAGTGAGATGGGATGGGTTGAGGCTTGTGGATGCATGACTATTCCCCATCCTTTGGGTAGTGGACTAAGTTTTTGGAAGATTACTACCTTGAGTATTCAGGAATGGGAAGGGTATCATGTATGATGGTGTGATATGAGGCAATGAAGATATTATAGAATGGTGATGAAGTGGGTATAGTTGGAAATTAAGGTGGTTTGGTTAGCACACGATGACCTAGTGCATATGAGTAGGATGGAAACATGAGGTGATGAGGTGGATTCTAACATGGAGTAGAAACATTTATGGTAAAGTTTCATGGTTTCTTAGTTTGTAGGCTACAAATTAACTTGTATTCATATGTTTCTATTGTATCTTATATTTTAATGTGGGTTTGTTTATTTGTCCCAATTGTACTTATTATATATATATTTCATGCACATACACTTGATCATAGAATCAAACAACATTATTGAGGAAATAGTGATTCTTATTGGGTCATTGTACTCACCCACTACCTACATACATTATATGGGTTTGGATGTATGTGGGTATACTATATTTTTTTTTTCTCCGGACATAAGTATATTTTAGATCTAGATAGAGAACATATATATTAGGTTGTAGAGGCTTAAGATTCAGTAGGATTATTTTGTGAGTTAGTCTAGAGGCCAACGTATTTTATTTTTAATTATTTTCCATCACGTATTGTCCATTATGTTTTTATATTTATATACAATTCCATATTTTATAACATTTATCTCTTTTTTTGTTTTACCAAATAAATAGAATACTGCATTCTATGCTAGATTTTGGGGGCCAGTCAGGCTCAATATTTTATGTCTATTTGTTTTTGTGATTTCCATTATATAGATAGATCGTGATTATTTTTTTGTAGATTCTATAATGTCCCTTATGACTTTTTATTTAGGGAATAGTATTTCCATTCCTATTTTAGGCCCTTATCACTATTGAGAGGCCTCTATAATATAGGGAGATGTTCTTAAGGTCATGTGATGACCCCAACACTAACATTGTTTGAGCAATCCAGTTTGGGGAGTTACACCCAGTTTATGTGTGGTTTAGCCATCCCTATTAGAATTCTGTTGGGCTTCCACTAGGGTTTTGTTGAATACTTACTACCACTCACCTCATCCACCTCATTTAATGAAAACCTAGAATCTTTCTTTGGGTATATTTTACCTGAAATTTTACTTCAAAAAAATCCTACTAAAAATTTAAAATATGTTCATATATTTTAATTCTTGTTCTGAATTCATAATTTCAAAACAACCCTAATTTCATTCTTAATGGAACCCATTTATTCTCAAACTCCACCAACACATACCAGTATGAGTTATTATAAACATTCCACCATAATATATAATATCCATTATAAATATCCTCATGTATCTTTTATAAAAATCATTGGTCACTGAAATCTAATACATGCCCAAATTCTTGATTCCCTACTAGTTATAGTATTTCCTTGATCATACACAACTCAATACCTCATTATTTGGTTTATCACACACTTCAATCACCCTTGAATAACATGTTTAATTAATTTTGGATCCATCATTCTCAATCACTTGTGAAACAAATCAGGAGGTACAAGATGGAACCTACTACCTTTGTAATCATAACAGCCCACAAATCATTACACTGACTAAATATACCCATTCTATTATGATGTACCAATATCGATGAAATTCATTGTGTAATTCACTACCAATGTAAAACTCTCATTTTTGACATGTTTTATCTACAAAACATAACATTATCTACTTTAATACACACCCACCCCTAGAATCACCATATCATTTACCTCAAACATCATAGTCTCCATTTTCGGAATACTTATATTATATAAATGATTTATTCTCATTCCTTTTGATGTGTTCTCCAAAAAAAAAATACTTAGACCTAATAACTTAAAAAATTTGATT
Source organism: Viscum album (assembly GCA_963277665.1). NCBI lineage: Eukaryota > Viridiplantae > Streptophyta > Magnoliopsida > Santalales > Viscaceae > Viscum > Viscum album. The sequence continues at coordinate 838,212,560 of OY728143.1, read as the reverse complement.
CTTGAATCTCCCATTAGTTTATTACCAAACACATTGAACTCACTTGGCTTGCACAACATGATAAAAAAAATTGTTATTTCTCTATTAACTAGATATATCTTAGATCTTTACATCCAAGATCCAACAAAAAATCATCTCCTCCTCTAGGTTGTTTCAATTTAACACATCACCCCCAATGTTCATGAAAATTTCTCCAAAACAAGGAAGAAGTTCATAAATATTCGAAATTATAGTTCCCATCATAGGATTTTGATTATCATTATTCTGTGAGCACAAACCTACCCACATTCCACTATTAACTAGACATTGATACTCATGATCCTCACTCATTGTATCATGATAAACCCATCCTATAAGTCTTGATCTAGGGTCTAATTCATCATAGTAATCTATTCCACCACACTTCAATTTCATCAGAGGGTCATTGTTATAAAAACCAAACCATGATAATTATATCTGAAAATAAATTACCTCACTCACTTCCAAGGAGCTCCCACAATTAAAATTCGATTTACTACTTATTATACCTCTATAAATATCACAATACATGAGTCTGAACTTATTGTATTTAATGAAATCCTTAGAGTTCTTAGCAATCACATTGAACCACGCTGCTCCTCAAAGTTCTACACAACCAATCAATTATCTGATTGTATCTCACATTCATCAATATGTCACAAATTATTTCACACATGATTTGAAAATTCATAATTATTCATAGTTCTCATAACCCATAAATAATTTCATCATCATACTATAGAGACTTTATCTCTAGAATCTATCAAACCTCGATCAACTAGTTCTTATTGGTTAATCCGAACAGAATAACCCTCTAAGTAGCTTCTTCTCTGACTAATTATTTATATAGTATAAAATTAATTCTTATATTATATATTACATAATAAAATAAGAAAATATTAGAACTTTTCATTGGTCATCTCATACCCAATCACACCCTAAGTGTGATCACCAATCTTGTCTCACCGGAATCATGTGACTTATCTCTAAATAGGCAAGTAGAGCTAAAGAGTCCTTTAATCTAATATGATCTCACTTCCCATGAGATTAATCGTCATCATCTAATTAGCATGTCTCAAATGTAATACAAGGATGATCACACCTAACAAATCACTAAATCACTACACCCTAGATAGTTTTAAAACATACCATCCCACATACAATATATTTCAAGTGGCCACTCACTCCATTATCCCCAAGATAAGAGATAACCTTAAGAATCATTATCACAATTGTGCATAGATTCAAACATTTTTATTGAATCTCATAATTCAGTAGGAATACAACTTATAAATATCCTATTGTACATATTTTCTTATACAATTATGAGTCAAATTCAATAGATTTTAATCTTAAATTCAAAAAGAAATCCATTACATGCCTTAGTGAATGATAAATTTATCAAACATAAAAATCCAACTAATCATCCATATCCATTCATAACCTCAAGGAATCCCACATGTTCAAACTAATTATATGATCACACATCACCCAAGTTTCATATTTATCACATGAAAAATTTATCCATGAATTTCATTTATAACGCATCTGTGTGCCTAGGTTAACTCTTACCTCTTGCGATACCCTCACATATCACATCCCCATTCAAGAGAGAATATGAGAAACATGTTTTTTATATTAAAACTATTGACTCACAAATATTCTATGTTGTATCAAACCATCTCTAGGATTACATACATATTATATACACCACATCTCATCTATATCACAACCCACAAAGCAACTTACATCCTTTAATATCAAATATATCAAGGAAACTCATGTTTCATTACCATATCCTATAAGTATAATTAATATCAGGAATTCATATACCCACATTGTTTTATCTAGGGTTGTCGTAATCACATCAAATTTCCTCTCAACAAAAATTGTATAAGTTGATTCATATCTTTTAAGTTATCGTAGATCTATATCAGTTAATTATAATTCCACAATTATGTAATTTTTGAAAACACTAAATAAGTTATTATTGATTCTTTAATAACTGAAGCATATTTTCTTTCATCAAAACTAGATTCTCAATATCACACAAACATACACATGTCATGTTATTATATATACCAAATATAATGCATGTACTCATACTTCTTTCTAGATCAGGTTAATAAAAAATCATGAATAAATTACCCAAAACATCATTCCTAGACAAATAAAAATATATTAATTATAATTTAAAAATCAAGGACGATAAACTTGACTCCAATATAACTTTTAATTTAACCTATTCATATACTATCCATGAATAATTATGACTTTCACCCCAGGTTATGACCAAATATATCTCCATATACCTAGAAATAAATAATAAGAAATGTATAAAATAATTGTATAATGTCACTTTATAATTTCCACATCCCAAACACCATCCAACTGACATAATTTTGAGAGTTACATAACCCAGGTATGTCTCCTCATAGTCTATAGGCTATTGAATAGAAGTGAGGGTCAGATAATGAAGAGAAAATACCATTAGTATCATTACATACAATATCAAATAAATAATATAAAGATCCATAAGTGTTATAAAATTATATTTAAATAATTTATATATTTTAATTCATACCATATATATATATATATATCCAGTATGATATAATTGATAATATTGATGTAGATCATAGATTAATGCATCAATGAAAGATCTTTGGATGATCCAATCATGAAAATCACATAAAAAATATAAAAAAATAAAATAAACGAGATACAACCACCGTCCTAAACCTTACCACAACCCTGTATCTAAATCCCCACTAAGCTATTCCACCATGCTCATTAATACATGGGTTTATTCCCTAAACAACTCAGAAATATAATTTTTACATTTCTACCAAGGTGTATGTGAAGGGTGCAAGAATAAAACCCAGTAGGCCACCAAAAACAATTTCCCTATTGATAATAAGATAAATGTGCATGGATTTACTAAATAAAATTAATGCTATAAAGAAACACATGGATATAATTATTGAACTGTTGGGTACTCAAGAATCCACCCTAATGGTCAAATCCTATATTCTTTGTCCCAATCTAGAATGGGATGATTATTCCCAAGGGTTGATCACAACATTATGTTGAATGTTTTATCACCTGCTAAATAAAATATCAGTGAATGAGTTATCATTGTATTAATAACTAATAGGTGAATAATACATTACCATACCCATAAACCATAAGTCAATGATTTATCACCAACCACAATTTTTTTCAATGATTCGTCCCCAAAAATACACAATTAAAGGATATATCATTAATAATACCCTTAATTAATGATATATATTCACTACTAAACTAGGTGAATGATGTATCACCAATTACAATGAATGTGGGTGATGAATCTATATACTAATAGATAATGGTGAATAGTGCATCACCAATATACATTAGGTGAATGATATATTCCTTTTAGTGAAGGATATAAAAATAATCATAACCAATGGGAATGGTTAATAAACATACTAATAAACAATGGTGAATAATGTATCACTGAAATATATTTGGTTAATCATATATCATCTACGATGACTGATATATCACCAATTAAAACTAAGTTGAATGGTGTATCACCAAAACTAAATTGGGTAAATGATATATCACTATACTAATTAACATAAGTGAATGATATATCACCATATAAATACAAGGGTGAAAAATTAATCCACATATTATAGAAATGGTTGAATGATATTTCACCAACATAAATAATAGGAATGTCATAATAGAATAATTGTGTTCATGTTCATGACAGAACCTTTCTCAACAATTATACTTTATCCATAAACCATTTCACCCCATATGGAATATATCTTATTGTATCCCAATCCTATCCCTCATTTATAATATATGACCTCATCAAAATAATCATATAAAATGATATAATCATCAAGTTTCACCATTCATAAATTATCTCATCAATCTCAATTCCACTTACTAGTAAAGTTGACCCTTATCTTATAACTCTTAAATCATGCCTTCAGGAATGAAGGAGAATCATTTTAGTATAACCACACAATACTCTATAATCGGAAGTTCATTTCCTATGGCATCATAAGAACTTTTTTGGGAATTTCATAAACTCATACCCATCTCATGATTTTCCCCTCAAATTGTAATAGATCCATAAGTATCACCATTATAATATCAAAAAATCTATCCCCCAAGACGAATTGATTATTAGGTGGTTAGATCATGTGTCTACCCCATATATAATTTAATTTCAACCCATATATGTCACTCACGTTTAAACTTGATGGTCCTAATACACAATCATATTTCACCCTTAGGGCATCACTCTAGGTGTTTGTCATGAAAATACACAAAATCTCCCTAGGTCACTAGATCCATTGATCAATGTTCGAAACCATACGTGGTTCTATATTATCTTTAACTAACATTTCCCCATAATCCATATATCCATCATTTTACATGTAATAAATGCATAATAGGTAGAAAATCCACTTTGATCCTAGCATACCATCCTAGTCTCACATGATCCATGGGAAAATGACATTGGTTAAATCTCAAGTCAATCCCACTAGCTTACCCAAAAATATAATTTACATAATTTTGGTAGTAGAATATATGGGGATTAATATTAGATAACACTTTTGACACCTTGAATACAGTAGCCTAGAACTGGTGTTTATTTTGCTACATTGGAATAAGATGCAAGATATCACATCCTAAAGGATCAAATAGTTTTGTGGTCTTGGGAGACTATACACATACAAGATTCCCACAAAATATTTGAACACATGAAATAGAAAATAATATTGTAGTGATAAAATATTCATCTATTCTAGTATATCCTTGAAAAAATTAATAAATATCTTCTTGATAACCTCATTAATGGAAAAAATAATAAATATTGAGCTCAGATGCTCCATAAGATAAAGTGTAAAATAGAATATATCATAGGATAAATAAATCATGAATAACATAGAAGAGGTAAACATGATCAAATATTACATATAAATAATATAATAAAATTTTACTAAATCCATAGATGACATAACAATATAAATAATCACATGGATAAAACGCGACTTCATAATGAAATAATTCATAGTGTCGGACATCATAATATTAACATCATGTCCTTATGTGTTGACATCAAACATAAATATGTAAGGTATATGAAAAAACAAACTAATTTTTCTAATGAGAACTATCTTGAATGGCCCGAATGCCTTCATTTTTATTGATTTTTGATAACCCCCCTTTCAAGGGATGAGGGGGGAACCCTTATAAGGCCCGTAGGCTTAGAGATTACATGGCTCGTAGGCTTAGGAGATTTCATGACCCGAAGGTCTTAGGGAATTCAACTAGTCTATCTACAAGTAACTGCCCCTCCCCAGCTTCTACATCATGATAGTAGCTCTCCACCTTCGCATGGTTGGCTGGCTAGGCTTCTCATGCAAGCACAAGATGGTCCTGATGACATATCCATAACCTCTCATTCTGAAAAATCCATTTGGCTATACTCTGGTGAGTGCACCTGCTCTAAATCATCTTCTAGTGATGCTCATTTTTTAATGTGTCTGGGGAAACAACATGTGGCCCAAAGGCCATGAGGTGTCCTGAAGACCATAAAGTTATCTCGAAATCCCTACTAACCCGAAGGCCTGGGTGGCTCGAAAGCCTTAAGGACTCCAAGCCCAGACCGATGTCCCAAGGTGAATAGTTCTAGCTGCTACACTACTGAATAGTGCCTACTATAGTAATTGTTACAATGCCTACTACAGTACCCACACAGGGTACAGTTCTGCTGCAGTACTTGTACAGTGTACAGTTCTGCTATAGTACATGCACAGTGTACAGTACTACTACAGTACTGCTACAGTACCAGAAAATATGCCTCTACCTTATTTTGAACCTGGGTCTTGTAGACACACTTAAGGATACCTCACCAACTAGGCTGAGGCTCATGTTCCTATCATATAATAATTACAATTCATTCATTGTATGAAAAAAATGACTAGAAATTTAATACATAATAAACAAAAACATTCATATTGTAAAACTAGCATACAAAATTTTAATATTTTCCCTAGTTAATAAATAGATAAATATATTCATAATATATAAAGATAAATATGGTGGGTAGTGTCATTGGATTATATCTCGATAAAATCATAATATTTATCAGATGATGTTTCCATATATTAATGTAATTTTAAAAGATTACCATATTATTTCTTAATGAAAATACCCTTTTCATTCTAAAATCACTTATTTAAAATAATAAAAAATTTGGAATATTAGGATAACCATTTTCTTTTCAAAGAACCATAGAAACCTATAAATTAATCTTCAAGGAAAATAATATTCATCATGGAAGGAAAATCTATTTGTGTACGGAGTTTTGAAGGAAATATTCTACTAAGACTTTTGATAAAAAAAGTTCCTCATTTGGAAACTAAAAAGATGATTCCATTAAAAAAATGTAGAAAGTAAAATATGGATTAAAATGAATTTAATAAATCATTTTATAATATTAAAAACATTCTTGAAAAAAATTTAAATAAAATATGAATGTGAAAGAAAAATATTTCTGTCTGAATTGAAAAACAAAGTCATTTTCCTTAAAAATATTTTTTTTTGACTTTTTAGTACATAGAGATATAAAAGTGAAAGGAAATTTTTAATAACTATAAATTAATATAAAATAATAATATATATTTTTTTAATATATAAATATTATAACATTCCCCCAATGGAAGCATGAAATTAAATAATCCTGAATAAGGATGAGATTGTGAAATAAACTCTTATCTCTGGTTAAACATTCTTTATAATATATTTTAAACTTATTTATAATAATTTTTAATTTATTATATGTTTATAATAGAATAATATTCATACTTATAATACAATATATGGTTTTATTCTGACATATTATCACTCTCTCATTAAAAATATTCCATTATCATCATCATTTTGGGTGTTAACTGCTTTGTTTTTCATACATGTATCCCTTTAGAAGTTATGGTCCTTGAATATTGATTGTGGTTACATTATATACATAATTTTAATAATGATATAAGTATCATATATATTAATTATATACATATTTATAATCAACTATGAAAATCGTACATGAAAAATGAATCACATGACCTTGTGGATATGGTAGACCATACGTACGCATGGGCGACGTTATCACGTTTTAACCGTTGTATAGGTATAAAGGGAAATGATATATTATATTTAAATAAAAATAATTATGTCTCAAATAGAATATACATTAATTATTTTCATATTTATATCCATCCATGTAATGTGGGGATGAAAAATCAATTACACCACTTCATAGGGATGGTAGGTCGTTTGTATGCATGAATGTTGTTTTCATTTTCTATAGGATAAAAAGAAGGTGGTAAATGGTTTTACCATATTCATAATAACATATTAGTATATTTATTATATTTTTTTAATTACGTTAGCATTGTTAAAAAATATGTATTGGAATAAAAATTATAAATAAACTTTGAAAGAGTCACCGGAGATGATTCACACTTCTTCGAAAGACCACCTTTGTTTTACACCTTAAGCCTTCATAGGATTGTTTTGGGAGAATACCAAGAGTGAGTGGATGTAATATAGGTAGGTTTATGGGTATATATTTTCCAATCTACAGTGATTAAAATTTTAAAATAAGGGTTGATAAGATGTACACTTTCATAAGTGATGGGAGGGGCATACATGGAACTACCTAAAAGAATTAAATAATATAAAGTCATTTTCTTCTAAAAGTGGAACAATATAACTAGTAATTAAAATATAAGAAAATATAAGTTCAAAATTTATTCAACCAATAATATTTATAGAAGTTTAATTTTTGTTTTTACCCTTAAATCCTAGTCCCCAGGTAAATAAGTTTTAACCCTAGCTATAGTGAAACGTTTTTACTCTTTTACTATTAATTATGACCAAAACATAATTTAAAATTATCACCTAATATTAATTATGTTTATTATAAATATGTAATATATTTAAAAATGTTTAATTTAAATAACTGATAAAAAATATTTTTAATATAAGTGTGAAAAATGAGACAAATATTTTTATAAAAAAATTATTTTTTTAAGAGTAAATATGATTTTCTAGAAAAATGAAGTAAAATATTAATTAAAATGAAATTAATTAGATTATATTAAATAAACAAATAATTATTTTTCTTCATAATCAAAACAAAACCAAAATTTATATTTTAAAAAATTGATTAGAAGTGAATAATTAAAATAAATTTTTTTTTGAACAAAACCATTACTTTGAATTCCAAAATGTTAAGAATATATTTATAAGAAAAAAATTATATTTTTTTATGAATTATATTACTTATTAAATTTCTATTTTGACTAAAAAATTGGTTTTTAATCTTTTAACTTATTCTTGTGTCATTATAATGTCATAAAAGTGATATTTTTTGTAAAATAGGTATTTTTCACTATTCTCTAAAAACAAATCTATTTTTAAAAAATCTAAAAAAATCTACCTTAGATAATTTTGATATGATGAATAAGAAAATGAAACTAATTTGGTAAAATTATATTTATAAAATTTGGTAATTTATTTTTTAGTCGGATTATTGAATAAATTTTTGTGCATTGTGTTATTATTTAACCAGAGTGGAAGCGTTACTATAATTGAAGCTAAAGTTAGATGCTTCCCTCCTCAAAATTTCTCATCCTTAATTTTTTAAAATTTCACCTCATTAAAATATATGATCAGTTATTAATTAGAAAATCATTATGTTACACCATCACCTTTCTTATCTTATTATTTCTCTAATGTACCTTCACTAGCTGAGTCGTCAGATTATGAAACACTAATTCTATAGTGTTAAGGATATTAATAGGATCATAACAATATGATAAATCAATTTCAAATTCTATTTACATATAGTTATGAACATGTGTTTTTTCAATCATGTACTTCCTCAATAAAGGGATATATAACACATTATTAACTTTTGAGATGCTAGGTGGGATTTCTATATGTTAAGACACAACTCCTATTATTTCCCTAATTTGAAAACGTATGATGTACGTTGGAAATTATTTTCATCTATTTGTAAAACTTATAGAACCTTTCCATACATGTAACATTAATAAAACATGATCTCCAATATGAAATTATAAATTATTTCTTCAGTTTTTGAATAAGTTTTTTGTATATTTTGAACTACCATAATATTATCTTGAATAGTATTCACATTCACCATTTTCTCCTCGACATGATCTGTGCCTACAAGTTTTAGTTCACTAAATTCATCCCAAAAAGTTAGAGTAGGACACCTTTTTCCCTAGAATTTCTCACAATGGCACATTTGAATTTTTTAACGGAATTTATTATTATATTAAATTTACACTAAAGGTAAATAATGATCCCACAAACCTTGAGATTCAATTAATAATGGACTAAAAATATCTTAAAATATCATAATAGTCTTTTTAGACTGTCTATTAGTTTGAGGATGATATATAATGCTCAAAAACATCTTGATTTTGAGATATTTCTAAATAATCTTCTATAATTTTGATGTGAACCAAAAATCATGATTGGATACTATCAAAATAGGTTCACCATGAAGACTCAAAAATTCTTCAATATTGAGTCATGCGACCAACTAAAGAGGTTGATCTTACCTTAAGGTGATGACATGGGTATAATTTTAAAGGCATCAACCATAACTCATATGGTATCATTCTTTCTAGGAGTATTTAGTAATCTAGTGATAAATACAATAGTAATATCATACCATTTACATATAAGATTAGGTGAATGTTTCATGAATCCTTTAGGATGTTATCTTTAAGACTTTACCTATTGCAAAACCAAACACATCATAAATAGTCTATAATTTAAAATTTTCATATTATCCCTATATAAAGTTTTCTTAAAATCTTGTTACATTTCGGCCCAAAAAGGTTTTATAGATAAGTTTTAATAGTGAACTTCATATAATAATTCTATTTTTATCTTAGGAAATAATGAAACACATATAATATCTCCAACTATTAATATATCATATTCAAAGATGAAGTATAAAAACACTGTAATAACTCGACCTAAATCATCAGGTACAGAAGACTACTCTATCCTCCATTTCCTCCCTTAGTTATTCCCTAAGAGGCTATGGTCCCAACATCAATCCCTCCCCCATTAGGGAGGGGGTATTAACATCATCTCCCTCCGGGGATCAGCCTCATTTCTTCTCTCCATTCTATAAACCTAATTTCTTTCCTCCATTTCCTAATATCACACTGAACCTGAAAGTTTCAAATATATTTTATCGATTTACTCATCTTGAGATCTCACCCTTGGAGGTCACAAACGATTCAACTCTTTTCACAAAATTTTGTTTGGTTATTAGGGATTATAGGATTAGGGTACTGTCTATCTTCTAAGAAAATGACACATCATTGTTTGATTCTCATCAGTGGATTATTTTATCATTTCTTGGTCAAGAGCCCCTCACTTATACAATTAATCTCATTTATACCTCTTTAGATGGTCCAATAACTTTTATATAAAGTATGATGCTCCAAAAATAATGTTATGGGTAATTGTTCTGAAACTTCCTCTTCCTTTCCAAAACCCTTCAATCATTCACACACTTAGAAACATGGTAGGTCATTTTCTATGTTTATATTTCATAAAAAATAACATTTATCAACCTATCTCCCCATTTATGTGTGTCGAAGTTGATGATTCTAAACCACCAGTAGAGTGGCATGGATTATGGCTGGGTAAGAGTTATGTTGCAAAAAATATGTGATCTTAGAGACTTGGATATATTTATGCTTGTCTTGTAGATGATTGGGTCATTAGGCTTCATCGTATTGGTGCATTCACAAGGACAAACATGGGGAGATCTTTTCTACCACTCACTAGTCATTTTGGCTAGATCCTCCTATTTTCCTCTATGTTTTTCATTTGGTTATTAATGAAACCATTATTTTTATCCGATTAGAAAATAAATCAAGACCTATATATTCTGATCTAATGTTTTTAGATATAATTTCAAAATTTATAGGTGATTTAAGAGATTAAAAATGGATAGTGAAAGCCCCCGGAGATGTCGGGTAGATCCCTCCCACTGTCTCTACTTGTCTTACAGATACTATGAGGTATGGAGGTGTGGGAATTAGGAAGGATCTAAATCAAGTAGTTGGTACCAAGATTTACTAAAATAAAAACCAATTTTATTCAAATTAACTATCCTCATGATATTTTTTTCATGTTCTAAAATGAACTACTTCGAAGTGAGGGTCTTCTATCCAACACAAATCATCATGTTCTATTCATCTAAAAAATGGATTTCATCTTTGAGAAAGAATCACAAAGATAATATTAATCTTGAAGGATAGAAAAAATATATTATAATATTGAAATGTAATTAGGTTTGGTAAAGTATCCTTGATGGAATTTATTTGATTGAAAAATAAATGGACTCTCAACCATTGGCAGACTATGAACCGGACCCCCACTTGATCATGAACATTGGGTGTGGATCAAGGAAATGCAAGCTATGTAACCTCATTTTTTGAAATTTTCTAGTCAAAAAATCCATGATAGGAATACTCAAATTTACCAAAATCTATGGTAACCATATCCTTAGTTAATGTAGAGAAATTAGTGTCAAATGTAAGGATGTTTGATTCATTATTTTTAAAATATTTGATCTAGAAGCTGCTAAGTCGCGTGAGAAATCATCAAATCCTAGTGATGGTGATGATGAGGATCAATTTTCTTGGTTGATAGACCCAGATTATTTACTATAAAGGGGTTTAATTAATTTTTTTAAAATAATGATGGAAGTGAATAAGTTTTTATAAGAAAATAATGGGTGATTCTTCTATACTCAAAAGAAGATATGTTTTATAAGTACTTTAATGTAAATATACCAAAAAAGAGGTTGATAGAATGTATACAAGGACTTTCTAAGTTGATCTGATTAATCATAAAAAACATCTAGATTGGAAAACATGATCAGATTTTGGAATGTGTAATAAATGAGGGAAAAATAAATTGGGAGGAGTACATTGAGATGTGGGATAATATGGATGACCTTTTTGAATACCTAACCAAGGGTGATCAAGAGATCGAGGTAACTTCTACTGATTTGATTCTTTTCAAGGTGAACGAACATACCTCCTTCAATTTTTATTAGAATGTTACTATGGTTTGAGTGGAGGATTTTTTCTACTCGGTTCTCACTTATCCCTTAAAATGTTTTCTTGAAATAAAATTTTAATTTAGTAGTAAATCAGTTGTTCTGAGCTAGAGTTCCACAAATCCTCATGCATGAATCCATATATATAAATGGGATGAGATTAGTAGCAAGGGTCCAAATGTCTTCACTTGGGATACTATACCCTTAGTATCAATAAATATAAGTATAAATAATAACACATGTTAACATATTAGAATAAATAACTAATTCTATAACAAATGGTATGGAATGTATCGTAAGTCCTAAATAATAATAACTAAGAACCCACAAAGTGGAAGGACAACAAGATTGCAAGTAAGAAATATAACTAAATAAAATAATATGTAATCCATCTAGAGTCCCATAGGAAATCACCAATAAACACTATGCTTCATCTCTAAGCTCCATGTTACTAGGTCTTTTCCCTTTCTTGTGTCCCTGATTATAAAGTCTACATGCACATTGAGATGTCAATTTAGGGTGAAAGTATAAACATAGTAGGTAACCACCAAGGAATCTATAACACAAGTTCACAATAAATATATAATGGTGTATGTCATGATATAAATTTAATACATAAGTAAACATACAACCACCCATGTACTAGGACTTTTTTCACTAACCAAGCCACCTTGAACCCTATCTGCACTTACTTCAGAACAAAGATGGTAAGGATATCAATGTTCATCAATAAATATCACAATATATTCCTTAAGTCCAAGAATTATTTTTAACCATGTTCCTTTCAGTCTTATATCCAAGTTTTTCCTTTAAGGAACACATCACTCCCCATAATGATGGTGTTAATAAACAAGAGAACAACTTGCCCCACCATGATGGTGGTTTTAGTCCTTAGATAAAGGCTTGTCCCACATAACATGTTTCATGAATTTGGATATGAACACCACCCTAAAATGGAAATATCCCATATCATCCTCCAGATAAAGGATTCTCAACTCCCATGTAGGTTAATGTTTCCATGAAATGAATAATACCATCAAATAAGTCGTAGTATGTATCCTTTTTCGCATCATCAGGCTACCCTATGAGGGTCCATCTACCCAATACTGAACTATCTATTCATCCTAATAACTAAATAAAAATTATATTGATATTAAATACAATAAGAAATACATATCATAGAAAAGAACAAAAAGGATTATCAGGAACATACCTCAAGAGGATACACATACACACTCACAATAAAATCATAACCAAGAATGGGTTACATGGGCTATACAGAAACCATTAGAACATATATCAAGTATGGGTCTCAAGGGACACTCACACACTAGCCTTAAATATATATCAATCATTAGATTCAATAATAAATGATCCAATCATGTAAAATAATAGACATGTCCCTATTTGGTAATGATCTTTCTACCTCAAGATCATAATCATAAATGTCAAGGTTCTAAAATAATGTATTCATAAAAATCACAACCATAAAAAAATACATAAGAAAAATCTATGAGGTTACAATAGATTTCATGAATGGAGATTCTAGAGAGTAAAATCACTTCTAGAAAGTAATATATTCACTAAAGAATAGTAACTAAGAGAAATAACATTGAGGCATCAAATAAATATAACGATCCTCAAAAAAGGTTGTTGCTACACAAAATGTGGAAACAACCTCACTAGACTACATAAATCGCCATAGTATTATCTATATAATCCTCATATTATGATCATTCAAGAAATATAGATGTATTCATCCATAGCAATAATGAAACCCTAGAGATCTCCACCAAATCTCCCCAAACAAGAAGCACCAACAATATAAAAATAAGGATCCCTTAGATCACCTAAAGAGAGTCAAGCTCGATCCAAACAAGAGAGAATATGGGTATTATATGATGTCTATGATACCAATAATACCTCAACAATAAACAATCCCAAAAAGAACCAATATCCTTAAGGGGGGAATAGAACTATTTTATCATAGGAGAAAATGTGGGAAAGGAATTAAGCATCCCCTCATTAGGATTGAACTGGTTTTTAAGACCAAAACATGGACCACTGATGGAAATATGATGATGAAGTAGATAGTTTTTTAAATTTAAAAGCATATGTGGGCATCACCATATCTTACACTATGGTCATGCATTTCATGAACACCCGAAGAAACATGGTTAACCCCTATGTAAATATTACCAAACGTATGTCATTTTCCCTCACCACAAACATGGTGAGGTCACAAAATCCATGGACCATAGAAGATATCCATGAGAAACATGGACATGGCCTTCCCATTTTTCCTTATCAATTTACAAATAGTTACCATTAATGATTGGACTATATTTGTGGTGTACTAATTTTTGGACCAAAAAGGTTTAAACCCCTATTTTAAGCTTCCAACAACCCCCAACATATCTCAGACCCATGTTTCATCCATTATAAGTCTCAAAACACCACTTACGATATTTCAGGAGCTATATTAACATATCTACTAAAAATGAGGGAGTTTTAATTTTCCCCCTCAAATGACTCTCATCCTCACAAATTATCTCTGAGGTTGAGCTGAAATAAATGAGGCCATTATTTCTAAACAACGAACGCCAACACCCAAGTCTCCTCCTAAACTCTTATGTGTCCACATAAGTTCCGAACAAGGGGAATAGTATTCCTAGAAACAAATTCCCACTATAGTTGACTATACAGACCATCCATTCTTCACATGATGCATCCAAATTCATCTCAACATCCCCGAATTCTATAACATTTTCAAGATTATACATGTACATTCAAATATGGAATATGTGGAACACATAATGCATTATTATTTAACACATAGGAAGACCCAAATGATATACTTTTATCCCTATATACTAGATGATATTGAATGTTCAAACAAATATTAGTTTAATCTTTCCTTTCTTCTTATGATGTTGACACCCCAATTGAGGAATAAGATACCCAAAAACATGGTCACCCATAGTGAACTCCAATAGTCTCTCCCATTGGTCATAATATGATATCTGTCTACTCTAGGTAGTAACCAACCACTTTTGGATCGACTTCCTTCTATTTAAAGCCTCGCACAATTAGTATGACTTCAGAATAACTACATCACTTGACTTATACTGGCATTATAATGATCAACATGGTTAACCATAGAGATCCTCCTAGGGAATTTTTGGTATAGAATCTTAGTAAGTATTATTATAAGAAAACTCCACCAAGGATATATGATCATCCTATAATCCTAAAAATATTAAGATGAAATCTAGTAGAATATCCTCCATAATATTGATCTTTCCTTGAGATTCATTATCTAAATGTGGGTGATATATCATAATTAATATCAATTGAGTCCGTAAATCATTCTACAAGCCCTTCCAAACCAATGATGTGAAACATACATCTATATGTAATGCAATTATAAAGGAAAACTACTAGAATATATACAATATAATGTACATATATATTTCTCATCTCATCCATTGTAATAGTCGCTTACCTTGGAAATAAATGAGGAACATTTTTCAGTTAATCCACTATCACTAATACATCATCATAATTCTTTAAGGTCCTTGGTAACCCAATCAAAAAATTAATAATGACATCATCTCATTTCCACATAGGATTTGGAAGAGGCTATAGTAAATAAATAGGATTTTGATGATTGACCTTTACTCTCTGATAAGTAAGACATCATGAAATAAAACTAGTGATATCCCACTTCATACTGATCCACCAAAATTGTCATATAATTTCCTCACACATATTCATCGACATGGGATGTGATGTTCATTATGATGATTGGGAGTATCTCATAATATATTCCATGATAGGAGCAGGAATGAGAACCCTCCTAGTTTCACCCAATTTTACCCTACTAGTATAAGCAGTCGTTGATGTACAAGTAGGGATCAAATCCATAGGGGCCAAAGAAAAAACCTAGACACACTTAGATTTTAAGGAGGATTGGATATGAAGTGGCCAAATATGGAACTGAATACAAAAAAAATATCTAACATACCTAAGATAATGTATTAAATTTAATAATTAAACACCTAATTATTTAAATGGAAACATTTATTTAATATTTTTTTATCCCAGATAATCACTTGGGGTGGATTGGATGTATTTGTTTTCTTCGAAATTTTCAGATCACTAATCCAATATTTATGCAAAAAAATAAAATAATTCCACAAAATAATTAACCAATTTAGTGCTTACACAATTAAAATTCTAATAAAAAATTAACCTAGAGTGTAAATTTAATGATAACTCTAAGGAATTGGACTGTACTAGCACTCTAAATGCGTTTACATTAAATTTGGTCAAGATGAAAATGAAAATAAATCATCGAATAGAAATCATAAAATATTGAACTGAGTCAAAATTTTAAATAACATGAAATAAAATCCAATACATACCCTTTATACTCCCTTGGATCAACCCATAATAGGTTTATCCCTCTATTGATTTTATTCTATCAATGGAATCCAGGAGTAGATTTATGAGGGTAGAATTGAAGAAGGAAAACATTAAAATATTAATCACTCCACTATTGAGTGATGAATTTTTACAAAAGATAATGTAAATAGATTCACACTATAAGTAAATGGTATAAAATTGATATGAATAATAATAATAATAATTAATAATAATAATGTCTTTTATTAATTATTTAAAATGATTCAAGAAATTTACTTCAGAGAAATTGACGATCCAATTACAAAATGAAATCATGAAATTACAGTTGAAATAAAAACTTCCACATCCCATATAACTTCACAACTATATCCTTATATAAAAATATTAGGATCCTTATATTGACCCCCCCAATAATAAATTCCCTCAGAATTAATTAGGAGAGTCAAAATGAGGGTGAGAATAACGGAAATTGGGTGTTTCAAGTTGACCACAAAAATAGGTCCAAAATCATCCCCCCTATTTGTGTGAAAATAAGTCTATGTGTATGGATAAATATATGATGGTTGTTAAAGAGAAATATATTTTTAAAGGTTTCCTATAATATAAGTAAAAATTTCATGACAATTGGATAAGAAGTTTTTATGTTATGGTTGAAATGGCAGGTTGTCTTTATGGGCATTCGGATCTGCCCATAATTTTAATCTTCATCTTTTACCACTAGGATCACCATGAAAAATTATAAATTATATCTGGAAAAAGATGACTGAAATTATCCAATTAATTTTCTCTTTATATGGTTAAAATTTTAGAACCGTTGTACTTGGATTATGGGCCCCAGTTCTATTTGATGGGCCTAAGGCCCATTATACTTTGTCCAGGAATTTCTGGGTTCATTTCCTAAAATATACATCTTCCCTTGGGATTAATCCATTGATCCCAAAACAATGTTCCGAAAATAAGTTTTAAATGATATTAAAGAATATAAAATTCAAAAAAAATATAATTTTATTCCCAAATAGATTACTTTTTGCGCCCAAATTTTCATTTTAAACATGAATTGCACTTGTGATGAGAAATAGATTTCAATTTATATAATGTGATAAAATTGATTCTTATGAACTTCAAAACACAAGAATATTAAGATATAATCAATGAATTTTATCCCTGTTCAGTGGCTGATCACACCCCCTAACTTCATATTTTCTAGTCCCGAGAAAAATGTATCTCAAATATATGAAATTAAGTTACCTTTTTCAAAAACAGTTTAACCTAAACCTCTCATAATAATAAATCATTCTAAAAAATCATTAAACTTTTCAAAATAATTCCACACATTCCATGTTAACAAACATATCTCAATCCTAATCCCATTTATTTTTCTAAATTCATAATCACATTCCATCTAATTTCAATTAAACAAGAGGATGTTTTGTGTATCTCAAAAGGTATCGGGCATGTTTTCTTATTCAAGGGAAAAAAATTAAAGTTATTGGTGGGAATCACATTAAACCTTAATATTATTATCTGATTCCATCTTTTTTTTTTGCTTTTTCTTTTTTGTTTGTTTTTTACCACAGTAGAAGTGAAAAGTTTAACTCAAATGCAAAGAAAAATTGGAGTTATGATCCCCAAGTTCCAAATTCCACACATATTTTCAATTATATTATCTATAATATAGATTTGAATCTTAACTCAGGTCAAGAAAACTATGAATTCAAGATCCCCAGTTTTTGAAAGCCATGCATTTGGAAAAAAACATTTCTCTATGTGATATTTTTTTAAATTTTTTTGTTGGATACTCAAATTAAAATGAAAGTGAACCCAAACCCTATGATATCATGGAAGGGGCATAAGAACTAAAAATTACTATAATTATCTAATTGAAAATCATTGTTTCATTTGGATTAAAAGGATTAAAATATAAATGTTTAAAAAATCACATTTGATAACTGCACCTTCCAAAAACTATGTTCATGAACATAAATATGCATTAAAATCATCATCAATGCATTAAAAATCATTTGAAATTAATATTTCATGTTTGAAAATGTAAATTAATGAATTTGAGTATAATTAATTTATTTTTATACTGATTGAAGTTGTATCATAAAAGATAGATTTTTTTCAGAATCCAAGATTTTACCTCCCACAACATAAAATGACACTTCCGTCAGTGTTTAAAGAGAACATTGAGATTTTAATTGGGAAGAAATATGGAAAAAAGTGATTTCAAATAAAATAATGGAATAAAAACACCTCGTTTGATGTTAGTGACCCATCAATAAGAAATTGGTCACTTTAGCTTTAGGTTACAAGTAAGCTCCTTGGGGAAGATTGAAGGTTGGGTTTGAACTTTTAAAGGATTGTCTTTTATTTGAAAAGACTAAAATTATTCACCTATGAATCTCACAAAAAACATTATATTATTCTTTATACCCCAATTGGGTTCCCTAAAAACACAAAAACTATAAAATGAAAGAAAATGATGATAAAAAATATAGAACTTGGGTTACCTCCCAGAAACCACTTAGTCTAAAGTCATTAGCATTACTTGGACCCCCCCCCCCCCCCCACCAACATACCCAATACCAAATTTCAACATTTTTAGGAATATATTTGTCACCACTTATAAGATAATTATATTGATAATCCATTGGGTTTGTTAGGAAGTTTTTAAAATTTATTCAAGAAAAATCATATAAGTCCCCATGAAAGGGATAATCTAATGAGTATTGAAAAGAGTCCAGACTATTTAATTTTTAATATTTCTTAATACATAAAAAATAATTTTCTTATCATTATATTTAAGAGAGGATGGAATGAAAATTGTATTATTGTTTTTATCCCCAATGAATGAATACTTGTGAGAGAGAGTATGACCATTTAATTCATGCTCGGGTCGGAAAATACTATCAGAATTAGGGGAAATTGAATAAAACTCAGTTTCATTTTCATATTTTTCTAATAGGTTTGGTTTTTTTTCAATATATTATTAAATAAAAAAATTGACATATCTATTTCAAGAATGGGTATGGCCTCAAATTTTTGTATTCCTCCCAAATGTTTATAGATTGGTATTTATAAAAAATCATCATTAGAGAAATATTCTTGACACTAAATATATGATACCATGTTTCCCTCTAGTGAATACAAAAAATAATTTTCCTCATTATTTAAAGACTCTTCCTCAATTACTTTAACCTCTTAATCTACCCTAAATCCTAAGGTTGGTTCTTTTGTAAATTCATGATAGGTTTTTGGGAAACTAGAAACAACACATAAGGTTATGAAAGGCATATTTAGTGAATAGAGGGGCTCCTCCCAATTTTTAATGTTTGTTAATTCTAACCTAAATGATGAAACCTCAAAATTCATTATCTCTATTTGATCAAAAAACTATTCAAGATGTTTTTGGTGAAAATTTTGATAGGATTTTAGAAACCATGGACTTCCAAAATATTTACCTCTTTTACCATCCATGAGGGAGATGGAATTTTTTTTTAAGATTCATCATTTTATTGATTTTACATATCACCTGGTGTGGGGTAATCATTAAAGGTTTGATCATATAAATTCCCTAAGTTAGAAATATTTATTTACCATTTGATTATAGAAAAGGTTCATGAATAGGTAATTAGAAAGACACATCATTGGAGTAGGCTCAAATGAGTATTTTAGATTCCTTGGGAACAAAAAAATAGAATGGGTAAAAGTTCAGAGAAATGGTGGTGGGAATAGAGATGTTTGGTGAGAATAGAATATGATTGTCTAAGATAACTTACTTGGGTCCCCAGAAATAGTTCCAAAATTATGTATCCCAAAAATATACCTTACTAGTATAAGTGGATGTTTTTGTAAAAGTAGGGATCGAATCCATAGGGACTGAAGAATAAAACTAGAGACTCTTAGATTTGATGGAGGATTCTTTATGAAGTGTCCAACTATGTTTTTTATTAAAAAATGAATTCTAAAATACGTAAGAGAATGTATTAAAATTAATAAATAGATGACTAAATATTTTGAGGGAAATAATTAGTTAATATGATTTGATTCTAGATTATCTCTTGGGGTGGATTGGATGTATTTTCTATCATAGAAATTTTCAGATCACTAATTCAAGATGTATTTAAACAATGACATAATTCCACAACACAATTCACCTATTTAGTCCTTACACAATTACAATTATAATAAAAAATTCACTTAGATGACCTATTTAATTATGACTCCATGGAATTAGATCATACTATCACTCAAAATGTGTTGTCGTTAAATTTAGAGAATATGAGGAAGAAAATAAATCATCGAATGGAAATCATAAAATAATGAACTAATTTATAATTTTAAATAAAATGATATAGAATCCAATGAATACCCTTTATAATACTTTTTATAAACCCATAATTGGTTATCCTTCCATTTATTCAATTCTATTAATGGAAGCGGGAAGTATACTTATGAGGGAAAAATTGAAGAAGAAAAATATTAAAATAATGATCACTCCACCGTTGTGTGAAGAATTTTCACAAAAGATAATTTGAATGGATCCAAACACTAAATAAATGGAATCAAAGTGATATTAATAAGAATAGTAATGTTTAATAATAAGTTCTCTTATTAATAAATTAAAATGATTCACGAAACATACATGAGATAAATTGATGTTACGATTACAAAATGAAAGCGTGAAATTACAATTGAAAGAAAAACATGCACACCCAAAATACCATCACCACAACATCCTTATATAGGAATATTTGGTGACTTAGGTCAACCACCAACAATAAATTCCCTCTCAATTATTTAGGAGAGTCAAAATTTGGGTGTGAATAAAGGAAATTGGACTTTTCAAAGTTGACCAAAAAAATAGGACCAGATTCATCACCCATATTGTAATGAAAATAATTCATTATATACAGCCGAATATTTGATGGTCATATAATATAAATATCTTCTTAAATTTTTCCTATAAAACCTGAAAAAATATCATGGAAATTGGATCATCCATTTGGATGTTATGCTCTAAATGGTGGGTTGTCTTTAAGGGCATTCATATTTGGCCAAAATTTTAATCTTCATCTTTGACCATCTGGATCACCATGATAACTTATGAATTATATATAGATACTTGGAGTTAAATTATCCCCATAATTTTCTCTTAATATAGTTAAAATTTGATCTTTATTGGGCTTGTATTGTGGGCCCCATTTTTGGTTGATGGGCCCAAGGCTCATCATGATTTTTACATGAATTTATGCATTCATTGATAAAAATATCCATCTTCCACTGAGATTCATACAATGATCCAAGAAATAAAATGTTCCAAAAAATTTTATCAATAATATCCCAAAATATCAAATTCAAAAAATGTATGTAATGTTCTTCCAAAATAGATGAGTGATTGGGCCCAAATTTTCATTTTAAACATGAATTGGACATGTGATAAAAAATGAAGTTCATATAATATAATATACTAAAATTGATGTTTACGAACATTGAAACACAATAATATTAATATATAATCAATTAGTGTTATCCCATTTTAGTTTATAATCACCTACCATAGACATAGATCATGTCATCGTCATATAATCACTAACCTGTTATTGGATCAACTCTTTTCAACAACTTTTTCATCACTACATAATCAGAATCTAAATAATTTTTGGTCGTTACCTTATCCACTAATGTTGTCATGATAACCAAAGGTTCACATGCCACTATCCCTTATTCTACAATTACAGTGATCCTCAAATTATCCAATAAAAACATTATATTCCACTCCTCTTAAATTTATCCCTTAATTTCATGGTCATCCTGTGTCTTTATTCTCAGAGCATCTGAAACAATGTTACCCTTACTAGGTACATAATACATGTCAAAGTTAAACTTGTATAGATACTCCAACTAGTTCCTTTACCTCAAATTTGGTTAACACTATGAGAAGATATATTATAGAATAGTGTGTCTTGTGTATACCACAAACCTCTCTCTAAGAAGATAGAGCCTCCAACATTTCAAAGTGTGGACCATGACTTCTAGATATGGACCATGGGTAGGATAATTCCACTCATAGGGTTGCATATTTCAAGGCCCATAATCTACTAATTAATCTTATTTCATCATAAAAATTCCCAATAAAACTCACAAATCATTGAAAAGGACTACATATCATATCCTAGGTTCAAGAAAAATCAGCCCTTGAGCTACAATAAATAACCAATTTATCTCAAGAAACACTTCCTCACACTGATATAACCACTCAAAATTCACACATTTCTTGGATAGAGTTGTCATGGGGGTTTCTAAAAATAATAAATCCTAGATTAAATGCTAGTAGTATCCTATTAATCAAAGGAATTTGTTGATATCAAATACATTCTAATGGATATACTAAAACATCTATGCCTCAACCTTATCTATTTCTATAGAAATTCCCTCCTTAGAGATCACATGCCCATGGAATTGAACCTTTAAAATTTAAAAGTTACACTTCAATAGTTTGGACTAAATCCAATTCCATCGATGTGTACTCAATATAATCATAAGGTTTCTTACATACATATCTTAAATATAAGAGTATATGAGGATATCATCAACAAATACCACAAATAAATAATAAAGATATGTATAGAATATCATGGTCCTGAGATCCATGAACATTGTAGGTGCATTTTTGAAACCAAAAATAAATGATAAGATAGTCATTCAGAATATATATTCTCCTAAATTATTTATTCGGAATATCATCCCCTCTAAATCCAAGTTGTTGGAATCCTAACAGTAATTTGATCTTTGAAAACCAACATGACCCTCACAAATAATTGAGAATGTAATTGATCTTAAGTAAATTTACCTATTATTCACCATCACCTTATTCAACATTCTATAATCCACATAGAGAAAAAGAGTATTATCCCCCTTTTGGGTGAACAATACTAGAGTACCCTAGAAAGATTTACTTAGACTGATAAATCTCTTCTGGTCCAAGTCAACAAAATAAACTTTGGGTTCCATATACTCATTTGGATAAATATGATATATAAGGAATGACATAAGATGAACCCCTGGAATGAGTTATATTTTAAATTCAGTCCCTCTATTATGACTTAGACCTGAAATATATTCTTGAAACAAACCCTGATAAATATCTACAACTCGGGGGAATGATGAGGGGGTTAAAATTGATCGTTCTGGATGTTCTAAGACTATACCTTACACTATAATAGATCAAATAAAAGTAAAATATGGTCTCACTCTACAAGGTTCCAACTCCCAATCACAGACCATTACAAAATTCTCCCACTTATGTGAGAAAATGTATACCCTTCTCCAATATTAGTCGATGTGAAAACGATATCTCGTTAGGCAATCCATCCCACAACTCACATAAAAGTTTATTATCTCTATGATCAAGAAATCCAAAAAAAATATCTTATCTAGTGATCACTATTGGACATTTTAGAAACCTCTAAATTCAGTTGATCATAGTCCCTAAGGGTGTGTCAAGAGAAATCATTTCTAAAAATATTATGACCAATAAGTCTCGTTAACTACCACATGAGTAGAGATAATGGAATAGTAAGAACCGTTATTTATAAAATTGGTAGATAGCATAGAGGTTATTAAGACCATACCTTGATCCATAGATAATTCCTCATTGCTATCAACTAGATCTAGATCCACATAAAAAACATCTGACCTCATCTCCATGCCCTTTCCCTTGAGTCATAAAAGTTTGGGGAGTTTGAATCCTCTACTAATGTCCTAAGCCTCTATCTTTACCTCATATCATATAAGTATTCTAATAATTCATTGAGAAAAAATGTCAAAGGTGGTTGGCCCTGTCACATTGGTGTCACTCCACAAGCGAGTTCCAAGAATAATTTCTATGATTATATCTTTTCCCACAATTGAATTCCCTATTAGAATCTCCTCCTATAGAGGACACTGAGGAAGTCATACTATTTTCTATATTCCCATTACACTATCTCTCATGATCATATTTATTCTTCAAAATACCAAAATGGGATCCTGTAGTAATGATAGGAAGCTCAGTCACTGGTCTTCTATGGTCAAAAAGTAAGCATACTAACTTATCCTCCTCAAGTCCCTTATTGAGGATCATGGAATTTTGAAACACCTTTAGTTATGATTTCATATCAAAGCTCTTAACCAACCATTTGATCATGTAATGGAGGCCTATCTCAAAATTTCAACCCTTTTGGGCCTTTTTTCTACCTGAAGAGTGGATAGGCATTGTAAATCCATTTAATCAATAAAATATGCAGACACAGACATAAATACCTTTTGAAACTCTTTAAACTCATGATAAAAACCCAATATCATCATATTGGGAAAATATGTATTAAGTAATTGATCCTTAAAGGTCACACAAGTGAGCGAATATCATATTCCATCTTGATTCATGATAGTACACAACCTTCTAATAGGTCCATGGAACATGAAGGTCTCTAGTATCACTCACCCATCCATAGGAGTCTGGACCAAAGTGAAAATTCTCTTGCTTTTCTCTATCCAGTATTGTAAATCTTTCAAGACTATAGTATGATGAAAGATTGGTGGATGCTGGAGATGGAAATATATAGAATGATCGATCCTAGTCTTATGAATACTTCTTCCTTGATGGGGAAAAATTCAAAAAATCCCTAGCTAAACTAGATCCATATCCGGAATGATTGGAGACTCTATAGGAGTATGATATAGTAAATACTCTTGTGACATTGGTGGTGGTATTGGAAATCCTTCCCTAACAAGAGCATCTTGGGATACCTCTACTCGCAGTCCCATTAAATGTATTTGTGCTGGCATATCTGAAATTCCTAAATAACATTTAAGACATCTAAATCTATTAGTTCAATAAAAATAATAATCAGTCTATTGTGTCACATAATGGTTCTCCCATGAGGATACCCATAATCCAATGTATATCTCTCCTAGAAAAACCCATAACCAAAGCCAAGTGCTTCGTACCTGCAATTTATTCATAGTCATATATAAATAGATCAAGCTAAGTTTAATTAATCTAATTCTATTATAAATAGATCATAGAACCACATATATATAACACAAACATAGGATTCAAATCATGGAATTAACTAATTAATTTCTATGAAATAATAAAAATTCACATTTATGAAATGTAATCCTATGTTCTTAGTCATTATATAAGATTTCACCCAATCCCATAAATTGTAACTACACAACAGATCTTAGAACTATTATCAAAATGTAATAATTAAATAGATAAATGAGATTCTTCAATAATAACATGGAGGTCAAGTATACATGTGTTTTCCAGCCACATATATAACTCCCCTACATGAGCCACACACATCCCAATATCCTTTCTACCATACCACCAAAACAATTATAATGGAAAAGTAAAATAAAAACCAAGTCCTTTGATTGTATTTTTAACTCCATGGCCCTAATCACCAAGTCTGAGCCAGAGTGTCACATTACCTCATGTGTACCTGCACATATGCAATAGCTTTTCGACTAGGAGTAACGATATGAATGTTGTGATTGGGGAGACTATACCCACATTTTAAAAAATGACAAGAATAACTAATGAAAGATATTAAAATAATAAATTCTATAAAAATGGCAGGGAAAGTATCTCAAGTCATACAAAATAATATCTAATAACCCCCAAAGTGGAAGGTCAATAAGAGTTTGAGTTAGAAAGATAGGTATATAAATAATTACAGTATCCATCAAGATTTTATCCTAATACCACCTTTAAATACCATGCTCAGTGTCCTAGATACATTTTTTTAGTCCTTTTCCCTTACCTTAGTCTATGATCATTAATTCTACCCACACATAAAGATTTCCATGCATGTTGTGATTATAAACCTAGTAGGACACCACCAATGTGTATTTAACATTATTTCAAAATAAATATATTATGGTGTATATCATGATAAAATGTAAATTCATATGTAAATATATATACACACATGCACCAATTAATTTTTTGAAAAACCAAGCTACTACAAAACCCTATCCAACATTCTTCATCTTCATAATGATAAGGATATCAATGTTTATCACCATACATCACAAGACATTCCACATGTACCAGTATTGGTCGACACACTATGTCAATCATTCCTACCTCCATGTTATTCCATTATTGAATTCCATATACCCTAACCTTATGGGTTTCACTAACAGGAACACTACACGCCCCACTCTAATAGTGGTTTTAATCCTAGGATTATAGTAATCCCCACGAGACATATTTTCCATGTCTTGATATGAATTTCACCTTAGTATGGAAATATCCTACATCATTCTATAGCTAAAGGAAACTCAAATACCCTCTATAGTCTACTCCCATATTGGTTATCATGTCTATGATATAACTAATAAAATCAAATGAGCCATACTTTATAGCCTTGGTCATGTCATCACACTCCCATCCAAGGGTTTCTCTAACCAGTATTGAGCCACCTGTTCATATTAATACCTAAATAAATATATTGTTGGCTATAGAAAACCATAAAAGTTCATATCATATAAATGGAAAAAATGCATATCTTGGAAAACCCTAAAAGGCTAAAAATACACACACACATGAAATCATAACTAAGAATGGGTTACATGGGCTATACACAAACTATAAGAACACATATCAAGGATTGGTCTCAAGGTACACTCACACAACCCCATGAAACAAATTTCAATCATCTGTTTCAAGCATAAATAATCAACTCATATAAATATCATATACAAGTACCAATTCAATAAGTTTCCTCCTACCTCAAGAATGTCGATTCCAACATCAAGGTTCACTAAGAATGTAGCCACCCAAATCCAGATCACACTAAAAGAACTAATAATCATCTCCAATGTTGCATGAGACGTAAAATGGATATTCTAGATAGGATAATGAAGGATAGAATTCGTGAGACTCTCCAAAAAATATTCACCAATAGAAACACCATCAAGACATCATAGAACACCAAAAATCCTAGAGAAATGTTATTTATACACCAAAGATGGGAATCGCCTCACTAGATTACACAAATAATAATAGTCTAATATGTAATATCCTTATTCCATGACCATTCATGATGGATAGAATTATTTTTTTCATAATATGAATGGATCACCAGAGTTATCCACTAAATCATCCCAAACTAGAAGCACCAACAATACCAGATAGAAGGATCTATTGTAACATCCTAAGGATAAGGAAGATAGATCCAAAC
The DNA here is from genome assembly GCA_963277665.1 of Viscum album. Classification (NCBI taxonomy): domain Eukaryota; kingdom Viridiplantae; phylum Streptophyta; class Magnoliopsida; order Santalales; family Viscaceae; genus Viscum; species Viscum album. The sequence continues at coordinate 838,184,675 of OY728143.1, read as the reverse complement.
AAGGGAGAAAATAGATCTTGGATGATGGACATTACACCAATCATACCACTTCCAAGAACTCTCCCAAAAGCACCAATATACTAGAGGGGGGGATAATTGAGCAGTTTAATCAGAGGAAAATTAGTGAGAAATGAATTAATCATCCCTTAACTAGGATCCAACATTTTTTAAAGACCAAAATGAAGCTCATTGATGGATATGAAAGGAATAAGGTTATGGTTTTGAATATTTCAAATTACATGTGACCACCACCATGGCTTTCACCATAGGTTTCACTATGGTCATGGAGTTCTTGAACTCCCTAAGCAACATGGCCAGCCCCTTTAGAATTTTTTCCCAACCATAGGTCGTGTTCCCTCACCATAACCTCTATTGGGGTTGTGGTGAGGTTTCCCAAATCATGGACTATTGGATCTATCTAGGAGCACCATGTTCATGGACTGAAATGTTTCATGGGTTTTCTACAAATAGGGACTATTGTGACTTTAATTATGGTTGTGGCATATCCGGTTTTGATCTAATAAGTTCTAAAAACCGTTTTTAAACTTCCAAATACCACCATCACATCCTGAGACAATGTTTAAACCATAATAAGTATAAAAAAATAATTACAGACAATATTGAACTTATATTAACAAATACACTAAAAAAAGTGTGTACAAACATCCCTCAATTCATAGCGTTGATTTTTTTTTGAATATTATTATCATAAATATGGTAACTTTAATATTCCTAGATACGGTTGGGTTTGGAAAAAATTTTAAATAAATGTGATGTTTCCCCTTCTTTAATGATTCTCATATATGAATTTACTACATCAATGGATATAAAAAAATTTAATTCTCATTTTATTCAAAACTACATTTTTTTCTATTAAACACATCAAACACCTTATTTTTCATCCTAGTATGGTAGTGTATTGATTAATAATAATACTTGAATATTTATAATAATAATTTTTACCTCAAGAAAAGTAATTTCTATGAGAGAGTGTATTTCAAACTTTTGGGATCCATATATATTTCACATCTTTCACTAGAATGGTATTGTATCTATATCTTTGGTGAAAATATTATATCTTCCAACTCAAGATAATGGGTTGTGTAATTTTATTCATAAATATTTAACTTCCTTGATCCATAGTAAATAAATCTATCATTCAACATAAGGAAATATCCATGTCTTTTAATTGATACATCACTATATATAACAGATTCATCCCTACTTGATGGTAAATTTAATATCGTTGCATTTACTAATCTCTACTTTAATTCGTTAAAAAATTCCTAATATTCTTCTAACTATATGAACTTAACCCATTTAAATACCAACATGGTAATATTGGGGCTGAATCCTCATTTATTATAAAATCAAAGCAACGACCGCTTTTAACTAGGTAGAGGGAGACCCATTAGATAGTTCGAAGGCCCAATGGGAATTTTATCCCATTACATGGCCCGTAGGCCAAAAAATTTTCCCAAACCCCATTCTATGAATAGTAATGCTACAGTAACTACCTGTTAGAGTACTGCATAGTACCCAACTGCCACTACATTACCCTGCTTCCACAACAGTGACCTGCCACCGCTAGAGTACCCGCCGTTGCTATAGTTTCATCACTGCTACAGAGTCGTTGCTGCTATAGTGCACTGCAGTACTACTACAGTGCCTACACCCAATGGGTTTTGAACCCCCATTTTTCATGTAGGATTATGGGGTGATTACCACTAAGACAAACCCCAACTACACCAACATGGTTAATAAGTTATATAATTATGAAAAATATTTAACAAACTATTGATAGTATCCTATTAATCTTAGGAAAATACATACCTATGTTATATTCATTGGTGTTGTCCATTCTATCACAACCTTTATCTTCAAAGGATCAACTAATATTTAAAACTTAGAGTAAATATATCTAAGGAAAAAATTATCCTGAATCAAAAGTTGACATTTTCTAAATATTATATATAACCTTGTTTCATTAAGAGTCTTATAACTGATTCATAAATAACTCTAATGCTCATCATATATTTGGGAGTATATCAATATATCATAAATAAAAACCACAATGAAATTGTTGAGATAATCCTTGAATACTATGTACATTATATCTATAATAATATATGGTTCATTAGTCAATCCATATGGAATTACTGTAAAGTCATAAGGTCTATACCATTCACTAAATATCATCTTTAGAATATCTTCCTTCTTTACTTGTGATTGATAATACCTAAAATGAATATCAATATTTGAAAGTATTAATCACCTTGGAATTGATCAAATAAGTCATCAATGAAAGGTTGAAGATACTTATTAGTTGTATTAATGGAATTGATTTCCTTATAATTTATGCACAAAATCATATATCGATATTTATTATTAAAAAAATAGGGTCTCCCCATGGCGAAACACTAGGGCATATAAATCCCTGTCCACACAGCTTCTATAGTTTTTCATTTAGTTCCCCAAATTCTACTATGGTTATCATATATTGATTATTCGATATAGGTTTTTCATCAAAGATGAAATTAATAGAAAATCAAAAATTCAAGAAAAGGTTGGTGTCTAGGTAGTTATTAAGGAAACACTTTAATTTATTCTTGAACAATCCTATCTTATAAGGATGTTTTCTTAATTATAAGATGGGTCTACTCTAATTATCTAATAATTTAATTAGTGAGAGATACTAGTTGGGGATCATACATGATCAGATGGAATATCACCCATATGAAGATAATAGATTCCATATCTCCACAAAAAATAAAATTCTTCTTATCTTGGTAATAAATTTTCACATTATAATTTGAAACCCAATCCATACTAAGGATTATATGAAATTCAATCATATGAATAATAATCAAGTTTTCAAATAAAGATAATTCTACCTATCATAATAGGGATTAACTAACATATCCTTATTTCAATAATATTTCCAATAAGATTAATTACTAAAAACTCCCTTCTTAAAGTGATAGGAAAATATAAAATTTTTATGTAAAACATGGAACAAATAAGAAGTGTGAAGATAGTTAATCAAAGAAAGCATAAGCTAAATTTTAGGTTGGGGTCAAAATATCAAGAAATACATCTTTAGGAACTTCAACCTCAATTCTAGTGATCATATAAGCTTGGTGTTTCTCCCTTTTCCTTTTTTTTGTGGAATGTCCCCTAGATTCTTGGGAAATTCATTAGAATAGTTCCCCATATACTTAAAGATGAATCATTAAACATAGAAGGCTTATTTCTTTCAATTGTAATCATGATCCTGATGAATTTTCTCTCTACACATGATGAAAAATCTCATTCACATCAAGCATATTCTATGGTATTTCTTTATATATTTATTACAAGATGAAAATTTTACACTTCCCATCTTCCCTTTTTCCATATTTCTATTTTTTGGAGTGCTCAGCCTCCTACTTGTATTGTTGTTTTCCCAAGAAATAAAAAATCACTTAGATAAATATTTATCTTTCTTGATGTAACTTGATACTATATCCCCATATATTAAAAAAAATATTAAGACACAAATTCCCTTGGAAAGATATGATTTATACCAAAAAATTATTAATCAATATTAATCCTTGTATTATTTACATAGTCTGAAGAATAATTTTGTAAATTTGTAAAGTTATCTTCATATTCAGAAACATTTTATCCTTCCTTGTTCTTAGACTGAGGAATTTTCTCTTCATATAAACTCATTCTTCATGAGGAAAGTATTTTTCAAATAATATCTCCTTGAAAGTCGTCCACTATATACTATTTATTTTCTACAACTCCTTAGTATTCTAAATCAATGACCACCATTGATCAACATCTTATTTAAGATGATAAAGTTCCATGAAATTTTTATCTCTTTCAATACATCCCAAATTAATAAATATATTCTCTATAGACATGATCCAATACTCAACTATTAATGGATTAGTAATCTCATTGAATGATGGAGGTTGTTATTTCATGAAATAGTACAAAATTGTTTCACCATTTTGGGGATAAATAGGTTACTCTATATGGGTAAGGTTATTGGTCATAACCTTAGCCAGCAACCCCAATAGAGTAATAATTTATAAATATCTATATCTAGATTCATTTTATTTCCCAAAAGAAAAATCCCTACATATATTACATGCATTTATATGGTATCCATTCCTTCGAATAGACACCTTTTCTACATAATGGAATATTATGAATTAGCTCATAATACTATAAATTATAATTCTAAATATGGTGTAACACTTAACAGAAATTGAATATTTACATATAACTAATCTTAGAATCATTATCTTAGTATGTTGGGGAATATCTTCAAATCATAAAAATATTTTCAAATATTACATGATGTTTTGTAAAGATCATGTGTATCAACCAAAGAATATATCATGGGTGTGTATATCTAGTTGTGTAGTATTTTTCCCACTAACAATGAACCAAGGATGATTGAGTTAATACCCAATATTCCCCTTTCAAAGTTATTACCATTATGTGCATATGTTCCATAGTTACATCCACTTTCTAGTATCCAAATAAGGATGTATTTTATTGAAAAACCACACAATTTCTTCTTTAGAAAAAATTATTTATATTATCCTATACATATAATTATCCTCATAATATTCAATAAGGTTATGTTCTCTAATATATATATTCCTAAATCTGGTTCCCATGGTTTATAATAAAGTTTCTTTAATACCAACTATAACACCCCATCTATTGTAAACCCAAACTTTATATTATTGTACAATACTGGAACAAGATAAAATAGATCACATCATGAAGGATTGAATTGTTTTATAGTATTGAGAAATTAGATACATACATTTCTATCACATTATATTTGAAAACATTAAATATAGCATAATATTCTTGTTATAACTTCATAATCTATTTGTATATATCCTTGAATACATTCATAAATCCCTCATCAATAACCTAGGCAAAGGAAAATATATTAATGGGTGATCTTAAATTCTTAGTAACGTAAAGAGTACAAAAAACTATCATAGGATAAATAAATCATAGTTAATATGGAAGCAATAAAAAATAATAAAATATATAATATTACTAACATCATAAAAATTTTATTGAATCCATATATTAAATAGAAGATTAAATAATAACATATATAATAGAAACTAGTTTCATAATGATAGAACGCATAAAGTCAGACATCAAAATCTTACCATCAAGGCCTTGTTAAAGACTTCATATATAGATTGGTAAGGTGTATGGGAAATACCCAAACGGGTCTGTATCATGAGACCTACTAATGCATATAGGGGCTATAACAAGTCATGTGTGTCACATGATAAGTTCAATTCATTCATCATATGAAATAAACGAATAAAAGTTCAATACATAATCAATATAAACAATCATATCAAGAAACTAGCTTATGAAATGTTAATATTTTTCTAAGTCAATAAATAACCCAACATGATCACCAGCCGTCAAGAGTAATATGATGGTTCGTATCATTGGATTATATCCCAATAAAGTAAATTATTTATCATAGGTTATTAATATATATGAAAAATGTTTTTTATAGATCATTGGAAAATTTCTTGATGCAAATACCATTTTCATTTTGAAATCACTTACTTAAAAAAATTCATAAAATTCATAAAATAATTTTAATTGAAATTAATCATGTATAATTTTAAATGAATTTTAATGGAAACAATAATCATTATGGTGGGAAAATTCTCTCAAGTGTTAATAGTTAAAAAAATACTCCATTAATATCTTTGGTAAAAAGTGTCTCTTTCGGAAAATAACAAAATGATTACTTTTAAGGATTTTTTATAGAAAGTACCACATGGGGAGACTTACACATATCAATTACTAGTGAATGTTAAAATCATTATTCTAAAATTTTTGAAGTAAATGTGTATATTAATTAATAATACTTCCATACAAATAAAAAACAAAATTAATTTTTTCCTAAAACATTATTTAAAAGTTTTAGTGCCTAGAGAGAAGAAAAATAAAAGAAAACTTGAAATTTTTAGATATAACCATAGAGGATGAAACTATATGTGGTTTTATGATATAAATATCGTATATTTCCCTCAATTAAAACTTAAACTTGAATAAATCTGATTAAGGATTACATTGTGAAATAAACCCTTACCTCAGGTCTACCTTGCTTCATAAATGATTTTAACATTCTACATAATAAATTTAAAATTATTATAATTATCTAATTGGATCATATTAATAATTATAAAACCATAAATGGAATTCTAATAACATCTTATCACTTTTTAATTAACAGTATTTCCTTATTATCATCATTTCAGTTGTTAACTGCTTCAGTTTTCATATATATTTTGATTTATCAGTTATGGTCCTTGCATATTGATCGTGGATACATCATCTATAGAATTTGAATCAAGTCATAATTATAATATAATTCATCATATACATATTTATAATATTTCAGTAAAATAATACATGAAAAAAATAATCATATCACTTCATGGAGGTGGTAGTGCACACATATGCACGAGCGATGTTATGATTTTTAACGGGGGGAAATGTAAAACGGTAAATGATATGTCATATTCATAGGACAGAAATTATTTCATAGATATCATATATATTAATTATTTCCATATTTATAACCATCCATGTAAATAGGTGATGAAAAATGAATTGTATCACTACATGGACACGGTAGGTCGTTTATACACACGAGCGATGTTTTCATTTTCCATCGAATAAAAAGGAGGTGGAAGATGGTTTCCCCATATTCATAATAATATATAATTGTATTTGTGATAATAGATTAATTATTTTGGTATTGATAAAATATTTTAATAGTAATTATAAAAATATATATACTATGATAAAGTTAGTAAAGATGATTACCTATTCTTTGAGTGACCGGCTTTTGATTACACTTTAATCCTTCATAGGATGGTATTAGAAGAGTACCACAAGATCAAGAAGGATTTGAAATAATATATGATGTATTTTTGTTAGGTATTGATTGATATATACTACTCAAAAGTTTTTAATAATAGAGGATAATATGTTCCCTATTATATATTAGGGGGGACACACATGGAATTACATAAAATATTTAAATCATATAAAGTCGTTTTCTTAGGAAAAGGGCACCAAATGACCAGGAATTAGAATTTAATATATTATAATATCTAGATATATTCATTCAATGAGATTTATATAAGTTTAAGTGGAATATTTACACTTATATATTATTTACCCCCCCCCCCCAATAAATATGTTCTCACACTAATTGTGGTAATATATTTTTAAATTTTTTATTCATTAGGACCAAAAATTAATTTTTATGTATTTTAATAATATTAATTATGATTGTTAAAGTATGGAATATATTTTACAAAATTAAATATTTATATTTTTTATAAAATAATTCTAATATAATTGCACATAATGTAATGAAAACAATTTTTAGAAAAATAGTTTTTATACATAAAAGTGATTTTACAAAAAATAAAGTATAATTCTGATTTTAGGGGAATGAATTGGATTATATTGAATAATTTTTGAATAATTTTTCATTAAAATAAAAAAAATATAAATGAAACTTTTAAAAACATGATTTAAAGAGAATAACTATAAGAGTTTTTGTTTGAATAAAAACATTACTTAAATTTCCAAAACGGTACGAATATATTTATAAGTTAGAAATAATTTTTTATAAACATTCCATTTCTTATTTAATATATATTTTTTATATAAAAAAGGTTTTATAGTCTCTCAATTTATTAATATATCATTCTAAATTCATATAAGTTATAGTTTTTGTGAAATCCGTATTTTCACTACTCACCCAAAAATTAACTATTTCTAAAAAATCTCAAAGAAACACGTAAGAAAAAATTTGACATAATGAATTAAAAAATATATATTAATTTCATAATATCCAATTTATAAAAAATATTATTTATTTGTAAATCAAATTATTAAATAAATTTTTATGCATTGTGTTATTTTTTCTTTAGAAATAGAAGCTTACTATAATTGAAGTTGGGTGTTACACCACTTACCTCAATCATGTATTTATCTCCTTTTGAAATGATATCTTATTTACTTTATATGTCCCTAAAAAGGAGTCATCTTGCATTTCTGATCCCTTGATCCCCTATCTCTATGAAATATTATCCAAATTTAAATATAAAAAAAATTAAATAAATTTAGGACATTAGTACTTAACTATTTAAATAAGAATAATTGAGGTGAAATTCACTAGGTATCCTACCAAGAATTAAAAATCCTGAAAAATGTTTTGAATCGCCATTTTCATGATTCATACCACATAATAATCCAAATCCCAAATTTATAACCACTACTAAAGAATAAAGAAAAAATATTTGTAGATTTTTTTAGGGATTTTAGTAACCACTTACAGAGGACACCGTTGTAGGTGATAAAACTAAGCATAGATAAAATTAGAACTTTGTCAGACCTTTTTTATAAGTGATAAACATTGATGTTAATATAATTTAATATTATAATTATTGATTAGTTTTTCTTTTAAAATAATATATTAAATAAAATATATATATATAATATAAACACACACATATATTTTTATATAGACTTTCCATTTCACAGTGAATAAAAATTCTTATCTTATAATTAAGTATATATATATATATGTATATATGTATATATGTGCATGTGTGTATGTGTTATATATGTGTGTGTATTAATGATTATGTTTAAAATTTTATCATACTAGAGGAAGATACCTCTGAGTGATAAGAACACATCACCTCCCTTATCATCCTATACACCCATTGTATGCTCGTCTTAGCCCCCAAGCTCATGATGACATAAAGTAATTCTATAGAGTGGATGTTTGGTATAGAGTATGTGTCTTTATAAGTCTATAAGATAAACTAAACAGTATTAAATTTTTTTACAAGGATTTTTTTCACAATTTCCATGACATCAAGTGAATTATTTTTCTGATGGGGAGGATGTGTATAACATGCGAAAGCATTTTAATATAAATAATTACCTCCATAAACACCACCACCATCATTTTGGGTGTTGTTCAAGTGAGGGGAATTTTCTCACAAAATTCATATCTATGGTTTGAATCTTGAGGTAATTTTTCTTTTTTGAATTCAATATATTTACTAGTTTTAATTGATATATTTGTGGTATTATATTGAGAAACCAATAGAGAACCATGAACTTTTTGTGGAATATTTCTCTTGTTTCTAATATAAATCCATCATGTCAGTCTAATTTATGATACGGTGCATCTTTCTCTTTTATAAGCCATAAAAAAAAAATTTATACTCCCTTTCCTTATCTTGACATGAATTTTCATTGATTACTTATTATTTTGAAATTATACTAAAAAATATTATATAACTATATATAAAATTTTTTCTATGATTCTATGAGAATATATAAGATAATAAAATTAATTTAAAACATTTAAATGTAATTTTTAAATAAATTAATAAATTGAACTTATATGTATAAATTAATTAAATTTTAATTAAAATCTCAAGTTGACATATAAAATCTAATCAAAGAAGATCTAAAATCATTTGATTTATATGTCAAAAGATAAAACATGGAGTCTCAATTATGAAGTTGAATGATAACTTTTATGATAGAATCATTATTGAGGGAAACACTACTTATGTTATTGAAAATACAGAAGAAATGTCCAAATGACTTGGAATTTTTATTTTTTCTATTATTTCTGGGGTTATTTATCCAAAAGGGGATGAACCATAGAAATTATTATTTTATGTAAATGGTTTTTTAAATTATGGGGGTTTTATAATAGTATAACATTTTAAATTCAAAGAGGATATTATCATGTTGTATTTCCTTTATATGATCTTAAATGAAGAGCATAGGTATATTGATCCATTTACTCAAATTAGGAATCCTGGACATATAGAAATGGGACCTCAAGTTCAAACCTTTCCAAGTCAAAAATACCCATGTCCAGGTCTATATTAGGGTGATTAGAATGAACTTGACTTATTATAACACAAAACTTCCTTGGGATATAGTAACATTTATTAGGATACTAATTAATCTAGATATATATATATTAAAAACTCAATTTTTATAGATTGAAAGTTTTTTGGTGGATATTTATTTATTTAAAACTCTTATAAATATGGTTATAATAATAACACTTGAAGATTATATTTACCTAAATATTAAATATGAGAATCTTCCAACCATTCTTCATGATTTCAAGGTGAGTTGGTATTTCTACAACTCATTTAGAAGACAAGTATATCTATGATAACTTATGATTTTTTCAATCATATTGGTCATGAGGATAATAAATATAGGAAGAAAAAGGGGGAAACAAAAGGTTTTTTATAATGCTACTTTAGTACCCCATAATAAAATATGGATATTTACATTTTTTTCAAATTAATTTTCTCTCCCTTCTCATAATAAATAAACATAAATTTATGATAGGGAGAATATTTTTATAGAAGACAACAATTAATAATAATAGGTTAATCATACCCATCTAGAAATGAAATTTATGTAGTTTAGATTAATTTCTCTTTTAATAGAAAATTAAAAGTGATTGGTAATAAAAATAAAGAAGAAAATACTTCCTTTATTGAAGTCCATTTTAAAAAAGGATAAATTGGAAAATAATTCTGTGTTAAAATGTATGTTTTAAGGATATCAATTCAAGTAATGTTTTTTAAATAATTAAAATTCCATAGATACAAACCTTGTCTTATAAAAGAAGACGTGGGAATTCATTGTTGATGAGGAAAATACTCCCCAAGAATATCATCAAGCTAATTAGGTTGATGGGGAGGAACTGGATGATTTGGTTTTATATATCAATGAAAATAATGAATCTGTTAAGAACTAAAACACTTAAAAATGGAAATAAAGGTATTATACAAAAGGAAGAAAAAAACCAACCCCAACCCAGGGGGTATTTATCATCTAAATGAATATTTTCATCAAGAACTATCATGGATTGAACAATAATAAAACATATTAAGACTTATGGAACCTTGTTAAGAGTATCAATCTAACTTTTATTGCATTATTAAAACTAATATTTCAATTTATAATTTTAGTCTTTTAAATCAAAGTTCCCTAGTATATAATCTAGTGACAAAATATATTTCAAAAATTTTAGTGGAAACATTTTCTTTAATTGTGTATATAAATATTACTTTTAATATCCAATCTATTGGTGAGAAGTGGTGTGTAGTGAATTTGTATTCAAGTAGTTTAAATTGTATAGTCTCTAATATCAAGGAAAATTTCAAATATTACATAGAAATTTTTCTTTGGGGGAAATTAATAGACATAGATGTTGGAATAATATATAATTGGTCATTTCTGAGTGACTATAATTATTCTAGGAACCCAATAAAAAGAATTAAAATTTCCACACTAAGATTGTTTCTAGGGATTTTTAAAGATTCATCCATATGTGACTCTCAGTTTAAATAAGGCTTATTGGTGCTCAATTTATAAGGTTTAGACACACTATTAATGGAATTGGGGATATAACAATTTATATAATCTTTTTCTCTATGATTATAGATAAATATTTCTCTTATGTTACCTTGAATTATGTACCTATAATTTACTCATATTACTTAGTTATTATAATTCCTATATAATAAAAAAGTAATATCTCACCTTATTCCGTTAAGGCTCAACTATTCTTGGTTGTCTCTTATTGAATTCATAGGTACCATTTTATAGAAATTGAATAAATCATAATTATGGGAAGATATTTTCATTAATATAACATCAAAAAATACTTATTTTCATAACAATAAATCATAGTTCATTACAAAGGGTTAATCTGATCAAGAGGCCACTCAGACAATAGAAATCTTTTATTATCATTATTTATATGTAACTAAAGTATAATAATAATAAAATATTAAGCCTAAAATAGTTGGGGTTTTATAAATTTATGTGATATATATAAAACTATATAAATTTATATCACAAATAATTATACAATGCACATATAAGTTAGTATTAAATAAGAAATAAAGATTTTTTCTCTTTTTAAGATCACAAAGATGCAACCTATATGATTATTACCCCACATTGAGACCTTTTTATTTAGGATAATAATCTTTCTAAAATAATATATGAGATTTATTCATTGATCATAAATATTAATACCAATATCCACAATAAGAATTTATTAAATAATGAATGTAATCATTATATAAGAAAAAAGATGAAAAAGTTAGTGGTAGGGATAGCAGGCTGACTGTACCCTACTCTTAGTTTAACCACCACTGAAATATTATAACAGAATAAGAGAAAATATTTAAGTGTAAAGGACTTAAAAGAATATTGATCCCATATTAGAAAAATATTAAGGTCTCCATAAATTATGGATATGATAATTATATATGTAGAAAACAAGATAGGGAGAGAAGATAAAACTAATAAATCAAAAATGGTGAAACTAATATAGAGAAAACACTAACTACACAACTCCCATAAAGTATAAGATTGTTTGAGTATATCTAATATATTCAAGGGAGTATAATTTAAATAGTAATATAATTTCAATATTTTTACCTCCTTTAGTATTCATCTTCACACATGAGTAATTTTACACATGTATTTCTCGCATAGAAGCATGTTAAGATTATATAAATCTTATCTAAGTGGGAGTAATAGAGATACCGATATAAAATGTTTATTAATATGGAAACCTCACATGCATAAGTAGTAAGAGATGTTCATATAGAAAACTTTTCACTACTATTATTTTATTTTCATATTTAATCCCCACTTAAATTTAAAGCATGCAGTCAAGATACAGAAATAGCTAAAATAATATCATGATTTATTTTATGATGTAATAAAGAAGCTCATAATGTGGATTCTTCTTATTAAACTCTCTTAATAGTGAAGAGGAATATTTCATAGTTAAATTATTATGAATTCACCAATATCATGTTTCTTTATTCCTTTAAGGAATGGTCAAATCCTCTATGATGTGGGAACCTACAAAATGACATTAGCTCCAAAAATTTCCAAATAAACTTCATGATGTGACGGATTATCCTTGGAGTAATTAGTTATAGTTATTTGAATTTTACAAGTATAAAACATTATGAATACCATTAATTTTTATAAAAATCATTCATAATTAAAAAAAATTTAATTTTTTTATGTTGGGGCCAAAGACACATTTTTATTATGGAATAAAATTCATCATTCTATTTGGGTAAAGAGGGGACGATTACATAGACCATAGGGCCAAGGCCATGTGGCCCATAAACATGGCCAGAAGGCCTACTAAATCATCATTCTTGCATCATCTTGTATGAGACACCACCTACCCACACCATACCTATGTCACCACCTCTATCATAAATTTCTCAAGGGGCTTGATTGGATTTTAAAGTTTATGTGTAATTTTTTCATAGAAAATTACCAAATCTTATGTATTATTTGGACCATGGGGGAAAATTTTCATTTCTTTATAAAAAGTTACACATCACATAGAAGAATAATCAATCAGTATTAAATAAATATATTTATTATCAGGATGAATATATTACATGTCAAAACCCACCATCAGTGGGAACCCCTTCTAGGACTATACTAAAGGTGTGTGTTACCCTCAAGGCCCATCTCCAATAAGCCCTCATATGGAGACTATCACTAAGGGTATAAAAGATATAAATGTGAGTCATTAACCTTATATAGCCATGTAATATAGAACTAATCTACTTATCAAAATCCTAATATAAAAAATCAAGTTACACAATAATCCCATAACGTATGAATAATTTCATAAAATTAAAAGTCCAAAAAAATACTAATAAAACTCAATTGAAATGACATAGTTGAGAAAACTCAATCTCAAATCTATTATTTTCAACCTCTACCACATAACTCACCCTAGAAACATAAAAAATAGTTTCCATGTATATGGGTGAGCATAACATGTATACTTATTTGGATCATACCCAAGACCTATCATGAAAATTTGGAAGAAACACACAAATGCATCTATGTAAAAATAGTAGAATCAACAAGATCCTAGTAGATCAATTAGCACCTGGCCTCACCAAGCATCAATCATCAAATATTTCATCAATGTATAATAAAATAGTTTCAAAAAATATAATAATATAGTTCCCTAAAAACACTTCCCCATTGGTTTTTTACTCTAATTACCTAATGTAAAACATATTATTCTCTCTATTACTTCTATAGTAATTCCACAACACACCATGACTCTTCCACACATCTCAAGTCTAGTATTATAGTGTATTTTGAGCATTAAAGACATAAATCTTGTCTTTCCTCATACCATTCATAACCCCGCCATAAAATATCATTACATTTAATACCCCATGGGGTCTAGTAGTAAATCTTGTATTATCTCATCAATACCACCATAGGGTATATTAGTAAATCATATACCATATCATCAATACCTTTTAAGGTCTTTCGGTGCTACTGTACCTTTACATCCATACCTAGTAGATTTTGGAAATACATCATTTACCCATAATCACACCAATACCACATAAGGTCTTCTAATACACCACATATTAATGTATTATGATTGTACCTAACTAGATCCATCATATATCGTACTGAATATAGAAGGGAGAGCAAGGAAGAGGGGTTTATAGTTATTTATTACCTTTCCAACATATATTTTAAGTGGAAAGACCTAATACTAAAATATATTGGGCATTAGTAAGTTTATAAAAATGGGGTGGTGTGTATAGAAATCACATGGAAAATATAAGAAAATTTATAGCCACTAAATAAATAACAACCTAGAAAGTTCACATAAATAGAACTATCACAAACTACAAACATCACCATACAACCATTTCCACATCTTTCAATACTACCAACTAGGACACCACGAACTATCCCATTTCCTCACACAAAATGGCCACTAGAAATATTGAAGAAAAAATATAGTTAATCCATTCATTAAGCTATTAAATTTCTTATTTAATGAAAAAACACTCAAGTTATTACCCACATTAATCTTCAACCATTATTTATACATTTCAAGTATGAACTTTTCATCTTTAGATATCATGTTTTTCATTTATATCTAACTTCATATTGTGTTCATCATTATCAATTATAGTCCATACCATTTAGTTACATAAACAAGATCCCACACCAACCCACCAATCTATTTCCCAAAATAATCCACTCATACTCACTTTTTAATCATCGAAATGTAGTCACATATGCTCTAAACCAACCCTAATAGAAACCATATCCCACTATGCCACCCATGACATCTAATGTAGCACCTGTTTCACAAACTTCATGAATACTTACTGAGAACATATTTTCAATTATTTTTTTTCAATATTTTTAATTCCTACAAAGTATTATTTTAAGGAAAATTTTCACATTTTATGGTTTTCTTAGCATTTTTATCTTAATTGGAAAAGTCGCCTAATTTTGGATTTTAAATATTTCAATTTATTTTTGTGTTTGTCCATAACTTTTTTTACACTAATAAAAATTTTAAAATTAATTTTTTTAGGGTTAAATACAACCTTTTCTTCATTTCATTATTTAGGGACCATGGTTCAATCTATCATTTTGAGGCCTAAAAATAGCTCACAAGACAGGCCTTAAAAACTATGCATAGATCTAGTAATTTTTGATGTTGGGTATAAATATCATAAATTTCACAAAAATATTAGCTTAAATTTGACATTTAAAAGAATAAATGTAGACGAAAATATTTTATTACTATGTCCACACATTATTCCATTTCTTTCAAGGTGATAAATTCATTGGATACTTAAGATGTGGAATATAAAGATTCTTCTTGACCATAAGAAATTTCTATATTAAATTGGATATATCTCTCTTAATATACTTCCAAATAAGCTAAAAAAAGTTTGTAATTAGTGGAGACATAGTTTGAAAATGTTAACTAAATAACCATTCCCAAATTCAATCATTAAATGGGACTACGTTGCTGAAACTTTTGAAGGATGTTTTTAGAGAGAAATTTTAACCCACTCACACTATAAAGATGTATTTCATCATCATTATGATGTTTTGGCACTATAAGTTCCCATTTTCAGTAGTTTTGTATTTTTTTCTATCTTATTAGTATTTTCAATTTTTATTATATTTTAAACTTCTTATAATTCCCATTACTTCATTTTTTATCTTTTTTGATCCCACCTCATTCTCTTCTTTATTATGATCTATAATACTCATGATCATGAGTAACTAACCCAAGGATGTTCTTGAGAGAGAAATATAGTGTTGAACCTAAATCATCACACATTCCTGTTTGATATTTCTAATTTTCTTATATTTAGGCCGGTGGTATCTTATTGGTAAATGTGACTTTGTGTCTCCAGTTTCCACCTAAGGATTAGATTTCCATTCTAAAATATTATCCCTCGATCTAGGAGGTGGATATACAGTCTCTAAGAAATCATTGAGTAAACCATATATTCAAAAAATTTGCAAAATATTTTGTTTATGAATATGATTGATAATGTTCATTAATTTTATTTCGAACTAATAAATAGATGATGAAGGTTCACATTGGGTGTTCTCCTAGGAGGATATAATTTCTATCTTACATCAGTCATTCTATCTACATTAATTTTTTATTAATTATATTCATATAAATATATATCATCTATATTTCAAACCAAAAAAATTATATTATATTTATTTTTATATTATTTAGAATATAAATAGTGACAATAGAATTTCGATGTTGTGTAAGATGCCTCCTCGAGACTGACTTTGGGTGTGCACTATATTGCATAGTTAGGTAAATAAAATATTGAACATGAATCCACAAAAATTTTGTTTGCATCAATTTGGAACCATTTATAGGGAGGTTCAATTCTTTCACACGCTATTTTTTCATAAAAAACAAAAAAAACATCATAAATTTCAAAAACTAAAAAATATTATTTGTTCATGATGCATTTCAATTCAAATTATTATGCATGGACAGACCAATCTCAAGTCCAAGAAGAAATTTATAAGGATATTAAATCATAGTTAGAAAATATTTTTTATGAGATGAAAAACATTGAGATCCAAATAGAGTGGATAACTGAATATTTATGTGCATCTTAGGATAAACTCGAACTTGAACCAAAATGAGTGGTGTAAGTGATTTAACCAATCTTTTTTATGTCAGAGAACCAAAGGATACTAGGGAGGGTCTTGTAAATGAATTAATAAAATTATTCCATAATCAAAAATTTCTCATGGAGGAACCCGAAGAAAACATGTTAGCTGATATACTTATAGGATATCAATATTTTTTGGAATAGTCCTATAATTTATTTGTTAAATATAACCTAAAACTTGATCTTCCCATCCAGGGTAATGATAAAATATACACATATATACCTTTATATTTCTTTGGTAGATGATGATAAAGATGAACATGATGATATTGAGTTTCCAATGGTCTTTCCAGAAGTGATCAATTTACATTCTGACTTACATGAATGTGATGATTTCGTTATTTATTCTCCATGTTCTAATCATATTCAAGAGGAATGTTTTTATGACTTCTCTTTTTCTAAAATTTATACAACAAAAAATTGTATTAGGTCATGGATGTTAAGGAAGATTCCATACAAGTAGTGGAAAAAGAAGAATATTTGGAGAACAATGTGGTGTGACTACCTCATCTATATCAACTTGTATACCATATGGTGGAGGACATCACAAAAGTCAAAAAGGAGGACCCCTATCTTATTTTCCCTCCCACTATGGGCATCAAATTCTCTCTTACTTATTTCATGGGGTAGTTAATTTTAGTATCTTATTTTAGTTTATTAAATATCAATGTCTACTCATTGAAACTTGGAAAATTTATATGTGATGGATCATATTAAAGAAACCACATCTACCATCTAATTGGGGATAAAACTCTGCAATTGTCTCACTATAAGAAGTAAAAACCTAGCACCCACTTGGGGGTATAAACCAATAATTATCCCTTTTCTTTTCTATTTCTCTTTATTTTTATTTATTTCTCTTATGTTTTCTTTTATTCTTCCTTGTATTTTATATTTTTTAGCATCTGGAATGTTAACACAAGGATTCCATTAAAAAATAAATCAGGTTGTGTCTTTCCTTTTCAGTATTTTATTTTCTTCCCAATTTCAATTCTGTGCATAGAACATTATTGATATAATTTGAGATATAAAGTGGGTAGTAAATATAATAGGTGTGGTTAAGTTATTTCAATATGTTTTTTGGAATTTTGTGTGTGGTTCCATTTTTTGTGAATTTTTATGAATTTTTCATGTTTTCCTTTTTTATTTTTGGTTTATTTTTAGGATTCTTAAGCTGAATCAAATACTTAGGAAAATTCAACCCATCATAGTGCTTTTCGAAAATTTATTAATTATAATTATTAAGGATTTAAAATATTCTTGAATGGATTTTATTTTTGGATTTCTCATCTCTTCATTTTATGATGTTTGATTGATTGTGAAACTCATGTGCACTAGTACTTCCCAAATAGAAAATAATTCCCATCCTAAGAGGTTTATAAATATTTTTTGACATATTATTACATTTTACTTTTTCTTGAGATTCTTAAGGCATGTTTTTTAATCCATAACAATTTTTATCATTTTTAAATCTTTTAGATATCATGGAATGTGTCAAGTATGATAGAGGAACCACTTTTAAATCCATTTTTACATGAACAATGGTTTGGTAAAACCTTTTATTATGATCTATATTAATCCCATATAAGTCATGTAATACCTATTTAGGTAGCCACATTACAATCTATCTATCCCTTTAAAAATTTATCTAGAATTTAAATGCATGATTATTTTTAAACACAAGTGTGGGGGATGGAGAAAATGATCTATATTTTACTTTCCTGAAGAATCAATTTGAGATAAATTGAAAGTGTTCCAATATTTATTGCTTATTTGGAGGAATAAAATTCATGTGATAATGACATATGGTTGGCCCAAAATATCATTACAAATATTTTCTGGATATACACCAATATTTTATTATCAAAAGCCACCTCTCTTTTCCTCAATAATATGATTCTGAAGAGAAAACTATAATTGAATTCAAGTTGAAACAACAATAGAAATGGGGTAAAATAGGGAGTAAATTAATAATTTATGCTTCAATTCCATGTCTGAACATCCCAATAAAATAATTAGATTTTTGGAGGAGACTCGTTTTTTAGATGATTGAGGAGAACACCTATAAGGCCCTGGCCTTAAACCATACTTAATATTGAATTAAATGAATAATTCACATTGAGGATCTTTTCCGGTTTAGAGTTTTAGAGAATTAGGACATAACTATTACATCTCAAAAGATTACAAAGTAGAAACTTTTACTAAGTTTCCATAAAATAAAAACTCTTAAAAGGAAACATGTCCAGTTCCATGTTTTAGGTTGCATTACTTTCCCTTGATCCCATCCTTGACCCTATTCCATGTTAAGTCCTGTGAAAAACATTTCAAAAACTTGGGATGAGCATAAAAAGCTCAGTAAGGGTTACACAAAAAATGAAAACTGTTAGTTTTTTAAAACAACAAGTAAACCATGTATACTTTATCAAAGTAATACTTTTCACCTTTTCGAAGTAGTAAAAACTATTCACTGAATAAAAGTTCATTACTTACCCTTCTGTAACCAAAAGATTACCCGAAAACCCATATAAAGATCACATAACATATAAAGGTAACATGGGACATAAACATACTTAAGTGGAATAACCATAAGGTCGACTTCCACACATATCACTTAATGGAATAGCCATTCGGCCAACTTCCATACATACTTAATGGAATAGCCATACGGCCGACTTCCATACCCAATGCACTGGAGGTTATAACGTAACCACCCGTCCTGGTATTCACAGCACCACCCGTCATATGGTTTATCACGTAACCACCCGTAAAATGTCCAAGTACCATTATAAAATTATAACACATAAAACCAACATAAAGTAATGATAACATTTCCACATTTCAATCACAATATATCATTTAAATATATTGACATAATATAATCCTTTATCAAAACCATTTTCAATAACAAAATACAAAAAAAGTATATGGTATTTATTTTATTTTAAAAACATTACGGCTTGTTGAGGAAGCCAATGATCAAATAATACTCGGGGCAGCGGAAAAGGTCGTTGTCACTACATACGTAAAAAGAAACATTCCTTTTTGTCGTTTAGTAAAACGCTTCGTAGAAAAAAAGATTCCTTTTGAATAAACGTAAAATTGAAAGGGTTCTATACACCATATAAAATAAAGTTGTGTATAAAACAAAATATTCCTCAATGAAAGGAGATTGAGACGAAGTCCAATACAAAGACGATATCCTTGGATTAAGGATAAATCAATTACGTAATTATGTGTGACAAATGAATACCCCAAATATAAGTGGATATTAAGTGTAAAACAATCAGAGGTTATTCACACATATTCATATAACGACACATTCAAGGAGTGCAAGTTTATCCCAATGAATCAAAATTGGGTTAAGAATTTCCCTCGCAAAAATTCGACAGCCTAACGGCGTCACTTCAAAATTCATAAAATGAGTTGATGAGAGAGAAAATGGTATCTCATTACTTGGACATAAAATTTACATAAATAAGGATATATAAGAACATATCCCAACATAATAGCATGTGAAATAAAAGACATAACAAAATAAGTCTTTTAAAAAGAGGAGGGTGAAAGGTTCCCTTACCGACATGGGTATCTTTTGAAACATACACCCCGTGAAAGAAATACAATACAAAATTGATGTAAATACTCATAAATGAAAGTATATTACACAATGAGTAAAAATAATGGATAGTACATATACCACTCAAAGGACATTGTGGAAAATGTAGAATGAATCTCACGGGAATAAAAGTGAGATGAAAAATCGCTTACGAAAAATCGGCAGCCTAACGGCGCTACAAAAATGGATTGATGAGATAAAATATGGTCTCTCATCATATTAACATAAAGTTTATATAAAGAGGAATATAAAATAACATCCCCCAACATAACAAATATGAGCTTAAACGAAGTGACATAAAGGAGAGTACTTAAAAAGAAATAGAGAGGTTAAATCTCTTATGAAAATTCGGCAGCCTAACGGCGCCACTCAAAACATCCAAAATGGATTGATGAGAGAGAATAGGGTATCTCATCATATGAACATAAAAATTACAGTAAGAGTAATATAAAATAACATCCCAATAACAAGAAATATGAGCTTTAAACGTAATGACATAAAAGAGTGTACTGAAAAAGAAAGAGAGGAGTAGGATCCCTTACCTCGGGTCCGACTTGACTCGATCGTTCTTTAACGTCCTGAATAATAAACTTGAGTTAATTTATAATTTCTTAAGAACCTTTTTCAAGTTAATTATTCCTTTTATATAAATTATTGACAAGTTATAAACATTATGTAATCATTTAAGTTAATAATGTTTGTTTTGTCGATATTTGGTTCTTAAGTCAAAAGTGGACTTCTTACAATTACATGTTGTTCGTGTGGTCAAAGGTTCTTTATATCCAGAATGACATCACTGATTTGGATATCATATATATCATATATATCTAGCATATACATGTATTTATAATATTACATAATCATTTAGAGGTAAGAAATGAAATGCACCGTTCATGGAGACGGTAAGTCGTACGTACGCATGAACGCTACTTTCATTTCTATGTCATATTAATGGAATTAAAACTAAATGAGAGATGTGTATATTTTTAATTCTAGAATTATATTCATCATTTATATGTATCATACATCATATATATCCATTATATGTACTTATAATAGTACATTAAATTTGAGGATAAGAAATGAAATGCATCGTTCATGGAGACGGTAAGCCGTACATACGCATGAACGCTACTTTAATTTCTATATCATACTTTAATGGAAAGAAAACAATAATGATATAAAGGTATATGATAATTCCAGTATAACATAATATATAATAACTTTAAACCCATCCTTTATACATCCCACATATGGCATTAACGAATCAAATCACTTTGAGGGGGCGGTAGTCCGCACTTCCTAAAATGAAGATATCGCGTATACCCATAATGGAAGCCATAAAGGTATGCCACAAATGAAAAATACAGAAGATTAAGTAAAAAATTAAAATATTATATATCATATATAAACATAGTGATATCTTAATGTCCACCTTTTAAGGTGTTATATGAGTCTTGAACAACCATCGTTTCGTGAGGCAGAAATTCACCATCCACAGAAACAGTATGTTCTTTAACCATTAGATAAAGGTGTGTGTAAGTGTAGCTCGAATAATTATTATAAAAACATCCTATTATATTTAATATACTGGATTTTTTACAAAAGAAATGAATAAAAAGAGTTTAGGGGGTTGGAGAAGCAAAATAAAACAAAAGAGCACAAGTGAAGACGTTACCTTAAAATCGGGCAACTCCCTTTGGTTTGAACCAAAAGTGTTTCTTGAGGAGCTTCCTTCCAAAGTTAAGGCTTCTAGGATAAGGATAGATATTTGTAGAGACAAAATGATCATATCTTGGCCGAACAAAAGGCTTGAGAGGTGTGGGTAAGGTGGTAGAGGTGGGGGCCTTTTATAAGAGGAGAGGAGGGGCACTCTTCATAAAGTATAAAATGTTACTTTATTGTCAAATGGATTTCGGATTTTAATGGTCCCACATTAATTTTTTTAGAAGATAAGGTGATAAGGGTTCGAAATCCACCCATCCAATAGGTTTTTGACATTTGGGGTCCTAGATTTTGCATTATCTTTCCATTTTATTTAAATCGTTAAATAATGAGGTCATCGATGCATCATCATGATGTCATAAATAATTTAATTTATTTAATGTCTAAAAATTATAAACAAAATACTATGATGTAGGAAATATTTTTATATTTATAAGGAATATTTATAGTCAAAATTATGACTTTTATAACCCCATGTAAAAAAAATTTTAGTAAAACATCTCATGTTTGTGTTATTTTTATTTTAACTTTAAATAAAAGGCATAAATGTCATTATCATACCCAAGTGGCACCATGGGGTACCAAAAATCAACCCATGGGTTTTCTGGGTCGTCCATTACTCATCCAATAGGGTTAGGACAAGTTTCAATATATTTTCATTTTATTATAATATCATTTTTACCTTAAATCACACTAATTACCTTTAATCGCGATTAATAAAACATAAAAGTTACTTTTCATCAAAAATTATTTTCATCCCATTGAACCACATTTTACTTAACAATTAAAATCATTTAAATTGGATTTTTAAAATTCAAATCACAGAAGTGGTAAAGTCCCTTTTAAACGAAAAATCAAATTTTGTAACCACCACTTTGTGGTTTCACTATTAATCAAAAATTCAAGTTTTTCAGAAAAATACCAAAAATTCACCCTAAGCTATATTTGATATTCTGAATTAAAAAATGATGTCTATTTTACCAAATTCATAACACAGAAGTTGCATTAATTAATTTTATAATTAAATCCCGGTATTAAAACAAATAGCGTGTTTTTATGAAACAATATCTTTCAAAAGATTGACACTTGTTTATGTCCAATCTTAAAGTGGTATTAATTACAATGACCACCATTGGATTAAATGGTAAAAATATATTCTATTTAAATTTTAAAACCAATTAAGAAGATAATATAATCATATAAATAAATTATATTAAAAAGGGGTTTTGAATTAAAATACAGCATTTTTCACTATTCATTAAAAATTGAACTTTTTCGGAAAAATACCAAAAATTTACACAAAGTAAATTTTGATGTCCCGATTATAAAGAAGAATTTTATTTTGTCAAATATAACACATAAAATTTTCAAAAAGTGGATTTAAAATAGGTTCGGCTTCAAAAGGCGGTTAATCGACCTTTTAAAGAATATTAGATTATCTACGCTTAAAATTGGATTCATTCACATTTTTAATCCTATAACATTTATTGTAAAGAGTAAAAATATTTGACAAACATATATAATAATTTTGTAGTTAGTTCTGTTCATTCCCGCCATTACAACGGCTAGGCATTAACTACCATTTAAAATAATATTATTTTATTATTAGAGTGCAACGTAAGATTCCCAAGAAACTCATTGTTGCGTATTGGGTACGCCATCGAGCATAGCATCCCCTTTAAATTAATATTAATATTTTATTCACAAATATGGATAAATATAAAAATGTCATATTCTTTATTTACTTGGGGTGTTACATCCTTCCCCCCTTTTGGGAATTGCATCCTCGCAATTTTAAAATTGGGCTTGGAAATATCCTTGAAAGTCCTACATCGGAACAAAAACAATTACTTTAAAATAAAGAAAGATAAGTACAGAGGTCACGCGAGTTAACCCATACTAGGATTCCATGTAGGAAAACATGGACATGGAGGAGAAAACATAGGGTCATGTTTTGATGGAGAGTGATAGTAAACATGTCTAGGAGAAAGTTAACCATAAGAGAATCACAAACTTGTGATGGGTTAAACGGTATTCGATTCCCCAGTAGGAAAAGTTAATAGACAACATTTTTGTTTTAAGTTAATTTTTATTGAGGAATTTATTCATAAGGAAACATAATCACTTATCATGTTGACTTTCAACTTTTATTAGATTCCTTACACAAACTCATATTTTCTCCAAAAGACGAGTATTTAGGAAGACTTGTTTGCATTAAGAGTACTATAATCAATTTCTAGAGAATCACCTAATCCACAAAAGAGAACTGTATACTTCCCATGTCTTTATACTCTAACCAAAACCAAAACCAAAAAGGTTAGTATAAGATCAGATAATCCAAAAAAGGATAACTCTTTATAAAAATAAAATCTATTCTTAATCTCCAAAATTTGTCCAACAAAACCCAAAGTTCAACGAGGACCATTCGATAAACAATTTGTCCATAAAATTCTTCAAAGTAAACCAAACTAAGATTGAAACCCAAATATTTGAAGGATTTACTCACATAGTTTTCCAAGGTACAAATTAACTTTTATCTCCAAATAACATCAGTTGCTCTTAAATTCTCATATTGAAAAGTAATTAACCTAATCACATATCCTCGATGATAGGTTAATAATTTCCATAGATAACACAAAATAAACTTTCTCTTGATTCCTAAAATCATCTAACTAAGAAGAATCACTCAAACTAACTAGGTAATTCACGTAGTCCAGTGGTAGGCGATAAATACCAGTCGCACTTTGGTTGGGGGTTCGATTCCCGCAGCTTTGCCCGATGCGACGGGTTGTCACACGGTCTGTGCATTGTCCTTTTTCCAAAACTATATAATTCTTAAAACATTCCCCAAAACGAGATAAAATCTTCAAAAATTATCATATCATATTTTAACCTCAAGTTTATCTCATGCCTTTCATTTTCCATCATAACATATAATAACCCATAATTACCTCAAAAGTAAGGATCATATAAACTCTAATGGTTACCTTTATAATTATTACCTGAACTTCCACATCAATTGGTCATCTCGTACATGATGAATTACAGAACATACCAAGGTTAAAGTGGATGATCATGACTCCTTGATAGTTGGTTTAGAATAACCACGAGTTTCCCCATTGAATACCCCATTTCATCCAGTCTCTTAATCAGAGAACCCCCAGAGTTTCCTTCAAACCTATTGTCACTTTGGTGCCTGCTAGATCCATCCATTCACTAAAAATAGAAATGTCAGTGTGAGTATATCAACAAAACCATCATGTACTAATGAGGAAGGTAAACACTAAGATATACTTACTCATTCACTTTATCTAAAACTTGGACTCCTTCTGAAATCCTAACCATTATGGTACTGTCACTTATGATTAGAGAATACCCTAACCTCTAAAGTTATCTAAACCGACCATTGATACCAACTATAAGGCCCCGGCCTTAAACCTTACTTAATATTTAATTAAATGAATAATTCACATTGAGGATCTTTTCAGGTTTAGAGTTTTAGAGAATTAGGGCATAACTATTACATCTCAAAAGATTACAAAGTAGAAACTTTTACTAAGTTTCCATAAAATAAAAACTCTTAAAAAGAAACATGTCCAGTTCCATGTTTTAGGTTTCATGACATTCCCTTGATCCCATCCTTGACCCTATTCCACGTTAAGTCCTATGAAAAACATTTCAAAAACTTGGGATGAGCATAAAAAGCTCAGTAAGGTATACACAAAGAATGAAAACTGTTAGTTTTTCAAAACAACAAGTAAACCATGTATACTTTGTCAAAGTAATAATTTTCACCTTTTCGAAGTAGTAAAAACTCTTCACTGAATAAAAGTTCATTACTTACCCTTCTGTAACCAAAAGATTACCCTAAAACCCATATAAAGATCACAAAACATATAAAGGTAACTTGGAACATAAACATACTTAAGTGGAATAACCATAAGGTCGACTTCCACACATATCACTTAATGGAATAGCCATTCGGCCAACATCCTTACATACTTAATGGAATAGCCATACGTCCGACTTCCATACCCAATGCATTGGAGGTTATAACGTAACCACCCTTCCTGGTATTCACGGCACCACCCGTCATATGGTTTATCACGTAACCACCCGTAAAATGTCCAAGTACCATTATAAAATTATAACACATAAAACCAACATAAAGGAATGATAACATTTCCACATTTCAATCACAACATATCATTTAAATATATTGACATAATAGAATCCTTTATCAAAACCATTTTCAATACCAAAATACAAAAAAAAGTATATGGTATTTATTTTATTTTAAAAACATTACGGCTTGTTGAGGAAGCCAATGATCAAATAATACTCGCGGCGGGCGGAAAAGGTCGTTGTCACCGCATACGTAAAAAGAAACATTCCTTTTTGTCGTTTAGTAAAATGCTTCGTAGAAAAAAATATTCCTTTTGAATAAACGTAAACGTCAAAGGGGTTTATACACCATATAAAATAAAGTTGTGTATAAAACAAAATATGCCTCAATGAAAGGAGATTGAGACGAAGTCCCATACAAAGACGGTATCCTTGGATTAAGGATAAATCAATTACGTAATTATGTGTGACAAATGAATACCCCAAATATAAGTGGATATTAAGTGTAAAACAATCAGAGGTTATTCACACATATTCATATAATAACACATTCAAGGAGTGCAAGTTAATCCCAATGAATCAAAATTGGGTTAAGAAGTTCCCTCACAAAAATTCGACAGCCTAACGGCGTCACTTCAAAATTCAGAAAATGAGTTGATGGGAGAAAAAATCGTATCTCATCACTTGGACATAAAATTTACATAAATAAGGATATATATAAACATATCCCAACATAATAGCATGTGAAATAAAAGACATAACAAAAGAAGTCTTTTAAAAAGAGGAGGGTGAAAGGTTCCCTTACAGACATGGGTATCTTTCGAAACATACACCTCGTGAAAGAAGGACAATACAACATTGATGTAAATACTCATAAATGAAATTATATTACACAATGAGTAAAAATAATGTACAGTACATACACCACTCAAAGGACATTGTGGAAAATGTAGCATAAATCTCACGGAAATAAAAGTGAGATGAAAAATCGCTTATGAAAACTCAGCAGCCTAACGGCGCCACAAAAATGGATTGATGAGATAAAATATGGTCTCTCATCATATTAACATAAATTTTATAGAAAGAGGAATATAAAATAACATCCCCCAACATAACAAATATGATATTAAAAGAAGTTACATAAAGTAGAGTACTTAAAAAGAAAGATAGAGGTTAAATCTCTTACGAAAATTCGGCAGCCTAACGGCGCCACTCAAAACATCCAAAATGGATTGATGAGAGAGAATAGGGTATCTCATCATATGAACATAAAAATTGCATTAAGAGTAATATAAAAGATAATCCCAATAACAAGAAAGATGAGCTTTAAAAGTAATGACATAAAAGAGTGTACTTAAAAAGAAAGAGAGGAGTAGGATCTCTTACCTCGGGTCCGACTTGACTCGATCATTCTTTAACGTCCTGAATAATAAACATGAGTTAATTTATAATTGCTTAAGAACCTTTTTCAAGTTAATTATTCCTTTTATATAAATTATTGACTTGTTATAAACATTATGTAATCATTTAAGTTAATAATGTTTGTTTTGTCGATATTTGGTTCTTAAGTCAAAAGTGGACTTCTTACAATTACATGTTGTTCATGTGGTCAAAGGTTCTTTATATCCAGAATGACATTCCTGATTTGGATATCATATATATCATATATATCCAGCATATACAGGTATTTATAATATTACATAATCATTTAGAGGTAAGAAATGAAATGCACCATTCATGGAGACGGTAAGCTGTACGTACGCATGAACGCTACTTTAATTTCTATGTCATATGAATGGAATTAAAACTAAATGAGAGATGTGTATATTTTTAATTCCAGAATTATATTCATCCTTTATATGTATCATACATCATATATATCCATTATATGTACTTATAATAGTACATTACATTTGAGGATAAGAAATGAAATGCACCGTTCATGGAGACGGTAAGCCGTACGTACGCATGAACGCTACTTTCATTTCTATATCATACTTTAATGGAAAGAAAACAATAATTATATAAAGTTATATTATAATTCTAGTATAAAATCATATATAATAACTTTAAATCCATCCTTTATACATCCCACATGTGGCATTAACAAATCAAATCACTTTGAGGGGGCGGTAGTCCGCACTTCCTAAAATGAAGATATCGCGTATGCCCATAATGGAAGCCATAAAGGTATGCCACAAATGAAAAATAATGAAGCTTAAGTAAAACATAAAAATATTATATATCATATATAAACATATTTACATCTTAATGGACACCTTTGAAGGTGTTATATGAGTGTTGAACAATCGTCGTTTCGTGAGGCAGAAATTCGACATTCACAGAAACAGTATGTTCTTTAACCATTAGATGAAGGCGTGTGTAAGTTTAGCTCGAATAATTATTTTAAAAACATCCTAGTATATTGAAGATATTGGAGTTGTTACAAAAGAAATGAATAAAAATAGTTTATGGGGTTGGAGAAGCAAAATAAAACAAAAGAGCACAAGTGAAGACGTTACCTTAAAATCAGGTAAATCCCTTTGGTTTGAACCAAAAGGGTTTCTTGAAGAGTTTCCTGCCTATGTTAAGGCTTCTAGGATGAGGATAGTAATGTGGAGAGACAAAATTATCATATATTGGCCGAACCAAAGGCTTGAGAGGTGTGGGTAAGGTGGTAGAGGTGAGGGCCTTTTATAAGAGGAGAGGAGGGGAACTCTTGGTAAAGTATAAAATGTTACTTTATTTTAAAATGGTTTTCGGATTTTAATGGTCCCACATTGATGTGTTTCGAAGATAAGGTGATAAGGGTTCTAAATACACTCATCCAATAGGTTTTTGACAT
This sequence comes from Viscum album, assembly GCA_963277665.1. Classification (NCBI taxonomy): domain Eukaryota; kingdom Viridiplantae; phylum Streptophyta; class Magnoliopsida; order Santalales; family Viscaceae; genus Viscum; species Viscum album. Next base: position 838,155,184 of record OY728143.1, on the reverse strand, counting down.
GTTTAGGTCCTAGATTTTTCATTATCTTTCCATTTTATTTAAATCGTTAAATAATGAGGTCATCTATCACATACATGAATTATTTTGAAGTTAAATTTCATTTATTTTCCTTTCATTTTTTGTTTTGGATGGTTTCCAAAGGTTTTATGGAGAAATAGATGAGTTTTCATGAATTGGGCCAAACCGCGAGCCCAATTCCAGATTTAAAAATAAACTTTGTTTCCTTTATAACTTTTTATTTTTTTATATTTTTACTTCATTCCAATTCCTAAATGGTCTCCTCTGACCTATTAACACCAAAATATAAATTTGGAGCCTTTATAAATCCATAATCATGGTGGATATGGGTTTTTATTTAAGATATTGGGCCTGCCCGAAGGCCCATTTCCTGCAGTAAAAATAATTTTTAAATTTTTTATATCTCCTTAAATATTTGCGTTTTTTCGGTGATTCCACCTCCCACTCGACTCTAAGAAACCCAGGCGCGCTACCATTGCCTTCCCCCCCTCCTTGGAGCTCTTTGATATCGAAAATTAGGGCTGATCTTCATAGGATGTCTCAAATCGTCCAGAATTGAAGAGGTAACTTCATACCTTCTTAACTCTATCAATTCTTAATCTTTTCCCTCCATTCCAGTTCCCAAATTACCTCCTATATCTTGTTCGAACAATCCCTAAATTTTGGATGTTTTCAATTTCAGAAACTATTGTTTTTGGAGTGATTAATTCAGGATACTTCAAGTAGGTGAGTCTATTTCTTTCCTCTTTCAAATTGCTTAGGGTTTCTTCCCTAATTATTGAATTATAAAAAATTCCAGAAGTTAGGGTTCGTGAATAGGTTCTAAATTACTGTATTTTGGGTTAAATGTTGAGGTTTTAGGTTTCTTTTAATTTCCTTGAGGTGCGGCGGTCATGCGGTTGATGTTTCGCCCCAATATTTGAGGGTTTCGACACATTCGGTAGGTGATTCCGTGGGTAACCATTTAATGATGAGTTAGTTTTCTTGATTAAATAATTTTTCATGTTCCTTATGTGTTGTGCATTATGAGAAAACCATTTTTGGTTGCAATAGTAAAGCATTTGTTTTTAAAGTTACATTTTTGCTTGAAGTGTGTATTTTTCAAATGTATTTCATGTGTTATATCTTGTGGTAGTTTTGTAAAATGTGGAAGTGATTTATTAGTTGTTGAAAGGGGCTTCCAATTATGGTTGGGTAATAATATAGTTCCATGTGGGCCTAAAAATGGGTTGTATTTGAATGGTTTTATTTTTATAACCTTGTTATACTCCTTGAAAGTGTTTTATGGATTTGTGTGTTCTCATGGGTATCTTTTGTGATATTATTCAACGTGATTATATAACATTAGAATGTGGATTATTTCATATTTATTGGGCTGCAAATTCTATTTTGGTAGGGTCTTGGTGTGATTTTGTCTTAAAAAGAGATTTTTGAAATGGATTTTATGTGCAAAGTTTGGGTATACTCTTTATAATTGTTTTATGAAAGTTTTGAATGCTTTATTGGGTTTTGTAATAGGTGAAACTATATCAGCAAACTATTTTGGTAGGATTATATTTTTAAATGGTCCATTTAATTTTTGAAAATGCTGTTATGTGATATGTATCATCTTGGAAATATTTTATTAAATAGTTTGAAGGAGATATTTTGGAGTGAAAGTGATGTGAAAGTGATGTGGAGTGTTTTGTGTGAGTGTGATGTGAAAAATTGAATTTTTGATTATGAAAGAAGTGTTATATTCCATGTGTGTGGGCTTTTATATGATTTTAAATATCTTTTAATTGTTTTATAAAATTGTTTAATGGTTTTTTGGAAGTGTTGAAGAAATGTGAAATGTGTTGTGGGCTATTTTGGTGTGATTCGGATTTCAAAATCATTTTGAATGAAAAATGGATTTCTGTGACTTGTGTGGTATACATATGGGCTGTTTGGTGAATTTTTGATGTGGAAATGATATTTTCATGTTCAATTTATATTTCTTGACTTGTTGAACTTGTTCGACCACAAGGGGAAAACCTGGGTATCTAGGTGGGTGGACGTGTACTAGTATGCTAGTGAATCCGTGGGGTTTGGCCTCAGTTTCACTTAGCAAGATTGACGCTTACAACTCTAACTAAACTATGATGATGATTATTGGGGACCACTAGGTTATGGTTATGTTCCCTACTAGTGGTTCGTGCATGAGAATGGATATTTGTGATGGTTACTCTCACCGAGATACGAGGTACCTGGGACCCACAGCTAGCTAGTGCCTAGGGGTTACTTCCTATTTCTTGTGCTCATTGTTTACTTTGTACTTACCGTCGGCATACGGTATAGTTGGCTGGGAAATTCAGTAGTGTTGACATTTTTTTATAAGTGTTGATTCTTAATGATAGCCCACTTGAAAACTGTTTTTATTCAAAGTAGCATCTTTTAGAAATTGTAACTAGTTTTTCATGTTTTTAAAAACTTGCATGCTTTTCATCTTTAAATGCTTATCACATGGAATCTCTTAGTGGTGGTATCCTACTGGGCATTGGCTCACACCCTACTTACACCCTTGGGTGTAAGTAGACATGGTTTTTTTTGTTGTCGCAGGTTGGGTATAGTTTTTTTTTGTTCTAGTGGTTCGGGTTTCTAGCAGGTCCTTGGTGGTGAAGTCTTGTGGAGGTGGCTTGTGGGCGGTGCCCCTTGCCATGAGGGTTCTTGGGCTGTCCTTATTTGGATTTGTAACTTTGGTATAGACCTTTTGAGTTGTTTTAATCCATGTAATTCAGTTCTGAATTTTTGTAAAAGATTGTTTGGTTTGAAAAATCCAGATTTGTTTCATTGGATTCTTTTGTTGTTTTATGTTTATAAACTCGGGTAAATCATTCCCAATTATCATTATATGATACTCGGGCACTTGTGCCATCCCGTGGGGATCGGGAATGCCCTTCGGGCCGTGTCACGGGATGGGTTTGGTGTCGATTTTGGCGGCGACCAGATTTGGTTCGTGACAAAATGGTATCAGAGGAGGTTCATGTTAACTCTTTGGGTCATGTTATTTGGGGAAGAGTCAGGATAGTCTGGAGTTAGGATTGTTGGGACATGGAATCCTAGTTATGGGTAGTGTTCCTGATCACCACACCTCATAATGGGATTCAAGTTTCCAAGAGAAGTCGGGATTTATCTAAGTCCTTCGGTTTTCTTGGTTCGATAATGATTAAGGGAAATGAAAAGAGAGTTGGGTTAATGGTCCTAGTGAACTCGCAAGGCCTGGAAAGACATGTGGAGCCAAGGATATTCCCTAGAACACTTTCTGTGATAGTGAAGTGATTGGAATATGGCTGCCAACCATATTTCCAAGTCACCCACTGAAACTAGTTTCCTCTTGCACTGTTTTGTGCTTAGGTTTTGAAACCTTAGCACTTTGGTTTTAAGAAGTGTAAAGTTTTTGTGAAATGATTTTCAAATAAAGAGGGAATGTTTTGGTTTATGAAATGGAAGAACTTAATTTTCAGAATTGTTTTGAAATGTAAAATGGTGTGCTTACACCTCTTTGAAAGCAGGAATTATATTGAAGTTGGTTTTGAAAAGTGTTTCCAATAGAGTCTTCTAAACAATCAGAGTGTGTTTTAATGGGATGAGATGTTTTGAAATTGATGTGAATATCTTGAAAGTGAGTTATTTTCTAAATGTTTGTGACTTTCCGAAATTTTTTGTAAGATTTGATTTGGGATTTTGATCTCGTGGTTAGCGGTTATGAGAAAAAAAGGATATGTTGGTTGACTGTTTTGGTTTTGAAAAAGTGGAAAGAATTTTTGTTTTAACCTTTGGTATTTCCATTAGCGACCACATGCATGGGGTTATATGGGATGATGGATGGTCGATGGCACGACTGGATGAGTGCTGGGATAGATATGAGGAGGGTGTCTGGTGTGGCACAAAAACCTGCATGTGTGAGGTGCATGGGGTACCATTGGTGGATACGCTTACTGTTAAACCGTTTGTTTTCAAAGAATTGGTTTTAAAGAAAAACATTATTTCTTGATGAATAGTTTGGTATGGTTTGTATTATGGGTTTTTGAAATTGTTGATGTTGTGGGATGTCTTGAGTTCAAGAACCCCTTCTATTTGAACTGTGTTTTGGGTTTGTGTTTGGTCGGTAAGTTGTGTTGTAGGGACGGTTAGTGGTCTCTTTTGAAAAAAATTTGGGATGCCTTTACGATGGTTCCCTTCATGTGTTTGGATCTGGTTTGTGGCATGTTTTGACCAATGGACCAGCTTGGTTGGGTCCTTGGGTTCTCTCATTGGATAAGGTACGCCCCCATTAAGGGTTAATGCACAACTGAAGTGCAACCCAGATTGTTTCTCCATTGGAAAATCCTCCAGTTGATCAATATAATGAATCTATTTCTTGAGCTTTTTAGATTGAGTATACACCCTTTCCTTTATTGGTTTTGTGTATCCTCTTGTAGTGGGAGATTGATTATGGATGGTTGAAAGTGACCTTAGCCTCTTATGTTTCCTAATTTTTTCGAAGGTGGAAGTGTTTTGGGGTTGTTAGCATAGATGATAATTTGGATAGTGTCTAAGAGGAACTATCGATCCTTCATAGTCTCTTCGAAGAAGGAGTTCATGTTAAACTACTAGTGTGGAAAATCTGGTCATGGGAGGATATTATGGCCAATTTCTAGAATTGTGTGTTGTTTTGGGATGTTGTACAAGTTCCCTCTCTATTCATTGTTTATATCAGTCGCAATGGTCATGTTAGGTGATTCCTCGTGATGTCATGTGCTCGATTGACTGTAAAGGTGAAAGTTGGGCAATCATCTGAGAGTCTCTATTATGTTGGGAGAATGTCTCCCTTGAAAAAAAACATAAAAAAAATATTCCATTTTAGAGGAAGGTGAGTATAAGTGTTCTTTACTTCTATTGTTTCTCACCTGAACAAACAAGGTGTGATGTGTGTACATCTTCTAATCCCTTGTTTGAGTGAAATATCGATTTAGGCTAAAGTGAGTTTGGAATGTGTTATGTCTTGGAAAAAACTTATCGGGGGGATTGTGGTGTAGTTGTTGTTTGCAACGAAAGAATAATTCTCATTCAGGTGGTTTCCAAAGCCTAACTGTGAGGCCAAAGATGATTCAATATTTTGAGCTCCAGCCATAGGTCCCGGAGAGAAGCTGGCGCGTAGTCAGGGGAAACCCCAGTGTCATTTAAACCCTTGTTCAAAGTCCTATCCTCAATATGAAAGATAAGAAAAGTTTAAACCTATGGTGTCATCATATTTCTTCTGTTGTTCCTGTTTGGTGGAAATAGGTGGAGGGTCTTATACCCATGTCATCACACAATGTTATTCCCTCCCTCTTTGGTTTCCATTGAGTCTTCAGAGAAAGGTATGAAGTTTGGCTAGACAGGTTGACCACACGGTTTGCACTTGGTTAGTAGTGACCACGCCCCCCCCCCCCAAAAAAACCATGTAGATAGAAGAATATCCACTGTTAGTTCATGGTTTCCCAAATTGTGCAGACTAACCATGTGGTCATCCCAACACTTTATATTTTGGGGTCTTTCTGTACCGGCCCATGCTGGTCGATTAAGATTGTTCGTTCTTATGGTGGGGAGCCTTTTTTTCATACCAATAACTTAGATTTATCCATGGTCAAGGATTGGTGGTAGGTAGTATCATTCAGATCTATCAAGCTACCTAAATCTTCCTTGAGTAACCATTGAGATTGGAGAGTGCCCAATGGTTTAGTTATAGCAAGGTATGTGTAACCTTGTTCGATGTTGTTGTTCGTTTGAGTGAATTGCTTGAGGCTTGTTCTGATAGTGTTTGAGGTGTTTTCCTTTGGGAAAAAGCCTGAATGTGATTGATTGTTTCAGGAAAGTGGTGTATGATTTTGTTGTGAATTATTCCTTCCTTAATTGATCAATGGAGGTGTTTTGGCCTTTGGGGGCGAAACCTGGAAAGGGAGTACATCTTGGTTTATCAGTTCGGTTTGGCTTTCATATCTGGCCTTTCTGTAGCTTTCCGGGGACGGAAAGTTTTCATGGTGGGGAGAATTGTCACATACATGAATTATTTTGAAGTTAAATTTCATTTATTTTCCTTTCATTTTTTGTTTTGGATGGTTTCCAAAGGTTTTATGGAGAAATGGATGAGTTTTCATGAATTGGGCCAAACCGCGAGCCCAATTCCAGATTTAAAAATAAACTTTGTTTCCTTTATAACTTTTTTTTTTTTTAAATTTTTACTTCATTCCAATTCCTAAATGGTCTCCTATGGCCTATTAACACCGAAATATAAATTTGGAGCCTTTATAAATCCATAATCATGGTGGATATGGGTTTTTATTTAAGATATTGGGCCTTCCCGAAGGCCCATTTCCTGCATTAAAAATAATTTTTAAATTTTTTATATCTCCTTAAATATTTGCGTTTTTTCGGTGATTCCACCTCCCACTCGACCCTAAGAAACCCAGGCGCGCTACCATTGTCATCCCCCCCTCCATGGAGCTCTTTGATATCGCAAATTAGGGCTGATCTTCATAGGATGTCTCAAATCGGCCAGAATTGAAGAGGTAACTTCATACCTTCTTAACTCTATCAATTCTTAATCTTTTCCCTCCATTCCAGTTCCCAAATTACCTCCTATATCTTGTTCGAACAATCCCTAAATTTTGGATGTTTTCAATTTCAGAAACTATTGTTTTTGGAGTGATTAATTCAGGATACTTCAAGTAGGTGAGTCTATTTCTTTCCTCTTTCAAATTGCTTTGGGTTTCTTCCCTAATTCTTGAATTATAAAAAATTCCAGAAGTTAGGGTTCGTGAATAGGTTCTAAATTACTGTATTTTGGGTGAAATATTGAGGTTTTAGGTTTCTTTTAATTTCCTTGAGGTGCGGCGGTCATGTGGTTGATGTTTCGCCCCAATATTTGAGGGTTTCGACACATTCGGTAGGTGATTCCGTGGGTAACAATTTAATGATGAGTTAGTTTTCTTGATTAAATAATTTTTCATGTTCCTTATGTGTTGTGAATTATGAGAAAACCATTTTTGGTTGCAATAGAAAAGCATTTGTTTTTAATGTTACATTTTTGCTTGAAGTGTGTATTTTTCAAATGTATTTCATGTGTTATATCTTGTGGTAGTTTTATAAAATGTGGAAGTGATTTATTAGTTGTTGAAAAGGGCTGCCAATTATGGTTGGGTAATAATATATTTCCATGTGGGCCTAAAAATGGGGTTTATTTGAATGGTTTTATTTGTATAACCTTGTTATACTCCATGAAAGTGTTTTATGGATTTGTGTGTTCTCATGGGTATCTTTTGTGATATTATTCAACGTGATTATATAACATTAGAATGTGGATTATTTCATGTTTATTGGGCTGCCAATTCTGTTTTGGTAGGGTCTTGGTGTGATTTTATCTTAAAAAGAGATTTTTGAAATGGATTTTATGTGCAAAGTTTGGGTATACTCTTTATAATTGTTTTATGAAAGTTTTGAATGCTTTATTGGGTTGTGTAATAGGTGAAACTATATCAGCAAACTATTTTGGTAGGATTATATTTTTAAATGGTCCATTTCATTTGTGAAAATTTTGTTATGTGATATGTATCATCTTGGAAATATTTTATTAAATTGTTTGAAGGAGATATTTTGGAGTGAAAGTGATGTGAAAGTGATGTGGAGTGTTTTGTGTGAGTGTGATGTGAAAAATTGAATTTTTGATTATGAAAGAAGTGTTATATTCCATGTGTGTGGGCTTTTATATGATTATAAATATCTTATAATTGTTTTATAAAATTGTTTAATGGTTTTTTGGAAGTGTTGAAGAAATGTGAAATGTGTTGTGGGCTATTTTGGTGTGATTCGGATTTCAAAATCATTTTGAATGAAAAATGGATTTCTGTGACTTGTGTGGTATACATATGGGATGTTTGGTGAATTTGTGATGTGGAAATGATATTTTCATGTTCAATTTATATTTCTTGACTTGTTGAACTTGTTCGAGCACAAGTGGAAAACCTGGGTATCTAGGTGGGTGGACGTGTACTAGTATGCTAGTGAATCCGTGGGGTTTGGCCTCAGTTTCACTTAGCAAGATTGATGCTTACAACTCTAACTAAACTATGATGATGATTATTGGGGACCACTAGGTTATGGGTATGTTACCTACTAGTGGTTCGTGCACGAGAATGGATATTTTTGATGGTTACTCTCACCGAGATAGGAGGTACCTGGGACCCACAGCTAGCTAGTGCCTAGGGGTTACTTTCTATTTCTTGTGCTCATTGTTTACTTTGTACTTACCGTCGGCATACGGTATAGTTGGCTGGTAAATTCAGTAGTGTTGACATTTTTTTTAAAATTGTTGATTCTTAATGATAGCCCACTTGAAAACTGTTTTTATTCAAAGTAGCATCTTTTAGAAATTGTAACTAGCTTTTCATGTTTTTGAAAACTTGCATGCTTTTCATCTTTAAATGTTTATCACATGGAATATCTTAGTGGTGGTATCCTACTGGGCATTGGCTCACACCCTACTTACACCCTTGGGTGTAAGTAGACATGGTTGTTTTTGTTGTCGCAGGTTGGGTACAGTTTGTTTTCGTTCCAGTGGTTCGGGTTTCTAGCAGGTCCTTGGTGGTGAAGTCTTGTGGAGGTGGCTTGTGGGCGGTGCCCCTTGCCATGAGGGTTCTTGGGCTGTCCTTATTTGGATTTGTAACTTTGGTATAGACCTTTTTAGTTGTTTTAATCCATGTAATTCAGTTCTGAATTTTTGTAAAAGATTGTTTGGTTTGAAAAATCCAGATTTGTTTCATTGGATTCTTTTGTTGTTTTATGTTTATAAACTCGGGTAAATCGTTCCCAATTATCATTATATGATACCCGGGCACTTGTGCCAGCCCGTGGGGATCGGGAACGCCCTTCGGGCCATGTCACGGGCTGGGTTTGGTGTCGATTTTGGCGGCGACCAGATTTGGTTCGTGACATCATCGATGCATCATTATGATGTCATAAATAATTTAATTTATTTAATGTCTAAAAATTATAAAAAAAATACTATGATGTAGGAAATATTTTTATATTTCTAAGGAATATTTATAGTCAAAATTATGACTTTTATAACCCCATGTAAAAATTGTTTTAGTAAAACATCTCATGTTTGTGTCATTTTTATTTTAACTTTAAATAAAAGGCATAAATGTCATTATCATACACAAGTGGCTCCATGGGGTACCAAAAATCGACCCATGGGTTTTCTTGGTCGTCCATAACTCATCCAATAGGGTTAGGACAAGTGTCAATATATTTTCATTTTATTATAATATCATTTTTACCTTAAATCACACTAATTACCTTTAATCGCGATTAATAAAACATAAAAGTTACTTTTCATCAAAAAATATTTTCATCCCATTGAACGACATTTTACTTAACAATTAAAATAATTTAAATTGGATTTTTGAAATTAAAATCACAGAAGTGGTAAACTCCCATTTAAACGAAAAATCAAATTTTGTAACCACCACTTTGTGGTTTCACTATTCATCAAAAATTGAAGTTTTTCAGAAAAATACCAAAAATTCTCCCTAAGCTATATTTGATATTCCGAATTCAAAAATGATATCTATTTTACCAAATTCATAACATAGAAGTTGCATTAATTAATTTTATAATTAAATCTCGCTGTTAAAACAAATAGCGTGTTTTTATGAAACAATATCTTTCAAAAGATTGACACTCGTTTATGTCCAATCTTAAAGTGGTATTAATTAAAATGACCACCATTGGATTAAATGGTAAAAATATATTCTATTTACACTTTAAAACAAATTAATAAGATAATCTAATCATAGAAATAAATTATATTAAAAAGAGCTTTTGAATTAAAATACAACATTTTTCACTATTCATTAAAAATTGAACTTTTTCGGAAAAATACCAAAAATTTACACAAAGTAAATTTTGATGTCCCGGTTATAAAGAAGAATTTTATTTTGTCAAATATGACACATAATATTTTCAAAAAGTGGATTTAAAAGAGGTTCGCCTTCAAAAGGCGGTTAATCGACCTTTTAAAGAATATTAGACTGTCTACGCTTAAAATTGGATTCATTCGCATTTTTAATCCTCTAAAATTTATTGTAAAGAGTAAAAATATTTGGCAAACATATATGATAATTTTGTAGTTAGTTCTGTTCATTCCCTCCATTACAACGGCTAGGCATTAACTACCATTTAAAATAATATTATTTTATTATTAGAGTGCAACGTAAGAATCCCAAGAAACTCGTTGTTGAGTATTGGGTACGCCATCGAGCATAGAATCCCCTTTAAAGTAATATTAATATTTTATTCACAAATATGGATAAATATAAAAATTTCATATTCTTTATTTACCTAGGGTGTTACAATACCATTCTTTAGAAAAACAGTTTTCATGCATTTACTTCACTTTGGAATTTAGGAATTCTCATTCTAACTCACATATGTTTACATTTAAAACCTAAAAACCATAGTCTAAAAATAATCCATGAAAAAAAAACACATGATTTACACAATTTTTTTTATGTTAAGTGGAGATACTAGGTGTATATAAAGCCTTTGGATATCACACGTGTTCTTGAGAATGATAAAAACTCCACATTAAAAAATCCTTGAGTGAAGAGATAAATATTTTTTCAGGGAAGTAGGTATAAAATTCAAGTGAGGATTAATATGAAATTGAATAGATTATTATGGTTTTTTAGTAGTTAAGTAATTTTTATCCATGTTGGAGGCAAGATATTTTCTTTGATATTATAATTGAGTTGTGTTTTCATTTATGCTTTCGGAAGTTTCCTTTGACCTTGGTATTAGATGATTTCCAATGAGTGAAATTTTTAAGTGTAGGAAAATTTAAATATTGAATATTTTCAATTATATAACTTTTAATTTAAACTTTTTAAATCCCAGAAATGTTTTATTTTAAGTTAAATTATCGCATTTTAGGGGTTTAGTAAAAATTTTAGCTTAATTGAAAAAATTGCCTCATTTTAGATTTTTTATTTTTATTTTATTTATATATTTTGGATATAACTTCTTGTACACTAATCCAAATTGTGATATTCGATTTTTTAGTATTAAATAAATATTTGTCTTCATTTCATATTCTTGACCCATATCTCAATACATCATTGGATGCCTCCAAAACTATGAACAAGTTTAGAAATTTTTAATTTTGGGACCATAACCAATAAATTTCCTATAAATATTATCTGAAATTTAAGATTTATAAAGTATATATATGGTGTAAAATATGTTATTATTATGTCCCTATGTTCTTCTTTTGTTTTCAAGGTGATAAATTCATTGGAAACCGAATATGTGGAATACGAAGAGTCTTCCTATCCATAATTAATTTCTGGAGTAAATTGTCTATGTCTCTCTCCAAAAAATTTCAATTAATATAAAATTTTGTGGGTAGATATAGGATACATAATGGTAGAACATTAAAGAAATAATTATTCCTAAATTAAATCATTAAATGGTTTTACCACACATATACTTTTGGAGGATCTTTTTGGAGTGAATTTTTCAACCCATCATCTTATAAAAATATGTTTATTCTACATATTAAAGGGTTTCCACTATAGGTGGAAATTTATAGTAATTTTTTTGTTTATTTTATATTTTAATAGTATTGATAATTTTTATTAATATTTAGTCTTCTTATTCTTATAATTCCTTTATTTTTATATTTTATGATTCTACCTCGTTTTATTCTCTATTGTGATCTCTAATACTCGTGATCATGAGTAACAGACCTGAGGAATTTCCCAGGGGATAAATCTAGTGTTCAAGCCAAGTCATTGAATTTTTATTTTTAATGTTTCTTGTTTTATTAGAATTATGCCTATGGGATCTTATTGGGAAAGGTACATTTGTGTCTCTAATTTCCACCAAAGGCTAAGCTTTCTCTTATGCAATATCTTCCCTCAATCGAGGATGTGGATATGCGGTCTCTTGGTAGTTGTTGATTGAAATTTATAATCATAAAATGTGTAGATTATTATGTTCATGCATACGATGGATCATGTTCATTAAGTTGATTTGGAACTAATAAAGAGACAATGAAGGTTTACTTTCAGTGTTCTCTTAGAAGGATCTCCTTTCTGTCTAACATCATTCATTATATCATCATTTAATTTATATATATATATATATTTCATGCATATTTAAAACCCAAAACATTATATTATTTAGTATTACATTTTTTAGAATAAAATAGTGACAATAGAATTTCATTTTTGTGTAAATTTCCTCCTCGAGACTGACCACAGGTGTGCACTCTATTACATGCTTAGGTAAATATAATATTGACCAAGGATCCATGAAAAACACAAGAACATAAAAAAACCCACAAAAATAACAAAAAAAATAGTCACAAAAACAAGAATTAGAACAATACACAATAATAATAATTTTACCATCAAGCTCTATCTAACTTTTCCATATTCAACTTTATTTTATATCAATTCCTTCCTTTCACATAATAGATTTATTACTAAATTTATGTGATTATCCTTTTATGAGAGGTGAAACCAAAATAAAATCATAGAAAAAACCCATAGGTATCAAAAATAATAATTTTTTTCAATAATTATAGTGATAATCATAATACAAAAGAGAAATATCAGGAAAATTGTAAACACATGTGATTCACCCCCATCCCTATCAATTTCATTTAGGTTTGGTTTGTTGTATTTATTATGCCAATCCATTATATTCATCTAATGAAGACAAAAGTATGTTATTTAAACAATTTAAACTGAACATAGAATATTTTTCAAATCCCATACTGTGATATGAAGCTTTCCAGGAATCACCACATAATAATGGAGGATCTTAGGATCAATCACCACCAAACCTCAAAGAAACCACCCCAAAATATAACCATGTAATCCCACCATGAAACCGTGATTAAGTCACAACCCAAAATTAAAAAATAATATCACCTTAGGGAACCTACTGAGAGAAGGAGAACAATAAAGGAGAAAGGGATTGGTGACATAAAATATCATAAATCAATGATGATTAATCATAAAGAACAAAGTGGTTAAAATATTTTAGAAGGATGAATGAATATAAATGAGAGGTTCTAGGGTGGGATAAGTTTTGACAAAAGAGAATAAAATAAAACTATGGAGTTCTAGACACTCTATTCATAGAGGAATCTTAAATGGCCTCCACTATAGTGTGGTGACCTTCCACTGCGTCATACATCCCATCAATCAAAGGATATATGAATTTCAGGTTTTTGAATCCTCAAATTCTATGTATTTTAAAAAAATTATTAGATATACTTAACTACTACCATATCATGACCATGATGTGGAGGATACCATTTTTGATATACATAAATCCTCCATGGAAATCACCATGATATAGGGGGAATCCATTCACTATTTCACACCAACAATCCCAAGAATATGACATGGTGAGCTCTATCTCACTATTTCTTTCCTCGTACACTTTTCCTTGACTCAACCTCACACACCACCATTCTCAATTCAAGGCATTTTAGTTGTTCCCTTTTCAAAAAGGGAAAAATATCATGCACCGCACCCACCAAAATTCTCATATACGAGGGTGTGGTATTCCTCATTCCGAAGGAAGACCACACTAGCTTCAATATAACATCATACATCCATCCTATGGAATGGTTATTCTAGTAATTTCTCACATGATTTATCCTCAATGAAAAAAACTAAGAATCGTGGTCCTTTTATACCCAATGGTTCACTATTCTTCAAAATATCCAAGTTCCATAACCATTCTTCCAAAATTCAATCTCATTACACATGTCGCACCAAAACTGTCACCATTACACCTACCTCCAAAATGTGGTGTACCCAAAAATCACCAAAACTCGTCTCTAGCCCCTAGAGCACCATAATATTCCCTCTTAGCATCTAAAATACCCATAAAACTCAAAATAATAGGTTGGTAATGTATCTTACATTACATTTCATATCAAAAAATTCCTTACATGTGATTCAAAAATGTTACGCATTCCCATTCTTATCCAAATTATACTCTACCTTCTCATGGAAATGATCATATATCCTCAACAACAAAAGAAATAAACTTATGAAACTCCATTAATTTTATGTATCCCTTATAGATTTTTTCACTTTTTTTAATTCCTCCTATTTAGCTACATATTGTACATATGGGATGGTAATATATTATACATTCTCAGACTTTACCAAAGTATCCATCACTCAGAATATAAATAATAAAAAGATTTGTATATTTCCTAATATTTATAAAAATAAAAAAAAAATACATACCAAGGATTTATCCAATTTCACAATTAGGTCCAAATTATTCCTAAAATAAAAAAATGTGATAATTCCCCATAAAATGATAAAATGTTGGGACTAAAATATTCAAATTCAAGGTGAATGTAATGAAAATATGAGATTCATCAATACAACACACTTAAAAACTTCAAAATTAGAAAATTATTGATTATTAAGGAAAAATATCCCAATATATAATAGGAAGAACTATTCAATTATCATATCAAAATAAAAAAAATTAATCTTATATGGATTCCAACTCCCTAATTCCAAAACAGATCATGACATTTTATTCAATCTCATGCGAATATATATACACATTTTGATCCTACCTCTCTGGAAATATATTTATCCCTCACCTATAGATTTTAATTGAATCTTTTCTCTGTATCAAGAATATGAATTTTTCTTTGTAATATTGTTTTCTTCCTAAAATATTCACTTTATGGAGTCACAAAGTGTGTCAATCATGAGAAATTTTACATGGGTTTTTTATGGATATGGGTTGGAAGGTTTGAAATGTGAAAAAAATCATAGGTAAAATAATGATGGTTTGACTAAAAAGTAAATTAAAATGTGTAATTTTATGTTTTCTTTAAGAATAGACTCCTAACCCACCTTATTTCAATGATACACATCCAAACGCCTGATGATTTTCTCAGGTGGTCTATAGTTAATAAATTCAATAGCAGTAATAATTTACGTAATGTTATTCTCACTTCTTCCAATTTTTTAGTTTTGGTTTTAGAATTTTAAATCAAGGAATTTTAGATCATATTTTTATTTTAGAAGAAAAAAATAGAATTTTTTATTTTTAAAATGTATTAAGAACTAATATAATAACTTTTAAAGGTTATTTTTTCCTCTTTACATCTTTTTAACTTTAATTATCTCCCCAATATAGCATCAAATATTTCATAAATTATCATATAATCTCCCAAATAGTTATTTGAGATGATGTAGTACACAACACATATTCTCTCTCCCCTACACATAATTTTAACAGTAATCATGCAATAACATCTAGAGAAGGTTGGTAAAGCATTAATGGATTGAAATGTGGCTACCTAACAAGGAATTTATATTCTATTAGGTGATCAATAAATGTTAGATATAAGGGAATTTAAAAAATTTAATTTAAATGAAAAAAACTTGGATAATAGTGCCTCAATCATAATTTACAAAAATTAATGAAAAATAATTTCTTTGGAAAATATAAAATTATAAAGTTATGGATTTTATAAATTGAATTAAGGCTCTTAATAAAAATAAAATTTTATTAAATATGTGAAAAATATTTAAAACCTCACAGGTTGGGAAATAATAATCATTTTAGATAGTAATTGTGCACATAGGTTTCAAAGTTAATAAAACTTCAAATAATTAAATTGATTTAAAATCAAGAAATAAATATATATTTATAAATCATCTAAATAATTAGATATTCCAATTAATCAGAATGATAAAAAATACTAAGATGTTCTAAATTTACCAAAACATTCAATTAAGAACAATATATATAAAAACACACTAAAAATAAATAACCATAAAAACATGAAATATAACCTAATTATATTTGAGAAACATGAAAAAAAAAGGAAGCACACAACATTCCTAAAACAGGTTGAAATCCCTACACACATAACATTTTACCACCCATCATTTATTCTAAAATAGAAAAAAAAAATTCAGGAAAACTTAAGTGAAGTAAATATGCATCCAAAGTCTATTTGAGTAGTGTAATCCTTGAGTTATGGTTCAATATATCACAAAAATCAAACCTATAAGAGAAAACATTCTAATTTTATTTAATGAAAAATAAATAAAAATGGTGAATAAGAAAAAAAATCTTTTTACCCCCTAAGTGGGTGTTGTATTGTTTTGTCGATGACTTGAAAGTTTCTGTATTTTTTCCTCAGTTTGATGGTGGATATGATTTCATGATTAGAAAAAACTATAACTTCTTTTTTTCAATTCTCTTCAGCCTACACTTTTGGTAGAGAGCACCATTGATAGAATTATCTATATTCATCCACTTTTTAATTGAAAACAAATTGCATCATGGGGGAAAGAAAAAATTCTAGGTATTCTTATTTTTTCAACTCTTTATTTGGAAACTTATTTAACTTTCAGGGACTTGTCAATTATTAATATGTTATAAATTTATCCACGGTAAAATTAGTTTAAATTTTTAATTTAATGGAATTAAAACAATATGAAACAATATAAAAATATTCCCTTCAAGTAGGGCATCTTGTAACATGACTTCATTAGGCAAGTCCACTGGGAACTCTATCTCAACAGGTGAATATTCATCTTCGTTGTCACCCTCTATGGACACCCATGCGTTATCTAGATCTAAAAATTCAAAATATGTTTAAGTAATAATGAATTAATTTTTAATAAAATCCTATATAAATGTGTTTAAGAAAATATTTTTTTCTTGAACAATCTCATATTAAATTTATTATTTGATTAGTACCTCATAGAGGTGTTTTTTATGAGATAGAGGTAAGTAGTCAATATAGTCATTTTCATAAAATCCCAAGACTCCAATGGTCTATTATTCCAAATAAAGATAAATATAGAAGGGTCGTGATTTTTCATTGTTGAAGATATGAAAATCACTTGGTATTTCACTACTTACAAAATTATACCAATGTTCATCCAAATATTTTTAATTAACCACATGTGTATTATATAGTATGTTTTCTTCATGAACCAATTATGGTAGTGATTAAGAGAGGTTATATGGTAGATCATCAAATAATTATCTTAAGTCTTACTCGTTTTATTTAACTTGACATATTGGTTGAACAATATTTAATTATTTTTTAACTTATTTTTTTTGTTTTTAAAACCTAAAATTCTTTATTTGATTTAAATAAAAATAAACAATCTCCACTTCCTAGAAAAATTACTCAATAATTTTTAAAATTTTATTTCACTTGATTCCACAAATATGTTTCACTATTAGACACATCTAAATTTTTAACTATTAAAGAATATTAATAATCATTTTTAAAGTCTCTATTTAATGTAAAAATAGAATAAAATAAATGAAATTTTAGTTTTTAGTATTTGATTTTTATAATTTTTTTGTTATTTTATAAAAAATAGTGTGTGCAAGCTATATGCCTCCTTAGAAATAGTTCCCAATTGATGAGAATATATTTCTTCCAATTACATCATCAATACATTCATATTTACCTAATAGTGAATTATAGTTCAAGATCTATGGTTAATATTTACCTAAGAGTAAATTATAATTGTGATGTAATCCTTGTTCTTTAAAATATAATTCTCATTACTCAATTCATAAAAGGGGTCAAGAAAAATCACTATAATCCCTCTTAATTGAATTATTATTACCCCACATGGATACCTCTGCATATTGAATAATAATCTTAATAAAATTATCTTAGATACCTATTTATTTATCATCAACATATAAGAAAAACTCCACCATATAAATGAATTTGATAGTGGAGAGAATGAATATATATGAAAAATGAAAAATAATTTCATGGAAGGGACAATGAGGTTACCATACACAACTCTCAATTTGACCGCCACTGAATCTTAGAACAATATAATATAAAACATTAAAGTGAAAAGAATTCAATGTTACCAGGTCTCCCTTCCTTGAACAAAAATGTGATTAGTTCTTCATAATTTTTTGAGATAAGAATTACATAGGGATAATACAAAGGACAAAACATTAAATATAATTATGGAGATTGATAGAGATGGGAGGGAAAACTATTATATCAAAAATGTAGAAATTATTACAAACAAAATTCTATCTACTATTACAACTCTACTTCAATGAGAGAGAGTTTTATTATATCCTTTATAGTCATGGGATTATAATTTTAAGTGTTTTTTATTAATATATCTACCACTAAAGAAAGGTTTATATTTATTCATGGGAAAATTTAATCCATGAATTTATCTATAAGTAGTGAATATCCATACTGAAGTAGAATATTTGGATTCTCTAAAAAAATTAGTTGAAAATAATGTAAATAGTTTTATTTAATTTTCATTGGGATGGAAACATCGCATGCATAAGTAGTGAGATGTACTCATATGGAAAGTTCATTAATTTTTTCTTTTGATCTTCTTATTTAATCCTTCCTCAAATTTAATGCATGCATTTGAGATGTAGATATAGCTAAAATAATATCAGAAGTTACCTTATGATACAATATAACAATTCATGGTTATACTTCTTCTTATCTCCTCATTTTTTAAAGGAACATGTTGTTTCATGATTCTTACAGATTCTCCAGTCACAATTTTCCTTATTCCTTTATGGTATGGTCAAATTAACTCTAATTTATGGACCTTGAAAATATAAGTATATCTGAACCATTCCAAATCCTCTTTATGGTGTTCTAGATCTTCCATGGCACTGATGGTTCTAAATCTTCAATTTTCACAATTATAAAACCTTATACGTACATGTAGGGCTTGTGAAAATCGCATGTATATATCAAAATTACAAAGTATAGAAACTTACACAAGTTTAATAAACTTATTCAATTTACCCCAAGGAAAAGTATAAAAACCGATGTAATATTTTATCTATAGAGAAAAAAATTATGTTTTTTCTGAAAAATTTATTCATCACATGAGTGTTTTAAAATTACAAATCAAGAATATAATATATTATCTAGATTAATATCTTATATATCAATAAATTTATTACATATCATCAAAAAATGTTATTCATTCCCATACATGTCTAAATTCTTCTCTTCCCTCTCACAGAAAATATTTTACACATTTCCATTTTTCCATAGAGGCAAAGGAAATAAAATTATGTAGTTCCAAGAATGTTAAATATCACTTTTATAACGTAAATCATTTTCTATTCCTCTTATTTAGCTACATATATTATGCATGGGATGAGAATATATTATGTATTAAAACAATTATAAAAACTATTTATCACCTAAAAAATAAAAAATACAAAAAAATAAAGGTATAACTCTCCAAATATTTCTAAAATCAACAAATAAATTAAAACCATGGATTAATCCATTTTCTAAATAATACCCAAATTATTTATAAAAGCCAAAAATGTGACAATTACTCATAACATGATAAAATATTGGTCTTAAACATTGAAAATTAATGTGAATGTAATGAAAATATTAGCTTCAACATTAACATGAGAGATTCATTTCAGAATGTTACTAGTAAATTTGAAAGAATATAATGGTCCTCAAATAATGGTATAAGAGAAATTTCCATCACTTTTATAATGATATAAACAAGGTATAAAATAGATATTATCAAGATCGAGAATAAAAATTTTGAATTTCATTATATGGATTAAATATATAATAAATGTAAGCTTGAATAATTGATTGATTTGAGTGATAATATTCATAAAGATAAATAAAAAATATTATAGATCAAAAAAATATATATAAACTCTAGGATTTTTATTTGAATTATAGGTAAAGAATGTTGAATAGGAAAATATCCTCCATATGTGTTATGTGATCCGTTTAATATAACAACCCAAACTGTTATGAATAAAATTCACATTTTTTGACTTAATTAAATGTATTGTGGTCATAGAAAATACATTCACTTATTTTATGTTATTATATATAATTTAATTTAAATGATTTTTAATTATCATTATCATTTATAATATAGTAATTGAACATTAATCACATAACTAGTATAAATATACATTTTTAACAAATCCATTTGTCATAGACAAAGAAAGTGATGGCCCCAACTAGTAGTATCATACCCTATGAAGCCCATTTATCAAATAACTTTAGGAATATAGATTTTCAATTATTTTCCTTAGACCAATCGCATGCTGAGATCCAACAACATAAGCATGAGCGAAACTGTTTATGGGAGAAGTTAAACCTCATCGAGATCATGGCCCAAACCATATTCACTGAACGGCCCCATGAAAGCCCCACCATCACACACCTTAATCTTAGGGATTGTTTGGTGAATTAAAGGGATATGTATGAAGAACATAGTTATATGAATATAGAAATTATTTTATATAGAATAATGAAAATATTTTAATCCTATTTTTGTAACATTGTGAATGATTTTTAAATCACAAATTCTATTTTTGATTAATATTCAAAATCAATTAATTAATTTATGAGTTAATGGATTTTTGGAATAAATAATATTTTAATATATTAATATTAAAGAATATTTATCAAGTATAATAGATCATATAATGTTTATGAAGTCAAATGTAATTTTTAAAATGGTTCAAAAAAATGTTATTTTCAAATACTTGACATTTTCAATAAAAGTTGTTTTTTATTTTAAAAGTGAAAATTTAAAAATATAGAAAATTATTTAGATAAAATGAATATTATTTTTGGAATCATAATTTCAAAATTATAAAGTGGTGAATTATTCATAATTTTCTGAGAATGTCCAATTTTTGGGTAAAAAATAAATACATTTATAAATATAACTTGTGTTTTATAACATCAAAATGACCCAAAATTATGTAAAAAGTAATATAAATATTATCTATAACAAAATATATTTTTAACCATTTAAATAATTTTATTTTAAATTTATTTGATTTATTTTGTAAAGCCATTATGATTCCTCCAAGACTTATAATATATTTTATGATTTTAAAATCATTTATTTAAGAGGGTGACTCACCTCCACATCACCAATGGTAACATTTTAATAATTTCGGCACTTTTCCTTACAAAATAATCTATACCACTCCCATTTTTCTGAAACCAAGGGGAAAACCATGGTATGGTTTGTGATTTTGGATGTTTTATTATATAGATTCCAAAACCTTAATAGTAAAGAAATCTGCCTTGTTTCCTATATAAACCCACCCAATCCCCAATTTCTATTCACTCAAACTTCTTGAATCACATCCAAAATGTTACCTCTAATCCTTATAGTCTCCCAAGGCACCCCCAAACTCTTAAGAATCCCCTCCAAAGCCTTTGGATTCACGCATTCAAGTAAGGGATCTTCCACTCTCATATTTTATCAATCACTCCTTTTAACACCTCCAATGTCCCGAAGGCCTTCATTTTTTATGGATTTTTGATAATCCACCTTTCAATGGGGGATTTGGAACCCTTACAAGGCCCGTAGGCATAAGTGTTAGGGAAATGTGCTCTAATTGGAATTTATTTAAATCTAGTTTCCAAGGATTGTGCTAAACTTCCTTTGATTCCAAATGTAATTCCCTGACCCTAGTTACCCAGATTCGGTGCATTATTACAGAACATGGGCATGGTACAAGGAACCATGTCTCGAAAGACCAATTAGTTTAGTAGCCTTGTAAGTAACAGGTACATACAAAACATTAACATTATATCATTACATAAAAACAACAACAACATTTTGTCCCCTTTGGACACACTTTTTTCCCTTAGCCTATCCCTGAAGATAAACCATAAAATACTTCTTCACATCCTGAGAAAAATAAAACATTGAAAGGGGTGGTGTACGATTCTTAGTAAGGATAACAATATAGAGAAAAGTTTATAAATAAGCATAAACATTTAAGACAATGTATAAGACTAAAACATAAGCCTTTTAAACTTATGTTTCACCATAATATGGAAAATATAAATCGAATAATTCCATTTACTTATTCACATGGATATTCTACTAGTCGAATAATAACATGCAATATCAATATCCAATTTCATAATTATGTAGTGAATAATGTTGGACATCATAACCACATATTCATGGCCGCGTGCCAATACTACAAATAATATTTTTTCAAAGCCTTGTGCCAATACACTAGTTTTTCTCATGAGACCTACTGATGCATCGAAGAGCTATAGCGGGCTCCACCCACCACTTACTAATTCCAATGCATTCCTCATATGAAAAAGTTGAAATATGACATAAACATTCGTAATAAAACTAGAATACGAAATGTTAATACGTTAACCATAAACCATGAATGGTGTAAAAATAACACATCCACAGTCAAACATATAACAAAACCTTCAATAATATATGGAAGATTTGTATCATAAAAAATCAACTTCAAACAAGTATAAAATCCATTAAAGGATGTTTACCTAGATGAAATCAAAATTATTTGAGAGGAATATCTCTTTGTATTTTGAAATCATTTAAAATTCATGTAATTATAGAAGAAAAAATTTATTTTGAAAATATTCTTATAATCTTGTAAGGGAAGATTCAATGGTTTTATAATGGAAAAGAATAACCGCACCCACTTTATAAAGATTTTCCAATAGATACTTATGTAAAAACAAACTCGGATAATAAAGAGATTATGAAATTAACCCTTACCTTTTACTTTTCCTTGGTCAACCATACGTTTACCTCCTATATAATTGATAAATCATTGTTATTAAATTATGAAATAAATACATACATAAATATGATATCATATTTGATCTTCTAATATTTCTTTTTTAATAATATTTTAGTAGTATCATTGTTTTAGGTGTTAACAGATTCATTTTCCTTCATATGATTTGTTACGTAAGTCATGTTTGTTTATGATAGGATGTATTTTATTCATATATAGAATGATATTATGTTATTAAATATTATTTTTAATAATAAAATGGAAATTATTCTTTAATGGTTACGATGTAGAATGAATCTCATCGCGTTCGGGGAGATGGTAATCCGTACATACGCACGAACACTACTTCCATTTTATTTTTTTATTATAAAAGGAAAGAAAAACAAATGATACATAGGTATATTATTATTGTAGTATAATATAATATTTTATATATTTTACTTAAGTTCATTAGCAGCATCCTTTATACGTTCCATGAATGTTATGAATGAATCATATCACTTTGAGGGGGTTGTAGTTCGTACTTCCTCAAATAAATTTATTGTGTATATATAACATGAAAATAATAATGGTATGATATAAAATAGAATTAAAGAAGCTTATAGATAAAATTTATATCATAAATATCATATATAATTACCGTGCCATGATAATTTCCCCCATAAGATGTGGTAGTAGAATATTAAATAATCATCATTTCATGAGGCAGTAGTTCCCCATCAACAAAAACATTATGTTTTATACCCATCAAATGGAGGTGTGTGTAAGTGTAGTTAAAATCCTTATCATAAAAAAAACCTATTATATTTAGTATACTGGTTTTGTTATAAAATAAAGGAATAAATAGTTTTTAAGGGTTGGAGAAGTAAAATAAAAGAAAATAATTTAAGATGAGATGTTACCTTTAAATCGGGTAACTCCCTTTGGTTTGAACCAAAAGGCTTCCTTGAAGTTCCTTATGCCTAAGGTAAGGCTTATAAGAGGAAGAGAGGGATGTAGGGAGATTAATTGGGTAGATTTAGGACAATACAAGGGGCTTTAGAGGTGTGAGAAATGGGTTATAGGTGAGGGATTTTTATAATGGGGAATAGGAGCTCTTTTGGAATGTTTGAAAATATTATTTTATTATATAATTATTTTCGGTTTCTAAAGGTCCAAAACTAATTAGAGTCAAATATAAGACGACTCATGTTCTAAATAAAATAATAAAATAGTAATTGGACAGGTTTTGGATATTATTTTAATTTTTATAATATCATTTATCTAAATCATTCAATAATGAGATAAACACTGCATCATTATTGTGTCATAAATAATTTTATTTATTTGATATCTAAAAATTATAAAAAAATAACATTATTTAGGAAATATTTTTATCCTTAAAATAAATATTTATAGTTGAAGAGATAACTTATATAACCCCAAGTAAAAAAATTTACTAAAAGATATATGTTTATGTCATATTTGTCTTTGCTTTAAAATAATTAATATAAAGTGTCACTATCACTCTCAAGTGGCTCGATGGGGCCCCAAAATTGACCCAAGGATTCCCATGGTTGGAAATGTGTTAGTAAATAGGTATAGGACATGTGTTAGGGTAATTTAATATTATTATAATATTATTTATTAACCTTATTTACCAGATTTACCCCTTTAACCAATGTAAATAAAATATTTACCGAATTAATTTTTCATAATGTCTAGAAATAAATGTTACCTATTTACACTATTTTAAACTCCTGATTCCAAATATGGATTCCATTTTTTCAAATTAAAAACACATAAGTGGAAAAATTGATTTAAAATTAATTCCTTCTGTCAAAACAAAAAGCGTGTTTTTAAGAAATAATAATTATCAAAAGATTGACACTTGTTTATGTCCAGTTTAAATGTGAAATTACATCTAATGAGCTAAATTATATTAAATTATAAAAATATAATATAATTATACTTAAAAACCTTTCAAATTTATAATTTAACACTATAAATTATTTTTAATTAAAAAAGATTTTTAAAAATAAAATTTAGTATTTTTCACTATTCATAAAAAATTGAAAGTTTTCAAAAGAGTACCAAAAATTCACCCTAAGAACATTTTGATATTCTGAATACAAAAATGAAGTCCATTTTTAAAAAAAATTATAAAATTTTAAAAAGTGGGTATTACTATTCATAACCGCTAGTTTTATTTGTCATGGAATGTTAGAATCTCAAAGTTGCGTATAACACAAGTTATTGCATTATTCAAAGGGAAACATACCGTAGAAGCTTGGGGTGTTAGATTCTTCCCTCCTTCAATTTATTTTGTCCTCAAAATTTCTAAAATAATACTACATAAAAAGATTTGGGTGGTTCTTCATCATAAGTTCCTCGAGTTCCCACATTGCCTCTTCCATCTTATAATTTCTCCATAGAACATTCACCAGACGAGTCGCCTGGTTTCTCAACACTTTTTCTCTTGTATCAAGAATTCTAATAGGCTCTTCGCAATAAGACAGATTGGGTTCCAATTCAATTTCTTCATAGGTGATTACATGTGTTGGGACAGGCATGTATTTTCTCAATAGTGATACGTGGAACACATCATGAACTTTGGAGAGGCTTGGCGATATTTCCAAACGATAAGCTACAACTCCAATTCGTTCTAGAATTTCCAAAGTTCTGATGTACCTGGGACTTAATTTTCCATTCTTACTGAATCATATAACACCCTTCAATAGAGATACCATTAGGAAGGCAAGATCTCCTACTTGTAATTCCAAATCATTCCTTCGGTTATCGGCATAGATCTTTTTCCTACTTTGAGATGCTTTTATATGGGTTTGGATAACCTTTACCTTTTACATTGGTTCCTCAATAAGTTCTTGGACTATGAGTTTTCTTTCACCAATATCTACCCAATAAGTTGGTGTGTGACATCTCTTTCCATATAACGCTTTATATGGTAGATTCCGGATACTTGAACGCAAACTATTATTATAGAAAAATTCTACTAGAGGTAAATATTGATCCCACATACCTTCAAAGTCATGTGAGCAAGATCTCAACATGTCTTCTAATGTTTTAATACTCCATTCTGATTTCCCATTAGTTTGATAGTGGTAGGAAGTTCTCAAATGAAGTTTTGTATCCAAGGTCTTCTGAAGACTTTTCTAGAACCTTGATGTAAAATGGGGATCACGATCAGAAACAATAGATAAGGGTACTCCATGAAGTCTTAAAACTTCATTAATATATAGTCTTTCCAGGCTTTTAAGTGGAAAATCTTCTCTTATATCAAGGAAATGAGCGAACTTGGTAGGACGATCAACAATGACCCATATTGCATCATTTCTTCTAGGAGTCTTTGGTAGCACCATGAAAAATTCCATCGTAATATCATCCCATTTCCACTCAGGTTTGGGAAGAGGTTGCATGACTCCTCTAGGATGTTGTCTAAAAGATTTCACTTGTTGAAAAACCATACATCTTGACACATAATCTTCAATCTCTCTCCACATGTTGTCCCACCAAAAAATTTCCCTCAAATCACTATACATATTAGTGCTACTAGGGTGTATACAAAAATTGGAGCTAGGAGAATCATCCAACAATTCTCTTTCTAGATCGGGTATGTCTAAAACACAAATTCTCTTCCCAAATTTCAAAATCTCATCTTCATATGCATAGTCAATCAATCTCCCAAGGTTCATAGCTTTTATTTACTTTTAAAACTCATCATCATCAGTCTGAAAAAAATTTATCCTTTCTAGTAAATATGGTTTAGAAACTATTTGAAAACGTATTGATTTCTCACATTCCATGATTATTCCCATATCTATCTTTACTAGATCCATGAACATAGGACCCCTTTCAAATTTCATCTTGTACAAAACTCCATGATCCTTTCTACGCAAAGAATCTGCCTCCTTATTTTCCTTCCCCAGGTGGTTGTGTATGGGGAAATCAGAATCCGTGAGTAGTTTGAACCATCTCCTTTTCCTCATGTTTAGTTCTTTTTGTGAGAAAATATAACTTAAACTCTTGTGATTAGTATAAATTTCACATTTTTCACCACAGAGATAGTGTCTCCATATCTATAGAGAAAATATTACATCTACTAACTTAAAATAATAAGTGGGATAGTTTTGTTCATGAATGTTTATCTGCTGTGATGCATAGTCAATAACCCTATCATTCTGCATAAGGACACAACCAAGTCCTTTCTTTGAATCATCACTATAAATAACAAACCCGTCATTCCCCAATGGTAGAGTCAATATAGGAGCATTAACTAATATTCTATCAGTTATTCAAATCATTCTTCATACTATTTTGTCCATACAAATTTAACCCCTTTACATATGATCTTGGTTAATGGGTTAGCCAATCGATAAAAGTTTTGGACGAAATGTCGATAATAACCTGCTGAACCAATAAAACTGCATACCTCAGTTATACTTTTCAATGCTGGCCATTCCTGGATTGTCTTGGTCATTGAAGGGTCAATAGAGATTCCATCCTTAGAGAAAATATGGCCAAGAAAATAAATTTCATGAACCTAGAATTCACACATGAAAAACTTCTCATATAATTCATTTCTTCTGAGGGTTTTTAGAATAGTGTGCAAGTGATTTTCATGATCTTCGTTGATTTTTGAGTATTCCAAGATATCATCAATAAATACCACTAAAAAGTCATCAAGATATTCCTTGAAATCTCTATACATTAGATCCATGAAAACAAAGGGTGCATTAGTCAATCCATAATAAATTATTGTAAACTTGTAATGCCAATACCAAGTTCAAAATGCTGTTTTCAGAATGTCTTCATTCTTCACACACAACTGGTGATATCCGTATTAAAGGTCAATATTTGAAAAATACTGAGCTCCATGAAGTTGGTCGAATAAATCATCAATGCAAGGTAGGGGATACTTGTTCTTTATTGTTATATCATTGATCTCCCTATAGTCAATGCACAACCTCATAGATCAATCTTTCTTCTTAACAAAAAGATCAGGGGCTCCCCATAAAGAAACACTTGGGTGAATAAATCCTTTATTACTAAATTCCTATAGTTGTTTCTTTAGTTCCACGAATTTCATAGTGGTCATTAAATAAGGGGTCTTTGATGCAGTCCTTGAACAAGAAATTAAATCAATGGAAAACTCAATTTCTCGTTCTGGAGGATGTCCAAGTAAATCCTCTAGAAACACATCAATATATTCTTGTACAATAGGTACGTCCTCTATTAGAAAATTTTTTCCTCACCCATATTTATTTCATTCTCTTCCTCCCTAATAATTGAATTTAGTAGTGCTACTGGGGGTGGATCTAGATAATAATCCGGTGGTAATGTTTCTACTCTAAAGATAAGGTTCTCTTTATTATCATCGAAAATTGTAACCTACTTCTTCTTACAATAAATTTCCGCATCATGGTCCAAAATCCAATCTATACAAAGGATTATATCAAATTAAATCATGGGTATGATGATGAGATCAGCACATAATGAACATTTATATGCCCTAATGGGGACTGATTCACAAAACATTTTTGTTATGATACTTCACTTAGGATTTTTGACTGACGACTCTCTTGTTAAATCAAATTGGAAATATCTAATTTTCATAGAAAACTAGGAAGATATAAAACAATGTGATGATATAGAATCAAATAAAGCATTGGCTAAACTTGATAAAACCAATAAATTACCCTCCACTGCATCTTTTGGAGCTTCAACCATAGCAGTAGTGATCGCATAATCTTGGCCTTACTCCCTTGGAATTTTCTGAGGTAAGTTTCCTTGCCTCTTACGACATTCATTTTCATAATTCCCCATTTCTCTACAATTGTAGAATTCAACATTGAAAGCCTCTTTCTTTCCCTTTAAATCATGAGCCTGGAGGCCTTTTTCACCACACTTGTAATAGACTCTCATTCCATTTAGGAAAGTATCAGGGTGTTTTTCCCACATTTACCGTAGGATGGATATTCAACTTTTACCTTCTTCCTCTTATTTCCATTTCTAGAGTGTTCCACAGATCTATTATTTTCTTGCTTTTCTTTAAAGTTGTAAGACTTTGAGAGTTATTTTTCTTTCTTGATAGCACATGAGAAAATATATTCATATGATGAGAAGGATTGTGAGACTAGTGCTAGATGGAAAAATAGTTTTAACCCATCAAAGAATTGATCAATCTTACTCCTTGTGTTATGTATATAATTTCAGCATGTCTTTCTAACCTTGTAATGTTAGCCTCATAATTTATGACATTCTCATCCTCTTTTTTCCTCAGAATCAGAAACTGTCCTTCCATATCTTCTTAATGGTCACGAGGAAAGTATTTTTTAAGAAAATATCTTTAAACTACCTCCATTCCATATTTGATAGTTATCCATCCTCCTTTTTGTTTTGAATTAATGACCACTGTTGATATGTATCTTCCGTGAGAAGATCAACTTCCATGAAAAAACTTTCCCGCTCTTTAATCCCTGAAGAATGAAATTTTTTCCCTAAGGAACTTATCCATTACTCAAATACAAATGTATTTATAGTCCCATTGAATATTTTTGGTTGTTTCTTCATGAATCGGTCTAACATTGATCCTCTACATTGTGGATCAGGGTGATCTATACGGGTAATTTTATTACTCATAACCTGAGTGAGTTGTCTCGTTGTGGTGATAAGTTGATCACCACCAGTTGCATCACCAGATCCACTATAATTATCTTGAGGGGGATGGAAATACCTACATATATTTTTTGTGTTGATACGGTTCACATTCCTTCCACTGGGCGCCATTTCTAAAAAATGACATTCACTACATTAGTTTATGAATCGCAATACATAATTCCAAACTTGTAAAACACTTATCATAAATTGAACAGTTTATGGTTATAATCCATAATCATAAAAATTATTTCTTAGAGAATGTATATAATCATAAATCCTTCATAATGGTTTGTAAAGAAAATGTGAATTATCCTTATCATATCCCTTGGGAGTGTCGTAACCAAGAGTACAGTAAGGCTTTTTGTTGTGTACCAGGATACCCCGAGTCAATCCCAAAACTCCTTGTCAGATTTTTCACTCCTGGTTACATCTGTGGCAGAGCTACCTCTACCTTCTCGTTTCCAGACAGGGATGTATTTGTTAGAAAATACACAAAATGTCTACAGTACCAAAATACAAAGAAGTTCTTCTATACTAATCCTTAATGTCTATCTTAGGTTAATGATAACTAATCATAGTTTATCTAAATCTAGTTTTCAAGGTTTGTACTAAAATTCCTCTAATACAAACAGTAATGCCCTGAACCTAGTTACCCAGAGTTGGTGCATTATTACATTACATTGGAATGATACAAGGATCATGTCCTGAAAGACCGATTAGTTTTTTATCCTTGGAAGTACTAGATACATACATAAGTTTTACATTACATCATGAGATAAAAACAACAATAGCATTCTGTCCCCTTTGAACACACTTACATCCCTTAGCCCATCCCTACAGGTCAGCCATAAAATACTTCTTCACATCCTTGGAAAAATAAAACATAGAAAGGGGTGAGTTTAGATGCTCGGTAAGGATAACAATATAGTGAAAACTTCATAAATAAGCATAAATATTTAAGGTAATGTATAAGACTAAGACATAAGCCTTTTAAACTTAAAATTCAGCATAATATGGGAAATATAAATCTAATAATGTCGTTTACTTATTAATGTGGATATTATACTAGTAGAATAATCACATGGAATATAAATAGCCAATTTCATAATGATGGAATGCATAATGGCAGACATCATAACCACATAGTCAAAGCCTCATGCCAAGACTACAAAAAGGATTTTGTCAAGGCCTTGTTATAAGACACTAGTTTGTCTAATGAGACCTACTGATGCATCAAGGAGCTATAATGGGCTCCACCCATCACTTACTAAGTCCAATTCATTCCTCATATGAAAAGGTTGAAACATAACATAAACATTGATATTAAAACTATCATAGGAAATGTTAATATGTTAACAATAAACCATGAATGGTATAAAAATAAGACATCCAAAATCAAAAATATCACAAAACCCTCATTACGAAATGGAATATTTGTATCATAATAAATCAACTTCAAATAAGTATAAAATCCATTGAAGGATATTGACATATATAAAATCAAAATTATTTGAGAGGAATATCTCTTTATATTTTGAAATCATTTAAAAGTCATGTAATTATAAGAAGAAAAATTTATTTTGAAAATATTCTTATAATCTTGTAAGGGAAGATTCAAAGGTGTTATAATAGCGGAGAATAACTACAACCAACGTATAAGTAAAATAAACATTCTTACCTTAATTTGTTGAAATTGTCATAATGTACCTTGTTTGGAAAATGACAGAAAGATTCCTTTCAAAACATTTTATAAAGATTCAAACAAGAGTATAAATGACTTTAACACGTAGTATAGTAAATAGTAAAAATGTTTTGAAATACATTTTTAAGAAACACGGATGTGGATGATAAAGAGGACCCAGTAGATACTTACATAAAAACAACCTTGGATAATTAAGAGATTTTGAATTTAACCCTTACCTTGTACATTTCCTTGGTCAAGGGTACATTAACCTCGTGTACAATTGATAAATCATTATTATTAAATTATAAAAGAACTAAATACATAAATATTATATCATATATGATCTTATAATATTGCTTTGTTAATAATATTTTAGTAGTATCATTATTTCAGGCGTTAACCGGTTCGTTTTCCTTTATATGTTATGTTACTTAAGTCATGTTTGTTATGGATATGATGTATTGGACTCAAATACATAAAGATATTATGTTCTAAAATATTATTATTATTAATAAAATGAAAATTATTCTTGAATTATTATGATGGAAAATAAACCTCATCACGTTCGTGGATACGGTAATCCGTACATACACTCGAACACTACTTCCTTTTCATTTTTTTATTTTAAAAGGAAATAAAACCAAATTATACATAAGTATATTATTATTCCAGTATAATATAATATTTTATATATTTTAGATAAGTTTATTAACACCATCCTTTATATGTTCCATGTATGGTATGAACGAGTCATATCACTTTGTGGGGGCGGTAGTCCGCACTTCCTCAAATGAAATTATCGTATATATACAACATCAAAAGAATAAAGGTATGATATAAAAGAGAATTACATAAGATTATAGATAAAATTAATATCATAAATATCATATATAATTACAGTTCCATAATAATTTCCACTATAAGAGGTTGTAGTCTAAGATTGAACAATCATCGTTTCGTGAGGCGGTAGTTCAGCTTCCACAGAAACAATAAGTTCTATACCCATTAGATAAAGGTGTGTATAAGTGTAGTTAAAATATATCTCATAAAAAACCTAGTATATTGAGGATACTGGGGTTATTATAAAATAAATTAATAAAGGGAGTTTAGGGGGTTGGAGAATTAAAATAAAAGAAAATAACTTAAGAGGAGATGTTACCTTTAAATCAGGTAACTCCCTTTGGTTTGAACCAAAAGGCTTACTTGAAATTCCTTCTTCTTAAGGTAAGGCTTCTAGGAGGAAGATATGGATGTATGGAGCTTAATTGGGTTGATTTTGGATGATCCAAGGGTCTTTAAATGTGTGAAAAATGGGATAGGGGTGAGGGATTTTTATAAGGGGGGAGGGGCTCTTTAGGAATGTTTGAAAATATTATTTTATTATATAATGATATTCGGTTTCAAAAGGTCCAAAACTCATTAAAGTCTAAGATAAGATGACTCAAGTTCAAAATAAAATCAACTAACAATAATTTTACTGGTTTTGGATATTGTTTTAATTTTTATAATCTCATTTATTTAAAATATTCATTAATGAGGTAAACACTGCATCATTATTGTGTCATAAATAATTTCATATATTTAATGTATAAGAATTAAAAAAATACCATGATGTAGAAAATATTTTTTTATTTAAAATGAATATTTATAGTCAAATAGATAACATATATAACCCCATGCAAAGAAATTTACTAAAAGATATATGTTTATGTATTTTTTGTCTTTACTTTAAATTAATTTATATAAAGTGTCATTATCACACTAAAGTGGATCCATGGGGTCGAAAAATCAGCCCAAGGATTCCCATAGTAGGACATGTAACCTTAAATAGGGTTATCACACATGTTAGGGTAATTTAATATTATTATAATATTATTTCTTACCCTTATTTACAGGATTTACCCCTTTAACCAGGGTAAATAAAATATTTATCGAAATAATTATTCATAATGTATAAAAATAAAATTTACCTATTTACACAATTTGGAAATCTTGATTAAAAATATAGAATCAATATTTTCAAATTAAAAACACTTAAGTGGTAGAAATTAATTCAAAATTAATTCCAGCTGTCAAAACAAAAAGCATGTTTTTAGGAAATAATAACTATCAAAATATTGATACTTGTTTATGTCCAGTTTAAATGTGAAATTACATCCAATGACCTAAATTATATTAAATTATAAAAATATAATCGAATGAAACTTAAAATCCATTCAAATATATAATTTAACTCTAGAAATTATTTCGATTAAAAAAGTTATTTTTAATTAAAATTAAGTATTTTTCACTATTCATAAAAAATTTAAAGTTTTCAGAAGAATAACAAAATTTCACCCTAATATAATTTTGATATTCCTAGTCTAAAAACGAAGCCCATTTTGGAAACAAAATTATAAAATTTCAAAAAGTGGGTATTACTATTAATAACAGCTAGTTTGATTTGTCGTGGGGTGTTAAAATCTTGAGGTTCTGTGCAGCCCAAGCCATTCCATTATTCAAAGGGAAACATACTTTGGAAGCTTGTGGTGTTAGATTATTCCCTCCTTCAAAAAAATTCATCAATGAAATTTATAGAATACTACTACATAAAAATATTCGGGTTGTTCTTCATCAAACGTTCCTTAGGTTCCCACGTTGCATCTTCCATCTTATGATTTCTCCATAGAACTTTCACTAGATGAGTCGTCTAGTTTCACAACACTTGTTATATGGAATCAAGAATTATGATAGGATCTTCATGATAAGACAGATCGGGTTCCAGTTCTATTTCTTCATAGGTGGGTACAAGCTGTTGGGTTAGTCATGTATTTTCTCAAAAGTGATACGTGGAACACATCATGAACTTTAGAGATACTTGTCAGTATTTCCAAATGATAAGCTACAACTCCAATTCATTATATAATTCCAAAAAGTCGGATGTACCTAGGACTTAATTTTCCTTTCTTGCTGAATCGTATAACACCCTTCCATAGAGGTACCTTCAGGAAAACATGATCTCTGACTTATAATTCCAAATCATTCCTTAGTTTATTGGCATAGCTCTTTTGCCTACATTGATCTTATTTGATGTGGGTTTGGATAACCTTCACCTTTTCCATTGTTTCCTCAACAAGTTATGGTCCTACTAGTTTTCTTTCAACAACATCTTCCCAACAAGTTGGCGTGTGACATCTCTTTCCATATAATGCTTCATATGGTTCCATCTGAAAACTTCAATGGAAACTATTGTTATATGAAAAATTATAGAAAAAGTAAATATTGATCCCACATACCTTCAAAGTCAAGTGAGCAAGATATTAACAAGTCTTCTAATGTTTGAATAGTCAGTTCTGATTGTCCATCAGTTTGAGGTTGGTAGGTCGTGCTCAAACAAAGTTCAGTATCCAAGGCCTTTTGAAGGCATTTACAAAATCTTGATGTAAAATAGGGATCATGATCAGAAACAATCGATAGGGGTACTCCATGAAGTCTTACAACTTCATTAATATATAGTCTTCCCAGATGTTCAAGTGGAAAATCTTCTCTTATAGAATGTAAATGAGATGACTTAGAGAGATGATCAACAATGACCCATATTGCATTAATCCTTCTAAAAGTCTTTGGTAGCCCCATGACAAAGTCCATTGTAATATCATCCAATTTCAACTTATTTATGGTAAGATTTTGCATGACTCCTCTAAGATATTGTATTCTAGATTTCACTTGTTGACAAACCATACAACTTGACACAAAATCAGTAATCTCTCTCTTCATGTTGTCCCACCAAAAATGTTCCTTCAAATCTCTATAAATATTAGTGCTACCAGGGTGTATAGAGAAATTAGAGCTATGAGCATCATCCAACAATTCCCTCTTTAGATTAGGTATGTTAGGAACACAAAGTATCTTCCGAAATTTTGAAATCTCATTTTCATATACGAATTCAATCTATCTCCCATCATTCACAACTTTAATTTTCTTTTGAAACCCCTCATAATCAGTTTGAGAACTTTTTATACTTTATAGTAATGATGGTTTAGAAACCATTTGAAAAAGTATTGATGTCTCACCTTCCATGATTATTCCCATATCCATCTTTACTAGATCCATGAATATAAGATCCCTTGAAACTCTTATCTTGTTCAAAAATCCATGATCCATTATGTTCAAAGAATCTTCCACCTTATTTTCCTTCCTTAGGTGGTAGTGTATGGTGAAATCATATTCATTGAGGTGTTCGAGCCATCTTTTTTTCACCATGTTGAGTTCTTTTTGTGAGAAAATATACTTCAAAATTTGGTGATCAGTATAAATATCACATTTTCTATCATATAAATAGTGTCTCTATATCTTCATAGAAAAGATTACAGTTGTTAACTCAAGATCAAGAGTGGGATATTTTTGTTCGTGATTTTATTACTATCGTGATACATATGCAATTACCCTATCATTATGCACAAGGACACGACCAAGTCCTTTCTTGGAAGCATCACTATAAATAGCAAACCCATCATTCCCTAATGGTAGAGTCAATATAGGAGCATTGACTAATCTTATCTTAGTTCTTCAAAAAAATCTTCACACTCTTTTTTCTATAAAAATTTAACCCCTTTATGTGTGATCTTGGTTAATGGGTTAGCCAATTGGGAAAAAATTTGGTCCAAATACCAATAATAACCTATTAAACCAACAACACTGTGTACCTCAGTTATACTTGTTAGTTCTGGCCATTCTTGTATTGCCTTGTTTTTTGAAGTATCAACAGAGATTATATACTTGCATACAATATCTCTAAGAAAATAAATTTCCCGAATCCCGAATTCACACTTTCTAAACTTCTCAAATAATTCATTTGTTCTGAGGGTTTTCGGAATATTGCATAAGTGATTTTCATAATATTCATATACTTTTGAGTATATTAAGATATAATCAATAAATACCACTACAAAGTCATCAAGATATTCCTTGAAAACTCTATTCATTAGATCCCTAAAAACATAGGGTGCATTAGTTAGTCCTAAAGGCATTACTGTAAACTCACAACGGCTGTACCTGGTTTGAAATGCTGTTTTTGGAATGTCTTCATTATTCACACACAACTGATGATATCTATATCGAAGGTCAATCACTGAAAAATATTGAGCTTCATGATGTTGGTCAATAAATCATCTATGTGAGTTAGGGTATACTTGTTCT
Organism: Viscum album; assembly: GCA_963277665.1. Taxonomy (NCBI): domain Eukaryota; kingdom Viridiplantae; phylum Streptophyta; class Magnoliopsida; order Santalales; family Viscaceae; genus Viscum; species Viscum album. The sequence goes on along the minus strand of OY728143.1, from coordinate 838,118,976 downwards.
TTATTGTTATAGCATTGATCTCCTTATAGTCAATGCAAAACCTCATAGATCCATCATTATTCTTAACAAAAATAATAGGGTATCCCTATGGAGAAACACTAGGGTGAATAAATCCTGTATTAATCAATTCTACTAGTTGTTTCTTTAGATAAACTAATTCCACAGTGGCCATTAAAAAAGGGGTCATCGATATGGGCCTTGAACTAGGAATTAAATCAATGGGGAACTTAATTTCTCGTTCTGGAGGATGTTCAGGTAAATCCTCTAGAAACACATCAACCTATTCTTGTACAATAGGTACATCCTCTATTTGAACATTCTTTTCCTCACCCATAGTTATTTCCTTCTCTTCCTCCCCAATAATTGAATTTAGTAGAACTACTGGGGGTGGATCTAGATAAGAATCAGGTGGTGACATTTATTCTCTAAAGATAAGGTACTTCTTATCATCATTGAAAATTGTAACCTCATTCTTATGACAATAAATTATCACATCATGGTCTGAAACCCAATACATACCAAGGATTATATCAAATTCAATCATGGGTATAACGATGAGATCAGCAGATAAAGAACATTTATATGCCCTAATGTGTTCTGATTTACAAAAATTTGTTTCAATGATACTTCCCTTTGGAGTTTTGACTGAAAACTCCCTTGTTAAATTAAATTTAAAATATCTAATTTTTTTAGAAAACTGGGAATATATGAAACCATGCGATGATCCAAAATCAAATAAATCATTGGCTAAACTTGAAGAACCCATTAAATTACCTACAACCACATCTTTCTAAGCTTCAAGCTCAGTAGAAGTGATCGTATAGAGTTGTCCTTTCTCCCTTATTCTTTTCTGAGGTATGTTTCCTTGGTGATTAGGAAATTCATTTTCATAATTCCCCATTTCCCTACAATTTTCTCATTCAACATTGACTTCCTCTTTTTTTCTCTTGAAATCATGATCTTTGTGGCATTTTTCACCACACTTGTAACATACTCTAATTCCTTTCAGGAAAGTACCAGGGTGTTTCTACTAACATTTACTGAAGGATGGATATTAAAATTTTCCCTTCTTACCCTTATTTATATTTCCAGAGTATTTAACAAATCTCTCGTTCCCTTTCATTTCTTTAAATTCATAAAACATAGATAATTCCTTTTCTGTCTTGATAGCACATGAGAAAATATCTTTGTATGATGAGATGGATTGTGAGACTAATGATCGATGGAGAAATGGTTTTAACCCATCAAAGAATTGATCAATATTACTCCTTAGGTTACCTATATACTTTGCAACATTCCTTGCTACCCTTGTAAAGTTAGCCTCATACTTTGCGACATTCTTATACCTCTTTTTCCTCAGACTCAGAAATTGTCTTTCCATATCCTCTCGATGGTCATAATAAAGTATTTTTCTATTAAAATATCTTTTAAATCCCTCCATTCCATATTTGATACCTGTTCATCCTCCTCTGTGTTTTGAATTAATGACCACCATTGATCTACATCTCCTGTGAAGCGATAAACTTCCATGATAACTTTTTCCCTCTTGTTGTTTTCCAAAGCATGAAATATTTTCCCTAATGAACGAATCCATTTCTTAGCTACAAATGGATTTGTATTCACGTTTAATGTTGTAGTTTGTTTTTTCATGAATCAGTCTAACATTTATCCTCTTCTTTGTGGATTAGGTTTCTCCATACGGGTAAGGTTATTATTCATTACCTGAATGAGTTTTCCAAGTATAGTGATAAGTTGATCAGAACCAGTTGCATCACAAGATCCACTATAAATATCTTGAGTAGGAGGGAATCCCAACATGGATTATGTGTGTTGATACGGTTCCCATTCCTTCCACTAGGCACCATTTCTAAATAATGTCTTTAACTACATTATTTTATGAATCGCAATACATAATTCCAAACTTCTAAAACACATAACATAAATTGAACAGTTTATGGATATAATCCATAATCATAAAAATGTTTTCTCTGAGGACGTATATACTTATAAATCCTTCATGATGGTTTTTAAAGAAAATGTGAATTACCCTATGCATATCCCCCGAGAGTGTCGTAACCAAAAGTGCAGTAAGGCACGTCGTCGAGTACCTGGATACCCCGGGTCAAGCCCGAAACTCTTTATCAGATTTTTCACACCTAGGTAAATCTGTGCTAGAGCCGCCTCTACCAGATCGTATCTAGACAAGGTTGTATTTCTTGTAAAATACACAATATCTCTACATTACCAAAATTTTAGGAAGTTTTTCTATACTAATCCTCGGAGTCTATCTTAGGGTAATGGGATCTAATCGGTGTTTATCTAAATATAGTTTTTATGATTTGTAATAAACTTCCTCTGATACCAACTACAATGTCATGACCCTAGTTACCCAGAGTCCGTGCATTATTATATAACATTGGAATGATACAAGGAATCATGTCCCGAAGGAAAAATTAGTTTAGTATCCTTGGAAGTACTAGATACATAAGTTTTACATTACTTCATGAGATAAAAACAACAACAATAACATTTTGTCCCCTTTGAACACACTTATATCTCATAGAATATCCATACTAGTTAACTATAAAATACTACTTCACATCCTGGTAAAAATAAAACATAGTAATGGGTGATCTCAGATGCTAAGTAAGGATAACAATATAGTGGAAACTTCATAAATAAGCATAAACATTTAATGCAATTTATAAGACTGAAACACAATCCATTTAAACTTAAACTTCAGCATAATATAAAAAATATAAGTCGAATAATTCCATTTAATTATTCACATGGATATTCTACTAGTTGAATAGTCACATGAAATATCAATAGCCAATTTAATAATTATGGAATGAATAATGCTGTACATCATAACCACATAGTCAAGGCCTCGTTCCAAGACTAAAAATAATATTTAGTCAAGGCCTTGTGCCAAAACACTATTTTGTCTCATGAGACCTATCGATGCATTGAGGAGCTATAGCGGGCTCCACCCGTCACTTACTAAGTCCAATTCATTACTCATATGAAAAGTATGAAACATAACATAAACATTCGTATTAATACTAGAATACGAAATGTTAATACGTTAACCATAAACCATGAATAGTATAAAAATAACACATCCACAGTCAAAAATATCAAAAAACCTTCAATACAATATGGAATATTTGTATCACAATAAATCAACTTCAAACAAGCACTACAAAAAAAGTCACTTATACCAACAGAAATTTAGTGATAGATAATATATATATTGGTATAAATGAGAAATTCCAACAGATATTAAGTTTTATTAGTATTAAATTCAAGTACCGAAAATTATTTTTACCAGCATATACATCTTTCATTATTAGTTATTTAATATCAACATATATTTTACTAATAATTAAATCTGTTGTTTTATCATATAAACACCAACAATTTTTTTACCAACCAAGACATCTATTGTTATTAATTATTATAACCAATATTTTTTTTCAACATGTAAATCACCTTCTAGTATTTATTCACTACAAATCAATCATTTAATAATATTTTTTATTTTTATTATCAATTAGTAGTTTACTAAAAAATTAGGTTTATATTAAAAAAATGATATACATTTGGAATATATTCAAAAAATCATACAAGATATATTATTTTTAGAACAAAATCAAAATTATATTTTAAATATATTTTATTTTATAAGATATATTATATCTAATAGAGAGTTTAAAAACTATTCATTTAATGGTTAAAAAACTGAAAATAAACCTATTCATTTAGATTTAATAAATAGTCATTAAAAAAATAAAAAATATATAATCCCTCCCCTAAACTCGTCGTCTCTAGCGCCTTCCCTCTTCCCAAATCGCCACCCAAACTTCTCTATTCACCTTCAACGGTGTTTCGATATCTACCTATGTTGATACAGATAGTTCTTCACCATCGACCGCACCCACACCCACACCCACACCATCTATTATCTACCATTTCCCAGACCTTGTTTGATTTCTTTTTTCCTCGATGAGGTGTAGGGAGAGGCATGGACATAAACACATTTCTCATTTAATCGGTCGATGTTTGGGCCTTCTATCTATTACATAATTATTTTATTGAAGTTTTCACCACCTAAATCCATTGGTATCTAGTGTTTGAATTGAATTTTAGTTAGGGATTTTAGTGAAATTTAGATGAAATGAGATTTCATGCTCTTTTTAAGGGCGGGGCACTATTCTTTTTCCTAATTATGTAAGAACTAAAATTTATTAGGACAATGATAGGGTGTATCATCCTTACAATGACGATGATATACCTGGAACTCTTAAAGAAGTAAAGTTGCGCCTTTTGGTCAATTTTTGGGTTATTCTCTCAATTGATTTTTTCTATGGTTGGATGGGAAAATTATCCTGAAACTCTTATGTATCCTATTGTTTTTATGGAATACTTTTTTATATAAAAAGTATTGAAATTAATTACTTTTTCACTAGTATTTCATACCATCTTATTAAGGTAAATCCTTTATTCCTATCCCCTATTATATTGTATGTGAACTAATATTTAGGTTAACTTGTTTTAATGAATTTTTCTACTTCTTATCTTACCATTTTTAGAACCTATCATCATTCAGGATATGTTTTTTTGTCTTTCCCTTTTATTTTTGAATGGGTTGCAAGTACATCGATCCTGGAGTTTTTATTTTTTATTCTATGTTTTATTTTTGTACAATTGATGACTATTGTATTGTTGCAGCTACAAAGTATCTATTCCAGAAATGTTGGACCATGTGAGCATAGCATGGAAATATTAGTTAAACCTTACGCCCGACCATTTAAATTCGGTTTGCTTGTAACATGGGGATTATTAACTACATGTTGGAGGTCATGTTGTTAACACTATAGGGCTTATTAACTATAGGTTCAAACTTCAATTTGTTTGATGGTTTTGATGGAGAGATAAGGCTTGGATGGTTAGTACAGTTGGGTCTACTCTTTATGATTGCTGGTAGTTTCAATCCGAGCTTGTGTTTGTAGTCTCTTCTCATTATTAATTCAAATGAGATGAAAATGAACTAGGATGGAGCTTAAGAGGTGAACTGGAGCTTGTTGTGTGGAGTTGAGTGTAGTTACTGGGAAATTAAATTGAAGACTGAACCTAGACCAAAAAGGGGTCTTGATTGGACCCACATATAAGAAGTTGGAGTCATGTGAGCTTAGCTAGAGTCACTGAAGGTTGAAGAGTTAGAGTATAAATTCAACCAAGCAGGTGACATGTGGACCCAAGTAGTAAATGAAGGTACTTTTTCATTTGTTTTTAAAATAGGAATGTGACATTCATATATTTTTTTACATTTGGACCACTATCAGATGATTAGTTTATGAACTGTTATCTCTCTTTATTCTTCATGTACACTTTAATTACTAAATTATATTCTTATTGAATGTGCTGTGAATTATTGTTATCATATCTATAGAATTCTTTTTCTTTAAATATAATTTTTCTATAGTTAATTTACCTTTTTCTTTTTCTAACTAGAACCATAAAGCCTTTGGCCCAAATGAAATATTGCTTAAATATGATTCCAATGCATATCATATTTATTCTGTTTTCCTATGTTTCTATTATCATATCAATAGAAGAACTTTTTATTTATATTCTTCCTTTTCCTTTTTTTAATAATGCATTAGTAATCGTTATGTGTTAAATGTCATTAACACTTCATTATCTAGAACCATATATCCTTTTACTTATTATGAACTATAAATTCTGGATAGTTTTTCACTCCTCAATGCAGTCTAAGTGGTATGTCTGTATTTACACATTTTTATATCAAGTGTTGTGCATATGCATCAATCATAAAAAATAAAATTTAAATGTTTGAAATATAGTGTCATTGGTTTATTTTTATGTGTCTCATTATTATTATACATAAATAAAATATTATAATTTGAAAAATGGTTGATGAGTGTTCATGGAAAGCTTTTGTGAGTCAAAAGACTATGAAGTGAAGGCATTACCAGATTTCTGCATTTGGACATGCTGTGAAATTTGAACATGCAATACCTACTACTCTATCTATGAGGTAAGGGGATTACTTTGTTTATATCAAACTGGTTTATGAGTGTTAGCCTCTATTTTCACATGGATTTGGACACCAATGAAAGAATCATAAAATTTGATGTAGTACATTCTAGGACATGTATACATTCATGATAATGATGTGGGTAGACAAGTATAATATGTACACATAGATCACATATTACATAATTTGATCATGAGTCTATTTTATAATCTAGAATCTAGAATCTATTTTTTATAATATGTTATATGTTCTATAATCTATAATCAGGGATCTATGTTTTATAGATTACATAATCTATAATTAGGAATCTATGTTTTATAATCTATAATGTACTATCATAGTAATTATGTCTTTCCAAATTCAAACTTTTAACGGTAACAAAAAAATTTATCCAAGTATTTAACAAAACTATTTCAGGGACTCCAAATTAGTGTGAAATATATTAATATACAATTCATCGAGTTTCATTTACCTTTTCTAAAACTGTTGGTGAAAGGTCCATTCTATTCAACCTGGGTAGCCTCATTTGAACCTTAAATGGAGGTTGGCCTCTCCATTTGGAAAAAGTCCATAAACATAAAGTGTGGGTTTTTTTCAGGCTTTCTCTGATCCCTCTTATAGGAGGACACAAAAACCAGTGATGCCTTAGTCCAAAATTCAGCCTTGCTTGCTTCTCCGTCAACCCCATCATCAGACATGGAAGTGAGGCTTGAAGGTTTCCTTTCATTTTCACCTGAAGGGACCAAGCCATAGAGTCCTAGTTTATGGGCTTCCTCTATAATCTGTATTTGTACTTACATATCCTTGATCCTACTAGCCATCTCTACACACATGCTCCTTAAACCCTACACTTCAGTGTTGGGGGAAACCAAGGATTCCTTCACTATTGTTATTTAATCTTCCACTACTAATAAATTTGAGGAAACAAGGCTACATAGTCCCTGGCATTCATCTTCAATATTTAAGATTTTCGTCAGATTATCCAAACACTACCTGCTCTCAGTTTCATTTTTTTCTCATATTCATTTCATCATATACCATATCCAGCTAATGCCTCACAGAGCTCAGATACTTTTCATATGCCCTAATTATTTCCTTCAGAATTTTTACATATGCCTCTACATGTGATTTTTCATCATTTCTCTTCAATAGTATGTTAGAATTCTCTTACAGTGATCATGAGAGGACAACATTTTCATCAACCGATGTGATGAGTGCTTGATCCAGTTCTATGATTTTATATTATAGACCATATATGATCTTATAAATTTCTTTTTAGTTTTTATTTTCCTTATTTATTTTTTACATGTCTCATGTTCTCTTTTATACTACCATCCAGATGAGAGGCATTGCGTTCAGTAGGGAGTCGGGTGGTCGATTCAAGTTAGTGCTTCAGGGAAAGCTTCTGGTCTTCATCTTTTTTGTAGCCAAAAAGGGGTTCTTTAGCAACTTCAGCATGTTTTGAATCAAACTATCCTTTTCTATCATCTTTGAACGAGATTTAGATAGATCTTCATTAAAATACATCACTTGGTTGTCCAACATTTTAACTTTTCTAATTAGTTTTTTGAATTTCTTTTTCAACCCAATAAAATGTGTAAATCCATCTGTTGATAATTGCACTACACTATTTTTTTTGTTGACTTCATCGTCTTTTAGTGATGCTATGAAGCCAAGTTAGAACATCACAAACCTGATCTATCCATGACATTCTCTATTATTGTCCTGTTAGAATAGTTTTTCCTCCGGAGCCATCAATGGCGGTCCATTTCAACTCATACAGTCTGAAAAAAGAAGTTCTCATTGGATCATCGAAAACCGATAGTCCGGATTGAAACATAAAACTTTGGAGATACTGAATCGGATCAACTTTCTCTTTTTTTATAATAATTTTGCTAGTGATTGGTTTGATGTTTTATTGTAGCATGTTTATCCTTCTAGTGTTTTTTTACTTTCAATTTAATTTTATATTAATTAATTCCATAAAATTATATTGGAATAATCAAAATTGTTGTTGAGAGTTGAAGAACATTATAGTAAACAATAGCAAGATGAAATCTTGAAAAGACTTAGTGTTCCATAACCGTGTAGAAATTTTTATATTTAATCATTTGAAATAAATTCGAGTATGACTAGTTGACACTTTAATTATTTGGTAGTCGGACTAAAGAGATTATTTGGTATAATAGATTGATAAGTGAAACATACTTGGAAATGGCCCTTTACTTGTAAATAATGTTAAATAATGACTGTTTGGTATGTTATAATTTTTATAAAATGTGTAAAAAAATGAGTTTCATTGTTATATTTTAGTCAAATATTCAATTTTCTCATTTGATGTGCTATTTTATACCATTCCATTATTTTTATTTTATACGCATCTTCTTCATTCTACCAGTGTGAGATTGGGGATGAACTAACTAGATTCACAAGTGTAAGAAATGGGACCTTCTTACATAAGTGGGGATCATAAGATGCTTTCAGCCACCACCTACATTTGAAAGTAGAGATGACCTTCTTCATGCTGCCAATGAGATCCAACTAAATGTAGGGTAAATTTCATGTGTGGATTGCATCAACAGTGTGAACCATTATAATACAAAATGATGTGTGGGATTATGAGGTTCATGTCACCATTGTTGTCCATCAATGATTCATTCACTGCTCATGTCTACTACTTGGGGATTGTTGTTTGTTCGAATGATTGTTCATGTTACTAGGTGTCACTACAAACAAGAACAAAGCTGTTGTGATTTCTTCTTGTTATAACATATTTGGATAATGAATAAAAGTCTTTTTGGAGTGTTTGATGGTTAGTTGCAGGATGTTTATTTTTTTCATGAAAAAATTATGGGCTCCCACAAGTTGTTCGATTAAATGTTCAAAGAAGGTTCTAGGATATTGGAAGCCTTAGAAACATCAAAATTCAAGTCCAATAATCAGTCCAAGTTTTTCCACATAAAAATTAAATCCTTAACTAATGTATCTGAATCAGGAGGCTACTACTTGGAGTAAGGCATCCAAAAATTCCTCCATTCTCTCTCTATAAATTATGTACTATAATGACCGTAAAACCATTCCCATTTTGAGGGATTTTTTGTGGCAGCTATATTGTTTTAATTTTTTCCTCTCATATTAACATCATTCCGGTGGAATTATTGGAGCTAAAGGCTATGGTATAACATCTACTTAAGGTTCCTCACTCGTGCTAGACCTGGCTCGTTGGTCCTAGGCATGGATGGGTCACTAGTGCTGGAGCGCTGAAGGCTACGGTATAACTGGAACTGACTCATTGGTCATGGGGCATAGATGGGTCATCGGTGCTAGAGCTGGCTCGTTGGTAATGGGGAATGGATGAGTAGTTGTTACTTGGGCGGTGGGGGTGATGGATCCTATGTTTTTTATTTCATTTTGTATTAAATTTCATTATTAATATATTTAAATTTTTTCTAAGTTTGAACATTCATTTCAATCGTCTTTAGTTTAATAATTAAAATATATGATTTATATATGATAAATTAATAAATATTTTTTGAAATTTTACTATCAAAAAAATTATAATTTTTATTCAAATGTAATTTATAAATAGATACTTTATGTTGGTAATATTATTACCAACAGAAACATTTTTCATAAAAATATGTTCCTGACCACTTTAACCAATATATATATTATCTGTTGGTATTATTATAATTGTAACAGAACTAGTTTATCTTCCAAAAAAACATTTAGTGACAGAGTTTTTACCAACAGTTTAGTGGCAGGGACATATGTGTTGGTAAAACGTTTTACCAACAAAAAATGTACTTTTACCAACAAATATTTCCATGTTGGAAAACGATAAATATTTTGTAGTGAATTATAAAATCTATTAAAGGATGTTGACATAGATGAAATCAAAATTATTTTAAAGGAATATATATTTCTATTTTGAAATAATTTAAAAGTCAGGTAATTAAAAAAGAAAATATTTATTTTGAAAATAATCTTGTAATCTTCTAAGGGAATCTTCAAAGGTGTTATAACGGCGGAGAATAACCACAACTTTCGTAGAAGTTAAAAAAAACATTCTTACCTTAATTTTTCAAAAAGGTCATAAAGTACCTTGTTTGGAAAACAATGGAAAGATTCCTTTCAAACCATTTTATAAAAATTCAAACAATGTTATAAATGACTTTAACCCATAGTCTAGTAAATAGTAAAAATGTTTTGAAATACATTTTTAAGAAACATGGATGTGGATGATAAAGAGTTCCTAGTAGATACTTATGTAAAACAACCTCGGAAAATAAAGAGATTGTGAAATTAACATATACCTTGTAATTTTCCTTGGTCAATAGTATGTTAACCTCCTGTATAATAATTAAATCAATGTTATTAAAGTATACAAGAACTACATAGATAAATATGATATAATATATGATCTTCTAATATTTCATTGTTAAAAATATTTTAGTAGTATTATTGTTTCGGTTGTTAACTAATTTGTTTTCCCTTATATGTTTTGTTACATAATTCATGTTTGTTATGGATAGGATGTATTTGACTCATATCCAAAATTATATTATGTTCTTAAATATTATTTTTATTAATCAAATGAAAATTATTATAGAACGGTTATGATAGGGAATGATTCTCATCATGTTCATGGAGACGTTAATCCTAATATAATATTTTATATATGTTACCTAAGTTCATTAAAACCAACCTTTATAGGTTCCATGTATGTTATGAACAAGTCATACCACTTTGAGGGGGCGGTAGTCCGCACTTCCTCAAATGATATTATCGTATATATACAACATGAAAAGAATAAAGGTATGATATAAATGAAAATTACATAAGCTTATAGATAAAATTAATATCAAAAATGTCATATTTAATTATAGTTCCATCATAATGGACACTATAAGAAGTGGTAGTAGAATATTGAACAATCATTGTTTCGTGAGGCAGTAGTTTTCCATCCACAGAAACATTATGTTATATACCCATTAGATGGAGGTGTGTGTAAGTGTAGTTCAAATCCATCTCATAACAAAAACCTTGTATATCAAAGATACTGGTGTTGTTAAAAAAGAAAGGAATAAAGAGAGTTTAGGGGGTTAGATAAGTAAAATAATAGAAAACATCTTAAGAGGATATGTTACCTTTAAATATGGTAACTCCTTTTGGATTGAATCAAAAGGCTTCATTGAAGTGTCTTATGCCTAAGGTAAGGCTTCTAGGAGGAGGAGAGAGATGTAGGGAGATTAATTGGGTAGAGGTTGGACTAAACAAGGGGCTTGAGAGTTGAGAAAATGGGTTATATGTGAGGTCTTTTTATAAGAGGGAGGAGGGGCTTTTTAAGAATGTTTGAAAATATTTTTTTATTATATATTGATTTTAGGTTTCTAAAGGTCCAAAACTCATTAAAGTAAAATATAATATGACTCATGTTCAAAATAAAATCATTTAATAAGAATTGGAAAGGTTTTGGATATTTTTTTAATTTTTATATTCTCATTTATTTAAATCATTCATTTATGAGGTAAACACTGCAGCATTGTTGTGTCATAAATAAATTAATTTATTTGATGTCTAAAAACTATAAAAACATACCATGATGCAGAAAATATATTTAGATTTAAAATAAATATTTATAGTCAAAGATATTATTTATATAATGCCATGTAAAAATTTTTTTACTAAAAGATATATGTTCAGGTCATTTTTCTCTAAACTTTAAATTAATTAATATAAAGTGTCATTATAAATTTAAAGTGGATTAATGGGATCCCAAAATAGACTAAAATATTCCCATGGTCGTACATGTATCAGTAAATAGGGTTAGGACCCATTTTTGTATAATTTAATATTATTATAATATTATTTTTTACCCATATTTACCATATTTACCCCTTTCACCATGGTAAATAAAATATTTACCGAAGTAATTATTCATAATTTCTAAAAATAAAATTTACCTATTTACACAATTTGGACCTCCTAATTCTAAATATGGAATCCATTTTTCCAAATTAAAAACACAGAAGTGGCATAAATTAATTTAAAATTAATTCTCGTTGTCAAAAGAAAAAAGTGTTTTTTTAAGAAATAATAAATATCAAAAGATTGACCCCTGTTTATGTCAAGTTTAAATGTGAAATTTCATATAATGACCTAAATTATTTTAAATGACAAAAATATAATCTAATTATAATTAAAAACCATTAAAATATATAATTTTACACTATATGTTATTTTTATTAAAAAAATTGTTTTTAATTAAAATTTTGCATTTTTCACTATTCATCAAAAATTGAAAGTTTTTAGAAGAGTGCCAAAAATTTACCCTATGATAATTTTGATATTCCAAATCCAAAAATAAAGTCCATTTTTGACAAAAAAAATTTAAAATTTTAAAAAGTGATTATTAATATTCATAACGTCTAGTGTAATTGGATGTGGTGTGTTAGAATCTCGAAGTTACGTACAACGCAAGCTATTGCATTATTCAAAGGGTAATGTACCATGGATGCTTGGGGTGTTACATAAAGTGTGAATTCTGGCTGAATAAAATACCATTATTGGGGAATATCATCATAATAAATGGGATATATATAGATCCTTCCAATAAAAAGGTAATTGAAGGATGGATGAGGCCAAAATCTGTGACATATATCCATATTTTCCATGGGTTAGCGGAATATTATCACCGATTTGTTAGAAATTTCTCATGATTTTCAAACCCTCTTACCAATATAACACTAAAGGGAGTCAAATTTTCTTGGAATGATGAATGTAAAAAAATATTCATGGATTTGAAAATGAGGCTTATCAGTGCCCTTGTTCTCACACTACCCATAAGTGGGGAACATTTTTTAATTTTTAGTGATGATTTGAATAAGTTATTGGGTTGTGTGTTGATGAAAAATGACAAATTCATAGATTATTATTCATGAAAAAATATAATTCATGATGAAAACTATCCCATCCATGGTCTGGTGTTTGCAGGGGTAATCTTCTCTTTGAAAATTTGGCATCATTATCTCTTTGTGGAGTAGTGTGAAATATATACAGATCACAAATGTCTTAAATATATATTCACATAGAAAGATCTTAATATACGCTAAGGAAGATGGTTAGATCTCATCAAGGATTGCGATTTCTCAATCCAATATCATCTAGGGAATGAGAACAAAGTAGAAGATACTATATTGTGAAAGGATCCAACAATTCTATCATTAATGAGAATTGAGAAGGATCTGATCTTCTTATATTTGAAGAGGATGGACATGGGAATAATAAAGCAAGTAACATCATCAATCCTTTCACAAATGATATATCAACCATCTTTTCTTGAATGGTTAAAGTATTCTCAAATAAAATATATTGGAATTAAAAATAAAGTGGAAACTTTAAGAAAAGGTAAATCCTTGGAGTTCAATGTTAATGAAGAATAAATTATGAGATTTGGGTCAAGAGTATGTGTTCACTAAAATCTGATGTTAATGAAGGAACTACTAGATGATGTATATAGTTTTCCTTTATCCATTCTCCTAGGAAACAAAAAGATGTATCACGATCTTCAAGAGCACTATTAGTGGGATTACATAAAGAAGGAGATCGATTATTATACATCAAAGTGCCTGGTATATCAGCAAGTAAATCCTAAAATGTAAAATTCTAAGGTGATGATGCAATAATTACCCATACCAACATGTAAATGGTAAAATAATACCATGTATTTTTTCATAGGAAATATAAATACAAACAAAGGAATCAATGTTATCTAGGTTTTTATAGATCATATTACAAATAATGAACACTTCATTGTGATTTGAGAGGATTTCTCCATGGATCAACTGGTATAGATACACATCAGAAAAGTGATAAGGATGTACAGAGTACCACTATCGATTATGTCTGATCGAGTTCTAAGATTCACCACATTGTTTTGGAAAAGTCTCCACCATTCTCTAAACATTGAGCTGAACTGAAGTACATCTTATCACCTTGAAAGTGATTTCCAATCTAAGTGTATGGTCCAAACACTTGAGGACATGTTGAGATAATACTCGATTGACTTCAAAGGATTATGGGACCAACATCTTCTTCTAGTCGAGTTCTCTTATAATAACAGGTTCCACTCAAGCATCCAAATGGCTCATTTTTAATCCCTTTATGATAATAGGTGTAGAAAACTAGCATGTTGGGATGATGTTGGAGAACAAAAACTTTGAGGTCCTGAAATGGTCAAAGAAATGGTGGATAAGGTTAATATTATTTAGAAGCACATCAAAACTACTCAAAGTTGATAAAAACTCTATACTAAAAATAATTTATGTTACCTAGAAAAATATGTTGGAGACATTTTATTCCTCTATATATCTCCATGGAAGAGAGTGATGATATTTTGGGAAAAAGGAAAGATTATTCCAAGGTACATCATCCCTTTTGATATCCTTGATCTCATCAGAGCAGTGTCCTATCAACTATTACTCCTATTGAACCTGTCCCATGTACATAATATATCCCATGTATCCCTATTAATAAAGTACATACTAGACCCATCACGTGTACTAAATAAAGAGGTGGTACCATTTGAGAATGACCTTTCTTATGAGGAGTATCCAGTGAAGGTCTTATATCATAGAGAAAAGGTCTAACAAAATAAGACAATGTCTCCAGTCAAAGGGTTGTAGAGAAACAAAAATATTGAAGAAGCAATGTGGTAACCAAAGGAAGTGATGAAGAAAAGATACCCTAATCTATTTTAATATGGTAAAACGCAATTTCTAGGGAAACATTTCTAGAGGGGGGAATATTATAATGAACCCAACTGTTATGAATAAAATTTCCCTTTTTAGTTTAATTAAATGTATTGTGGTTATAGAAAACACATACACTTATTTTTTTTATCCAATTGGATTTAAATGACCATTAAGTATCATTACCATTAATAATACAGTAGTTTAATATTGATCACATGAATAATATAAATATAACGTTTTTAACAAATCCTTTTGTCACAGACAAAGGAAGTGATGGCATCAACTAGTAGGATTTTACCCTATGAAGCCCAATTATCAGAGCTTCCAAGGGAGATATAATTTTTTGGCATATCCCTAGACCAAATACAAGGTGATATCCAACAAGTTAATCATGTGAGAAACTATTTAAGGGAGTAGTTCAAGCTCATTAAGATCACAACCCAAACCAAGTTTGCTGAATGGCCCCATGAAAGCCCCATAATCAAAAACCTTACTCTTAGGGCATATACTGGTGTATTAAAAGGATATGTATCAAGTCCCTATCAGTGGGAATATGTATATTATGTTTTATATAATTAGGAATAAATTCTATTTCTATTATTGTTACTTTGTAAATGATTTCTAAAGCACAAATTGTATTTTTGGTTAATATTCAAATTTAATTAATGAATTTATGAATAAATTGATTACTGAAATAAATAACATTATAAAATATTATTATTAAATAATTTTTATCAAATAAAAATTATAATATATTTTTTATGAAGTAAAATTACATTTTTCTAAGGGTTCAAAAAAATTTATTGTTAAAAACTCAAAATTTACAATAAATGTCGGTTTTTATTTTAAAAGTTAAAATTAACATATTTATAGAATTATTTATATAAAATTAATATTATTTTTGGAATCATAATGTTTAAATTATACAATGGTTAATTTTTCATAATTTTCCGAGACAGTCAAATTTTTGGGTAAAAATTAAATACCGTATAAATATACCTTGTGTTTTATGACATAAAAATGACCCAAAGGGATGTAATATGTAATATAAATAGTATCCATTAACAAATATATGTTTAATTTTAAAATAATATTATTTTAATTTTATTTTATTTATTTTCTAAAGCCATTATGAATTCTCCATGTCTTATATATATTTTAATATTTTAAAATCGTTTCTTTAAGAGTGTGACTCTCCTACACATCACCAATGGTAATAAGTTAATAATTTATTCCCTTGGACTTATAAAATAATTTATAAAACTTATATTTAGTATAAACCATGGCAAAACCCATGGAATGGTTTATGGTTTTGGATATTTTATTTTGTAGAGTCCAAAACCTAACAAATAAAGAAATCCTACTTCTTCCCAATATAAACTCACCCAAACCCCCATTTCTCTTCACTAAAACACATCAGAGTATTCCCACACTCTACCCTAGACTCCATAGAGTCCTAAAATGGAACCCTCAAGCTCTCAATAATCCCATATCAATCTTTTGATGTCACACATTAAAGTAAGGGGTCTTCCACTCTCCGCTTTTATCAAGCACTCCTATTAATGTTATGTCTTTTACTTTTCATTTAATTATATTTGTATATGTTATTAAATATCCCAATTAATTTACATTTTATTTATAAATTATGATATCTCCTTTCACTCTCATTTATCCCTCCTATGAACCTTTATGCACACCAGTTACCATGCAGAAACTTTCTCAGGCTTCTTTCCTTTCTCCTCTTTCTTCATGTTTATTTATAATATTACCCTTTATATATACAATTCTATATTTTGGGAAATGTATTTACCTATTCCCATTATTTTCCATTTCATTAATATATTATTATACACTCCTTTATCTCCCATCAACCCATTTGATTAATTTTTCTATGATGTTGTTATGTTGCTGAAATTGCACCACGATTTTTCATTCCCAAACAATTGTGTAGTTAATATCATGCCCATTTTCTATCATGGGTATTCAAATTTATAAACATATACTTATATTATTGGGTACATAAATTTATGTTTTCCACACTCCTTTATCATGTAATAAATTATGATGATGAATGAATTCAAGTTGATTGATCTATGTGGGACACTTAAACAAGAGAATGAAATGAATATGATAGGTGAGCCCGAATTTATATAGCGCTCCAATGCATTGGGTAATGTTTAATATCATGATAAGTCATATCTGTATAGGGGTTAATCTAATTCATTTGTGGTAATTTTTCCACCATGATATCTTCTCTTGTTTATCCTTTACCTATGTTGATGATGTAGTGGTTTAAGTTGTTTCCACATTTCCCATGTTATGATTATCATGCTATATCATGACTTATTATCCATTTTCCTTTTATTCTCCATTGATATATCTATTGGTTAACATGTATTATATTCTTCATGTTATTCCTTATTTATTACCTTACTATTCTTTATATCTCACCCGTTTCTTATGTATGTTCTCAAGCTATCCCATGTTGTGTTAAGTATGAAGGAACGTTTTTGTCATGTTAAAGAAGATTTCAATAAATATATTTATTTTCAGGTTTTAAGTTTTTGTATAATGTACCTAATTTCCAAAATACACTATAACTCTTGATCTTTTTAGTTGTATTAAGTGTCATTTTATTTAATAAATCTTGTATAAATGTGAAATGAAGATAAGGGTTATTATAGTTCGTATTAGAGGATAGGTTTAGTTATTTTTTGGGATTATGATTAGAAAAATCTATAGAAATCATTAGGATTATAGAACTCTATAAAATGCCTTGGGGATAATACTAAGTATAAGAAAACAACCTTAAATTTTGGTAGGTATAGAGTAATTGTTTTATCAATAATATACATCCATGTATGGAAACTATAAGTGGACTTGGTTTTGGAATAGATGTAGTTATGGGTAACAACTCTAACAAGATGTTTAGGGCCTAACTCAGGATAATCTGGTACATGAAAATGGTCCTTACTTCACACCTGGTTTGACACTCTTTGGGGATATTCTTTTTTAAATTCATAAGATAATTTGAAACTATTATTATTGTAAAAATAAAAAAATCTTATAAGAATATATGTTAATAAATAGATCATGTATAACATAAATTGAATCCTAGAAACTCATAAGTTAAGGAGGTAAATGTAATTTATATGTTATCTCTTTATTTTCATTGAATTCCCATTTATGTGTTTAATAGTTTAAAATACTCATCCCTTATTTTCCCTTTATTTTAGACAATGACCAGTAATTGGAGGAATTAGTTTAACAAATGATGCCAAGGGAAATGTGGTGACTTACCCAACAAGATATCCAATCTGATGGAAGCAGGAATCACAAACTTTTTAATGATACTCTCTCAATTGAATCAAGTTTTAAATAGAATCCTAGATCAAGAGAAGTGATCAAACCCCCCTAAGAGTGAACAAGTTGTAATCAAGAGCTTTATGAGAAAAAGGCCTCCTACTTTTAATGGATCATATGACCCCTTAATCATGGAATGGTGGATCAAATATATTGAGAAGATATTCTCCTTACTTTAATGTTATGAAAAAGAGAATTTTCTTATGGATGTTTATCATATGGATGTAAAAGCTGATCAGTGCTGGAAATTGATCAAGAATATTAATCCTGATAAAGATATCCAAATAATGGAGTGTAAGGAATTCCAAAAAAAATCATAAAATATTTTCCTCAAACACTCTATATTAAAATTGAAATGGATATAATTTCCCTTAATCAAAAAGATGATGAATATATAGGGCGTCTGATGAAAAATTCACAAGACTTTCATGATACATTGATGGTCTTGTCATTACATTTGAATTCAAGGTTGGACGCTTCTTTGGTGGCCTAAAACATTGTATACAAAAATCCTTTGTGATCCATCACTTTGATAGCTATGAGTAAATTGTATTATGTTCCCTCAAAGTCGAAATAGAGATAGTAGAATCCCATGGGTGTTATGGGGATAATAAGTGGAAACTGTAGTTTAATTCTAGTTGTCTAATGGATAAATCCAATGGTGATATGAAATATCAACATCCCACTTGTCAAAGGTGTGGAAATAATCCCCCAAGAAATTTCCTAAGGGTAAAAAGAAAATTCTTTAGGTTTGGAAGATAAGGGAACCTAGACAATGATTGTTGAAAGGAGAAACCCACCAGTGTGACAGAGAAAAGTACTGATCTGTTCAACCCTCAACACGTTGCTCACTACTTCAACTATAAGTAACCAGGTCACTTTGAGAACCATTACACTAAGCCAATTGTTTTTTGAGGAAACCAACAGCATAAAATGAATAAAGGGAGATCTTTTATGATCACTACTAGAAAAGCGAATCTCTACAATGAAGTGGTGATAGGTATGGTAGTTATTCTTTCTACAATAGAGTGCATAACTTTTTATTTGGGTTCTATGAAAGCCTTAATATCCTAATTTTTTATTAGAACTATCCAAACACCACCACAAATCATTGAAGTAGATACGTCAGTGAAAATGGAAAATGGGGGAATTATTGCATCCCAAGTATATAACTCCTCCCCTATCAACATTTGTGGGCAGAACTTCTTAAAGAACCATGTCATACTTCCCTTGGTGGAATTTGATAAAATTATAGGTATGGATTAGATTTCCATATATAGAGACAATATAAATTTCCCCAAGAAAGAAATCAATCCCTATATGGTGAATCAACCCATGATTCTATATAAGTGAACAGAGGAGGATGAGTATTCTTCAACACAATCATCTCAAGCATAGATATTATTATAATATCCTACGTATTTATAGAATAATACATCTTCATATATATTAATATTTTTGAATTTAATATTAATTTTAGTATAAATGGGACACTATGTATGATAGCGTAACCAAAACACAGCAATTTTTTCCCTAAAATCTTACATTGTACACAATACTGAGTTATACTGAAAAAATAATACAACAATATTATTATTATTTTAAATTGTAGTTAATGTCTAAGTGTTGTATTGGTGGGAATGAATATAAATAACTATATTATGATTTTAAATATTATTTAAATGTTTTTCATATTTATCCAAATAATTTTATATGATTAAAATGAAAATGAATCTAATTTTAAGCATAAAATAATCTAATATTTTAAAAGTTCATTTTATGGACTTTTAACGGAGAAATTTTTTAAAAAAATAGTTTTTTTCAATTTTATTTGTTATATTTGATAAAATAAAATTCTAATTTGGAATCAGGACATCAAAATTTAATATGGTTGAAATTGCGGTATTTTTCTGACAAAATCTATATTTTTATGAATATTGAAAAATACTACATTTTAATTCAAAACTGCATTTTCATATAATTTATTTATATAGTTATATTTTCATTTTATTTGGTTTTAAAGTTTAATTGGATGAAATTTTTATCATTTAATCCAATTATGTTCATTTTATGTAATTTCACATTTAAATCGGACATAAACCCATGTTAATCTTTTGATAGTTTTTACTTCTTAAAAACTCACATTCTTGTTTTGACAAAGAGAATTAATTTTAAATTAATTAATGAAAATTATATGTAATAAATTTGGAAAAATGGATATCATATTTGGAATCAATAGGATTATATTTTTTAAATAGGTACCTTTTTTTACATTGTGAATAGTAACTTCAGTAATTATTTTTATTTACCATGGTTAAAGGGTAAATCAGATAAATAAGGGTAAAAATAATATTATAATAATATTAAATTATCCTAACATGTGTCCTAATACTATTTTATTAGATATGGCCAACCATGTGCATCATTGGGTCAATTTTAGGACCTCCTGGAGCCACTTGGTTGTGATAATGACCTTTTATAACATTTATTTTAAAGGAAAGGGAAATATAACTTAAACACGTATCTCTAAATTAAAACAATTTTAATTTGGTTTATATAAATGATATCTTTGACTATAAATATTAATTATAAATATAAAATTATTTACTACATCAAATTATTTTATTTATAATTTTTAGAGATTAAATAAATAAATTTATTTATGAAAAAATTATAATGCAGTGATTACCATATTAATGAAAGATTCAAATAAATGATATTATAAATATTAAAATAAATTTAATTTGAAAATTTAAATGAAATCCATTAATTTTATGGATTATTATGAAATATTTTATTTTATTTAATGCATTTGGTTCAAAGGAATCATGTTTTTATGACTTTAACAAAAATACAATTACCAAATACTGTCAAAATTGATATAAATGAGTTTTTAGAAAATAAATTATTTTACTAAATGATATTATAGTTGACAAAGTATAATATTTGGTAAAATGACTTATATAATGTTAAAAGTTTCATTAATTATCCACTTTTGGTTCTCTTGTCATTTTATAGTAACTATATTTACCATATATTAAGAAAATACAAGAAGACATGGTAAGAGTTAATGTTTTTAACTAAGGGTTAAAGATAAAAGATATGGTTAATTTTGTGACATAAACTAGTCTAAAACTTATTGGTTGAGAGTATTTAGACCCATTATCATATTATACTCTAAATATATCACTTTGGAACTATTATAATTTGAAAATAGATTTATAATAAAATAATATTTCAAGACCTTCCTAAAGTGCCCCTCTTCCCTGTTATAAATGGAAACCACCTCTTCCCACTAACTCACACCTCTCAATCCCCTTTTATCATCCATATTTTACAAAACCAATATCCTAATAAGATCAAAAGGAGTTACCTGATTTAGTGGTAGTGTCTTCTCTCAAGATCATTGCCTTTATTTTCCTTCTCTTCTCCCTTTGATCTTAATATTCTTTGATTACATAACAAAACCAGTATCCTAAATATACTAGGTTTTTTTTTTGAGAATTATTTTAACTACACTTACACACACACACCCATATAATGAATATGAACAAATTTTTTATGTGTACAGTGAACTACAGCCTCCTGAAATGATGATTGTTCAATTTTCTCCTACCATCTATCTTGGTGACCATTATGATGGAACTGTATTTATATGTGATATATATTAAATTCATATTGTCTCTATTCTTATGTAATTTTTATTTCCAATAGAACTTTATTCTTTCCAAAATGTGTAAATATGATAATTTTATTGGAGGAGGTGCAAACTATCGCCCCGTTAAAGTGATATGACCCATTCATGCCATACATGAAACATATAAATAATGGAATTAATGAAATTATGTAACACATATAACATATATATTATACAAAAATTAAAATATACCTTTTTATCATTTATTTTTCATTCCTTTAATAGGACAAATAATTGGAAGTAGCGTTCATACATACGTACGACCTACCATCTCCATGAACGGTGCATTTCATCTATTATCTCCAAATATTATAGGAATAATAAATACATATATAATAGATATATATTAGATTTAAATAATTAATAATAATTTTATGTAGATGGTTTAATTTTTAATACATGGACAATTTACATCAAAATAAGTTTATTTTTGAATCAAGTACCCAATATCGACAAAACTTCCAATATAAACCTAAATAATTATGTGATTTTTATAATGTGTTAATAAGTTATATAAAAGGAATAATAATGTTTAAAATGTTTCTAAAGAAATTATAAATTAACCTAATTTTATTATTGATTAACACAATGATTTAACATGATGATTCATTCTCAAGGTAAGTGAATTTCTAATCTCGATTTCAACTCATTAGGTTTTACGCATACTTTGTTGATTGTATTACACCACGATTATGTGTGTAAACACTATTTATTTATTTATAATATAATTTCAACTTAAACATGTGTTTATATACTATTTCTACATATAATCACCTCATTAAAAATTCCTATGTCATTTATACAATCTTTGTAAGGGAAATATTAACTCAATCTCTATTCACTCAGTTAAATATCCATGTCATTGTTTTTGTTTTTCCCAAGAAAATGTGTGAAAAAAGTATGATTGTTTTACACTTAATATCCATATATATTAAGTGTATTTATATTTTTAACACATAAATATTTCATTAATTTATCCTTAATCTAATGATACGATCTTTGTAAGGAACTACATCTCAATCTCCTTTCATTGAATAATATCTTGATATTGTGCACCGTTAATAACTTATAAGATGTATATACAACCCTTTTGACATTTCTAATCATTAATTTATATATTATCAAGATATTTAAAATTTATTTTTATTTTATTCCTAAATTATTTTTATTCAAGTGTTTATCAAGTGTTACGAGACTCTTTAACTAAAACGTCGTTTTAAAATTTTTAATGATTTAATCTTCTAAATAATTATAATTAATGTTCATGTCTTCAAAAAGGTTTTAATAATTAATTTATATGGAAATATATATTTTAAAATTTTAATTCTTGAATTTATTTTAAAATTTTTAAAATGGTATGGAACACTTTGATTCAAAAATAACTTTATTAAATATTTTAAATGGTTTTGTGAATGGATTGAATATTTCAGTATCTTGAATTTATTTCTTGTGATTGATGAGTGAAATGTTTATAATTTCAATCTTTTATGTGTTAGTATTATGTAATGGTACTTGTAAATTTTATGGGTGGTTATGTGAAAAACCAAATATGGTTGGTTCCCTGATAAATCTACGGTGGTTGATCGTGTGACAGCTCTCCAATGCATTCAGTAACGTGATGGATATAAATTATAAGGTTTATCTTAATAGATTTAGGGAATATAGTGTGATGGGTATTCCAAATGTAACCATGAAGGTTACTCCCTATGTAGTTGTGAAAGCTACAATATAAGTATATTAGGAATGACACAAATTACCTTTATTTTTTATTATTTCTATGAATTTTTACATAAATCTTATGAATACAAGACGTAAGCTAAGTAGTTTGTGTTTTATGGGTGAAAAGTATGATTTTTTGAAAATGCTTTCATGGGTTTTAAATATTCATGGGCTAATGGTTTATTCCTTATTTTATATTCCTTAATAATATTTTTATGATCAAACCAAGTTTTTGAAATGTTTTCTATAGGGTATATGGATGTGTAAGAGAAAGGAAGTAGTCAAGAAAATTTTTTATTAAGAAAAAGAAATCATTTTTTGTTTAAAGGGTTTCCTTTGGTGCAAAAATTGGATACTGAGTTTAACTATCCTCATGTAATGTATGGGTTTATTATTTAATAGTTATAGACAAATTCTCTAAAACTCTAAACCTAAAAATATCCTCTAAGTGAATTAAAGTCAAATTATTAAAATATATCAAGATTATGTAACATTTAAGGTTGGTGCCTTATAGTTGGTATCAAAGGAATGGTTCAGAAAACATTAGGTATTATGATTTTTGGATTAACGCATGGTAATTATCTATGTCTATTCTTTTAGATAAATCCTTGCTTTATAAAATTTTCAGATCAAGGAATTTCATTTAAAAATGGAAGGATCGTGATTTCAAACAACATTCCTCTCTCTTCCTGATTACTTTCTTGCAATAATTATTACAAAGACATATTCAGATGACTGTAAAACTTTTTCTAACATACAACTCACTTGCAAGTAGTTGATTGAGATATCAAACACCTCCATTATCCCTCAATACCATTGTGGATCAAGGGTTGTATTTAATCAAATATTATTTTATCAATATTCTCATATTTTCAAGAAAGGTAATTTTTATCAAGGAATTTTCAAATATTTTACTTTATCACAATATTTTGATGTACATTATGATTTTGAAAAAGGTGCTGAAGAAGGAAACCCATTAACATCCTATTTATATTTTATTTTAAAGTTTAGAATTTCATAGCATACTTATGGTATTTTAAATGGACCATTTGTTGAAATTTTCAACTCAAACTCAATATAAATGTTTTATAAAAATCAAGTTTTATCAGATGTTTTGAAATTATATGTCTTACATGATTATTTTCTGGAACAATTTTTATGTGAACACCCATATGACCCAAGTTGTACAACGTTTTTTGGATAAAGGAAGAAAATAATTTTTAAGGATCTCTAAATCATTATTTCAATGCATGGACCTTCTATCTACACGAACAAGATGATGATGAAACTAGGTGGACACCATGATCAAGATACACTATTCTTTCTTTGGTAATAGTTTTATTTTATCATATGCAGGTGAAATAAAATAATGTCAATATATATAAGACTTCATGAATTAATATGTTGAGGTCATTATGAGTTGGGATGAAAATGATAAGTATAAGACAACCGTTGAGGTTAAAACATGTTAGGGTTATTTTTGAGTTTTTTAAAAAGGGATAACCCGCAAGTTGGGTGATGACCCGTCGCAACTGGAATGGTTGTGGGAATTGAACTCACAACTAAAGAGAGACAAGGGATCATTTTCTACCATTGCTATAAATGAATTCCCTGGTTAGTATGACTTATTCTTTTTAGTTAAATGATTTTATAGGTCAATAATAAGTTGATTTTGGGAACTTATGTTTTATCAAATGGATATTCTTACTATAGGAAAATGATTTGGTGATTAATCTATAAAAGTTATTCTGGAAGAAATTCGCTCATTTGAGAACACTATATGCCTTTGGAAAATATAATACTATGGGATTTCATTTGATGAGTAATGGTTAAATTTTATTTTGAAAGAATATTTGTTTTTATTGTTGACATATGGAGATTTGGGTTATTTATAGAAATGATTAACCTATCATGGAGAATATGTGATTAGGTTATTTACTTTTAAGTATGATACTTTAGTAGAAGTTGATGTTATTTTGAGATAAATGTTTAGATTCATCGTGGAAGAATATGTGATCAAATCCTTATGAACTTTCTGTTTCAATAATAGTTTGGATTATTTTGAAGAATTTTAAGGAAATTTATTCATTTAATGGTTTATGTAGAACATTGGAATTACTGTTTAATTTTGGAGACTAAAATTATTCTTTCTCTTTATAAATTATTATTCTTTTTGGTGGATTGTATGATATTGTACTAACCATTTTGGGTTTGGTTAATGTTTAAAGATAGGGGAAATATATGGTTCATCTTTTTTGGATTATGTGATTCTCTAGAATTTTATTCTAGTGTTTTAGTAGTGACTAAGTCATCTTAAATACTCATCGATTTGGGAAAAATGAGTTTTGAGTGGAATTCGATTAATGGATGAAACTCTACATGTCAAGTAAGTATATTTCCTTATGTTATTATTAAAAGTATCACAATAATTCCTCAATGTTTTGAAGTGTATATAAAATAAAAAATGTTTTCCATTTACACTTTCCTACTACTAAATCAATTATTGTTTAAACCATCATAATTTTATGGCTTCTAGTTGTTAACTTTCTCCTGATCTTGTTTTCTATCACTCTCTATCAGAACAAGATGGTTAGTTTTTCTTCCATATATATGTCTTACTACATGGAATCCTAGTTTGTGTTATCTTGGGTAACCTTTGTACTTATCTTTATTTATTTTAAAGTGATAGTTTTATTAACTATTTTTATGATGTGGGATTTTAAATAATGTTTCGAAGCCCAATTTTAAAATTTTGAGGATGCAATTTTCAAAAGGGATGAATGATGTAACATTCTAAGTATTTATAGAATAATACATTTTCATATCATTTAATATTTTTTAATTTAATATTATTTTTAGTTTAAATAGGACACTATATATGATAGCGTACTCTACGCACAACAACAAGTTTCTCTGGAATTTAAGTTTCACGTAATAATGGGTTATACTGAAAAAATAATACAATAATATTATTATTATTTTAAATTGTAGTAAATGTATAGCCATTGTTTTTGTAAAAATGAATAGAATTAAAAATATTATTATTTTACAAATTTTCTAAATGTTTTTACATTTATCCAACTAATTTTAGAGTCTTAAAATGGGAATAAATCGAATTTTATGCATAAAATACTTTAATATTTTTAAAAGGTCATTTTACCGCCTTTTGATGGTGAAATTTTTTAAAAAATAGTTTTTGTAAATTTTATATGTTATATTTGATAAAATAAACTTATTATTTAAAACTGAGACATTATAATTAACTTTGGTTGAAATTTTCGCATTTTTCTGATAAAATCCATATTTTTATGAATAGTGAAAAATACTGCATTTTAATTCAAAACTGCCTTTTCATCTAATTTATTTATATAGTTAGATTGTACTTTTAATTGTTTTTAAATTGTAATTAGCATATGTTTTTATCATTTAAACTAATTATTTTCATTGTAAGTAATTTCACATTTAAATTGTACATAAACATATGTCAATATTTTGATAGTTTCAACTTCTTAAAAACCTGCTTTCTAGTTTTGACAAGAGGAATTAATTTTAAATTAATTAATACAACTTCTATGTATTGAATTTGGAAAAATTGATTCAATATTTGGAATATAAAGGTCCAAATTGTGTAAATATGTTCCTTTTATTTATTGTTTTTTTGACATTATGAATAGTAACTTCAATAATAATTTTTATTTATCATGGTTAAAGGGTAAATCAGATAAATAAGGGTAAAAACTAATATTATAATAATATTAAACTAACCTAACATGTGTCTTAATCATATAGGATGAGATATGACCGACCATGGGCATACTTGGGTCTATTTTAGGACATAATGGAGCCACTTGGGTGTGATAATGACCTTTTATAATATTTATATTAAAGGAAAGGGAAATATAATATAAACATGTATCTTCAAATTAAAAAAAATTAATTTGGTTTATATAAATGATATATTAAAATATAAATAATCATTAAAAATAGAAAAATAATTACTACATATATGTATTTTATTTATAATTTTTATACATTAAATAAATTTATTTATTTATGACATAATGATGATGTAGTGATTACCTTATTAATGAAAGATTAAAATAAATGATACTATAAATATTAAAATAAATTTAATTTGATCATTTTTATGCCATCCAAGAATATTTTGGATTATTATTTAATATTATATTTGGTTTAATTCCATTTTTTCTAAATAATAAATTTGTTATGACTTTAACAAAAATAAATTACTAAATAGTGTCAAAATTGACATAAATGGGTTTTTTAAAAAATATTATTTTATTAAATGATATAATAGTCCTAAAAATATAATATTTGGTAAAATGAC
Organism: Viscum album; assembly: GCA_963277665.1. NCBI lineage: Eukaryota > Viridiplantae > Streptophyta > Magnoliopsida > Santalales > Viscaceae > Viscum > Viscum album. The sequence goes on along the minus strand of OY728143.1, from coordinate 838,091,029 downwards.
TTATATAATTTTAAAAAATTTATTAATTATCCACTTGTGGTTATCTTGTCATTTTATATTAACTATAGTAACCATACATTATGAAAATACATGAATACATGGTAAGAGTTAATGTTTTTAACTAAAGGTTAAAGCTAAAAGATAAGGTTAATTTTGGGACCAAAACTTGTCTAAAACCTATTTTTGGAGAGGAATTCAACCCAGTATAATCTTATACTCTAAATATATAACTTTCTAACTATTATAATTCGAAAATCGATTTATAATAAAATAATATTTCAAGACCTTCCTAAAGTGCCCCTCCTCCCTCTTATAAAAGGCCACCATATCTACCCACTTACTCACACCTCTAAGTCCACTTGGATCATCCAAATTATACTCAAATAATCTCCCAAAATCCCTAAATTCCTCTTATAATCCTTAACTTGGGTGGAATTCAATCCAAGAAAACCTTGTGGCTCAAATCAAAAGGAGTTACCTTATTTAGAGGTAGCGTCTTCTCTCAAACTCCTTTCCTTTATTTTCCTTCTCCACTCCCTATGATCTTATTATTATATGATCACATAAAAAAATTGTATCCTCAATATAATAGTATTTTTAGGAGAATTATTTTAACTATACTTACACACACCTCCATCTAATATTAATGAACATACTATTTCTGTGTACGGTGAACTACTCCAGCACAAAATGATGATTGTTAAATTTTATTCAACCATGTATCCTGATATCCATTATGATGTAATTGTAATTATATATGATATATATTATATTTATATGTTCAATATTCTTCTGTGATTTTTATTTACAACATTCCTTTATTCTTTTAATAATGTATAAATACGATAATTTAATTTGAGGAAATGCGGACTACCGCCCCCTCAAAGTTATATGAATCGTTCATGCCACACACAGAATGTATAAAGTATGTAATTAATTAAATTATGTAAAATATATAACATAGATATTCTACTATAATTAAAATATACCTATGTATCATTTATTTTTCATTCTATTAATAGGACAGTGGAATGAAAGTAGCGTTCATGCGTACGTACGACCTACCATCTCCAAGAATGGTGCATTTCATTTCTTATCTCAAAATATTATGGACATAATAAATACATAAATACTGAATATATATGATATTTAAATAATTAATAATAATATTCTGGAGATTATTTACTTTTGAATACATGGACAAGTTACATCAAAACAAGTTCATTTTTGACTCATGTACCGAATATCAACAAAAATTCTGATATGAACTTAAATAATTATGTAATTTTTATAACATAGTAACAAGTGATATAAAAGGAATAATAAAGTAAAAAAATTATTAATCAAGTATAAATTAACCTAATTTTATTATTCAGGAACATAACGATTGAACGTGATGAGTCGGGCTCAAGGTAAGTGAATTTATAAACTCAATTTCCACACATGGGGTTTTATGCATACTTTGTTGATAATATTATGCCAATATTATTTGTGGAATAACTATTTATTTATTTATAATATAATTTCCACTTCCCTTTCTGTGGATATACTATTTCTACACCTAATTACCCCATTGATAAATTCTTATGTCATTTATACGAACTTTTTAAGGGAAATTTTAACAAAATCTCTGTTCATTGAGTTAAATATCTATGTCATTGGTTTTAATTTTTTCCAAGAATATGCGGGAATGACCTATGATTTTTTTAAACATAATATCCAAATATATTGGGTTTATTTTTTTTGTCACAAATAATTTTTTCATTGATTTATCCTTAATCTAATGATATGATTTTTGTAAGGGACTACGTCTCAATCTCCTATCGTTGAGTCATATCATTATATTGGGGACCTTTAATATCCTATAAAGTATATATACAACCCTTTTGAAATTTTATATAATTAATTTCTATATTCTCATGATATTTAAAGTTTCATTTGATGTTATTCTTTAATTATTTTTATTCAAGTGTTTATCAAGTGATACGATACTCTTTATCTAAAACATTATTTTAGAAGTTTTAAAGATTTATTATTCTAAATATTTATCATTAATGTATATTTTTTAAAACGGTTTTAATGATTTATTTATATAGAAATTTATGTTTTAAAATTTTCAAAGTGGAATGGGACACTTTTATTCAAAAATATATTTATTAAATTTTTTAAATTGTTTTGAAAGTGGATTGAATATTATCTTGAATTGATTTCTTCTTATTGATGAATGAAATGTTTATAATTTCAGTCTTTTATGTGTGATGATTATGAAATGGTAATTGTACATTTTATGGTTGGTTATATGATAAACCAAATATTGGTGGTTTTGTGATAATCCTAGGGCAGGTGAGCTCATGACAGCTCTCCAATTCAGTAGGTAACGTGATGAAGATAAATGATGATGTTTCTCCTAAGAGATTTAGGGAATATACTATGATGGGTATTCCAAATGTAACCATTAAGGTTACTCCCTTTGTATCTATGAAAGCTACAATGTAAGTATGTTATTAATTCCACAAGTTACCATTATGTTTTATGATTTCTATGAATTTTTTTATGAATCTTATGATTACATGATGTAAGATGGGTAGTTTATTTTTTATATGTAAAATTTTTGATTTTTGTGAAAATATTTTTATGGGTTTTAAATATCATGGGATAAAATTTTTATTCCTTATTTTATATTCCTTACTGACATTTTTATGCTCATCACAAGTTTTTGAAATGTTTTCCATATGGTATAAGGATGGGTACGATAAAGAATGAATTCAAAAAGATTTTTATCAAGAAAAATACATCATGTTTTGTTTAAAGTGTTTACTTTGGTGGAAAAAAATGGATACTAAGTGTAAATATCCACATGTAATGTCTGGGTATTTTATTTAATATTTATGCCCTAATTATCTAAAACTCTAAACCTGAAAATATCCTCTAAGTGAATTAAAGTAAATTTATTGATATATATCAAGATTATATAATGTTTAAGGCTGGGGACTTTTAATTATTTCCCTATGAGAAATCGTATCTAGATAAAATGATTGATTCTAAGGAAATGATCATCCTTGAAGACATTCCTATTGTGATGGAATATGATGATATGTTTCCTAAAGAATTTTCTAGTCTTCCTCCTTACTAAGAAGTCGAATTTTTAATTGATCTCATTCTCGGGGTGTTTCCAATATCCAATAATCTATATAGGATGGATGTTGTGTAACTTAAGAAACTAAATAAACTATAGGATAATTTGGATAAAGGATTCATATGACTACGTGCTTCACCATGGGGTGCACCAGTCATATTTTTCAAGAAAAGAATGGGTCAATGCACCTTTGAATTGATTATAATGATCTTAAAAAGATAACAATAATGAAAAAGTATCCTTTTCCATGGATTTATGACTTTTTCGATTGGATATGTGGAGAAAAATACATATCCTAGGTGGATTCGCGGTCAGTATATTACTGATTTAGGGTGAAGAAGGAGGATATCCCAAAGACTCTTTTTTGTATGATGTACAGACACTATGTGTTCATAGTGATGCCATTAGGACTTACTAATGCTCTATAAATCGTCATGGACTTAATGAATATAGTCTTTAGATATTATCTCGAAAAATTCATGGTAGTATTTATAGATAATGTTCTAATATATTCCAAAACCAAGTAGGAATATGAGGAGAGTCTGATAACTAAGAAATAGACCTTGTGAAAGGAGAATCTCTATGCCAAGTATAGAAAGTGTGAGTTAACGTTTTAGGAATTCTCATTCCTAAGGAATATCATCACAAGAAATTGAATATCTATCGATCCTTTAAAGGAAAAAACAATTGAATGATGGTCAAGGACAACATCCATGACATATAACTATACTTTACATGGGTTAGTTAGATATTATCACTGATTTGTAATAAATTTTTCACGATATTAAAACCCTCGTACCTATAAAACTTGAAAGGGAGTCAAATTTACATGGAATGATGAATGGGAATAAAGATTCATTGAGTTGAAAAGGAGGCTTATCACCGCCACTATTCCCACACTACCCCCAAGTGGGGAAATTTTCATAAATTTTAGTGATGCTTCGAAGAAGTGATGACGATGTGTGATGATGAAAAATGGAAAAGTTTGTGTATATGCTTCAAGTTAGTTGAAAATTCATGAGAAAAACTATCTCACACGTGATCTAGAGTTAGAAGTGGTGATCTTCGCTTTGAAAATTATGCAGAATTATCTCTTTGGGGAGAATTATGAAATATATATGGATCACGAATGTATTAAATATATATTCGCACAAAAATATATGAATATGCACCAACAAATATGGTTAGAGCTTTCCAAGGATTACAACATCCCAATTTACTACCATATTCGGAAAGTGAAAAAAGTGGTGGATGCTCTATGTAGAATGGATCCAGAAATTATGTCATCAATGAGAATTGGTAAGGATCTGATCTTCTTAGATTTGAAGAGGATGGACATGGTAATCATAAAGGAACATAATAAATACTTTCACAAATTATTTCTCAACTATCTCTTCTTAAAAGGTTAAAGTATTATCAAAAATATGATGTGAGAATTTAGAAGAATGTGGAACCTATTAGAAAACTGAAATCATTAGAGTTCAAGTTTAATGAAGAAGTAATTGTGAGATTTGGGTCAGTACTATGTGTTCCATCAAATCATGAGTTAAAGAATGAACTATTAGATGATGCACATAGTTCTACATTCTCGATTCACCCAAGAAACATAAAGATATATCGATATCTCTAAGAGCACTATTGGTGGGATTACATGAAGAAGCACTACTCGAATTTCGGGGTTGTGAAATAGGCTATTTGTGATGGGAGCCCGTCGCAAAAACACTTTTGCGATGGGTCTGTCGCAAATAGTCCGTTGCAGAAAATGGTGTCACAAAAAGTATTTTTTGCGACAGGCCCGTGGAAAATAGATGTCTGATTAAATACATTATATATACAAGAACCTTTCACGATTGCCCCATCTTACAAAAAATTCCAATGGGACACTAGCCCATCGCAAATAGATTATATGTTATAAACTTTTTGCGACGGGCCCGTCGCAACAAAGTTATTGAGATTGTAAATCAACCCGTCGAAAAAACTTTTAAATATATATATATATAATATATTTGCGATGGGGTCCCGTCACAAAAGGACCCATTAAAAATACTTTATAAAATAATATAAAAACATATTAACATTGTATAAATAATAAAACAAATATTAAAATTCTCAATATTTGTAAATACTTAATAAAATAAAAAAATTATAAAATTATGATTAATGAAAAAACTAATTTTAAATTTATTAAAATAAAAAAATATATTAAAATCCTCAATATTCAGAAAAATTATATAAAAAATCATAATTTATTATTATTATTATTATTATTATTAGTAGTAGTAAAATAAACCAAAATTAAAAAATATAATACTAATAATAAAGAATAAAATATTAAAATATTAAAAAAAATTATGCAATATTCACACCAATATAAAAGACAGAAACTGTAAATAGTTTATATTAAAAAAAATGTTCAATTCAAATGTTTTTAATAGAACAAAAAAATCACTGGGGTAATAGTCTTCTAGAGGAGCCGGAGGAGCTGGTGGAGGAAACTCCATCCCTAAACTACGATCCAGATGGTTCTTGTACTCCATCTGATCGTGATGTTGGTGCTGCCATCGACCTATGTTCTCCTCATGATGTTGCTGTTGTTATTGCTTCCATCGATGCATGTCCTCCTCGTGATACTACTATTGTTGCTGCTGTCATCGATGCATGTCCTCCTCATGTTATTTCTACTACTGCTGCTACTGCTGCTGATGCATTTCTTTCTGATACTTCTATAAACTCTCTATAAGCTCAGTTTGAGCTCACAACTGCTCCTGATTCTGTGAGCAAGAAGATGATGCCTCTCCACAAGCTCCTCTCGAGCTGGACACTGACATCACAATAGTACCATAATAAGTCCCAAGAGTAAAATGAGAGATGATACCAACTACTCATCCCTTCTTGAAGGCATACTGGGTCTCTAGCATCCATGTTGCCTCATCAAAATGGTGGGAACTATTCTGATCAGCCGTCTCGGCCTGACTCTCTGCCCGTGTCAGATTGGTCGTGGCCTCATATGACTTCTTCAGTTTCAATTTGAAATTAAAATAGTGAGATTATTATATGTAGTTAATTTTCAAACTGAAAAAGAAATAATACTGACTACAATTTGACATTAGTGATCATCTATAATCTCTCCAGTGGTTGGATCACTGTACATCCTCCGATAAACATCATACTCCATAATATCAGGATTCTTGATTTCCTATATGAATATAAAATAAACTGTTTATATGTAATTTTATATAAAATATTTAAAAAAGATACATTCCAGATGCTCTCTATGAGTACGTAATGTATGACTACCAGCTCGATGTGTCACCTCCTTCTCCCCCAGTTCTGTCGGCCCAATGAAGATCTCCTCTAAAATCCACCACTCAACCAGTGTGAACATAATCCATCCCAAATGTTAGATTAAATATACTCTGGTCGGTGGGCTCTACATGACTCATCAAATATTGTCATTCTTTCTTTCTTAATGGTCTTCCTCAAATTGTGCAAAAACTGATGGAAACGCTCACACATAGACACCTCCCAAGCCTCGTGGATAGCGGAATGCAAGTTATCATCGATGGGATACCATAAACCCTGCAAATAATTTGTAATATCAAGTTAATTATGAAATAAATTCCTAAATAAATTTTATTTATTTATATACCAGCCAATGATTGAACATTCCAATCTTTACATCAATGGGGATCTATTCCTATGTGATCTATGGCTCAGAAAAATAATTGCACAAGATAGCACTCCCCAATCCAATAGCTACATGCGCAAAACTGTGAAAAAAGAACAAATAATCAAACAATTAGTATATAAATAAACTAATGAAAGCTAACTAAAATACACAGGTTATCATACCTGCACGTGCATGGATCGAAACCAAGATGTGGATGCTACTCGGGGACAGGGTCTAGAATCATAAGTCACGCAAGACGGTACCCCCTCCCCGTACCCCCTGGACTGCTAGTAGCCTGAGGGTTAGATGATCCCAAATCCTCATCATCCAAAGGTATCTCAGCCTCCCCCAACTCACAAAGTAGATCAGGGTCCATATGAAACACATAATGATTGTTGTTAGCTGATAGTTGAAAATAACTATTACATATAGATATATATTAGTTATAATTATAACCATCATTTAACTGTTTCAATGTTCACCTTCATCACCATATTCATATTTGAGGATATCAATGTCTTCATATTCATCATCGGTGTCATCAATATTCATATGTGTTTTATTTTCATCATCTCTTGCCATTTTAAATTCATTTGTAACATCATTAACATTATAGTCACTATCGACCCTTAATTGTGGGGTGTCATCATCGATATTAATCTCTCTTTGTGAAAATGATGGATTTTGAGTAGTCTCTTAAAGAATTTCAATTCCTTGTACTTCATTAGAACCATATTCAGTTTGAGTAAACAGATTTTCCAGGATTTCAAATTTATTATGCTCCACCAATCACTCAGGTCTCTTGAAGTAGCACAATACTTTGCATAATATATTTGATGTGCTTATTGAACCAGTAAAAATGGATCATTTACTATAAGAAGACTTTTATTTTTAATTATGATGATTCCATGAATCAGCCGACCATGCAAGCCTCTCTTAGTATCTAACCACCGACATTTAAACATTGTTATGTAATTTTTCTCTATATAACACAATTCAATAATTTCATCCATCATATCGTAAAAGTCAACTTCAATTTTTCTATGATGAGATACTCTCAAGAAAACTTCACTGTTCATTTTTTTTGATTCCCCATATGCATGGGTATGAAAAGAAAACCCATTCACCACATATGCATTGCAATATTTAACCATATTGGATTGTGGGTTACTCAATATGCACAGTCACTTATCAATTTTATCATAATGTTGAGCCACCTGAAAATTTGTAAAACAATTGTCAATATAATAAATAATAAACTAAATTGATATGTTAAACCATCAATAATTTATGTTACCAGTTTTTGAAACCATAGAGAAAATCTTTTCTGTAGACGTTATTCAAGAGCAGCTGTTGTAATTTGTGGAAGCTGTTTCTTGATATGATTATCAGATAACCTAAAAATAAAATAAGTGTACTTACTGTAACATAAATTATAGTATAAGTGATAGAATCACTCACAATACAAATGATGTCATTTCTTCACAGTTGAGCAGAACATATGTATGAGCTCTGTGATGTTCATCATCTAAAATACATCGTTCATGAACACCACTGAAGCCAACCTCTAGCTGATTAAAAACTAATAATTGATTTTCCATTTCATCATCATCATTCCCCTCATTCCATTCCATGTGGTTGTGTTTTGAGGGATATTAATATTCAAAATAATGAGTGTAGAAACAAAAAAGCAATTTCCTCTTTCAAATAACCTTCAGCAATTGAGCCTTCAACTGATGCTTTGTTATGTACTTTTTTCTTCAATTTCTACTAGCATCTTTCGAACAGGTACATCAATCGGAACTATGTCAGACCTCCATATTTAGCTTCATGTGGAAGATTTAATATAAGATGTTTCATTGAATCAAAGAAAGCCAGCAGGAAGATTTTTTCCAGTTTATATATAATGACAACAACATCTTCTTCCAGTTTACTTAGTGCATGATAGTCTGTTTTCACCACACAAATGTCTCAAAAGAAATATAATATGTCTGTTATCGATTCCCAAATCATAGAATTCAAAAAACCCATAAATCCAATCCGCATAAGTCTTTCCATTATATCCGTACAATCCTGACTTTTTAATCCGGTAATATGACCACTCTTAACACATCTACTCAAATTGGAAACATAGCCATATGGAAGTATCAAATATTTAATTCACTAACAAGATAACAAGCAACACTCTTTGGACAGTGTATAAGTTTCTTTTGGCTTCATTAACCACTGCGATATGACATTTTGAAACAGTTCAAGATCTGGTCGTCTGTAAATTTGGGCAAGATCTAATCGTGCCTTTACATTATCTTTGGTCTTAACTGGTGTATCCAAAACTATATGAAATAAATTATCAAAATAGTTCTTCTCAATATGAATGACATCCAAAATGTGGCAGACTAACAAATTAGACCAATATGGAAGATCCCAAAAAATGATCCATTTTATCCAATTATGATCTGTCCCAAAGCCATGAATTCTATGTTGGTTTAGTGTTATCCCAAATGTGATGGGAGGTAATGAAGATACAAATGATTTTAACTATGTACCTAAGATCATTTTTGGAGGTTATCACTTTCAATTGGGCCTTTTATGAAATGATATTTGTTTCTTCGAAAAGGATGATCGGTTGGAAGACATCTGCGATGATAATCAAAATAGTAAGGTTTTTTTCATTGATGAGCATAAAGACTTTGTTGTCTTTAAAACAGTAAGAACATGATTTCGGACCATGTGTATTTCATCCAGATAACATGTCATATGTCAGGAAGTCACTAATCATCCACATAAATGCATATTTTAATATGAAATTTTGTTTTGTAGCAACATCATTTGTACTAACACCATTACTCTGCAATGAATTTAACTCATCAATCAATAGAGTCAAATAAACATCAATATTATTTTTCAAATGCCCTGGGATTAATAAGGTCCAAAAGATATAGGGCTCCTTCATCAACATCCATAGAGGTAAATTGTACAGAGTTATAAAGACATACCAACATGAATACTGATTACTATAAGAACCAAATGGATAGAAACTGTCAGTAGGAAGACCCAATCGCATGTTTTGGGCTTCTAAAGCAAAAGACGAATGCAGTGGGTCAAAAATTTTCCACGAATCACCATAAGATGAATGATTCAAGATTTTATCAGTTGAAATATTGGTTTTATACCATGACATCATTGACACTATGTTCTAAGACATAATAAAGCACTATAACCTGGGTGTGAGGGGGAAATATCTCAACGGTTTCATAGGAATCGGTCTAGACTTCCCCGGTTGAGTTTATTTCTACCTAGATTTTCCACATGTGGGACAACTAACCAATGAATCATTTTCACCAGAATATAAGATGCAATCATTTTCACATGTATGAATCTTCCGATAACTAAGGCCCAGATTACGAACCAGCCTCTTGCTCTCATATTAATTTGTAGAAAACACATTTTCTTCAGGTAACTATGTTTTAACCAAAGAAAATATCTGATCAAATAGTTGTTTGACATTGTATTATCTAATTTAATAGCCACAAATTTTTCAACCGCTTCTAATTTTCTTATCTTGCAACCATGATATAATGTATCCTCACCAGACCTCAACAACTCATAAAATTCAGATGGTACCAACTCAGAAGTTAAATCAATAGTATCCTGAGTTTCAGTTTGTTGAACAGATGGACCTGCAACATCATGTACTAAATTTTGAAATCGTTATGGATCCAGAATCAAGTTATTATTATCTTCTCTAGAACTCTGTTCACCGTGTTGATACCAAAAAACATAATCTGGTTGAAAACCAAACCGCAAGAGATGTCCCCCAACACTTTCAAATGTATCAAACATTCTCGGAGCACATTTTTTACAAGGACGCTAAATTGTGCCTTTTGAAACAAATTATATTTTTGATGATGAAAATGATAAGGAAGATTCAACACCCTCAATATGTACAGTATTTAAACCCGGACCATTTGGATTTCTATGTTGATTTATCCAAGCGTGATCATCTAATAAGGACTGTTATCAACTTCCTTATTCCATATTTTTCTACCAAATATAAAATCATTACTGTTTTTCAATAATTTGAAATTAGAAAAACAGTATCCAAAAAAAGAAGATAAATAATTATAACTACTTCTTAATAATTACCATTAATTAGAGGCGACACAATTTCCAGTGGATTGACGATAACTTTTTTGTCTGATGGCTCATTTACTTGCAACTTTCTCACACAGAAATCACAATGAAGAATCTGCTCGGAGGTACGCATATTCATTCTCATGCATACGAGAATTCATAAGCGGACCTCCAAGAAGATTCTTATTTGTGATTTCACTATGAAAAAATATGCAATAAAATGAGCCGTCAGACAAAAGAGCCCCCTTTTCATCAATGAATCTTCTTCTTTCAACTGTCACCACCTGAAAATGTTATGAAAAATGTGGTCCTACGAATGCATATTCAAACTCATGCATACGAGATTGGATATGCATACGTAGAAGCATACTTTTCATAATATTTTGAGTCTATGAGAGTTGAAAGGAGAAGAGTCATCGATAAAAAGTAGTGTCATCAATCCACTAAAAATTGTGCCAAGTTATTACAATTCATTACAATTACTAAATATTTCTAATTATTTCTAATTATTTCTAATTATTGCTAATTATTGCTAATTATAGCTATTTATTGATATTGTTTGCTAATTGTTGCTAATTATTGCTAATTATTGCTAACTATTACTAATTATTGCTAATTATTTCTAATTATAGCTAATTATTTCTATTTATTGCTATTTATTGCTATGTATTTCTATTTATTGCTATTTATTGCTAATTGTTGCTAATTGTTGCTAATTATTGCTAATTATTGCTAACTATTACTAATTATTGCTGATTATTACTAATTATTTCTAATTCTTTCTAATTATTTCTATTTATTGCTATTTATTGCTATTTATTTCTATTTATTGCTATTTATTGCGATTTATTGCGATTTATTGCTAATTATTTATATTTATTGCTATTTATTACTAATTGTTGCTATTTGTTGCTATTTATTGCTATTTATTGCAATTTATTGTTATTTACTGCTATTTATTTCTATTTATTCCTATTTATTCCTATTTATTCCTATTTATTGCTATTTATTACTATTTATTGCTATTTATTGTTATTTATTGCTATTTATTGCCAATTATTGTGATTTATTGCTATTTATTACTAATTATTACTAATTATTACTACTTATTACTACTTATTACTAATTATTATTAATTATTACTTTTCATTACTATTTATTACAATTTATTTCTAATTATTACTAATTATTACTATTTATTACTATTTATTAGTATTTAATACTATTCATTACTATTCATTACTAATCATTACTATTTATTACTAATTATTAATATTTATTACTATTTATTACACTTTATTAGTATTTATTAGTATTTATTGGTATATATTAGTATTTATTTGTATTTATTGGTATTTATTACTATTTATTAGTATTTATTAGTATTTATTAGCATTTATTACCATTTATTAGTATTTATTAGTATTTATTAGTATTTATTACTATTTATTAGTATTTGTTACTATTTATTAGTATTTATTTCTATTTATCAGTATTTATTTCTATTTATTACTATTTATTACTATTTATTACTAATTATTATTATTTATTACTATTTATTAGTAATTATTATTTTTCATTACTATTTATTTGTATTTATTACTATTAATTAATATTTATTAGTATTTATTAGTATTTATTACTATTTATTAGTATTTATTCCTATTTATTAGTACTTATTTCTTTTTGTTACTATTTATTTCGATTTATTACTATTTATTACTATTAATTACTATTTATCACTAATTATTAGTATTTATTACTATTTATTACTATTTATTACTATTTCTTAGTATTTATTAGTATTTATTTCTACTTATTAGTATTTATTAATATTTATTAGTAATTATTACACATTATTACTATTTATTACAAATTATTCATATTTATTTGTATTTATTACTATTTATTACTATTTATTACTATTTATTAGTATTTGTTACTATTTATTTGTATTTATTGCTATTTATTAGTATTTAAAAATTGGGTACAACCACGAAAGCGGCACATGACACAAAGAAGAAAATTACATTAAATTGCAAGCTCGGGAACTTGACCCTGCGACCTGCCCCTCACCCCCCCAACCCTTACCACCCCACCACCAACGGTGGGGCCATTTATTAGTATTTATTACTATTAATTAGTATTTATTACTAATTATTATTATTTATTACTAATTATTAGTATATATTACTAATTATTAATATTTATTACTATATATTACTATATATTACTATTTATTAGTATTTATTTGTATTTATTACTGTTTATTTGTATTTATTACTAATTATTACTAATTATTACTAATTAATACTATTTATTACTAATTGTTTGTAAAGACTCATAATTTTCATGTGAATTTTTTTTAATTAAATGGTAATTTTACGAGTCCATAAAAATTTACGGTGCGTGATTCCGAGGCCCAGAGTACCCGGAATGAATTTCTCAACTTTATTTCGGTTATGTTCAGTAAACCTGCGAGCGGCTTTTTCTAACTTTTAAACTAGTGCTCATAATTGAAATATGAGGGCACCGTTGAACTCATAGCGCCCCTATTTTCTTAAGAAGACTTTCACCTCGACGATAGTTGGTCGAGGGTGAAAGTTAATTTTTGGGTTTTCGTGAAAAGAATAAAATAAAATAAATTGTGTAACATTTTATTTTATTTTGTTTTCAAACTCTCATGTGGAAGTTTCACAGGTGGGGACCACCTGAATTAACCTCTCATTAGAGGTTATGGTGGTGGAGACCACCCGAGTCTTAAAGCTCTTGAACTCCCCTCTTAATGAGGGAGAAACCTCTCCGCTCCCTCTTTAATGTGGAGGAGCCTCTTGAGCTTCCTTCACATTAATTGGGCCAACGCCATACATTAATTTTTTTGTCATCATGTGTGTGTGTGAACCAACATAATTTCTTCTTATGTTAAATTATATTGGCACCTATTTCTTTTCGTGGGAAAAGGAGAAAGAGATAACTCTTTCGAGAATCATTGAGAATCACATCCTCCAACGAAGAACGCTCTCACCGATGAAAAACACCTTCAACTACGAATAACCAACGAACGAGCTCGGCATCGAAGGCGTGTGGTGGCCACGACGAACGTCGTTATCTTCGACTTCCTCCAACATGGGACGTCTTTATCTATGAAGAATCTACGTCCGTACTTCCTTCTGGCACCAACATCAATGAACAATCCAAGGTCGCGGGTTATTATTAAATTCATGATTTCTCTCGTTTGATTACCCTGTTCTTGGAAAGCATGGTGAACGTGGATCAACCAAAACGAGTTGAGCCACGATTCGTATTAAATCGAAGAGTTTGTCGTTCTTGACTCCTAATTTTTTGTTGAGCCGCCTGCTACCGCTCTAACGCGGAGGGTGCGGGCCAAACAAACATGGCCCGACCCCTCTGTTGTTCTTCCTTATTGTGTTCATCGAAATGGAATAATGTGTCTTACACCACTACGACGAACGAAGAGAGAGGTCGGTTAAACTGGCCGTCGGTGAAGGCACAACGCCCCATCGTCCGCAGTGGAGCTGCCGCCCGCACCGCCACCGCCGTCCGCAGCCGCGCTACCGCCTGAGCTGCCGCCGCCGACCCCGGTCGAGCCACTGCCCGAGCCGCTTCCTCCACTGTCCTCGGCCAAGCCGCCACCCGAGCCGCTGCCGTCATCCACAGCCGCACCGCCGCCTGAGCCGCCGTCGTCCTCCGTCGTCGGGCTACCGCCCGCAGCCTCGCCACCCGAGCGGCTGCCAATATCCCCACAGCCTCGTCGAGCCACCTCTCAGCTGAGCCACCCTCGCGGCACCCCTTGGCCGAGCTTCCCATGCGGCACCCTCGGGCCGACCCGCCCTCGCGGCACCCTCTGCGGCCGAGCCGCCCTCGCGGAACCCCCCTGCGGCCCTCTACGGCCCCTCGCGGCATGTCGGACTGTCCAGAGGACCGGGCTGCCCTGCGCAGGCTGGGCCGAACCCAGTGGGTCGGGCCAGGTCGACCCAGACTGGGTCGGCCTAGGCTGGGTCGGACCGAACCCGGACCCACTACGACCCATTTACGCTCTTTTGGTCATAACTTTGGCACCAAACGTCTGTTTGATGAACCATAAGCGGCGCTGGAAAACTCAGAGTGAGATGGTCCCTTTGAGTATACTCCACTGGAGTTTTCAATTATGATGGGGTATGGTCAAGTTGGATCGAGCACGAATTCAACCGGGCCCCTGGGTCTAAAAAGCTAATAACTCACAGACTGAGCATCCGATGGACGCACCATCTGTTGCGTTGAGACCCCTATATCATGGATAACCTTTTAGATACTTCTTCTTGGGATATTGTGGTAGTTTTACAATCAACCAGTGGATTTTGGAACGGACTCTCTCAAATACGATCAAGCCTAGTACGGAAACCCAGTAACTGGTTGTGACGAGAAGAGTACTCCTAGCAATCTTGTGCGGGTCAGCTCTTAACGATCCTGTGTGGGTTAGCTCCTAGCGGTCCTGTGTGGGTCAGCTCCTAACGATCCTATGGGTGTCATCTTTTTGCGATCCTATGTGGGTCAGCTCCTAGCGATCCTGTGTGGGTCATCTCCTAGAGATCCTGTGTGGGTCATCTCCTAGGGATCCTGTCTAGGTCCGCTCCTAGCGATCCTGTGTGGGTCAGATCCTAGAAATCCTGTCTAGGTCATCTCCTAGCGATCCTGTGTGGGTCAGATCTTAGTGATCCTATGTGGGTCAGCTCCTAGCGATCCTGTGTGGGCCATCTCCTAGCGATCCTGTGGGGGTCAGCTCCTAGCAATCCTCTGTGGGTCTGCTCTTAGAGATTCTGTGTAGGTCATCAGCAGAGCCTCTTAACAGAATAAAATGATTTAGTATTTATAAATAATCATCTCTAATATCGTACCTAAAGATATACCTGGTGTGAGGTGAGTCAATACCTCTGTGTTTTCCTCATTATTGAGATTGATTACTTGAAAACTCAAGTATATGTATGGGTATATTCCAAAGTAGGTTTATCTATTGATTTCATACTTTATGGTTTATCCTTGGTGGATTTTTTGAGACCTTGAGAGTCTGGAGGTCCCTACTGAGTATCATTATACTCACCCCTGTATAGGCTATGCCTGCACCTTTTTGTGTTGGATGTAGACTACGGACAGCACTGACTGAGGATGAGGGTACTAGGGCTGGATAGTGCTCAGAGGTGGACCATACGGCGTGTCAGTTCACAATGGAGTCGGGAGGACATGTAGTGCTGAGGAGGCGATCTATACCTACCCTTCAGGTAGGAATCTAGGTGGACAATCCAAGAGCTACTTTTCACCTATAAATCGTCTTGTACATTCCAGTTTTCCTTGTACTTTTCAGTTAGGCTTGTATTCTGGCCCCTTTTTGTTATTGTACTCACTCTGTTTACAATTCAGTTTACTTGAGTTTGTATCTTTCTCTATGCTTGGTTGTGTGTTTACAGATTATAAAAGGCAATTTCTTCCTAGTTCTAGGGAATTACGCCTTTGGTGATAGTCGTCAACCCCTAACCTAAGGAAGTCGGGCTTGGGGAAGTCACGGCACAGGCCCCGGGGGACATGTTGTGACAAATTGGTATCATAGGGAGGTTCCATCGTAGAACATAGGACTCTGAACCATATTTTAATGGAAATTTTGTTAAGTTTTATGAGTGTGGTTATCAGTTTAGGGAATCCAGTTTTGGTGCGGCAGCTGACGTATCCATACACCAGGACCCTGAATTCTGATTTCCAACTTAGTGCACAAAAACACTGATTGTGCCTGTGTTTTGAAGAGTTTTCTTTGTGATCTTTTGAGCTAGCTCACCAGGTATAACTTATTAACCATGTTGCACCTATTTCTTTTTATGATGCCTCCACGCAGACAGCCAGCTAGGGTTATGATATTTGTACTCACTGATAGCCCACCGAGCGACGAGGCCTCAATATAGGGCCCTTTTCTAGTAGAGGCACCAACAGTACCATTCCTTGTTGGTCCACCGATGCCACCATCCCTAGCAGCAGATGGTGCACACCTCTTGAGAGCGTTTCACGAGTTTCAGTGCCAGAGGCCACCCAGGTTCAGGGGAGAGATGGACCCACAGGCAGCTAAGGATTGGTTGGAGGCTATAGTGAGAGTCTTCCAACTGGTAGGGACACCAGCCGATCTCATGTTGATCCCTGTTGCTAGACTTCTACAGGAAGTAGAAGGAAGATGGTGGAGCTTGATGCTCTAGGTTCACAAAGAGGTGACACTTATCTGGGAAGACTTCAAGAGCCTGTTTTGGGTAGAGTTTGTCCCAGCGACTCTTCGCGCAGTGTGAATACAGGAGCTTCTTCATCTGTAGTAGGGCAGCATGACTGTGGCTCAGTACTCAGTGAGGTTCACTGACCTCTCATGCTACCCCACAGATATGGTCCGAGACCCATTCTTTAGGGCCTGAACATTGGATCAGGGACTCAGGAGGGAGATCAGTGCTTCGATCATCTCCCTCAGCATCTCGACGCTGGCAGGGGTGTTAGAGAGATCCCTATTAGTGGATAGTTTCCTTGCTGATCAGTCACCAGCAACGAGACCCACCACCAGTCATCACGTAGAAGATTCTTCTCCATCTAGTAGTATACAGATGTCACAAAGGTCCAAGAGGACCAGACCTACAGGTGGATGACTGCATGATTTAGGATCAGTTGTGCAGGGCACCCGAGGCGGAGCCAGGCATATGGGGAGTGGGTAGTGTTACACATGTGGCGGGCATGGTCACATGGCTCATGACTATCCGAACCACCGTAAGAATGATCAGTAGACGGTCGAGGGACCACCCAGGCAGAGACAGAGGTTCGACTAAAGAGGTCCGCAGGGAGTAGGAGAACGGGGTAGAGGAGCTGGCCATGCAACTGGTGGTGGGTGACATTTTGAGATGTTACCGCCATAACCACCAGGAGGTCCACCCTGACCATAGGGAGTAGGGGGAAAGGGGCGAGCTTAGCTCAAGGAAGCTGAGGCCTATGACCACGACACTCCAGAAATGGTACTAGGTACGATATGTGTCTACTCCACCATAGTCGCAGTTCTTATAGACATAGTTAATAGTCATTCTTTAATTTTCCCTGCCCGCATTCAAAGCTCAGAGATTCTGACAGAGTCGTTGGCTCGATCCTTATGGCTAGAGACTCTTATGGGAGAATATTCAATGATTACTCACTGGTGTCGGCAGCGCGACCTTACTCTAGTATGTGAGAGCTTTGGCTAGGATCTCCTAGTAGTAGCGTCGCGGCCTTACGATGTCATCTTGGGTATGGACTGGTTATCTACAGTCCAGGTTCAGATAGACTATATTAGGAACAATGTGTGATGTATCTGCATGGATGGGACCCGTTTTACCTTCATCGTCAAGAAGGGAGCCATTGTTGCATAATATGGACGTACTCGGAGGAAGGTACGGCCGATTACACATCAGTTGGCCAGCCTTACCCTCGGAGCGGTTGATGTGGAGAGTCTGAGTTATCCTGTAGTGGTGGACCAGTACGCGGATGTCTTCCCTAATGATGTCCCGGCTCTACCTCCTCACAGAGAGGTGGACTTTTACATTGAATTGTACCTCAGTAGGGCACCAATATCTATACCAGTGTATCGGATGGCTCCCGCAGAGCTTCGTGAGCTGTGGGTACAGCTAGAGGACTTACAGGAGAATGGATTCATTCAACCCAATGTTTCTCCTTGGGAATTTCTGATTCTATTCTCCAAGAAGGTTGATGGGATCTTGAGGCTTTGTGTTGACAATCGGTGCCTAAAATAGGTGACCGTGAAGAACATGTACCCACTTCTGAGGATTGATGACCTCTTTGATCAACTGAAGGGAGCACGGTGGTTCTCGAAGATAGACCTCAGATCAGGTTATCACCAGCTCATAGTACGAGTTGAGGATGTGTAGAAGACGGATTTCAGATGTCGGTATGTCCATTACGAGTTCTTGGTTATGCCATTCAGTGTAACCAATGCTCCAGCAGTGTTCATGGGACTCATAGATAGGATCTTTCAACCATACCTTGATCGCTTTGTAGTAGTCTTCATCGATGAAAATCTGATCTACTCAGCTACTGAGGAGGAGCATGCCTATCATTTACAAGTAGTACTGGACACACTATGATAGCACCATCTTTATGGTAATATCTCGAATTTCCAATTCTAGATCTTAGAGTTTCACTTTCTGGGACATGTCATATCAGAGGCTGGAGTTTCAGTGGATCTAGCGAAGATTGAGGCGGTACTTTCTTGGGATCAACCCAGGAGTGTGATGGAGATTCAGAGTTTCATGGGTTTGGATGGATACTACCAGAGGTTTGTGCCAGACTTCTCCAGAGTTGTAGCACCACTTTCAGCGTTGATGAAGAAGGGGAAACCCTTTGTGTTGTCAGAGAGATTCTAGTAGAGTTTTTAGGAGTTGAGACAGAGGCTGACTAGTGAACCCATCATGAGGATACCAGAGGAGGGTATTGGGTACGTGGTCTACTGTGATGCATCAGGGACCGGGATTGGATGCGTCCTGATGTAGGAGCGAGGAGTGATCACTTATGGTTCTCGACAGCTGAGATATCATTAGCAGACCTATGCTACCCATGACCTGGAGTTAGTAGCAGTGGTCTTATCCTCGAAGATGTGGCGACACTATCTAATGGGCGAACGTTTTACAATGTTCTCTGGTCACAAGAGTCTCAGGTGTATCTTCTCTCAGAAAGACCTAAACCTGAGACAACGACATTGTCTAGAGTTCCTCTAGGATTATGACTTCATAATAGTCTATACTCCTGGGAAGGGGAACGTTGTTGCAGATGCACCCAATAAGAGGTTTGGTATACAGCTGCTAGGCAAGGTGACGGAGCAGCTGGCTACTTTGTAGATATCCTTTGTGGATAGAGAAGGAACATCTTTCCTTCAGTATCTTACAGTCACTCCCCCACTTCTTTATAAATTCAGGGAGGCGTAGCGTGGGGATGCTCACCACATGGCACAACGTGCTCAGATATTAACAGGATAGGAACCTGATGGATTTTCTGATGGTGGGGAGCACGCCATCCTCTTTAGAGGACGTACCATGGTACCAGTGTCACTTTTGGAGGAATTGTTGAGGGAGTTCCACACAACCCCTCTAGCGGTACATCCAAGGGTGGCGAAAATGTACAAGGATCTCCGATGACATCACTAGTGGTCGAGAATGAAGAAAGCAGTAGTAGAGATTATTTCTTGGTGCCTCACTTGTCAGCAACTGAAGGCAGAGCATCAGGTACCAACAGGCTTGGTTCAGCCTTTAAAGGTCCTAGAGTGGAAGTGGGATGGGATATACATGGACTTTGTGACAGGACATCCACGTACATCCAGAGTTCATGACTCGATTTGGGTGATCGTCGACTGACTCACCAAGTCAGCCCACTTCCTACCGATCAGAGAGAATGGTTTAGTAGATAGCTTGGGACGCCTCTATGAGCGGAAAATTTTATGGGTACATGGAGTACCCTCGACGATTGTCTCCAATCATGATGTACATTTTACTTCCCAGTTATGGAAGAGGTTGCAGGAGGCTTTCAGGACGCAGCTTCGTTTGAGCACCGCCTTCCATCCTCAGATGGATGGTCAGACTGAGCGGACCATTTAGACCCTCGAGGATATGTTGCATTATTGTGTTCTCGAATATGGTCGCATCTGGGAGGATCAATTTCCTTTGGTGGAGTTTTCATACAACAACAGCTATCACTCCACCATTGGGATGACACCTTTCGAGGCATTGTATGGGAGACCTTGCAGATCGCCCTTGTTCCGGACTGACCTAGGGGAGTCAGCACTAGTGGGACTAGAGATGGTATGGGATACCAAAGAGAAATTGAAGATCATCGAGGAGTGGATGAAGACTACATAGAGTAGGAAAAAGTCTTATACCGAAAGGATACGGAGACCTCTGGAGTTTGAGGATGGAGACCACGTCTTTCTACGGGTCTCACCTTGACGAGGTTTGCAGAGAATTAGCCGAGTTGGAAAGTTATCTCTAAGGTTCATCAGACCTTTTTTCGGTGCTCAGAAGAGTTGGAGAGGTGGATTACCGCTTAGTTCTTCTACCTCAGTTGTATTGGGTGCATGACGTCTTCCACGTATCCCATCTGAGAAGATATGTGCATGACCATTCTCATGTCATCAACCCTAGTGAGTTGGACGTTGATGATGGGGTGAATTTTAAAGAGGTTATATTAGAGATTTAGGATCAACATGAGCGGGTCCTTCGTGGATGGTCGATACCTCTAGTTCGCATTAGCTGGCAGCATGGGAACCTCCAGGAGAGCACATGGGAGAGGGAGGCTCAGATGCGTGCTCAGTACCCGTACTTCTTTACCTAGGTATGAGTTGCAGCTTATAGGGACATAATTCCCTGAGGTGTGGAGAATTTAAAGACCCAGAATTTTCATGGAATTTATTTTAATTAAATGGGAATTTTACGAGTCTGTGAAAATTTACGGTGTGTGATTCTGAGGCCCATAGTGCCCGGAATAAATTTCTGAACTTTATTTCGGGTGTGTTCAGTAAACACACAAGCGGGTTTTTATAACTATTAAACCGGTGCTCGGAATTGAAATATGAGGGAACTATTTAACTCGCAGTGCCGGTATTTGCTTCAGAAGACTTTCACCTCTATGGCATTTCGTCGAGGGTGAAAGTTAATTTATGGATTTTTCGTGATAACAATAAAATAAAATAAAGTGTGTAACATTTTATTTTATTTTGTTTTGAAACTCCCATGTGGAATTTTCACAGGTTGGGACCACCTAAATAACCTCCCATGAGAGGTTATGGTGGTGGGACCACTCGAGGCTTAAACCTCTTGAACTCCCCTCTTAATGAGGGGGAAACCTCTCAACTTACTCTTTAATGTGAAGGAGCCTCTTGAGCTTCCTCTACATTAATTGTGCCAATGACATACATTAATTTTTTTTCCCATCATGTGTATGTGTGTGCCAACATAATTTCTTATTAAGTTAAATTATATTGGCACCTATTTCTTTTCGTGGGAAAAGGAGAAGGAGAGAACTCTTTGGAGAGTCATGGAGAATCCCATCCTCCAACGAAGAAAGATCTCGTTGAAGAAGAACGCCTTCGACTATGAATAACCAATGAACGAGCCTGGGATTGAAGGTGTGTGTCGGGTGCAATGAATGGCGATATCGTCGACTTCCTCCAACATGGGACGTCTTCATCTGTGACGAATCTCTGTTTGTACTTCCTTCTCGCACAAACGTCAATGAACTTTCCAAGGTAGGGGTTATTATTAAATTCTTCATTTCTTTCATTTAATTTCCTCATTCTTGTAAATCATGGTGAACGTGGATCAACCAAAACAATTTAATCCACGATTCATATTAAATTGAAGATTTTATTGTTCTTGACTCCTAATTTTTTGTTGAGTCGCTTGCTACCACTCTAATGCGAAGGGTGTGGGCCACACAAACATGGCCTGACCCCTCCACCATTTTTCTTTTATCTGTTCTTCGTGATGGAAGAAAGTTTCTTACACCATGATGACGAATGAATAGAGAGGCCAGTTAAACTAGCTGTTGGTGAAGGCATGGTTTCCCAACGTCCACAGCTGAACCACTGCTCGCGGCCTCACCGCCCAGGCTGCCTCCACCTGAGCCGCCACCGCCATCCACGACCGAGCCAACGCCCAAGCTTCCACCTTCTTTTACAGCTGAGCCACCACCCATGGTCTCACCACCCAATTTTTCGCCACCGTCCACAGCCCCGTAGTGCCGCACACGGCCTCGCTGAGCCCCCCTCGGTCGAGCCGCCCTAACGACGCTCCATGGTCGAGCCGCCCATGTAGCACCCCCAGGTCGAGCCAACCTTGCGGCACCCCTCGTCCGAGCCGCCATCACAGCACCCTCCACGGCCGAGCCGCCCTCACGACACCCCCTGCGGCCCTCCGAGGCCCCTCGCGGCATGCAGGACCGTCTACCGGGTCGGGCCGCCCAGCGCAGGCCGAGCCGGACCCATCGATTCAGGCCGAACCCAACAGACCGATCCGCCTAGAGAGCTGGGCCAGAACCAACAGGTCAGGATAGGTCGACCCAGACCGGGTCGGACCGAACCCGTACCCACTACGACCCATTTACGCTCTTTTGGCCATAACTTTGGCACCGGACATCCGTTTGACGAACTGTCAGCGGTGATGGAAAACTTGGAATGAGATGGTATTTTTGAGTATACCCCTATGGAGTTTTGGATTATGATTTGGTACAGTCAGATTGGATCGAGCACGAATCCAATTAGGCCCCTAGGAGTAAAAGTCTAATAACTCACAGATCGGGCTTCCGATTGATGCACGTTCTGTTGCATTTAGACCCCTATGACATGGCGAACATTTGAGATACTTCGTCGTGGGATATCATTGTGGTTGGATAATAGACTAGTGGCTTATGTAATGGACTCTCTCGGAGACGAGAAAGCCTAATGCGGAAACCCAATAGCTGGCTGTGACGAGAGGAGTCAGCTCCTAGCGATCCTGTGCGGGTCAGCTCCTAGCGATCCTGTGCGGGTCAGCTCCTAGAGATCATGTGTGGGTTAGCTCTTAGGTATCCTATGTGGGTAATCTCCTAGCGATATTGTGTGGGTCATCTCCTAGCAATCCTCTATGGGTCATCTCCTAGCGATCATGTGTGGGTCATCTCCTAGCGATCATGTGTGGGTCAGCTCCTTGCGATGTTGTGTGGGTCAGCTCCTAGAGATCATGTGTGGGTCAGCTCCTAGAGATCCTCTGTGGCTTAGCTCCTAGGGATCTTGTGTGGGTCAGCTCCTAGCGATCATGTGTTGGCCAGCTCCTAGCGATCCTGTGTGGGTATGCTCTTAGCGATTCTGTGCAGGTCAGCAACAGAGCCTCTTAATGAAATAAAATGATTCAGTATTTTTAACTAATCACCTCTACTACTATACCTAAAAATATACCTGGTGTGAGTTGATTCAGTGCCACTGTGTTTTTCTCATGGTTGAGATGGATTACTTGAAAACTCAGGTATATGCATGGGAATATACCTAAGTAGAGTTATCTGTTAATTTTATACTTTGTGGTTTATCCTTGGTGGATTTTGTGAGATCTTGAGGGTCTCAGGGTCCCTACTGAGTATCGTTATACTCACCCCTGCACGGGTTATGCCCACACCTTGTTGTGTTGGATGCAGAAGACGGATAACACTGACTGAGGATGAGGGTACCAGGACTGGATGGAGATCAGAGGTGGACCATATGGTGTGTTGGTTCGCAGAGGAGACAGGTGGATGTGAAGTGCTGAGGAGGTGATATGTACCTACCCTTCAAGTAGGAATTGAGGTGGATGATCTAGGAGTTGCTTTTCACCTATCAGTCATCTTGTACTTTCCATTTTTCCTTTTACTTTCCAGTTGGGCTTGTATCCTAGCCCCTTTTTCTTACTGTACTCACTCTGTTTAATATTAATTTTACTTGAGTTTGTATCTTTTTGTGTGCTTGGTTGTCTGTTTATAGGTTATAAAGGTAATGTCTTCCTAGTTCTAGGTAATTACACCTTTGGTGCTAGTCTCCAAACCCTGGCCTAAGGATGGCGGGCTTGGGTTAGTCACGGCACAGGCCTCGGGGGACGGGTCGTGACATTTTTAATATTTATTGCTATTTTTTCTAATTATTATTGTATATTTCTAATTATTACTCTTTATTTCTAATTATTACTAATTGGTGTTAATTACTATTAATTACTGTAAAATAAAGCTACTAATTACTAATTATAGCTAATTATTTATATAAATTACTAATTATTGTTAATAATTATTAATTATTACTAATTACTAAAAATTAGTTCTAAGAATTTAATTTTATTATTACAAATATATACTAATGACAAAACAATTTAAATCTAACTTTATTACAACTAATCTACAATAATTAAAATCAATATAAAAAGGAAATAAATACTAAATTAAATAAAACATAAATACCTTTAAACTTGATCTCTTATAATTGTAGGCGGCTTCACAACTTCTTTGTAAAAAATGTTAACTCTCAAAAAATTTCACTCTAAAATTAGAGTTCATAGAAGAAGAGGAACAAAAAATTCAGGTGGAGAGATGAAAAAATGGGGGGGGGGGGTATATATAGGTTAGATTAGATGCAACAAGACTATTAGAAATGGTATTCTCGTCTCTAATAATACGTTTGGCGACGAGACCCGTCGCAAATACCTTTGACCGAATTAATTACGGTCGGTGGTTAAAAGTTTATTTGCGACGGGTCTCATCACAAAAAGTGACACGCCGACACACTTTTTGTGACGGGACAACATCCCGTCACAAATAGTTTTTTTACTGCTGTTGGTTATTTGCGACGGGTCCCATCTCAAATACCCTACGGGGGTCAAACTATTTTCGATGGGGGATCCCCCTGTCGCAACTAGATCTTACTGCCTCACGTCATTTGTGACGGGTGGTGCCAACCCATCGCAAATAACCTCTTCGATTGACTATTTGCAATGGGATTTTTTCCTGTCTCAAATAATGGTTTCACCCGTAGTGGAGAATATTTTTTATTATACATCAAAGTGCTTCGTATTTCATCAAGTGAATGATGAAAGGAAAAAATCTAAGTGGATGATGCAACCAATACCCATATCAACATGGAAATGGTAAAACAACACCATGGACTTTGTCACTAGACTTCAAAATAAATCCAAAAGAAACAATGCTCTCTAGGTTATTTTTGATCCTCTTACTAATACTGCACAAATCATTTTGATTCTAGAGGATTTATCATTGGATCAATTGACATGGGTATACATAATAGAAGTAGTAAGGCTCCATAGAGTACCACTATCGATTGAGTCTGATTGAGATCCATGATTCACCTCTATGTTTTGGATATGTCTACAGCATTCTCTAAACTGTAAGATGAACATTTTTTTATATTATCACCCTAAAAATTATGGTCAATCTGAATGGACTATACAAACTCTTAAGGAAAAATTGAGAGTATTATCAATTGACCTCGAAGAAGGATGGAACTAACATATTCTTCTAATTGAGTTCTCTTACACCAACAGTTTCTAATGAAGCATCCAAATGGCTCCCTATTAAGCCCTTTATGGGAATAGGTTTAGAACACTGGCATGTTGGGATGAATTTGGGGAATGAAAACTTCTAGGTATAAAATGTTTGAAGAATTGGTGAAGAAGGTTAAGATCATTCAGAAGCACATCAAAGTCGCTCAGAGTAGACAAAAGAGTTATTCTATCAATTATCGATGTGACTTAGAGTTTCATGTTGGATACATGGTATTCCTCCTAATATCTCTATGGAAGGTAGTGATGAGATTTTTAAAAAAAAGGAAATCTTAGTACAATGTACATCATCCCTTTTTAGATCATTGGTCGCATCAGAGTAGTGGCATATCGACTAGAACTCTCATTGAACTTGTCTCAAGTAAATTTTGTATTCCATGTATCTCTATTAAGATTGTACATAATAGACCCATCACATGTACTCAATCGAGAGGTGGTACTATTGTAAAATGAACTTTCCTATGAGGAGAATTTAGTGAAGGTATTAAATTGTAGAGAAAAGGTCCTATGAAATAAGACAATGACCCTATTCAAGGTGTTATGTAGAAACTAAATTTTTTAAGAACCAACATGGTAACTAGAAGAAGTGATGAAACAAAGTTACCCTCATCAGTTTTAATGATGGAAAATAAAATTTTGATGGAGAAATTTTTAAGCGGTGAAGAATATAATGACCCAAACTATTATGAAAAAAAATCTCCTTTTTGATTTAATTAATTGTATTATGGTTATAGAAAACACATTCACTTCTTTTGTTTTATTATGTATAATTTGATTTAAATGACCATTAAATATCATTAGCATTGATAATATAGTCTTTGAACATTGATCACAAGACTAGTATAAATATAGGGTTTTTAACAAATCCTTTTGTCACAGAAAAAGGAAGTGATGGTATCAACCGGTATCGTACCCTATAAAGCCCATTTATCAGATATTCTGAGGGAGACATCATGTATTCTATTTTCCCTAGACCAATCCCAATTTGATATCTAACAACTTGAGCATGAGAGAAACTATTTACTGGATAACTTCAAGCTCATCGAGATCACAGCCCAAACCATGTTCTTCAAATGACCCCATGAAATCCCTACCATCGCACACCTTACTCTTAAAGAGTATGTTGGTGTATTAAAGGTGTATTTATCAATAACTTATCAATAGTAATTTGAGAATTATTTTTTATGGAATAATTAATATATTTTAATCCTTTTATTGCTACTCTGTAAATGATTTTTAAATCACAAATCTTCTCTTTGGTTAATATTCAAATTCAATTAAGGAATTTATGAATTAATGGATTTTTAAATAAATAATATTTTAAAATATTATTATTAAATAATTTTTATCAAAGACAAATGATCATATAATTTTTATAAAGTCAAATATAATTTTTAAAAGGGTTCAAAAAAATGTTTTTATCAAAAACTCAAAATTTTCAATAAATATAGGTTTTTATTTTAAAAGTGAAAATTCACATATTTAGAAAATTATTTAGATAAAATCTGTATTATTTTTGGAATCATAATTCCAAAATTATCCAATGATGTATTTTTCATAATTTTCTAAGACAATCGTATTTTTGGGTATAAATTAATTACTGTATAAATACATCTTCTATTTTATGAGATCACAATGACCTAAAATGGTTTTAATAAGTAATGTAAATAGTTTCCATGACCAAATATAAGTTTTATCTTTAAAATAATGTGATTTTGAGTTTATTTATTTTAAATGCATTATGAATCCTCCAAGACATATAATATATTTTACGATTTTAAAGTCATTTCTTTAAGAGTGTGACTCACCTCCACCTCACCAAAAGAAATATTTTAATAATTTCAAACTTTGGCCTTATAAAATAATATTTAAAACATTTATTTTGAAGAAAACATGGATATAAACCATGGTATGGTTTGTGGTTTTGGATATTTTATTATGGAGATTCCAAAACCAAAATAATACAGAAATCCCCCTCCTTTCTTATATAAAAAAACCCAGACCCAATTTATATTCACTAAAACTCCATGGAGAACTTCCACACTCTTCCCTCCACTACCTATAGTCCTCTCAAGTTTCCCCAAATCTCTAAATACTCCCCTCCCAAGCCTTTGGAGTCACACATTCATGTAATGGATCATTCACTCTTTTATTTTATCAAGAACTCCTTTTACTGTTATGTATTTTAATTTCAATTTACTTACGTTTGTACATATTATCCAATATCCCCCCTTAAATTTAATATTATTTATAAATTATGATACCCCCTTTCACTCTCATTTAACTATCCTATGAAACTTTATGCACACGCTTTACAATGCCAAAATTTTGTAAGGGTTCTTTCCTTTCTCCTATTTCTTCAATTTTCTTTATTATGTTACACATTCTATATCCAATTATTTATGTTGGTATATATGTTTACATGTCCCCCTTACTATCCATTTCATGAATAAATTCTGATATAACCCTTTCAATCTCATCAACACATTTTTTTATATTTATTTGATGGTGTTATGCTGTCAAAATTGCACCATGATTTTTCATTCCAAAAAAATTGTGTAGTGAATATCATGCCCATTTTCTATCATGGGTATTCTTATTTATACACATATACTTATTTCATTTGGGAATTAAATTTATGTATTCCACATTCCATTATCATGGAATAGATTATAATGATGAATGAATCCAAATTTATTGATCTATGTGGAACACTTAATCGTGAGAATGAAATGAATGTGACGGGTGAGCCCAAAATTATATAGTGCTTCAATGCATTGGGTAATTTTTAGTATCATGATACTTCATGTAGTGAAACTGGTTTTACCTGACTCCTTTATGGTACTTTTTTCACCATGATTCCTTGGAGGTTTTATCCTTGACCAATGTTTATGATTCATTTTTTTAAGTTTATATAGTTCCCATGTTATGATTTTCAAGCAATATCATTCCTTATTATTCATGCTCCTATTATGCTCCATTGATATGCCTATTTTATAACAGCTATTGTTGTCTTCATGTTATGATTTTTTTATTACCTTACTTAGATTTATATCTCACCCCTTTCTTATGTATGTCTTTAAGTTATCCCACGAAGTGTTAAGTACAAATGAACGTTTTGGTCATGTTAAAGAAGTTTTCAATAAATATGTTTCTTTTAATGTTTTAAGTTGTTTTTTAATTTACCTAATTTACCAAAGACACTAGACATATCGATCTTTAAGGTTTTATTAAGTGCCATTTTGCGTAATAAATCATGTTTAAATGTGAAATAAGGAGAAGGGTTGTAATAGCTGGTATCGAAGGATGGGTTTAGTTATTTTTGGGATTGATATTAGAAAACTCTTGGTACATCGTTAGGATTAGGGAACTCTAGATAATTCCTTACATAAAATACTAAGTATAAGAGAACACACGAAAATTTTGGTAAGTATATATTAGTTTTTTTATAAATAAAATACATCCCTATCTGGATACTATAGGTTAACATGGTTCTAGCACAGATGTACTTAAGGGTAATAACTCTGACAAGATGTTTTGGGCCGAACTCAGGGTAATATGGTACATGAAAATGGGCCTTACAATGCACTTAGTTTGAGAGTCCCATGTTATATTCTTTAGTAAATTCATAAACTCATTATGAACCATTATCAATGGAATAAGAAAAAAACCCATAAGAATATATGTTTGAAAAAAAATCCTGGATAAGATATAGTGAAACCTTGAAAATCCTATGTTAAGGACAAAAATGTAATTTCTATGTTATGCCTTTATTTTCATTGGATTTCAATTTATGTGTTTAATAGTTTAAAATAATAATCCATGATTTTCCCTTTATTCTATCCAGTAGTCAGTAATAAGGTGAATCAGGTTAACAACAGATGTGAAGGGCAATGTGATGATTGGCCCCAATGAGATTCCCAATCCAATAGGAGCACGAATCGAAAACCTTTTCATGATACTATCTCATATAACTAAAGTTATTAATGGAAAACTAAATCGAGGGAAGTGACCAAACCCCCCTAAGAGAGAAAAATATAAAATCGAGAGTTTCATGCAAAAAAATCCTCTTACTTTCAATGAATCATCTCATCCCTTAATCATGGAACAGTGAGTAAAATCCATTGAGAGGATCTTCTCCATCCTTTAATGTTTTAAATAATAGAATTTTCTTATTGTTGTTTATCATATGAAGGGAGAAACTGATCAGTGGTGAATATTAATCAAGAATATAAATCATGAAGAAGAGATCAAAAAATGGAGTGGAAGTAATTTTGGAAAATGTTTTTCAATAAATATTTTCCTTACACTCTGTGTCTTAAAATGTAAAGGGATTTCCTTACCCTCAAGACAAAAAGGCGATGAATCTATTGGGGAATCTGAAGAAAACTTCCAAGGAAATTCATGATACGCCTCTGGTTTTTTCATTACCCCTGAATGTAAGGTTGACCACTTCTTTGGTGGGCTAGAGCCTATTCTATGAAAATCCTTCACAATCTGTGACTTTGATAGCTATGAGGAAATTTTCTGATGTGCCCTCAATGTCAAACTATAGACTGGATAGTCCTAAGGTTATTTTGGGGATAATAAGTGGAAAGTGGAGTATAATTCTTGCAGTCTGATGGATAAATCCAATTTTGCGAAGAAATTTCAGCATCCCACTTACAAATATATGGAAATAACCAACACATAAATTGCCTAAGGGGGAATAGGAAATTCTTTATGTGTGGAAGAGAATGGAAACTAGCCAATGATTTTTGACAGGAGAAACACACCAATGTGATAGATGAAAGGAATTCATTAATCATCACTCAACGCATTGTTCATTGCTCCAACTTCAAGGAACCAAGGCACTTTGCGAACTAGTGCACTAAGCCAATGGTTTTTGGGGGCAACCATCAACCTCTAAGGTAGTAAGGGAAATATTTTTCTATCACTACCACTGAATTGAATGTCGACTATGAAGTGGTTAAAGGTATGCTAGTTATTTATTCTGAAATAGTGAAGGTACCTTTCGATTCTGGTTCAATGCATTCCATCATATCACAAAATATTAGTAGAACCGTCCAAACACCACCACAAATCATGTACGTAAGTTTTTTGGTGAAAATTGAAAATGGTTCAATTAGTGAATCCAAAGTATATAACTCATCCCATGTCAATATTTTTTTACTAAAATTCCTAGAGAACCTTGTCATACTTACCTTGGTGGAATTTGATTCAATTATAAGCATGGATTGTCTTTCCATATATAGGGCCAACATTAATCACTGCTAGAAGGAAATCACTCTCTGTATAGTGAATCAACCCCTAATTATGTACATGTGTAAGAAGGAGGATGAATCTTCTTTAGCACCACTATATAAAGAGTGGATATTATTTCCCTATAATAAATCAAATTTATCTCAAATGATTGATTATTAGGAAAGTATCATCATCGAATACATTCATATTATGAGGAAATTTACTGATGTGTTTCTCAAGGAATTGTCTAGTCTTCCTCCTAGTCGAGAGGTAAAATTTTCAATCAAGCTTATACTTGGGAAATTTCTATTATCCAAGAATTTGTATTGGATGGCTGTTGTTGAACTTCAGGAATAGAAGAAACAACTATGGGAGAATATGGATAAAGGATTTATATTCCCAAGTGCTTTACCATGGGGTGCACCAATCCTCTTCATTAAGAAGAAGTATGGGTTAATGCACCATTGCATTGATTATCGTGAGCTCAATAAGATCGCGATAAATAGAAAGTATCATTTTCCATGGATTGATTACTTGTTAGGTCTACTAAGTGGAACACAATACTTCTACGAGGTGGATCTATGGTCAGGATATTACCAAGTTAGGGTGATGAAGGAAGATATAATTAAGACTAATTTTCATACAAGTTATGGGCACTATGAGTTCATAGTGATTCCATTAGGACTCAATAATGTTCTAGAAATATTCATGGACTTGATGAATATATTATTTAGATATTATCTCAAAAAATTCTTGGTAGTCTTCATAGATGATATTTTAATATATTTCAAAACCAAGGAGGACCATGAGGAGCATCTAAGCACTATGCTACAGACCTTGTGAATAGATAAGCTCTATTCCAAGTACATGAAGTGTGAGTTCTCATGGAATTAAGTCTCATTCTTAGGGAATATCATCATAAGAAATGGGATATCTATGGATCCTTCAAAGAAAAAATAAATTAAACGATGGTTGGGGCCAACTTCCATGACAAATATATGTAGTTTCCTTAGGTTTTCTATATCTTATCACTAATTTGTGTCAAATTTCACATGACTATCAAATCATCTTACCAAGATAACTTAGAAGGGAGTAAAATTTTCTTTGAATGGTGAATGTGTAGAAAGATTAATGGAGTTGAAAAAAAGGATTATCAATGCCCCTATTCTCACACTACCCATAAGTGGGTAACATTTAGTAATTTTTATTGATGATTTGAATAATGGATTGTGTTTTGTGTTGATGAAAAATGAAAATGTCATGGCCTATGCTTCAAGGCAGTTGAAAATTAATGAGAAAAACTATCTCATACAAGATATGGAGTTGGTAGTGGTGAGCTTCACTTTGAAAATTTTGCAGCATTATCTCTTTGGGGAGAAGTGTAAAATATATATGAATCAAAAAAATCTTAGATATATATTCACATAAAAAGAGATAAATACATGCCAATGAACATGGTTAGAGCTCATCAAGGATTATGAATGATAAATCAACTACCATCCTGGGAAAGAAAATAAAGTGGATGATGCTCTAAGTAGAAAGAATCTAGAAATTATAAGATCAATGAGAATTGATAAGGATCTAATGTTATTATATTTGAAGAGGATGTACATAGGAATCATAAAGGAAGGAACATCATCAATCCCTTCGTAAATGAATTCTCAACCATCACTTCTCGAAAGGTTAAAGGATTCTCAAAAAGATGATGTGAGAATTCAAAAGAAAGTGGAAACTATAAGAAAAGGTAAATCCTTGGAGTTAAATGTTAATGAATAAGGAATTGTGAGATTTGTGTCAAGATTATGTGTTCCATAAAATCCAGAGTTAAAGAAGGAACTATTGGATGATGCACATAGTTTTACTTTATCCATTCATCCAATAAATCAAAAGATGTATCGAGATATCCAATATCACTATTAGTGGGATAACTGAAGAAGGATATTATTGATTATACATCAATGTTCCTGGTATGTTAGCAAGTGAAGGCTTAAAGGAATAATTTTAAGAAGATGATGCAACCATTACCCATACCAACATGGAAGTAGTAAAATATCCACATGGAATCTGTAATCAGATTTCCAAATACATCCAAAGGAAACAATTCTATATGGGTTGTTATGGATTGTCTTACAAAGACTGAACACTTCAATATGATTTGAAAGGATTTCTCGTTGGATCAATTAGCACGGATATACACCATAAAAGTGGTAAGGCTATGCAGAGTACCACTTTCGATTATATCTGATCATGATCCAATATTCCCCTTTATGTTTTGGAAATGCCACCAATATTCTCTAAACCCTAAGCTAAACTTTAGTATGGCTTATCACCCTCAAAATGATGGCTAATCTTAGTGAACTATCCAAAATTTTGAGGACATGTTGATAGAATTATCAATTGACTTAAAATGAGGATGGGACCAATGTCTTCCTCTGGTCGAGTTCTCTTACAAAATTAGATTCCACTCGAACATCCAACTGACCCTCTATGAATATGTTTATGGGAAGATGTACATAACACTATCATGTTGGGATGAAGTTGGGGAAGGATAACTTCTAGGTCCTAAAATGGTCGAAGAAATAGTGGAGAAGGTTAAGATCATTCAGTAGCACATCAAAGCCACTCAGAGTCAACAAAATAGATATGCTAACAATCATCGATGTGGCCCATATTTTGATGCTGGAGACATAGTATTAGACAACATATATCCATGGAATAGATTAATTATATTTGGAAAAAAATATAAATCTTAGTCCAAGGTGCATCAACCCTTTTGAGATCCTTTATCACATCGGAGAAGTGCCCTATTGACTAGAACTCATACTGAACCTATCTAAAGTACATTATGTATTCAATGTCTCCACCTTAGGAAAGTACATACCAGGCCCATCACATTTACTCAATCCAAAGGTGGCACTATTAGAGAATTACCTTTTCTATGAGGAGAAGCTAGTGAAGGTCTTAGATCATAGAGATAAGGTCCTAATAAATAAGACAATTCCCCTAGGCAAAGTGTTGTGGGGAAAAAAAGTTTGAAGAAAAATGTTGGAACCAAAGGAAGTGATGAAGAAGAGTTACCCTCATCTATTTTAATGTTGTAAAAAGGAAAGTTTGAGGTTGAAATTTCTAAAGGGAGAGATTATAAAAACCCAAACTGTTATGAATAAAATTTCCCTTAATTATTTAATTAAATGTCTTCTGGTTATAGAAAACACATGTAATTATTTTGATTTATTATATCCAATTCGATTTAAATTACTGTTATGTATCATTACCATTGATAATATAGATTTTAACATTGATCACATGACCAGTATAAATATAGGGTTTTTTAAAAACTCTTTTGACACATAAAAAGGAATTGATGTCCCCAACTATTTGGATCATACCCTATGAAGCCCATTTATCATAGCTTCCATGTAAGATAAAATTTCTGACCTTTTTAAACACAAAGAACAATATGAGATCCAACAAATTAAGTATAATTGAAACCATTTACTAGAGAATTTCATAATCATTCAGCCCACGGCCCAACCCATGTTCATCAAACAGCCCCATGAAATCCCCACCATCGCACACCTTACACATAGAGTGTGTGCTATTGTAGAGACCCCAAACCTGACATACTTGGACATTACATTAATTTTTCATAATACTTAATATATAAAAAAAACAAACACCAAATGACCGTAATAGTTTAGTGTCTTTGGAAACTCAGAACATAATCTTCTAATCGTGGTGAAATATCTTCAACATCTCCCATAAAGATCTTCCCCTTTTATTTTCTTACCTAAAACCTTTCTTTAAATCTTGGGGAAAAGAAAACATAAAAAGGGTGAGCTCAAATTCCCATTAAGGGTAAACATAGAGAACATAAAACAATCCATAAACATTTGAATGCAAAAACTTGAACATAGAATCTAAACATCAAAATCTTGAGCAAAGACATAAATCTTGGAAGTACGTAAGGCATATATCATAAAGGAACATCAATCGTGATAAAATAGCATGGTAATAAAACATGTAATTTTGTAAAACCAATAATAACATGATATGATTTCCATAGTATCCAAGGCATTGCTGCCAAGACCATCTTAGTGGACAAAGTCCCTTTCTGAATCGAGTTCACTCCTCGTTCCAGTCCTGTATCACTGAACCAGATTAACTTACCGTTCCAGCCATGTATATCTCATGAGATATAAATCTTTACCCAATTCATTGGAGGGAGATATAGGTCCCACCCATATCATAGTGAAATCATTTTTACTTGTGTGCCAAAACATAATCATAAATCATTCATCATTACCAAAAGAATAAAATTGGTTTCATAAACATCATCCCATCATAACATAATCCATATAAAAAAAATGGATATCATTTCATCATAAGAAAAGTGCAACCATGTAAATCATAGAGACATTTTACTTGAAAAATTCAAATATGAAATAATTTCATCTTAGATGGAAAATGGTTTTGATAAAACACTTGGAATTAATTCTTGAGGAAAATATCCTTTCTTCTTCAAAATCATTTTATTTTCACAAAATTCCATTAAATTTCAAAAGAAAAGTATTTTGTTGAAAATAGCCATAAAATATTATAGAGTAATCTTCATAAAAATGAGGCGTTATGAAACTGTAAAAATCTGTTCACGCTATATAAGTTAAAAATAACATTCTTCTCGTACTTTTGTCGAAAAAAGTCAAAAAGTTCCTCATGTTGTAAAAAAATGTAAGATTCATTTCATAACATGTGGTAAAATTAAAAAATGGGTAAAAAGGTCATTAAACATACATGAAAACATTTTTATAAAATAGGTACATGGATGATAACAAAAACCCTAGTAAATACTTATGAATATACAATCTCGGATAAGACCGAGATTGGAAAAATTATCCCTTACCTTATGTCCGATATGCTTCGTATGTATCTGAACCTCCTGTATAATGATTTAAATAATGACAATGACTTATTACATAAACATATTCATTGTTATGATATCATATATGATTTACTTATGACTTTATATTACTGGTTCTTTTGTAAATTCTATGTAAAAGCAGCGATTTGGGTAAAATTGTTTCATTTATTGTACGTGTTTCAACTTGTTGTTCTTAACATTATTACTTATATCCTGATTTAATTAATTCCAGAATGTAAAACATGATTTATATATAATATATATTAATCATATACATATATATATATGATAGATCGATAAATGGAATGAAATACACCGGTCATGGAGACGGTAGGTCGTACGTACGCATGAACGATGTTTTCGTTTCCTTATTGAATTGAATGGAATTAAGTAGATGACATACATATACATATATATATATATATATATATATATATAAATCCAGTATCATTATTATGTCATATATTTATTTATTATTCATTATATGTACTTTATAATCATTCATGAATGGTTAACATGGAGAATGAATCTCATCGCGTCGTGGAGACGGTAGTCCGTACGTACGCACGAGCGATGATATCATTCCCATGATCGTGGAATTACATTGAAGTGTAAGTATAATATTTCAGAATGAATATTAATTTACAATAATAATATATAGTTATTTATTTACACCATTATACCCATCCAAGTAAGGTGGTGGTCGAAAACAGATTACACCACTGCGTGGAGACGGTATTCCGTACGAACGCACGCGCAGTGATTTAGTTTTCCGTAGGATGGATAGAAAGTGAAATAGGGTTGTTTCATATTTATAATAACATATCAGTATATAATATATACATATGTTATTACTTTATAATGAGACAACTAAAGAATAAGAAGTATAAGAAGAAAGAAACTTGAGAGAATCGGAAGAAGGGATTACCTCTTCTTCGACGCACCTCTTTTAAGCTTCCTCTTAAGGAAGTAGAGTTCGTCTTTTGAGAAGACCATAACCTCAAGAATGTTTCTAGGTAATTGTATAATAGAAATGGTAAGGGTTTGGTCGAGATTCAAGGATCAAAATGGTGTTAAGAGAAGAGGGAAGGGGTTCCTTTTATATAACGGAGGAGTGGGGCACCTTTCGAAAAACATAAAATATTATTTTATAATAAGGTCATATTTGGTTTATAATAGCTCCAAATTGATTTATTTTGAAGATAAAGTGGGTATGGGTCGAAATCCTCTCAACCAACAGGTTTTAGACAAGTTTAGGTTACTATTTTAACCTTATCTTTTAGATTTAACTCTAAGTTAATAATTTAACTTTTACCGTGTCTTCTTGTTTCCATACACTATATGGTTAATAAACTTACTATAACAAGGCAAAAAAACCCCAAGTGGTTAATTATTAATATATATAACCTTATCTATTTTATTTGGACTAGACTTATATTTTTATGAATAAAATAAAAATTAATAATATAATATTTGTTTTAAAAACTATTTTATGTCAATTTTGACACTATTTGGTAATTGATTTTTGTGAAAATCATAACAGCATGATTAGTTCAAAAAAAGTTAATTAAATCAATACTAACATTTCATATTAAACTAGAAATTTAGTTTAATTCATAAAAAGTATAAAATTACATTTATTTGGGTATTTATAACATTAATTATGTTAATATTTCATTAATAAGGTAATTACTGCATCATCATTTTGTCATAAATAAATTAAATTATTTAATGTCTAAAAATTCTAAATAAACTACCATTATGTACGAAATCATTTTATCTTTCTAATTAATATTTATAGTCTAATTTATATTATTTATAAATTTATATTAAAAAAAATTAGTTATTAACCTTTGATTTAAACTATTTTAACTCTTTTTTAAATAAAATAATAATAAGTGTCCTAATCTAATCCAAGTGGACCTAGAGGGTAATATTTTATTCCTAAGGTTGTTTTTGGTTGAATTATACTTATCCAATAGAATTATAACATGTGTTAGGGTAATAATAATATCATTTTTACCCTTAATTACCCTATTTACTTTTAACCGTGGTAAATAAAAGTAAAAAGTTACTATTCACCAAAAATTATTTTTATCTTATTTAACCACATTTTACTCATTGATATTAACTGTGTCTCTTGGATTTTCAAAATTCCACTCACAGAAGCAGTAAAATTAAGTTTTATGCAAATTTTCAAATTCTTCTAGGAGGTGGGTAAAAGACGGTGAAAAGTTCAATAAAAATTTCATATATCTAAAATTATTAAAAAATGACTCAAATGAATTACATTGAACTTATATAGGTATTATGTATAAATTTTTACCTAAAATAAATTTAAATAAATTAAATAATTATTTAAATAAAAAGTCGGTTTTTAAATAGTAACCCGATGTTTTTACTATTCATAAAAAATTGAAAGTTTTCAGAAAAATACCAAAAATTCACCCTAGGCTAATTTCGATATTACGAATCCAAAAATGAATTCCATTTTCAAAAATAAAATTTCGAAAATTTGGTATTGTTATTCATAACGGCTAGTTTATATAACATATCGTTGTTTAGTGAAACTCGGTATTGCGTACAACACACGCTATCGGGGAAGGTCGTGATTGCGTGTAATGTAAGCCAAGTCAGGGTTGCATGTAGTGCAAAATTATTTTGTTGTTGCGTATAATAGAATCCAACCATATTGCATTTATACATTGATTATATATATATATACACTCAATGTTGCGTACAATAACTTCAAACGAACATGAAATTATGTGTAACACGATCCAAGAATAGTGTTGCGTATAATACAAGATAAAATGGTGTTGCGTATAGAGCAAGATAATCTTGGTGTAGCATACAACACAAGACATCAAATAAATTAAAAATAATACCTCTCATAAAATCTCGGGGTGTTACATTCTTCCCCCCTTAAAATGAATTTCACCCTCGAAATTCGTCGGCATTATAAATGGTTTTCTACTTGAAAGTTTTTTTAATTGAAACCCACATCGTAAAATGGAATACCAAAACTTAACTTTAAAAACTAAAGTATGAAAGGTAACGGTTACCCAAATTAACTGATCACTGGGTTTCCACATTGGAGAACATAGGTGAAAATATAGATATGGAAGAGAAATCTAACCATCAAGTTCTGATGGAGAGTGGTAGAGAACATGGCTATGAAAAATCCAACAATCAAAAAGACATAAATTTGTGATGATCTAAGGTACCATCTGATTTATCGTATATGAGGACACTAGGACAACATTTTTGGTTTTCAAGATCATTTCCCTAAATTTGAAGAATTAGAAGAAATACTTACTTTATTTTGGTACAATCTCACCGCTGTTCGTGCCTTGAACAATTTCCACTTCATCTCTTAAAGAAATGAAGTTGAATTTTTTATTCATGAAGTGTTAGCAGATCATGTGATAGAATGATGGGTCATTCCATCTGTCTCAAACAAAAGGTAAGAAAAAGTTATAAGTCCATCTTATGGTGAGATTAATCATATATGGTTCCAAAAATGGACTTATACTTCATCTATCATAGCGCTTAATTAAATTAAACTAGTTTCTACTAACCAAGGACTTCCTGTAGGCCAGTGGTATGCAATAAAGGCATGTCGCACTTCGGTTGGGGGTTCGATTCCCACAGCCTGGTCCAACGCGATGGGTTTTCACCCATCCTATGGGTTTTCCATTTTCTAAAACTACATTATTATAACATTCCTGCAATAATATCGAAAAAATTTCTAACCTTAAAACATACTATCTTATGTCTAACTTAATTCATTCCAATCTTTAGGCTTATCCAAAATACTTCGGTCCAAGCTCATAGTATAAAGAAAACGATTACTTGAAAGGTCACGTAACAAGAACGTGAATACCATAATTTATCCCCCATATATCATAAGATATATCTTGTTGATCGCATTCCAAACATGTGAATACCTTAATATTGTATTCTTTTGCAACATGAATTACCATAGAACCTTAGTGAAAACAAGAATACTGTCAAAAGTTATCTCTTTCCACATACCAAAATCCCAAAAATTCTTTATACTCAAACCATGATATCACTTTGTCCTTATATTAGACATGAGCTCATGAATACTATCAAACATATTATTATTTTTTTATCCCTTCATTATGCGCATATCATCTTCTTTCCAAAAATATTTTAATCACTTTTCATGGTTACCGATGCCATATTCTTATGGAAAACCACAATGGACTAATATATAGATATTCCAATATACCATAAAAGTAACTCAACAACATTATTCTTGAATACCAATACATAAACACTTCAATACATTCTCTTAAATAATTGTCATGGAATAAGTCCTTCCTTGGTTTAGAAGTAAACTCTTAAGTTAGGGCATTGAGTTGGGTAATTCCCATGTTCTCCATAGATAAGACATTGAACTCCATAACAGTATGTCACTCTATGACCCTTCTCTCCACATATATAACATCTTCCCCTCCATTTGATGTATTCATCAAGGTTCTTCTTCCCTTCTTTATAAATCATAATTTTCCTTTATTTATGCTCCTCAACATGCAAACATGCATAAAAGTCCATATTCCTTATATTTGATGAATTATGAATACCACTAAAGTTCACCTTGTTAATCATATATCACAATGACTGATTCGGCATAATCAAAAAATCATTCTTTCTAGGCATTATGCAATTTCGTTGATCATAGTCATCAATTTTTTCATTGGATTCAATGTTGACCCATTTCCTTCTGGTTCCCTCCATTGACTAAAACCAAAATCTATGGTGTAAGAAACAGTTAAAATAAGAGGGAACCACATAATAAAAAGTCACTTATGGGATGTCTAACTTATCACACATTCATTAATCCAGGACACCTTAGGTTCACCCTAGGTTATTCATGATCTTCAACATAATTCTAGGACTGTAAACTATAGTTAAACTAAACCTTAGGGACATCCTTAGACATATCTTAGAAATATATCTAGGGATATCACTAAAGTGTTCGCATCCTAATTTCCAAAGGTTAACTAAACCTTTCCTCTGATACCAACTATAAAGACCCCAAAACTGACGTACTTGGACATTACATTACTTTTACGGAATACTTAATACATAACAAAAACAAACATGAAAGGACCGTAATAGTTTAGTGTCTTTGGAAACTCGGAACATAATCTTCTAATCGTGGTGAAAGATCTTCAACATCTCCCATAAAGATCTTCCCCATTTATTTTATTACCTAACACCTTTCTTTAAATCCTGAGGAAAAGAAAATATAAAAAGGGTGAGCTCAAATGCCCAGAAAGGGTAAACATAAAGAACATAAAACAATCCATAAACATTTGAATGTAGAAACATGAACATAAAATCTAAACATCAAAATCTTGAGCAAATACATAAATCTTCGAAGTACGTAAGGAATATATCATAAAAGAACATCAGTAATGATAAAATAGCATGGGAATAAAACATGTAATTGTGGAAAACCATTAAGCACATGATATGATTTCCATAGTAGCCAAGGCATTGCTACCAAGACCATCTTAGTGGACAAAGTCCCTTTATGAATCGAGTTCACTCCTCGTTCCAGTCCAATATCACTGAACCAGATTAACTTACCATTCCAGACATGTCTATCTCATGAGATATAAATCTTTACCCAATTCATTGGAGGGAGATATAGGTCTCACCCATCTCATAGTGAAATCATTCTTACTTTTGTGCCACAACATAAACATAAATCATTCATCATTACCCAAAGAATAAAATGGGTTTCATAAACATCATCCCATCATAGCATAATCCATATAAAACAAATGGATATCATTTCATCATAAGAAAATTGTAACCACGAAAATCATAGATACATTTTACTTGAAACATACACATATGAAATAGTGTCATCTTAGATGGAAAATGGTTTTGATAAAACCCTTGAAATGAATTCTTGAGGAAAATATCCTTTCTTCTTCAAAATCATTTTCTTTTCAAAAAAATTCATGCAATTTTAAAAGAAAATTATTTTGTTGAAAATAGTCATAAAATCTTGTAGAGTAAGCTTCATGAAAATGAGGCGTTATGAAACCGTAAAAATTCGTTCATGCCGTATAAGTTAAAAATAACATTCTTCTCATACTTTTGTAGGAAAAGTCAAAAAGTTCCTCATGTGGTAAACAAAAGTAAGATTCCTTTCATAAAATGTGGTAAAATTCAAAAATGGTAAAAAATTCCATTAAAAATACATGAAAACACTTTTATAAAACAGGGACAAGGATGATAACAAAAACCCCAGTAAATACTTACGAATATACAATCTTGGATAAGAGCGAGATTGGAAAAATTATCCCTTACCTTATGTCCGATATGCTTCGTATGTTTCCGAACCTCCTGTATAATGATTTAAATAATGTCATTGACTTATTAAAGAATCATATTCATTGGTATGATATCATATATGGTTTACTTATGACTTTATGTTACCTGTTCTTTTGTAAATTTGATGTAAAAGAAGCGATTTGGGTAAAATCGTTTCATTTATTGTACGTGTTTTGACTTGTTGTTCTTAATATTATTACTTATATCTTGATTTACATAATTCCATAATGTAAAATATTATTTATATATAATATATATTCAGCATATACATATATATATGATAGATCGATAAATGGAATGAAATACACTGTTCATGGAGACGGTAGGTCGTACGTACGCATGAACGTTGTTTTCGTTTTCTTATTGAATTGAATGGAATTAAGTAGATGATATAAATATATATAAACATAAATCCAGTATCATTATTATGTCATATTTTTCATTATTATTCATTATATATACTTTATAATCATTCCTTAATGGTTAACATGGAGAATGAATCTCATCACGTCGTGGAGACGGTAGTCCGTACGTACGCATGAGTGATGATATCATTCCCATGATCATGGAATTGTATTGAAGTGTATGTATAATATTTCAGAATAAATATCACTTTACAATAATCATATATAGTTATTTATTTACACCATTATACCTATCCAATTAAGGTGGTGGTCGAAAACAGATTACACCTCGGCGTGGAGATGGTATTCCGTACGTACGCACGCGCAGTGATTTCATTTTCCGTAGGATGGATAGAAGGTGAAATAGGGTTCTTTCATATTTATAATAACATATCAGTATATATGTAATACTGATGTTGTTACTTTATAATTAGACAACTAAAGAAGAAGAAGTATAAGAAGAAAGAAACTTGAGAGAATCGGAATAAGAGATTACCTCTTCTTTGACGCACCTCCTTTAAGATTCCTCTTAAGGAAGTAGAGTTGGTCTTTTGAGAAGACCAGAACCTCCAGAATGTTTCTAGGGAAGTGGAGAAGAGAAAATGGCAGTGTTTTTCTGAGCTTAAAGGC
Source organism: Viscum album (assembly GCA_963277665.1). Lineage (NCBI taxonomy): Eukaryota > Viridiplantae > Streptophyta > Magnoliopsida > Santalales > Viscaceae > Viscum > Viscum album. Next base: position 838,047,393 of record OY728143.1, on the reverse strand, counting down.
TCAAAAGGGTGTGTAGAGAAGAGGGAAGGGGTGCCCTTTTTATAAGGGAGGAGAGGGGAACCTTTGGAAAAACTTAAAATATTATTTTATAATAAAGTCATATTCAGTTTATAATAGCTCCAAATTTATTTATTTCGAAGCTAAAGTGGGTATGGGTCTAAAGCCTCTCAACTAATAGGTTTGAGAAAAGTTTAGGTTAATATTTGAACCTTATCATTTAGATTTAACTCTAAGTTAAATAATTTAACTCTTACCGTGTCTTATTGTTCCCTTAAACTATATGGTTAATAAACTTACTATAACCAGACAAAAAAAACCCAAGTGGTTCATTATTAATATATATAACCTTATCTAAGTCATTTGGCCTAACGTTAGATTTTTAGGAATATAATAAAAATTAATAATATAATATATTTTTTAAAAACTATTTTATGTCAATTTTGACACTATTTGGTAAATGATTTTTTTGAAAATTATAACAGCATGATTAGTTCAAAATAAGTTAATTAAATCAATACTAACATGTCATGTTAACTTATAAAATTAGTGTAATTCATAAATAGTCTAAAATTACATTTATTTGGGTATTTATAACATCAATTATGTTAATATTTCATTAATAAGGTAATTATTGCATCATCATTGTGTCATAAATAAATTAAATTATTTAATGTCTAAAAATTATATATAAAATACCATTATGTATAAAATAGTTTTATCTTTCTAATGAATATTTATAGTCGAATTTATCTTATGTATAACCCTGTATTAAAAATGTTTTAGTTATTAAACATTGATTTTAACTATTTTAACTCTTTTTTTAATAAAATAATAATAAGTGCCTAATCTAATCCAAGTGGACCTAAAGGGTAATATTTTATTCCTGAGGTTGTTTTTGGTCGAATTATACTTATCTAATAGAATTAGAACATGTGTTAGGATAATAATAATATCATTTTTACCCTTAATTACCCTTTTTACTTTTAACTGTGGTAAATAATTGTAAAAAGTTACTATTCACCAAAAATTATTTTTATCTTATTGAACCAAATTTTACTCCTTGATATTAACCGTGTCTCTCGGATTTTTGAAATTCCACTCACATAAGTGGTAAAATTATGTTTTATGTAAATTTTCAAATTCTCCTAAGAGGTGGGTAAAAGACGGTGAAAAGTTCAATAAAATTTTTATATATCTAAAATTATTATAAAATGACTCAAATGAATTACATTGAACTTATATAGGTATTATGTATCAATCTTTACCTAAAATAAATTTAAATAAAATAAATAATTATTTAATTAAAAATTCGGTTTTTAAATAGTAACCTAGTGTTTTCACTATTCATCAAAAATTGAAAGTTTTCAGAAAAATACCAAAAATTCACCCTAGGATAAATTTGATATTCCGAATCCAAAAATGAAGTCCATTTTGAAAGAAAAAATTTCAAAAAGTGGGTATTACTATTCATAATGGCTAGTTTATATAACATATCGTTGTTTAGTGAAACTCGGTATTGAGTACAACACACGCTATCGGGGAAGGTCGTGATTGCGTGTAATGCAAGCCAAGTCAGGGTTGCGTGTACTGCAAGATTCATTTTTTGTTGCGTATAATATAATCAAACCATATTGCATTTATACATTGAATATATATATATATACTCAATGTTGCGTACAATAACTTCAAACGAACTTGAAATTGTGTGTAACATGAGCCAAGAATAGTGTTGCGTATACTGCAAGCTAAAATGGTGTTGTGTACTGTAACACCCCGAGATATTATGAAAAATATTCTTTTTAATTTCATTAATGTCTTGTGTTGTACGATGCACCAAAAGGAGCTTTCACAACACACATCCTTGACTTGCCTTGCATTACACGCAATCGCGACCTTCCTCGATAGCGCGTGTAGTACGCAATACCGAGTTTCACTAAACAACGATATGCTATTAAAATATTATTAAAACTAGCCGTTATGAATAGTAATAACCAATTTTTGAAATTTTGTAAATTTTATTTTTCAAAATGGACTTCATTTTTATATTCGGAATATCGAAATTAGGTTAGGGTGAAATTTTGGTACTTTTCGGATAACTTTCATTTTCTGATGAATAGTGAAAATTACTAAATTTTAATTAAAAACAACCTTTTTAATCGAAATAATTAATAGTGATAAATTATTAATTTGAGTGGTTTTAAAGTATATTTAGAATATATTTTTACAATTTAATACAATGTTGGTCATTGGATGTAATTTCACATTTAAACCAGACATAAACAAGTGTCAATCTTTTGATAGTTATTATCTCTTAAGAACACGCTATTTGTTTTGACGACAGGAATTAATTTTTAAATTAATTAATGCAACTGATATGTTTTGAATTTGGTAAAATAGACATCATTTTTGAGTTCATAATATCAAATATATCTTAGGCCTAATTTTTGGTATTTTTTGGAAACTTTCATTTTTTTTATGAATAGTGAAACCACTAAGTGGTAGTTAAAAAAAATAAATTTTTCATAAAAATTAATTTTACCGCTTCTGTGAGTGGAATTTCAAAAATCCGAGAGACACGTTTGATGTCAGTAAGTCAAATGTGGTTCAATAAGATGGAAATAATTTTTGGTGAATAGTAACTTTTTACTTTTTTTACCACGGTTAAAAGTAAATAGGGTAATTAAGGGTAAAAATGATATTATTATTACCCTAACACATGTTCTAATTCTATTGGATAAGTTAAATTGACCAAAAACAACCTTAGGAATAAAATATAACCATTTAGGCCCACTTGGATTACATTAGGACATTTATTATTAATTTATTTAAAGAAGGGTTAAAATAGTTAAAATCAGATTTTAATAACTAAATCATTTTCAATATAGGGTTATACATAAGATAAATTAGACTATAAATATTCATAAAAAATATAAAAAGATTTCCTTAATAATGGTATTTTATTTGAAATTTTTAGACATTAAAAAAGTTAATTTATTTATGACACAAAGATGATGCAGTAATTATATTATTAATGAAATATTGACATAATTGATGTTATAAATACCCAAATAAATGTAATTTGAGACTTTTTTTGAATTACACTAATTTTATAGGTTAATATGACATGTTATTATTAATTTAATTAACTTTGTTCGAACTAATCATTCTGTTATGAGTTTTACAAAAATCAATTACAAAATTGTGTCAAAATTGACATAAAATAGTTTTAAAAACAAATATTATATTATTAATTGTTATTTTATTCCTAAAAATCTAAAGTTCAGCAAAATGACTTATATAAGTCTAAATATATTAATAATAAGCAACTTGGGGTTCGTTTGGCTGCTTATAGTAAGTTTATTAACCTTATAGTATAAGAAAGCAAGAAGACACAGTAAAAGTAAAATTATTTAACTTAATGTTAAATCTAAATGATAAGGATAAAATAGGAACATAAACTTGTATAAATTATATTGAATGAGAGTATTTCGACCCATCCCCACCTTAGCTTCGAAATAGATCAATTTGGAGCTATTTAAAACCGAATTCGGCTTTATAATAAAATAATATTTTTAGTTTTTCTAAAGGAGCCCCTCTCCTCCCTTATAAAAGGGCACCTCCTCCCTCTCTTCCTCACACCACTTTGAGCCTTCAATCTTGGCCAAACCCTGCCAAATTCTCTTCTACACTTCCCTAGAAACATTCTAGATGTTATGGTCTTCTTCAAAGACCAATTTTAGTGCCCTAAGAGGAGGACTCAAAGAGGCGCTTCAAAGAAGAGGTAATGTCCGTTAACGATTCTTTCAACTTTATTTCTTCTTCCACTTCTTCTTCATAGGTTGTTTCATTATGAGGTAATAACATCAGTATCCCTCATATAATTATATGTTATTATAAGTATTAAACAACCATATTTCACCATCTATCCATCCTACGGAAAATGAAATCACCGCGCGTGTGTACGTATGGAATACCGTCTCCACGTCGTGGTGTAATCTATTTTCCATCACCACCTTACTTGGATGGGTATAATGGTGAACATAATAACTATATATGATTATTGTAAAGTGATATTGATTCTGAAATAGTATACATACACTCAAATACAATTCCACGATCATGAGAACGATATCATCGCTCGTGCGTACGTACGGACTACCGTCTCCACGACGCGATGAGATTCATTCTCCACGTTAACCATTCATGATTATAAAGTATATATAATAAGTAATCATGAAATATATGACATAATAATGATACTGGATTTATGTGTATATATATATTTATGTCATCTACTTAATTCCATTCAACTCAATAGGGAAACGAAAACAGCGTTCATGCGTACGTACGGCCTACCGTCTCCATGAACAGTGTATTTCTTTCCATTTACTGATCTGTTATATATATGTATATTCTGAATATATATATTATATATAAGTCATGTTTTATATTCTAGAATTATTTAATCATGATCTATGTAATTATATGAATAATTACAAGTCAAAACACGGACGACAAATGAAACGATTTTACCCAAAACGCTCTTTAACATGGAATTTACAAAAGAACGGGTAATATAAAGTCATAAGCGAACCATATATGATAACATAATAATTAGTATGATTCTTTAATAAGTCAATGACATTATTCAAATCATTATACAGGAGTTTCGGACACTTACGAAGCAAATCGGACCTAAGGTAAGGGAAAATATCACAATCTCATTTTTATCCGAGATTGTTTATACTTTGGTTTTTACTGGGTGTATATTATCATCCACATCCATTTTTCTTAAATATGTAATATTATTTCCATCCACCTACAATTTTTTAAATCCAATTTTACCCTTATGTGTGTTTTTAGTAAAAGATATTAAAGGAATCTTTTGTCATTTTTCGTACGAGGTACATTTTGACTTTTCCGACAAAAGTACGAGAAGAATGTTTTTTTTAACTTATAAGGCATGAATAGATTTTTAAAACATTATTTCCAAGAATATTACTTTACAAGTTTTCAAGTTCATTTTTAATCAACCTCTTTTATATTTTATGACATGTTAAGAAAGGAAAAAATGTTTTTGAAGTATAAAGGATATTTTCCTCAAGAATGGAGTTCAAGAGTTTTATCAAAAATTATTTTCCATCTAAGATAATACAGGGTTCTTTTTTTATCCCTATTATTACATGGATTTGATTATGTTGTGATGGAAATATTTTTATGAATTCCTTTATCTTATATGAATTGTTTTATGATGTCATGATGTTTAAGATTCCCATTTTTATTACATGGGTTATGCTATAATGTATGGTTTATGATTTTGTGGCACACATAAGAATGGTATCATTATGAGATGGGTGGGACCTATATCTCCCACCAATGCATTGGGTAAAGATTTTATATCTCATGAGATAGACACGGATGGAACGGAAGGTTAAACTGGTTCAGTGAAACAGGACTGAAACGAGGAGTGAACTCGGGTCAGAAATGGACTTTGTCCACTAAGATAGTCTTGGCAATGAGTCTTGACTAATAATAAATGGTCCTCTATGATTATGTGTGTATGCCAAAAAGATAAATTTTTTAAGTTATGATTATTGGGATTACATTTCACTACTATGATTTATCCCATGTTATGATATTATGATCTCTTTTCCAGGTTAAGATTTCCAAAATGTTATGTTCTTATGAATATGATGTGATTGATATTCCTTTTGTTTACCCTTACTGAGCATTTGAGCTCACCCTTTTATGTTTTCTTTTCCTCGGGATATAAAGAAAGGTTTTAGGTAAAAAAAGGAAGATCTTTATAGGAGATGTTGAAGATCTTTCACCACAATTAGAAGATTATATTCCGAGTTTCCAAAGACACTAAACTATTAGGGTGCTTGTGTGTGTGTTTTTGTTATGTACTAAGAATTCCGCAAAAGTAATGTAATGTCCATGTACGTTAAGCTTCGGGTCTCTACAGTTGGTATTAGAGGAAATGTTTAGTCAACCTTTGGAAACTAGGAAGCGAAAATTTTAGTGGGATCCCTAGAGATATTTCTAAGGTATGTCTAGGGATGTCCCTAAGGTTAAGTATAAGTATAGGTTATAGTACTAGAATTACGGTAACCTAAGATGTCAGATATTGATGGTACTCCCCCTTTATTATGTTGTTTTCCCTAGTGTGATTTTTTCCTCTCACACTATTCTTTTTGGGTTTTAGAAAATGGTTGGAAACAGGAAGATTCATGATAATGGAGGATATAACGGACAATGGAATGATATTATTCATGAGAAACCAAATGAAACGGGATTTGGAAGTCCAAACATCGTTATTATGCCTAATCAGCAATCTCATAATATGATCAATAATCTCAACTTTGGTAAGTTTCCCGACTCAGATAATACGAGAAAGATGGAGTTTCATGATGATCATAGAGGAAACAAAGTTCAATTTCCCACATGTAAATCATGTGGGAAGAGGCATCGAGGAGATTCTTTCAAGGGAACTAGAAGATGCTTTGGTTGTAGAAAAGAAGGACACAAAGACAGTAAGTGAAAAGGAAAAGGTTCAGTTAACACCATGGATGAGGATAATGGTATTGCTACGACATAAACAATGGTTAAATTTTTTAAATGTGTAATGTACGGGCATTATGAAAACCAATGCCATAAGGGAAAGTCTCATGAAGAGAATCAGTACGGCCGTATGGGTAGTATTTATGTTGATGATGATGAAGAGACTACAAATGATATGTGAGATGAAAGAATTGTTGAAGCTCGATCAATGGTTTAAGAAGGTAGTGTAATGATTACATGTTTATCAAGTGTAATGTTGTATAAGTAATCTCATGGTACTATGGAATAAAGAGACATCTAAGTATTTTTACACTGTTGTATTTCCTTGATTTTTGAAAGTGTATAATTAATGGTACCGGTATCCATTAAAGGTTATTCAGATATTTTTGGAATATATATGATATGAGCATAATGAAGGGATAAGGATAAAATTAAATGTTTGATAGTATTCATGAGCTCATGACTGATATAAGGAGAAGGTTATATCATGGTTTGAGTATATAGAATTTTTGGATTTTGGTATGTGGAAAGAGTTAACTTTTGACAGCATTCATGTTTTCACTAAGGTTTAATGGGTATTCATTTTTCAATATAATACATGATTAAGGTATTCACATGATTGGAATGTGACCAACAAGATATATGGGGGATAAATGATGGTATTCACATGCTTGGTTGATGACATTTCAAGTAATCGTTTTCTTTATACTATGAGCTTGGACCGAAGTATTTTAGATAAGCCTAAAGATTGGAATGGATTATGTTGGACATAAGTTCGTATTGTTTAAGGATAGAACTTTTTTTTGATTTTATAGTAATGTAGTTTTAGAAAAAGGACAACCTACAGGACGGGTGACAGCCCATCGCGTCGGACAAGGCTGTGGGAATCGAACCCATAACCGAAGTGCGACTGGCCTTTATCGCCTACCACTGGCCTACAGGAAGTCCCTGTTTAGTAGAAACTAGTTTTATTATATTAATAAGTATGATATATGAAGTATATATCCATTTTAGGAACCATATATGATTAATCTCACTATAGATGGACTTATGTATTTTTTGATAACTTTTCTAACCTTTTGTTTAAGACAGATGGAATGACCCATCATTCTATCACATGATCTGCTAACACATCATGAATGACAAATTCAACTTCATTTATTTAAGATATGAAATGGAAATTGTCCAAATAACTACCAACAGTGAGTCTATACCAAAATAAACAAAGAATTTCTTCTAATTCCAATTTCATCAACTTTAGGGAAATGATCTTGAAAACCAAAAATGTTTTCCTAGTGCTCTTATATCTGATGAATCAGATGGTACCTTAGATCATCCCAAATTTATGGCTTTTTGATTTCTGGCTTTTCCATAGCCATGTTCTCTACCACTCTCCATCAGAACATGATGGTTAGATTTCTCTTCCATATCCATATTTTCACCTATGTTGAAACCCAGTGATTAGTTCATTTGGGTAACCGTTATGTTTCATACTTTTGTTTTTAAAGATTGGTTTTGGTATTCCTTTTTACGATGTGGGTTTCTATTAAAGAAACTTTAGAATAGTAAACCATTTATAACCCCGACGAATTTCAAGGGAGAAATTCATTTTAAGGGCGGTAGAATTTAACACCCCGAGATTTTATGAAAAATATTCTTTTTAATTTCATTAATGTCTTGTGTTGTACGCTACACCAAAAGTATATTTCACAACATGCATCATTGAATTGCCTTTCATTATACACAATCGCTACCTTCCTCGATAGCGTGTGTAGTACGCAATACCGAGTATCACTAAACAATGATATGCTATTAAAATATTATTAAAACTATCTGTTATGAATAGTAATAACCACTTTTTGAAATTTTTTAAATTTTATTTTTCAAAATGGACTTCATTTTTGGATTCGTAATATCGAAATTAGCTTAGGGTGAAATTTTGGTACTTTTCGGATAACTTTCATTTTCTGATGAATAGTGAAAATTACTAAATTTTAATTAAAAACAACCTTTTTAATCGAAATAATTAATAGTGATAAATTATTAATTTGAGTGGTTTTAAAGTATATTTAGAATATATTTTTACAATTTAATACATTGTTGGTCATTGGATGTAATTTCACATTGAAACCAGACATAAACAAGTGTCAATCTTTTAATAGTTATTATCTCTTAAGAACACGCTATTTGTTTTGACGACGGGAATTAATTTTTAAATTAATTAATGCAGCTGATATGTTTTGAATTTGGTAAAATAGACATCATTTTTGAGTTCATAATATCAAATATAGCTTAGGCCTAATTTTTTGTATTTTTCTGGAAACTTTCATTTTTTGATGAATAGTAAAACCACTAAGTGGTAGTTAAAAAATAGATTTTTCATAAAACATAATTTTACCACTTCTGTGAGTGGAATTTCAAAAATCCAAGAGACACGGTTGATGTTAGTAAGTAAAATGTGGTTCAATGAGATGGAAATAATTTTTGGTGAATAATAACTTTTTACTTTTTTTTACCACGGTTAAAAGTAAATAGGGTAATTAAGGGTAAAAATGATATTATTATTACCCTAAAACATGTCCTAATTCTATTGGATAAGTGTAATTCTACCAAAAACAACCTTAGGAATAAAATATGACCATTTAGGCCTAGGGGTGTCCAGACCCGACCCAACCCGACCGACCCGACTCGACCCGACCAGGTTGGGTCGGGTTGGGTTGGGTTAAAAATATATACCACGGGTTGGGTCGGGTTGGATTGTAATGTGGTCGGGTTGGGTCGGGTCACGGGTTGGTAAAAAATTAACCCAACCCGACCCAAGCAACCCGACTGTTGTGAGTCGTCCACCTCCCTTCAGACTTCGCTGCCTACTGCCGCCTCTCCCTCCCACCTGTCAACCTGATGCCCTCACCCTCACCCAGGATGATATCTTCCTCACCTACGTTGTCCATGGATTCCATGCCATCACCCACCATTAATTGAATACTGAATTAATTGTGAAGATGATTGAAACTTCCATCTTCCATGGCTTTTCTTAGCCAAGCATAAAACGAATTTAGAAGAATTGAGACATGTGAAATCAGCAAACAACGATTCCATTTCCAGATCAACAAACAACAAAAAGATAACTAGATTTCATTTGATTATACTACGAGGATAACTAAATAACAAGCAAAAAAATTCAAGAAGACTGGTGGTTGATTAAAGATTTGAAGATCGGACAGTGGAGGATCGGCCAAGAAAACAATCATTCCACATCGACCTCACCCCCTTTGTCGGTGTCTTCTTCCTCCAACGTCTCCACCGCACCACACCGCATCTACAACCTGTGCCTCTTCCACCACCTCTATCTCTGCCACAATTGTGGCCCCATATATCTTCCTGTTTCAGACAATACCACATCCTCGTCACCCTGCTAGACTTGCCTTCAACCTCTTCAGACGTCAATGACTACCTGCAGGATGACGAGTTGATCACACCACCAACCGATGCTTTTTTGGGGTCGATTCATCACAGTGTAGTGGCTGTGGGCATTCCCTGGCATGGCGAGGAAGATACGCAGCGAAATCCCTAACCCGATCAACCCATGGGGCGAGATCCTAAATATTAAGCACTAAACATTTTTTTTTCTGTAACCCGATCAACCAGACCCGACCCAACCCGATATTGGACGGGTTGGGTCTGGTCGGGTCCGAATAAAAAATCTCTTCGACCCGACCCAACCCGACCCAACCCCTTGTGCTTGGGTCGGGTCCAAAAACCCCCCCAACCCAACCCATGGAGACCCCTATTTAGGCCCACTTGGATTAGATTAGGACATTTATTATTAATTTATTTAAAGAAGGGTTAAAATAGTTAAAATCAATGTTTAATAACTAAATCATTTTTAATATAGGGTTATACATAAGATAAATTCGTCTATAAATATTAATTAGAAATATAAGAAGATTTCATACATAATTATATTTTATTTGTAATTTTTAGACATTAAAAATGTTAATTTATTTATGACACAAAGATGATGCAGTAATTATCTTATTAATGAAATATTGACATAATTGATGTTATAAATACCCAAATAAATTTAATTTGAGAATTTTTATGAATTACACTAATTTTCTAGGTTAATATGACATTTTATTATTGATTTAATTAACTTTTTTTGAACTAATCATTCTGTTATGATTTTCACAAAAATCAATTACAAAATAGTGTCAAAATTGACATAAAATAGTTTTTAAAACAAATATTATATTATTAATTGTTATTTTATTCCTAAAAATCTAAGTTTTGCCCAAATGACTTAGACAAGGCTATATATATTAATAATAAACAACTTCTGGTTATTTTTTCTGCTTATAGTAAGTTTATTAACCTTATAGTATAAGAACACAAGAAGACACGGTAAAAGTAAAATTATTTAACTTAATGTTAAATCTTAATGATAAGGTTAAAATAGGAACCTAAACTTGTCTAAATTATATTGTATGAGAGTATTTCGATCCATCCCCACATTATCTAAGAAATAGATTAGTTTGGAGCTATTTAAAACTGAATTTGGCTTTATAATAAAATAATATTTTTTGTTTTTCCAAAGGAGCCCCTCTCCTCCCTTATAAAAGGGCACCTCCTCCCTCTCTTCCTCACACCACTTTGATCCTTCTAGCTCAGAAAAACCCTGCCAAATTCTCTTCTCCACTTCCCTAGAAACAATCTAGAGGTTCTGGTCTTCTTCAAAGACCAATTTTAGTGCCCTAAGAGGAGGACTCAAAGAGGCGCTTCAAAGAAGAGGTAATGTCCGTTACCGATTCATTCAACTTTATTTCTTCTTCCACTTCTTCTTCTTAGGTTGTTTCATTATGAGGTAATAACATAAGTATCCATAATATACTGATATGTTATTATAAGTATGAAACAACCCTATTTCACCATCTATCCATCCTATGGAAAACGAAATCACCGCGCGTGCGTACGTACGGAATACCGTCTCCACGCCGTGGTGTAATCTATTTTCCATAACCACCTTACTTGGATGGGTATAATGGTGTACATAATAACTATATATGATTATTGTAAAGTGATATTTATTCTGAAATATTATACATACACTCAAATACAATTCCACGATCATGAGAACGATATCATCGCTCGTGCGTACGTACGGACTACCGTCTCCACGACACGATGAGATTCATTCTCCGCATTAACCATTCATGATTATAAATTATATATAATAAGTAATAATGAAATATATGACATAATAATTATACTAGATTTATGTTTATATATATGTATGTCATCTACTTAATTCCATTCAACTCAATAAGGAAACGAAAACAGCGTTCATGCGTACGTACGACCTACCGTCTCCATGAACGGTGTATTTCTTTCCATTTACTGATCTATTATATATATGTATATTATGAATATATATATTATATATAAATCATGTTTTATATTAATGAAATTATGTAATCATTATCTAAGTAATCATATGAATAATTACAAGTCAAAACACGGACGATAAATGAAACGATTTTACCCAAAACGCTCTTTTACATGGAATTTACAAAAGAACGGGTAATATAAAGTCATAAGTGAACCATATATGATATCATAATAATGAGTATGATTCTGGAATAAGTAAATGAAATTATTTAAATCATTATACAGGAGGTTCGGACACTTACGAAGCAAATCGGACCTAAGGTAAGGGAAAATATCACAATCTCATTTTTATCCGAGATTGTTTATACTTTGCTTTTTACTAGGGTGTATTTTATCATCCACATCCATGTTTCCTCAATATGTAATATTATTTCAATCCAACTACAATTTTTTAAATCCAATTTTACCCTTAGGTGAGTTTTTAGTAAAAGATATGAAAGGAATCTTTTGTCGTTTTTCGTACGAGGTACTTTTTGACTTTTCCGACAAAAGTATGAGAAGAATGTTTTTTTTAACTTATAAGGCATGAATAGATTTTTAAAACATTATTTCCAAGAAGCTTCCTTTACAAGTTTTCAAAGTTTATTTTTAATAAACCTCTTTTATATTGTATGACATATTAACAAAGGAAAAAATGTTTTTGAAGTAGAAAGGATATTTTCCTCAAGAATGGAGTTCAAGAGTTTTATCAAAAATTATTTTCCATCTAAGATAATATAGGGTTCTGTTTTTATCCCTATTATTACATGGATTTGATTATGTTGTGATGGAAACATTTTTATGAATTCCTTTATCTTATATGAATTGTTTTATGATGTCACGATGTTTAAGATTCCCATTTTTATTAAATGGGTTATGCTATGATGTATGGTTTATGATTTTGTGGAACACATAATAATGGTATCATTATGAGATAGGTGGGACCTATATCTCCCTCTAATGCATTGGGTAAAGATTTTATATCTCATGAGATAGACATGGATGGAACGGAAGGTTAAACCGGTTCAGTGAAACAGGACTGAAACGAGGAGTGAACTCGGTTCAGAAATGGACTTTGTCCACTAAGATAGTCTTGACAATGAGTCTTGACTAATAAGAAATGATCCTCTATGATTATGTGTGTATTACAAAAATTTTCATGTTTTAATTTATGATTATTGGGATTACATTTCACTACTATGATTTATCCCATGTTATGATATTATGATCTCTTTTGCAGGTTAATATTTCCAAAATGTTATGTTCTTATGAATATGATGTGGTTGATATTCCTTTTGTTTACCCTTACTGAGCATTTGAGCTTACCCTTTTATGTTTTCTTTTCCCCGGGATATAAAGAAAGGTTTTAGGTAAAAAAAAGGAAGATATTTATGGGATATGTTTAAGATCTTTCACCACTATTAGAAGATTATATTCCGAGTTTCCAAAGACACTAAACTATTACGGTCCTTGTGTGTGTGTTTTTGTTATGTACTAAGCATTCTGAAAAAGTAATGTAATGTCCATGTACGTTAAGCTTTGGGTCTCTTCATGTATAGCGCAAGATAATCTTGGTGTAGCATACAACACAAGACATAAAATAAATTAAAAAGAATACTTCTCACAAAATCTTGGGGTGTTACAGCTGTTGTATTAAAGGTATATTTATCAAGATCCTAGAAACATTAATATGCACATTATTTTTATACAATAATGAATATATTTTAATCCTATTATTGTTACATTGTAAATTATTTTTAAAACAAAAATAGTATTTTTGGTTAATATTCAAATTAAATTAATGAATTTATGAGTTAATGGATTTTTTCAATAAATAAAATTTTAAAATATTATTATCAAATAATTTCTTTCAAATATAAATGATCATATAATTTTTATGAAGTCAAATATAATTTTTATAAGGGTTCAAAAATATGTTATTGTGAAACACACAACATTTCCAAAAAAAATGTATATTTTTATTTTAAAAGTTAAAATTAACATATTTAAAAAATTACTTAGACAAAATAAATATCTATTTTGGAATCATAACATCAAAATTATCCAATGATGAATTTTTCATAATTTCCTGAGATAGAAAAATTTTCTAGTAAAATTAAATACTGTATAAATATACCTTGTGTTTTATGACATCACAATGACACAATAGTGATTTAATAAGTAATATAAATAGTATCCATGACCAAGTAAATGTTTTAAATTTAAAATAATATTATTTTATGTTTATTTTATTTATTTATTAAAGGAATTATGAATCATCCAAGACTTATAATATATTTTAATATTTTAAAATCATTTCTGTAATAGTGTGACTCACATCCACATCACCAATGGTATTATTTTAATATGTTTGGAAATTGGCCTTATAAAATAATGTATAAAACTCCAATTTGGAATAAATAATAGGAAAACCCATGGGATGGTATGTGGTTTCGTATATTTTATTATGTAGAGTCAAAAACCTAAATAATAAATAAATACCCCTCATTCCCTATATAAACCCATCTAATCCCCCATTTATCATCACTAAAACTACTTAGATCATGCCCACACTCTTCCCTAAACTACCTAGAGTCCTAAAAAGGTTCCCCGAAGCTTTTATCAATCCCCTCCAAGGCCTTTGGATTTACACATTCAAGTAAGGGATCTTTCACTCTCCTCTTTTATCAAGCACTCCTTTTAATGTTATGTATTTTAATTTCCATTTAAATATGTTTGGGTATATTATTACATTTTGAATTACATTCCATTTTATTTATAAATGATGAGATCAACTCTCAATCCCAATTATCTCTCTGATTAACCTTTATGCACACCTGTTACCATGTCGAAATTTTGTAAGGGTTCTTTCACTTATAATCTTTCTTCAAATTAATTAATATGTAATTATTTCTATATAAAATTATTTATGTTGGTAAATGTACTTACATATCCACATTACTATCCATTTCATTTATAAATTATGAGATACCCATTTAACTCTCATCAACCCATTTTATGAATTTTTATGTTACATTGTTATGCTGTTGAAATTGCACTGTGATTTTTCATTCCAAAACAATTGTGTAGTGAATGTGATGTCCATTTTCTATCATGGGTATTAACATTTATACACATATACTTATTTTATTGGAGACTTATATGTATTTACTCCACACTCTTTTATCATGTTATAAATTATGATGATGAATGAATCCATGTTGATTGATCTATGTGGCACACTTAAGCATGAGAATGAAATTAATGTGATGGGTGCACCCAGAATTATATAGCACCCCATGAATTGGGTAATGTTTAGTATCATGATACATCATATTGGGATAGGTGGTTTACCTAATTCTCTTATGGTACTTTTCCCCCATGATTTCTTGGAGGGTTTATCCTTGACCTATTTTTATGATGTGGTGTTTTAAGTTGCTTCCACATTTCCCATGTTGTGATTATCATGCTATATCATTCCTTAATATCCATGTTCCTTTTATGCACCATTGATATGTCTATATTCTAAAATGTATTTTCTTCTTTGTTGTATACTTTTTTATTCCCATACTGGGATTTATATCTCACCCCTTTCTTATGTATTTCCTTAGGTTGTCCCATGTGGTGTTAGGTACGAAGGAACATTTTGTTCATGTTCAAGAAATTTTCAATAAACATGTTTCTTTAAAATTTTTAATTTATTGTGTAATGTACCTGATTTCCCAAAGATTATAGATCTCTCGATCTTCCAAGTTGTATTAATTATCATTTTATGTAATAAATCATTCTTAAATGTGAAATAAAGGGAAGATTTTTAATATTTCTCATGAGTAGAGTGTGGTAATCGATGCATTAGATTATTATTTAACAAATATATTTATTAAATTAAATGATGGATATCACATTATCATTTGAATATATGTTGAGATTAATAATTCACTTGGATTAATAAGAACAGATAGTGACTCTAAGACTATTGTCTACCTAAAAGGTCATTTTTATTCTATTTGGACATATTCAAGGTTGATATTATGAATGATATTTAAAATTTATTCTCATTGTTTTATTTTCCTATTGATAATAATTCCTTTTCCATTTCATTTATTCCAAAGATTTTTAATTCCTTTAATATAGAATAATTCAAGAAAATTTTTATAGAGGATTATATTTCTAATATCATTAGAAAGATCCTTTTAATGAGGAGTGGGAATATTTATTGTTTGATCATTTTTTCCAACAATTTTTCTTCTAACCTAGTAAGAGGATAAATATTGTCTTTACATGACCTTTGAATGTGTCAACCTCTTATCAAAAAAATAAAATATGGTAACATTCCTATCCAATTAAACATCACCAATTCTTTTTAGACTTTAAAGAGTTCATTATTTTTTATGTTATTAAACAGTATGGATTTTAAATTAAAATTGTAAACTTGATAATTTCTATATTAAATAGATAAACTATTTCATTCCTTGTAAATGTATCTCTTATAGAATATTTTTATTGTTAAAGGGGGGTTATGAAGGGTCACCTCTTATGTGTATAGTTCTTTGGACTGGTGGAGGACTACCTCAATAGATGTTTACTCAAGGTTTTCAATGATGTTTTGATTTATCTAATTAGAGCTATCATAAATTTGTATTATCTTCATTTATTATATATAGAGATATAATTATTTTCTGTAAAGGGTAAAGAAACCCTAAACACCATTAATATTATCTATCATCTATATTAATTTATTACTGGGGAAACGATTAATCAGATGAAATCTCGTGTCTAGTTTAGCAATGGGGTCACCAATTCGAAGAAGAATGAAATACGTTAGTTATTGAATGATTAGAAAAGATAATTTTATTTTATTTTTACTTTGGTATACCTAAATTATAGGTAATATTGAGTTACATATTTTTAGATGGAATTGCATCAAAAATTTGGTTGTACCTTTCATGTTGGAAGGGAAAGTGTTTTTCTTAAGGTAGAAATACTTTTGTATTTAATTCTATTCTTACATAAAAAAAATTTCATGCCTTTTATATTTATAAATGATCAAAGAATTTTATAAAGAAAATAAAAATTTATATTAATAACTTCATATTGTAAGGGTTCATCCATGTGAAGAACTTGATCATAGTGGCTTGGAGAAAGTGTATTAAACCTTTTTAAATGGGAGGAATATATATCAAAAATCATTCTCTTTTTAAACTTAGGAGTTATTGGTAATTATATGATTCACCTTATGTGTAGCTCAGAGGACCCAAAATTTTCCTGAGATCTAGATTAATCAAAAGGATTCAAATGGATAATAGACATTTTGTCAAATCCTTTTTCCAACCTATAATCAATGATTATTTTTCACATATCTTTTAACTAATTTTGGATTCTTTCTAAAGCATTGTCTCTTAAATTTTGGCACACATAGTGGATAAAAGATTTAATTTCATTCTATTTTCAAGTAACAACTAGTTTAAATAGCTTTTAAATTAGTGATTAATTATCTTACAAAGATTTTTTTCCAATGAATATTATAGATTTCATATGAAATAAATTTAATAAAATCTATTGTGATGGTGAGGATTTATTCAAGAAACCATTCAGATTAGGAACGATTAATACAAAATATTTTCATTGGAATATTTTTTACTATAGTGATAAAGTCCTAAAATGGAATAAAATATTTATGTGGAAACATATTCCTCTTTTATAAGAAATAATTGGTTGAAATATTTGAAATAATTGGCTTCCCACTAATACAGGTTGACATTGGTTGGGATAATGGTTACTTTAAGATGCTCATTGTGTGAGGAAATCAATGAGGATACCCAAAAAAAATTATCAGCTTTATATTTTCATTAAAAATATAGAATTAATTAAACGTTTATTTTAACTATTATGACAACACTAATGGAGAAATTAAATAATTTTTCAGTAGTAAGTTTGATTTTCGTCTTAGTGAATATTTATTTGACTTATTGTTTACCTAATTTTTATAATTTATTTGTCTTATCTAATATGAAATAAATTATTTCATATTAAATAAAAATAAGCCTTATTCTAGACATATTATTGCATGTCTTCACAAGGAAATTTAGATAGGATCCCTATTTTAATGTCGGTATTTGAATAGTAATGTAAAACATCTTATCATCACTCATATACTTGGTGTTAGGGGTATTCTAAGAAGACCAGTTTACTTAAAAATATATCACGTAGATCCCTCCTCTTCTTACATGGAGAAATATCATCATTGAGTTGTTGCCTTTGACAATACATGTTGGGAGAGGAGGGATCTACATGATATATTTTTAAGTAAACTGGTCTTCTTAGAATACCCCTAACACTAAGTATATGAGTGGGTATTTAAAAGGAAGTTTGAATAATAATGTAATGATTCTTATCATCACTCATATACTTGGTGTTAGGGGTATTCCAGGAAGACCAGTTTACTTAAAAATATATCACATAGATCCCTTCTCTTTCTATATGGAGAAATATCAACATTGAGGCAATTCCTTTGACAATCCTTGCAGGCTTAGTTATGGTGGAATATTTGGGAGATGCAATTTCTTTATTAAAGGATCCTTCCACAAATATGTGGGCAATTTAATTGTTTTTATGAAAAAAATTATGTGGTCATATATGATATTAGATATGATAATAACTTCTTCTTGAACAAACTATGGATTGGGAGTGAATCTCTCTTTGTCAGCAAGCCTTATTCGAGACATATGGACCCTAACTGGTTATTCAGACTTAATAGCGTGTTTTTAAATTTACATTTTTCCAATGTCTAGGGAGTTCAATATACTTAGTTATATAATTCTCAAGTGTAAACTCATTCAATTTTTATTTATTTAAATAAATTTGAGTATGAGCACTCTACTCATACCCAAGACATTTCTATTTTTTATTTTTAAAAACATGAGTAATAATAGTTTTTATAAAATTAATAGTAAAATTTTCTTACATATATAATTAACAATTATTTAAAAAAAATATAATAATTTTAATAAAAATGATAGTGAATAGTATTTTTTAAAATATAACTGATACTAAATTTAATATTTATAATTTATTTGTAATATATTTTAAATATTTATAATTTAATATTTTTATTAATATTTTTAAATATAATTATATGTTTACAAAATTAATAATATAATATACCAAATATCTATACATTTATATAATTAATAATATATTTTAAATATAATTAATATTATTTAAATATAATTTATAATTATTGTTATTTTTAAATATAATTAAAAATATATATTTTTTAAATATACTTAAAAATATTTAAATAGTTTAAATATATATATAATTAATCATTAATATTTTTTAAAAATAATTATTTAAATACAATTATTAATGTTTTTAAATTTAATTATACATTTATATAATTAATAATATTTTGTCAAAAATATTTCTATCATTTACATAATTATTAAAAAAATATAATTGATAACTATTTTTTATAGAACTACTAATGTATACATATTTTAAATTTATTTAATTATATTTAACTAGGTTAAATATAAATTTGAATATAATTGGTAGTACATTGTATATCTTTTTTATTTAAATATAAATATTAATATTTTAAAGATAGTTATACATATATGTAAATAATAATACAATGTAAAATATATTTATACATTTATATAATTAATAATATTTTAAAAATATTTAAATATAATGAATAATTATTGATATTTTTATATATAATTATGAAAATATACTTATTTTAAATATACTTAATAATATTTAAATAGTCTATATATAATTTTTTTTTTAATATATTTATTGTAATCATTTATATATAAATATATATGTATACGTACATCCATGTAAGTAAGAATATAATTATTTACAATTTCAAATGTACATTTATAAATAAAAAAAAGGTGTAAAAATATTAGATGAGCTCGTCGGGTTGATTGGTTCTTCAAGCCTTTACCTAGCTAGATCAATGGTTTCAAAACCCTCTTGTCTCCCAGGACCCATGTTTTATACATAAATTCAGGATTTATCATTACTAATTTCAACTCTGGTAAATACTCAACTTTATCTGTGATATAAAGGTACTCATGAAAGATGACTTTATCGACATTAAACTTTTTATCACTCGTAAAGGTCTTACTCCCTTTAAAATAAACCTTAGTAGTTATGCCTTTGCATCGTGGTTGTTATGCCTTCATGGAATTTTATCTCGGTGTGAATTTTTTTTCAATCCCTTGGATGGATATACTTTAAAATAAAATGTATATACTTCGAAACTTAGCTTAAGGTATTTTTTTACCAATAATATATTTATTTGTATGTTAGTTTTGATTATTCATCACCATATCTCCTTATATGTACACACACTAGAAATACTGATTATATATATATAATCCAAATATATAATATTGTAAATACATACAAACATAGATATAAGTATTATAACATCGTTCCCCAACTCATTATTTTGAGAGGAGACGGAGTCCCAATAACCATAGGTTACATCCTCAATACGCCAAAGGTCGACAATAAATTCCAAGGGCTTAGGAAAACCTTGGGGGATGAT